>JAPFRF010000011.1:10564271-11764271 GCA_029282475.1 Phrynocephalus forsythii
TATGGTCGATGGTGGAGACTTGTTCGGCATCATGCTCAGTGCGTCGTCGCTTAGGTGGAGAGCGAGACGCTGGTGAGCGGCGTCGAGAGGTGTGGGATGTTTCCTGATTTCTGGTAGGGGAAGCAGGCACCTGAATGTATTTGTATCCCTTCCTCGGCGGAGGCAGAGTATCGACGTCGAGGAATTCAGAATGAAAGTGATCACGCCGAGACGCTGAGGGGTCACGGCTCGGGAGAGGTGGTTCTCGGCGCCGGGGGGAGTCACGGCGTCGGGGTGAGTCTCTGTTTTGGGGGGAGTCTCGACGCCGAAGGGGCGAGTCTCGTTGCCCTTGCGGGGAGTCTCGGCGTCGAGTCGGAGAATCGCGACGGCGAGATGGAGAGTGTCGGCGTCGGGGCGGAGAGTCCCGGCGTCGTGGAGGAGACGGCGATGGAGTATGGCCACGACGTGGAGGTGGAGAGTCTCGACGTCGGGGTGGGGAGTCTCGACGTCGTGGAGGAGGAGACGTCGATCGAGTGTGGCCGCGGGGAGTTGGTGAGCGGCTTGTGTGGTGGCAGCACCGGCGCCGTGGGGGACCACCGGCGTCTTGGGCATCTCGTGCCTTGGTGGTGTATCTGGCGTCTCGACGTCGAGGAGATGGGGAGTGTTCATCTCTCTGAGTTTGACGTCTGGTGAGGTCAGGGGCACGGATGTTCTCGTCGACATCCTGACCTCCGTCATCGGTCCGCTGTCGGCGTCGCGGTGGGGATGTTGGTGACGCCGAGCGGCTTTCGCGACGTCTACGAAGTTCCGGCGTCGGGGACCTATGGTATTCAACTTGTTCAAGGCGGACTTTCTTGGCCTTGCTGAGTATTTTAACGGGGGCGCCGACAGACTCGTCGGCGTCCGAGGTCCCCTCGACGTCGAAAGTGGATTTTGAAGACTTGGGTCGGTGAGTCGGTCGGTCTACTTTCAGCTATGGTGCGTTTTGAGCGACCAGAGCTATCCAAAGACTCGGCTGTTGCTGGCCGGTCATGAGAGTCCTCTCCCCAGTTGGAGGAATGGGTAGACCGAGGGGAAAGAACCGGCATTTGCGCAGGGGGGAGATCTTCCTCTGCGTGGTGCCCCAAAATGGCAGCAGTTGCTTGAAAGGACTGGGCTGGTGGAGGGAGCCTTTTTAGAGTCCTCGTGGCGGTCCTTATCGCCTTCTTGGGCCTTGTTTTGTCCTTTGGGGCAGCCGGTGTTTGGGGAGGTAGAGGGGGGGCCTTTGTAGAGGCCTTAGTCTTCAGAGAACGGCTCGTGCTAGGAGAGGTGTTGGTGTTCGCCGGGTGGGACTCCATGGGGGCAAGGGACTGTTCCCAGAGAAAAGCACGTAGTCGTCCCTGACGGTGCTTGAGTGCTGCCCTAGTGAGTTTTTTACAGTGGGCGCACTGGTTAGTTTGGTGTCCCTCGCCCAGACAATAAAGGCACAAACTGTGTCCGTCTTTGAGAGGGATCTTGTTGGTGCAGTTGGAGCACCTCTTAAACGGTGCTCCGGAGGCCATAAAATGGCGCCCGGGTCAAGGGAGAGGGAGGGGACTCACCAACCGTCGAAGGTAGAAGAGGAGGTCCGAAACAAAAAGGGAAGAATACAAACCCCGAAAGGGGTTGGAGGTGATTCCCGAGGGAATCGGGTAGAGAAAAAGCAATAAGGCTGTCGAATATTTCCCTTTTCCGCAGGAGCTGAAGAATCGGTGACCGACCACAGCGGCGGAAAAAATGGAACTGAGCACGCTAGCGCGGGAAAGGAGGAGCATGCGCAGAGAGAAGGGGAGGTCCTAACGGCCACAAGCTTGATACATGCCGGTGACCACTGCGCAGGCGCAGTAGAACCCTCAGTGTGAACACACAGACGTCTCGAAGAAGAACTGTGCATTATGAACGGAAGAACTGGAGGAGCAAGGGAAAGAGCAAGGAGCATCACAGAAAGCAAAACAAACGGTGGAAAGTTAGGAGTGTAAAACAGAAACAGAAGAATGACACCAAGAGGAACGATTTTTACAAAGACAACTGGCTTTTCATTATCACTCAAGTGATTAGGTCCCCACCGCTGGCAGTGTCTGGAGTTCTTCATGGCAGGAACCAACTATGGAAATAGCCAGAGGCATGCCATCTTCTAGGTCAGCGGGTCTCAACCTGTGGTTTCCCAGATGCCCCTGGACTGCAACTCCCAGAAACCCTTTCCAGCACAGTGAGTAGTGGAGTAGAGACGGGCACGAAACGAACAACGAAACGAACAATTTTTCGTTTCCGTTTTTGTTTTTTCGTTTCGTTATGCAACGAAACGACAAACGAATTTTGTCTCCAAAATGAAACGAAATGAACAGAAACATCGAAAATTTTGTCATACATTTCGTTTCCATTACTGCAATACAGTGAACTGCTTTAAATGCTAAAAAAAATCACAAAAAAATGAAATAAATGGTAACGAAACAGTAACAATACGAACGAAAATGAATTTTTTGCAAAAATTCACGAAAAAAACGGAACCGAACTGAAACGGACCCTCCAAACAACAAACGACAAACAAAACGTCATTTTTTTTATTCGTGCCCATCTCTATAGTGGAGGCTTCTGGGAGTTGCAGTCCACGGACATCTGGGGACCACTGTTCTAGATCAGCCTACACACTCACAGCACACATTTCAATCATTTCCCATGGCCAAGCAACACTTGCTTCCCAAAACTAAATTCTGGCCCACACCAAGCTGATCCTATGAGGGAGACTCGGAAGTAACCCCCCCACACCCAATGCAATTCAGTTAATTCCCAGGTGTGCCTGGTCAGAGCTTAAGGCAGCCATCTCAGGCAGCATTTCTGAGGCGCTTCCCAGCCCTTCTCTACCTTTCTGGTCGCCGGTCTCATCGGGGTGGCCGGAGGAAAAGTGGAGCCCTCAAGATAGGAGGAGATGCGATTAGGCGCTCGCTCGGCAGCCTGTGAAGAGGAGGAGCAGCGAGAGAGGAAAGAAGACGAGACGGCGGCGGTGAAGAGGCATTTCTCAGAAATGGCGGAAGCATGAGGGGATGACCGAAGAAAGACGGCCATGGCCGCCTTACCTGAGAGGAGGAAGCTCAGAGTTGAAAGACAGAGGGCATTTCACCAGGAAGCAGGAAACTAAAAGACAGCCCCCAGGAGGACAATCTCAAATGGCTCCAAGGATCCGCAGACAGTGCAGAAAATTTTACTCACCCAAGCTGGGTTACCTTTGGCTTCCCCACTAGGAAATACAGCCATGACGACAACACTTGTACAACCCCTTTTTTTGTTTTTACACAAGACACTCATTCAATTGATTTCCTAGAAATTTATGAGTAGGGATCACTAGTTTGTATGTCTGCCTGTTTTTGTCATCTTGCCTCAGTTTTTATCTAGACTTTTTAGCTTTTTAAATGCAGGTTCTACTGTTTGCTGTTGATTTTCTCGTATGTCATTTTGTGGAACTGATTATTATTATTATTTTGAATTGTTGTATGTTATATTTGTTAACCGCCCTGAGTTCCCGTTTGGGAAAATCGGTCGGTATATAAATATAAATATAAATAAAGAAATAAATAATTTAAAGCCCACTCTCTCCTAGCATGCCTTGGCATCCCATTCCAACTCCACAAAATGCATCCTCCTTGCCTACAGGACCCCAGTCTGCTTGTTCACAGAGGCAGGAACCAGGCAAGAAAAAACAAGAGACGTGAGAAACACAGATCATGCTTGCCCCCTTCACCCATGGCTGGCTGGCCCAGAGGCTCCAGAATCCCCCGACAGGGTGGCTCCTCTGAAACATCAACTAAGAGAGCCATGACACTCTCATCCTAAGAGCAAAACTATCGCACTGGAAAAATAGGTGGGCAAACAGCATCATAAGAGGAACACCTGCCACTGATGGGCCAAAATCCTACTACAAAATACTGTGGATGTAATGGCGTGTTATTTATTTATTTATTTATTTATTTATTTATTTTTACAACTTATATGCCACCCACTACCCAATAAATGGGTACTGCAGTGTGCCAGCTGTTAGTCGCTCCCCCAAGTGTACGATTACACAAACCTTGCTGTAGAACTAAAGGACTATGGAGCACGTGACAGCCCAAACCGTCTCCTAGTGTTTGTACAACTACTTTTGTACAACCCCCAACACACTAGCTAAAACCCTGTTCCATAGTGAAGCAAGTTGCAATGAAAGTAGGCCCACTGAAGCAGTGGGATTTGGTGCATTAACTCCTACCTAAGTTCCGCTGATTCAAATGGGCCTACTTCAGTTGTGATTTACTCCACTAAAGCAACAGCATTTCAGGCAATGGATTTCTTGCCCTTCTTAATTCATCCGACAGAATCCCAAATTCCCCAGAACTGGGGGAAAGACGGAGACCTGGAAGGGATTTGGGGGAGGAGGTTGGATGGTTCTTCATTCAATAAAGTCCCTTTTTGTTATATGTCACTTGAATATGAACAACAGATTCCCAGGGACATCGGCTGGACAAGAGAATATCCACTTTCTCACTTGCTCTAGAAGCCTTCTATTGCACACAGACCTATTTCAGAAGGAATGTCCCGACCTTCTGTGAATGAGCCTTCTCTTTTCAATCCACCACAACCAGCATTACCTCTGAACCACAAACTACAGTTGGTCTTAACTACAGGTTATTGAAATCAGCCAACTTCATAAACCTTGGTTGGAAACGGGAATACTTCTGTGTACCACAGAGACCAGCCACATCCTCAATTGGGCAGCAATTTCCAGTCCAGCTAAAACATTCCCCCGTGGTATTTTTTACTGTAATTTTGCTGCCAGTTACTGCCAGCAATTTTCTAACTTAAGAGATGTTCTCACGAGGAGAGTAGTGGGGGAACCAGCAGTTGGACGGCCTTGTCATCAGGCCTCCTGTACTGAAAGATTTCTGGAAAGGTCTGATCTGGCCAGGGCAACACATGCCTTAATTTTATATCCTGCCTGGATAACTATAATGTGCTCTACATGCAGGTTTCTGTGGCAAGTGTTCAGAAACGTCAGTGGTTCCTAAATGCTGCAGGCAGAATGTTAAGTCAGGCTAATTATAGTGATCACAGGCGTCCACTAACAACAATCCTGGCTGGAAGGCTTAATTATGCTCCCTGTCTGTGACACACCAACCTTTTCATAGCAAAAAGCAATAACCAGTGTGCATCGTTGTATCTAGGGAAGCTGAGCAGACAGATAGTAAGGAAGGCTAACACATGGAAGCCCATGCTTGACAAAGGAGTTGTGCCCTTGGAATCACCAAAACACACTGCTGGCTCCATTTTAGCAAAGCAAAAAAGCAAAAAGTTCTGCTTGTATACCACCCCATACCACTTGAAGTAGTCTCTGGACAGTTTACAGTTTTAATTATAGTATGCAGGCTACACACCCACCTACCCACCCCCAGCAAGCTGGGTACTCATTTTACCGACCTCGGAAGGATGGAAGGCTGAGTCAACCAGGAGCCGGCTACCTGGGATTGAACCCCAGGTCGTGAGCACAGTTTTACCTGCAGTACAGGCATTTAACCACTGCGCCAGGGGGCTCCTTTTTTAAAATCTTTTTTTAAAAGAAATCTTCCCAACAACCATGATTAGAACCATTTAGAGAATGAAAGCAGATAGCTTTCCACTTCTGTGTGTCAGATTCTACCACAGATGTGCAGAACAACAAAAGACCAGCAGTAGTTTGGGTCACCCAGCACCTAGGTCTGGATGTCCTGCCCAAAGGAATGAAGTGTTCTGACAGAGAGAGGGAGAGATAGGGAGAGACCAAGGTTTGAGTACCAAAGATGTTTAGCAAAAAAACAAAAAAAAACCAGACTTTTAGCTTTTGCCTAGAATCCCAAAAGGTTTCAAACAGCAAGAAACCTATTCCTTTCATCAGGGAAGTTTAAACCTTTTCCCCTTCAATTAAGATGTCTCAGCACTACTAAACTGCCTTTTGCACTCTCTGACCTAGAGGTTTCTTAAACACCGTCAACTTCAGACAACTATCGGTCTCAGCCCCTGTCTGCAGCTTGGGGATGGTAGCAGCAACTTACTTCACAGGGTTGTTTTAAAGACTGTTGAGAAAACACGTGAGAACGTCTAAAACACATATAGGCACTACATTATTCCAAGGTCTGTCCAGCTTCCTGCCTGATCAGATCAAGGATGCAAATAAAATCTATTTATCACACTAAAAGACCGGCATGGAACTCACAACAGCTGTAAACTACAACAAAAAAGAGAAGTACCAGAAATACTTAATAGTGCAATACATAAGAACACTTAAAATTTAAAGGATGAAACCCTGTAGCCAGTCACAACTAGAGTAGGCCACTGAATTGGTGAATCAACTTTGCCACAAGTTCCTTTGATAGAATGGGCCTAACTTGAGCCGTGACTGACTACTAGATTTCTGCTATAAAGTATTATGGATGTAACAAGAATTCACAATATTACTGGAACAGTTTAAACTACGTAAATTACAACTTTCCAGGCCAAAAAACATTTTTAAAACACCTTACAGCTGCAAATATTAAAGAAGTGACAATCAAACTATTTTGTGGGTGTTTTAGAGCAGTGGTTCTCAACCTGTGGGTCCCCAGATGTTTCTGGACTGCAACTCCCAGAAATCCTGGCCAGCTCAGCTAGTGATGATGACTTCTGGGAGTTGAAGTTCAGGAACATCTGGGGACTCACAGGTTGAGAACCACTCTCTTAGAGCAACAGATATTTGTTCAATAATATTCAAAGCCATTTCTGCCACTTATCTAGTTTTATTCTGAAGAAGGATCCAACATAGGATTGTATCTCAAGGTCCTCTCTATGTTAACTATTTGGATTTTGTTTGCTGCATTAATAAAATTGTACTTGGCCAATTGTACAACATGCCCATTGTACTTATACATTGTGCAATGTTGTACTAAAGTCAACTGTATAGATTTTTAAAAATACTTTAAGCATCCTTAAACATTTTTTTCCTCTTCACAGATTCACAGTATTATAGCTCCATGTCTGGATTCAAAGGGCATGCAAATCCATGAAAGCTGAGGACTCTACTCTGTACAACAGGGGATGCATATTCAAGAAAAGTCCCATAGTTTGTGGGCGAGAGGGGCAAGCTTTTGTTGAAGAGCAAGAAGGCTTATGTGGTGCTTTTAGGCACTGACTGTCCAGCTCAGTACAAGGAAAACCTACTTTGATGCATATCCTTTAAATCGTTTAGAGTAGTGCTTGTACTCAGTCAGCGGTATATAAATGCAGGAAATAAAATAAATAAAATAAAATAGACATCCTGCATGGTGCACTCTCATTTTCTGGGGATTTAATGTGAGTGGTACTTAAGTTGTCTCTACCAGGTACTAACATTTTATACTAACAGGCATGGTCTCTGCCCAGACAGCTGCCATAAAACAGCACTGCTTCAGAATTCCACTGGCTACTTGCATCAGAAGTGCTGCTAGGCTTGCAACCCTTGTTGAGCACCAGTCATGCAAGTGGCAGCACCATGAACGACACAAACGGCAGCTGTCGGACTACCGGCAATTCCCCCTTGCAATTTACACCACCACAACTATGTTGCCCTGACTTAACCAACTGGAATCCGGCTCCTGTTTAATTTTAGCTTTATTGTACACTGCCTCTATTTTAATGTTTTATTTATTGTATTTGTCTTATGTATAGGCTGCCTTTCTCCTAGTAAGGGAGCCCAAGTTGGCTCACAGTATTAAAAAGAACAGAATACAGTAGTCCCCTGCCACAACGCGGTTCATATATTATGGTCTCAGTATATCGCATTTTTTTCTTGAGAGAGGCAGGCTTCCAAAGAGAAGTTTTTAAACCCCTCCTGGCACCTCAGCAAACAGACCTTGGGCTGCTCCTGCCAGCTGCACTTGCAAAGATAAGTTTTTAACCCGCTCCTGACACTTCAGAAGACAGATCTTGAGCTCTTGGCAGCAAGGTCTACTGAGGTGTCAGGAGGGGGTTAAAAACCTCTCTTTGGAAACACAGCCGGCAAGAGCAGCCCAAGGTCAGTTTACTCAGGCCTCTGCATTTCAGGGATTTTCCATTATCACGGGTGGATCAGGCACCAAACTCCCGCAATAAATGGGGGAGTACTGTACTTGGGTAATCTGTTGGAAAAAGATGAAGTATAAAATGTTAAAAACAAGAAAGCAAGTGTACTTCAGATTCCTGAACCGAGATATGCCCTGTACTTAAAAACTATAGACAATATTAGCAGCCGCTGAATTCCTTTAGTTTCTTTTAAGGGTTACAAGAGTTAATACATCTCCAAAGATGGAGGTCAAGTCAAAGAGAGACTATTGGAGCGAAAGCTAACTTTCCTCCCTGGTGGAAATCTCTAGTGGTAGCTCTGCACCTGCCTTTCCCATAGGAAAGGATGATACCGGAATCTTCTTTGGGTGCTGGCTGCAAGGGGTCAGTTCCATTGCCTCTACCTGATCAATGGCAGAAGAGAAAAACCCTGGCTCAGTCAACCAGGCCTTGGTCTCTCAGCCATGGTGTAAAGCTGTGCAAGGCAAGAACCATTCCTGCTCTCACCATGGACGAATATGTTGCAGGGTAGCTGAGTCTGAAAGCCTAGGGGACAACTTACAAGCAGCTTGAGAACTCGGAGCATATATGCTGCTCTTCTGTGGCTAATTTTCAGGATTATGGTTTCACTGACCTATCAGACTTCTACCTCATCCTTTTCCCAAGGAGCTCTGAATAGGTGATCTATTTTTATGTTTTGCAGTCACCCTGTGATGTAAACTAGACTTAGAAATGTTGACTAGTCTCAGGCCATTCCAATCATCCACTTTTTTTTATCACTGAATGGATACTTGAATTCAGGTCCAGGGCCCAGTCACATAGTCTCTGCCTTACTCTGCTGCCCCAATGGCCCCCTGAACCCATCTGCTTTTCCTTTGGTGCTTGGGATTTGTGCATCCCCTAGTCCAGTGGTGGCAAACATTCGGCCCTCCAGATATTTTGGACCACAACTCCTAGAATTCCAAGCCTAGATTGCCAATGACAAAGGACTGTGGGAGTTGTGTTTCAAAACATCTGGAGTGCCGAAGGTTCGCCGTCACAGCCCTAGTCTAAGGGCTGTAGTGACTAGCAGATATACGAACCAGTCCAGACACCACTCTGCCTGTTTCCATCTTCCACTCGGCTCCCCTCTCCCAGCTGAGCCGGATCTGTGGGTCTCAAGAGCACAGAATCCTACCAACTGTACTGAACACGAAAGGCAGATCTAAGGCCCTTGCATCTGATTATTGTACAGAGGAGCCAGGAGAGACCCTTTCAAGGTACGGCAACATAGTGGCTGTTGAGAAGCACCAACAATAAATCATATTAATTTACATTTTTAAAGTATTAGTACTTATAAGTTGACTTGAGGCCCATTTCAATGGAAGAGCAATAAGTACATGTGCCTAAAGACACATTTACTTTCCATTTGGAAAAGGACACAGAACTACATCCCTCAAGATCAGTGGTGGCAATATCTCTGGCACTACAGATGTTTTGGACCACAATTCCCACAGTCCTTTGTCATTGGCAATAGAGGCTTGGAATTCTGGGAGGTGTGGTCCAGAATGTCTGGAGTGCCAAAGGTTTGCCACCACTGCTCTAGATATTCAGGACTCACAACTTCCACAATTACTTAAAGCTGGCCATGGCAGATGGCACTGATGTGAAACAACTGAAGTGCTACGGCTTCACCATATCTGACTTAGAGAGATCACCCTGGACCCAAATGCAGGCAAACACAGCTGCAATGAGGAGGTGTCAGTTAAGAGATGGGGGTTGAATGAACTCCTAACTGTGTCTAAATGATCAGGTGATACTGCACCGCACCAGGTCCAGGGGATCTCCCATACTGTCGTCTAGAGCTGGCCTGTCCAACGCGTCGACCCCGGTCGACCAGTCGACCGCGGCGCCGTCAGAGGTCGCCCGCCAGGTCCCTGTGTTGGGGGTTCCCCCACGCACTGGCGAAGTGGCTGGGAGCCCAGCTGGCGCTGGACTCGCTCGCCCTCTCCAGCATCAGCGGTGGCTCCAGTGGCGGCGGTGGGCCCAGGCCGGCCTGCTGGGCTCGTTTGGGTTTTCCAGCAGCGCCCGGTGGAGTTCGGGAAGTGGGTGTGGCGGGCGTAGAGACGGGCCCAGCAAGGTGGCCTGAGCCTGCCTCTGTGGCTGCCGCGGCCGCTGCTAGAAAAAACGAGCAAGCCCAACACACCAGGCCTGGCCGCCCCCCGCCATCGCTGCCGCCGCCGCCGCCCCGCCCCCACCATCGCTGCCGCCGCCGCCCCCCCGCCATCACTGCTGCCGCCGCCACCCCCTGCAATCGCTCCCGCCCCGCCCCCACCATCGCTGCTGCCCCCGCCGCCAACCCCCGCCATCGCTGCCACACCGCCGCCCCCCCGCAATCACCCCCACCCCCCCGCCATCGCTGCTGCCCCCGCCGCTGGCCTCCACAATCGCTGCTGCTGCCGCCGCACCCCACCATCGCCACCTCGGTTGGAAGCTGAGGCGGGGGCTCCGAGCCACAGCCCCAATGTGCAAAAGAAGTTAAAAAACGGGAGGAGCAGCCGCTTGGGGAAGTGCCCAGGAGCCCATGCTGGCAATGAGGCGATGATGGAGCGCGGGACCAACGGGGGATACACAGCCGCCGCTGCTGTGCAGAGTTGACAGGAGGCAACCTCCAGCCCCGCTCCCCTCAGGACGTGAGCCCGTTTCATCTCCCTCGCCCCCTTTCTGGCTCTTCGAAGTGGGAGGGGGGATGGAAGGAGAGAAAGAAAGAGAGAGAGAAAGAGGAGCAGAGAGGGAGGAGAGGGAGAAAAGAAAGAAAGAAAGAAAGAAAGAAAGAAAGAAAGAAAGAAAGAAAGAAAGAAAGAAAGAAAGAAAGAAAGAAGGGAGAGGAGGAGGGAAGGAAAGAAGGAGGAGGGAGGGAGGGAGAAAAGGAAAGAAAGAAAGGAGGGAGGGAGGGAGGGAGAAAGAAAAGGGAAAGAAAGAAAGAAGGGAGCGGAGGAGGGGGGAAGGAGGAAGAAAAGGGAAAGAAAGAAAGAAAGAAGGGAGATGAGGATGGATGGAGGGAGGAAAAATGAAAAAGAAAAGGAGGAAGGACAGAAGAGTGGGAAGGAAGGAAGAAAAAAGAATGGAAGGAAGGAAGGAATGGAGAAGGCAGGTAGGAAGGAAGAAAGAAATAGAGGGAGGGAGAAAAAGAAAGAAAGAAAGAGGAGGGAGAGGAGGAAGAAAGAAAGGGGGGAAGGAAGGAGAGGAGGGAAGGAAGGAAGGAAGAACTGGGCTAGCAATAGTGACCCTCAAATTTGGCTATGGTGTGTGTGTGGGGGGGCACACGACCTGGGAGCCAAGGCAAACAGCTAGCTTGGGGTACAGAAGCGAAAATGGCAGTGTGCCACGGTTTCTGAGGCAGTAACGAAATTGCCTCCTTTGATTTTACTTTAAACAGCCTGTTCAAAGTTGGGCAGCCCTGGTCTAGAGCAAACACAAGTTGCATGAGGAAAGTAAACAAGGCTTTGAACCGACTTTTGCAAACAAACCTTCCCCCAACAATGGCAGAACTGAACGCTTCCAATATCCAGGCTCTGTTTTCTCTCCTTCATACGGAGGACTCCATTTCGTACCACCTCAAGCTGCTGGCACGCTCTTCTTGGAGGTGCATCTCCTGTTCTGCAGACCTAATTCACCACCACCACCACCACCACCACCACCACCACCACCACCCACACAAAGTGGCAAAGAAAAAGTGGGCAAAATGTTAACATTTCCTGGCCATCTGTTGTTGCGCTGAAGGACTACCCGACCAAGGCTTCTGGAAAACAAAACTCTTGAACCTTCAGCGGGCTGCTATTGCAGCCGTCCACTAACTCGCAATCAAGACAAGGAAAGGCAGCAAGGGAAACTCCAAGCACAAGGTTAGAAGACAAAAAGCACCTGCTTCAGATCCGTGCTGGAGTTCGGATGGTTTCTGCGAAGCACAGATTTGGGGCCTCCAGGGGCATAAGCTGAATTGACCCAGGAGTGAGAGCGGTCGATCCCCTATAGGCAGTATGCAAAAGAAGATTATGGAAGTAAAAAATAAATAAATAATCACAACAGAGAGGCACAGATCAAAGCAAAAGAACCAAAACCACATTAAAAAACACCATAATTTTTGCTGCTGCTGCTGCTGCTGACCTTGTTGCTGCTGAAGGAAAAAAGGGGGGCCACCCAAGAAAAGGCAATGCCAAAAGGCAGCTGGTAGCTGCTAAGCTGAGGATAATAACCTCACTAGCAGAAACTGAGGCCTCCATTTGTGTTTCTTTGTAACTGGAAAGGAAGGTGCACAGCACCATGGGGCTTTTGTCCCAGATTCTCCATCATCACAAAGTACTTTGGGTTTGGGAAGCAGCTATCCAGGTCTCAGAATGCAGCATCAGCATCCACCCGGAAGGACAAGGAGCAGAGGGAGTGATTAATATGAGAACCACAGTGGTGAACGCAGCAGGGAGCACCCACCTTTCTGGCCTCAGGGAAACGCCACCTTACATCCTAGAAAACATTGCAGAAGTACTTAGGAGAAATGCTTTTTTTCAAGCACGGATCTAGTTGGATGGTGGGGGTGTGGCCCAGGACTGATTACCATCAGGAAAGACATATTTGAAGTTTACTGGGAACAATGACTCCTGAATCGCTGCAGGTGAATGCACCCAGATTGCCTTTAACAGCTGTGGCAAAGTCCAGACCTGAAGCGATCGCATCAGGAGAGCCGCCGCGGGTTCGAATTGTTTGAACTAGTTTATGGTCCTAGCTGTGCCTCAAGCAAAAACGAAAGTCCCAAGACAGCCAAAAACCAAAGGGGGAACTGGGGGAAGCCTGCTGTAAATTTTTACTGGATCAATATATGAGCACAAATTGCAAACACCCTTCTGATAGGCTTCACCTTGCATTGCTTAACCTTTTTTTTTTTCCGCCATCGATAACCAGGACATTCTGCCATTGCAGCGGTGAGGCTAGATTTAAAGGGTGCGCCCCTGCTGCGGTTTTTCTAGTGCTTTTATTGTTTCATGTTTGTTTGCTGATTATGCCTTTGTATCTATTGTACTAACTATGTGTACTATGACTTGTCTCTTTTGTTCGCCGCCCAGAGTTCCCGTTGGGAAGATGGGCGGGATATAAATTCAATAATAAATAAATAAATAAATAAATTGCGCTCTCTCTCTCTCTCTCAAGACATACTTGCTGTAGGGTCTTTATTTTTCTTTCTGGTCTTATCGTGGTTTCCTCGTTATCAACTTTAGTTTGCATTCTGTATTTTCTCACACTCACTGACTTATTCCTGATCTTCGTTACATAACCAAAAGGCCGCACATGGGTGTCGAGAGAGCCTTTTCTCAGCTTGGTCTTAGGCATTAGCTGCACAACGTTTTCTGACCAATGCACGTCATTCCCCCACCACCACCACCACCACCCCTGAGGTGTCATCTCTCATGTAACTAACATGCAGACTAGCTAAGTCAAGCTGCTGGGGTGGATTCACTGCTTTTAATGAGGATGCTAACGTTGCTCCTTAAAGTGTTATGGTCCACCTTGCTGTACCTTTATGGAATCCTTCACTGTATTTAACATTGGGGACGGGGGGAAGAGGTATAGCATAAAATTTAAAATATACTCTCATCACCTGAGGGTCATGGAAGTGGCACTTAACAGTGGAGCATGGGACCCTTTCAGGTAAAGACATCCTCTTGCTGGACCAAGTTATATCGCAGCATGAGATCACCTCCCTGACATCGGCAGCAGGTACATGGATGATGTTCTGTCCAAAGTTTTTTTGGGGTGGGTGGGTGGGCTTGTGCTTTGGTCAGGGACCCAGGACAGACTGGTCTTTCACTTTCTGGGAAGCTGGGGGGCGGGGAGTCCAGAAGTTTTCTGAACCAGCACCCCGAGGGGGCCAATGGAGTCTCAGTTTTGCTTGGCTCACCAGTTGCCTTTCCGGCATGGGAAAGGTTCTTGGCGGAAATTCATCCCCAAGTCTCAAAAGTCCCATTCCTGCCTTTGCTGCTGCTTCCCCCGAAACAAGATGGGGGAGATGTGTTCTTCTCTGGCTGAAAAAAGGCTCATACAGTCTAGCCCAATACTGTATACTGTATATATGCAATAGGTGGAATTGGAGAAGGACTCTTTCTCCGCCACAGCTAAACATTAGGCTAATTTTGAAATGGCCTTCTGCATGGAATGGTCCTTCTGGAACTTCTCCCATCGTGTCTACATACGGCGTTCTTGAGAAGATTCTCAGCAGAACCTAGTCCTCTGTTCTTTAGCCCATGCTTACCTTACTGCTCATGATCTTCTGAACCTCCGCGTCTGGGGAATTGGGGGTGGTGGTCAGGTCAGGGTTGCTATTGCTGATGCTTTTGGAGCGAGACAAGTTGAGGCTGACTGGACGTCCTGTTGCACGGGACACGGTGGCATACTGAATGGGACCACTGTTGGCAGCTGCTCCACTCTCTGCCAAAAAGTCAAGAAAATTCATCCAAAGTCTATAGACAGAGGCCAGCTACAAACCTATACCGGTACCAAAAATCTACATTGTTACTATAAGGCAGGGAGATAATCCAGGAAATACCAGGGACCCATCCACTAGCATCCTCTCACACAATAAGCAACAAAGGCAAAAGGCAAGATAGCCATCCACCAAACCATGTGTTGAAAGACGTTTTAAGGAACAAACTGAACCCATATTTTAAAAGATCATCTCCATGGATATAAAGACAGCTAGCAGACATCTGGCATATTTAAAATTAACAAGGCAGCCGTGCTCGCCCTCGCCCGACCAGTACATAATCCTATTTACACCCAGTACAGTCTCCAGGACATTCTTCTAGACCACCAAGGCCCTTCAGTGGTGGCCTTATCTTTTAAAAGAGATCTCAGCTACAGATGGTATTTCTTGCCCATTCACAGGCCATTCCTGACCTAAGAAACGGGGATCAACCTTCCTCCTCCTCTTCCTATCAAAAATGACTGAGAGAAAGAGGCTATACAGTGGAACCTTGACTTACATACTGCTTGACTTGCATCATATTTGACTTGCAGCAAGAAGGGGCCTGTTTGACTTGAGTCGCAGGCTTTGACTTACATCTCGGAGCCCCGGCGCAGGGCACCGGAATTGGGCGGCAGCCACAACCCAGCATCGCTTCAAACTGCTCCTGCCTTCTTCCCCTCCTCTGGCAGCGGCGGCTTCGGCGAGGCCAGCTCAGAGCACCTGGAGCTGGTCCTCGGCCTCACCGAAGCCGCCACTGCTGCCGAAGGAGAAGAAGGGCCGGGAGCTCGGGGCTGGCCTCGCTGGTTAGACAGTCGGCTCAGTCTTGTAAAAAATCTGGCTGCGGAAGTCTGGTCCACAATGGAAGTGTTTTAGTTGGGGAGCTGTAAAGTTGTGGGACTCTAATGGTAAGCATAGAGTTGTTCAAAACTTGGAATGTCAGGTTAAAAATCAATAAAAATTAAATGTTAGACATTGTTTCTATGATCATTAAAAAGTGGAGGCGTATAATTTGTGGACTATAATTCCACTGCCTCCTCCTCTCTTTGAAAAGACATTTCATTTACATCCCCAGAAGGAATCTCCTATCCCAGTCAAATTTGTGTTAAATTGCTGTTTTCGGGGGTCTTTTTCATCATCTGGGATTAATCCGCTTTCCTATTACTTTCTATGGGAAACGTTCGTTTGACTTAAGTCATGTTTGACTTAAGTCTAGACCACTGGAACGGATTAATGACGTAAGTCAAGGTTCCACTGTACACTCCAGCACCTTCTCGTTAGCTCAATCTGAAAGATTCAGTTTGCTTTCCAGGCTCGAGTCTTTAATCGTGTTGTGACAATACATGTACTTCCAAAGCAGTTGGGCACTTACAAGCCATCCCATCCCAGAACTTTGTGCAAGCAGACTTCTGTCTACAAACTATTTTGCTTTTAATCAACTGGTGGTTACTGGGAGATTAAGAAAAAACTATCACAAATGTGCCAGAACTTTAGGATATCTGTCACATTAGTTCACTGTTCTCACTGACGCAAATGGCAAATGGACAAATGGGAGACAGCCTCAAGATGCATGAAAATATTGTCAACATAGACTTGATTCGAAAAAGCTCAGGCTCAAAGTGTTTCGGCTGTGGCCTTCTTCAGGAGCTCGGAGTAAGACAGAGATATACATTCATTGAAGGGGCTCGGGACAATTACAGCTTATTTTTTTCCCATATCTATTGTATTTTCCCATCTATAAGACACCCCCATGTATAAGACGACTGTTTGCAGAGACAAGGTATAGGCAGTTCTGCAAATGCACACCTCTCTCCTTGACTTACTTCCATGTATAAGACGACACTCAATTTTTAGACTCAAATTTTAGAAAAACATAGTCTTATACATGGAAAAATACAGCATATAATCAAGCGTAAGAAAAAGGTCACAGCCGAAACATGTCAAGCCTGAGGGTTTTTTTAGAAAAAGTCTACACTGACATGATTTCATACATCTTTATAGCCTCTCTCCCATTTGTACTTTTGTCACCAGTGGACGCCCCAAGGTCCCTCTGCTTTGCCTCACTGGCACAGAAACAGATGGCCATCAGTACAAGGAACAAATGAGTCCTGTGTTGTGAATATAACCCCTCCTTTGAACATCTTTGATAAATCGGCAGCTTCAGAACGGCAGATTGGGGGAAGCAGCACTCGGCTCATTATGACGGAAGGCCAGGCATCTGTTCCCTCCCTCTCCCACCCAACTCTAAAGCCTCAACATCTACCTGGCAAGCCCGGCTCTGCCACCGGGAGACGGAAAACATAGAAGATGTAAGAGGCCAGCAGCTGGTTGTGGCCATGTTGGTCTTGATTGCTCTCCAGGCTCTTGTGGATCTGGTTCACCATCACTGCAATGGCTTCAAATGCAGCACGGCCCAAGTTCACTGGAAGACCCAATGAGACAGAAGTATTAAGCTGCTTTAAAACACCAAGCCACATAAACACGGTTTCTATCAACAACTAAAGGGGAACTGAACAGTCTTGGAAATGCATATAACAGTAAGATGTATCTACAGAAAGATCCAGGAAAAGGAGATGGTGTAGAGCAGGCTTGGGCAACTGTCGGTCCTCCAGATGTTTTAAGGACCACAACTCCCACAGTCTTTTGCCCTTGGCAATCTAGGGTCAGAATTTTGGGAGTTGTGGCCCAAAACATCTGGAGGGCCAACAGCTGCCCACCCCGGTGCAGAGTGTTGTTGCATGAGGGAGATCCAGTGACACATGGAGAGACTGCGGAAGGAAATGCTTCTGAGTTCAACCTGGGAGGAAGATCCATGTTTCTGCATCCTATCTGCATCCCATTACAACTCTACATATGTTTCTCCACTGGCCATGCAGAATTTCAGGGAAAAGTGGCTTTTCCGAGTTCCATTTCTATTTTCCAAATTATGACAGCACAGAGGTTTCAGCTTTGAAAACACTTTGTGAACTAATCCAGATGCCAAACAAAAGAATGCAAAAATGGAAAGGGAGGGACAGAAACCACAACCCAGTGACAGGACAAGAGAACGGCCAGGGCACTCACCCATCTGCCCAGCGATGACAGGTGGGTACACGATAAGTTGGATGAGCTTGTTCAGGATCTGGTGGCTAAAGGCAACGAGGGCCTCTAGGCTGGCTACGCGGAGGTTGCCCACACTCGACTTCAACTCAGACTCCATGTTGTTCTCTGTTAAGATCACATCTTTTAGCCGAAAGGGAAAGGTGTATTCTTCCAGCACATGGATCAAGGTGAAGAATTTATCCAGAAATGGGTCCTGCCGGAACAAAGGAGGAACAATCTAGGGACACAACCTCAGGTTCTAAACACCTCTCATATGCTCATCAGTGTCCTCTTTGAACCACTGGGGAGATTGGGGCAGGGGGAATGCTGGTCCAGGTATTAGCAGAAGATTTGGACCTGACCTCTCCTGGGACTTCTGTGCAGAAAGTCCAAGGTGAGAAATTACCAAGGGAATTTACATGACCAAACAACAGTCCAGACCAGCATCGAAGGCAGCTCCAGAGAGATGGACCATTCAGAAGCACCGTTTCCCATCATATGCCACATAGGGGGAACCAATACAATTTTCATTTTCTCAAAGGGGGCTTTCTTTCATCTCACAGAAAGGGATGGATTTAAGGCTTGGGAAGAAGACTCTGTGAGCACTTCCAAAGCAGGAGAAGAATGGGTTTTTGCACTAGTACATTAACCCCCTGCTTATCACGAGGGTTAGGGCCCACCCACCCGTGATAATTGAAAATCCGCAATATGAGGATTCTGGGTCAAGTTGGGACTGGGGAGCCTATCTGGGGCCTCTTGTATTTATCCCAGGCCTGGTGCTGCCCCAAAAGGCCTCCAACGGGCTTCTCGGGTCTGTCGGAAGACCCCAAAAGTGGTTTCTGCGATCCAGAACTCACTGCCGGTTTCCCCGAAAAGCACTTCTGGGGCCTCCAACAGACCCGGGTAACCTGTCGGAGGCCCGTTCGGGGAAGTGCCAGGCCTGGGGTAAGTAAAAAGAGGCCTGAAACAGGCCCATCCATCTTACCCCAGGGGCCTTTGTTTCATATACTGCGGTCCTGCGATATATCGGGACCGCAATATATGAACTGCGAAAGGGCAGGGGGTTACTGTATGATACTGAGGATCTTGCTTTGGTTTCATTTCTAGACTAGCAGAGAGCACAAAGGATGCAGAAGCAAAATCCCACGCAAGTTAAGGGGAATAACCCCACCCCTTATCACCACCACCACCACCACCACCACGTGACGACACCTCCCTTTTAAACGTGTGATTACGATGAAAAAATGTGAAGGATAGGGAACCAACTTATTAATCTTCACAATATCCACTTTGGTAATGCTGCCACCTTTTAAAATTGTCGCCTTATGAACTTTCTCTTTTTCACCTAAAATCTGGTTTCATTTGAATCCCTGTATCACCCCAAGCGGCCCGAACCCCAAAGTAATTTTTGCTAGGAATGTAAGCCCCCAAAAGGCTACATTTCAGACTCAGATGAATAACATAAAATAATAATGAAGTTTATTGAGAAAATAAATAAATACAATGACTGAAGTTGGTATGCGTTGCCTTAAACATAGAATAGATTAATTCAACTCTTCAAGCCTCCCTGTCTTTAATAACCAGTAAACAGTAAAGCCCTCACTGCCTGACTGAACCCTAACAGAGCTGTGCTCTCTCTCTCTCTCAGCACTCACTCTCAACAACCCTCAACTCTTAACTCTTCTTAACTGACTCTCTTCAACTCCCTCACAGCCCAGGCTCCACCCTTTTTATATCCATACCATCCCCCGCCCTCCTGCTGGGACTGGCTGATGATTTACATATGCATTTCCTCCTGCTTCCAGGATGTTGTCACACACCTCCTCTTCCTCTCACCTGAGTGTGGACAGAAGACACTGCCAGCACCTCCACGTTGAAGACACCCTTGTGATTATCCACCCATTTCATGCCAGGCAGCTGCACCTGCAAAAGACCCAGGAGGGGGAAACTGGGCTGCTATGAAAGGAAGCACACAAAATCCTGCTCGCCCACCCTTGTCCATTCTGTTCACCTGCAGAAATGCACACAGAGCAGGAGCTGGGCAAAAGTGTGGCTCTCCAAATGCTGCCTGATTGTAGTTCCCAGCATTCCCTGACAAGGGCCACGGTGCTGGAACTAATGAGAAGTGTGGCCCAGTATTATGCCAAACATCTTAGCTTGGCCCAGACCTGCACTGGAAGGGGGAAAGTGCCATCAATTCCAGAGGAGGAGGAGGAGGAGGAGGAAGGGACATCGGTCCTTGCAGGTCTCCTTCCCCAACAAGCTCAATTAGGATTCTGCCACAGACACCCTTGCCTTTTGTCAAGCTAAATGGAAAAGAACTACAGTGGACCCTTGTATAACAAATGGTTTGTATAACATAACATTTGTACAACATACAAAAATTCTGGAGATAGGGGAAATTTGCTTAACAGAATCACCTATGGGGCAAATCTGTACAACATAAAAATGGGATCACTCTGTTTTCAATGCATTCCTATGGGAAATTTGTACAAAGGAAAATTTGCTTAACAGAATCTCACTTGGAACGAATTAATTCCTTTATACAAGGTACCACTGTACCTGTGTTGAAAGGAGAAAGTACGGCAAGTACGGTGGTGCTCCAAGATACAATCACCTCGAGTTACGGAAAGAAATTTCCAGGAATGGGGATGTTTCGCTTACAGATTTTTTTTTTCAGTGGAAAGCCCCAGGTTAGGCTTTTAGGAGTGAAAAGCCAGCGCCTCCCGAAAACCAAGTGGCTGTCAAAAAGCTTCCCACTCCTTGCGTTGGGGAGGCGGTGGCCCAGTGGCTTTCGGGCAGTGCTGGCTTTCCATGCCCAAAAAGCCAGGGCCACCTGAACGTGAGGGTGGCTGCCAGAAAGCTTCCCGCCAAAAAGCTTCCCATCTCCTTTTCAGACATGGGCAATGGCAAGCACCGAGGGTAGGAAAAATGCACCATACACCTGAAGGCTGAAGGCACCACAGTGGAGGGAACTTTGTCCCTGTTGCGGTGCCTCCGGACCCCTGCCACCTGCCTCCTTTCAGAGGTGCGCCAAAGGAGAAGGCACCTGGTCTGAAAGGAAGCGGGCAGCAGGGGTCCAAAGGCACCACAGCAGGGACATGCCTCCCTCCGCTGTGGTGCCTTCTCCTTTCGTATCCCAAAGCGCAGTTTCCCACAGGGATGCATTGAAAACCAATTAATCAGTTCCAATTTTTACTGTTTTCTCCAGAATGGATTAATTGGTTTTCAGTGCATTCCTATGGGAAACCATGATTCGAGATATGAAATTTTCATGATATGAAGCGTTCTGAGGAACAAATTAATTTTGCATCTTGAGGTACCACTGTACTTGTTTTCTTGATGCACAACTCAGGTTTCTAAATCTGATGGAAATAGTCTGTCTGACATGCATGTCTGACAGCATGAAAGGACACTGCAGTCAATGGGAAACAGTTAATTAATTCCGAATTTCTATTTTATTTATTTATTTTGTATGCCACCTTGGGCCCCCACTAGAGAAGAAAGGTGGGATAAAAATAAAACAAAAATATAATTAAAAACTCAGTATAATCTCATAGGAGAATGAAGCATTGTGTCTGTGGTGCATGCAAACATATTTTTGTCCTTTAATTTAATAAGTAATAAGTTCCTTCCAAAATGAAAAAAAGGCACCTATTTGTTGAACAGGGCCACATTTTGTCCTATATGAAGAAGAAAAAAGCCACGGGCAATTTGGAGACACCGGTAGTTAATTAAGAGTCAGAACGGATGAGAAAGGTGCTCTTTCCATTGTGGAAATCTCCCAACAGCCTTGGACACTTGAGTTGCATATTCAGAGGCATTTGTGACAATAATGGGATAACGGTAGAAAATTGGTGCCCGAGTGATTCAAAATTATGCGGAAGACCAGCTGATTAATCAAATGCTTTTGGAACTCTGCTGACAAGGAAAGACAGGCCACTCTCTGCACCACTTTGTGTACTACGGCCCACAAGTTAACTGTGATGCCTTGCCCTCACTATCTGAAGGCCCCTAGTAAAAAAAATCCAGGAGTGATCTATTTGTACGGTGGCCCGTTAGTGTTGGGGATGTGAAGAGAAGATCATTCCTCACTCCTTCTATGTCATGGCTCCTCCTTTTTGGACTCAAAGGCAAGTGAAAGAACAGAAGAAGGGGAATTGTACGGGTGGTGTGTATAAACTGCAGCATCAGAAATGCTAATGCTAAAAAAGATATCAAGGGAAGAAGACAGATCTCTCGTCGTTAATGCAGTGAAGGATTCCACTTGTCATAATAAAAATAAACATCCGGTTGATTCAGGCTGTGACCTTGACTACGTCTGGCGGGAGTAATATTATAATCGTCTCACTCGTAGAGGAAACACACTCCAGTAGTCCCAGTAGTCATCGGGGCTTTGCAAATAATATCAAGACATTTCAAACAGTATTGTTAAACAGTCACAGATTTCAGAAATAACACCATCAGAGCTAGAAAACACAGCAATGTTAAGAACAGCATCGTACTGCACTGATACTTAACAGCCCCTTAGGCTTCTTGTTAACATTAGCGTCAGTTACATAATGCCAGTCAATGCTCTTATAATTCCGATTGGCTGTGTCTGATATTTTTTCAATCGCAAGCACCACCACCACCACCACCTAGGAAGTGCAGAATTGGAAGGGACCCTGTGGATCATCAAGTCCAACAAAAGAGACACAACGGGGAACAGCCAGAAATCTATGTCACTGAGCTTGTCCAGCCATTTGACCACCCGGTTTTTGGTCAGGCTTGTTATTTTCTGTCTTAGTTTCACCAAAACAAAACAAAACAAACAAGACTTTAACAAGTGCACCTAAAAACAAGATGACATTTCTACGACAGCTCCTTTCTACCATACTCAAAGACTGTGTGTACCAATTCCATATTCAGGGCTTCATTTTCTAAAAGCACATCTTACTGTAGGACCCTGGTATCCGCTGGGGATCGGTTCCAGGCCTTCCCATGGATAACGAAAACCGTGGATAAGACAGAACGCCAAAAACCCAAAACTGCTGTTTTGTGACAGTAGCTTACTTTACAGCTGCTGTTTGTGACAGTAGCTTGCTTTGTGGCTGCTGGATTATTTATTTATTTATTTCTCTGCCAACCGTGGATAACTGAGTCAGTGGTTACTGAATCCGTGGATACAGGGGTCCTACAGTATTTTCAACCCCTCCTGTGATTTACATGCACTACCTCTAAGAGGAGCTACTTAAAGTTTGGAAGCTGGGCAATTCAAGCAGTGGGGTGGCATTTAGTTTGCATTTTTAGTCTTCCTCTGTATGAGGAAAAGGCTATATTAAAGTCTTAATATAAAATGCTATTATCAGACACTTAATTGTTATAAACGTTCTTGCTGCACAGAGTATGACAGGAAATACAGAAGCAAGCTAGGAGTCGGCCCTCCGGGGGACTCTGCATTCTCCAGGCTGTCCCGCATAAAACCGTACACCAGTCACGACTTACATCAGGGGTGAGCACCGAGTAGCTGGGTGGCGGCTTGTCCACTGACACTGGCAAGCAGAACTGGCCAGTCCTCAGCCGCCCGTGTTGCATGAGGGAGATCCACTAAAGAAAGAGAGGGGTGAGGGAGAGAGAGAGCATGCCAGAGTGAGACCAGAAAGGAGGTCATGTTTTTACTGATGCCTCCTACGTCCCCTTCTCCTGACCCACATGAGAGGAACAAATCAGATAATATCTATAGAAAATAATGGGTTGCCTTTCTCGACCCACTTTTCTCTCTGCCGTGTTTATGGGCAAACCGTTGCCAAACAGGCAGAGTGCCCATCGACCGGGATCCAATCGCCGAACTGAAAAACGTATGCAACCCCTACACAGGACCTGATACTTCCCTGGGCCTCCACTGTGTCTAACGCGGTGGTCTCTCGCACGGCCGTAGCTTTTCCGAGCCTCAAGGCAAAGGTGCTCCCCTGAGATCCTCCACCCCTGGAGAACATGCCAAGTGAGGGGGAACCAGGCCAAAGAAAATGCCACGGGCCTACTCCAGTTCTGTGCCAGGCTCACCGTGTAGCCGACCGGCGTCTCCAGCGGCGTGTTCTGCTTCTGCTGGCAGCTGATGTGGTAGAAGGTGAAGAGCAAGTGGTGGTTGTCGGTAACGTTGGCCGGGATCTTCAGCTTGAATTCCTCATAGAATTCAGGGGACCTGGGCACAAAGGGCAAAGGCTGTCGCAGCGGCCTGCCAGGAAGCAGGAGCAGGCGGACAACAGCCCCAGCCAACCACACCAGCGGGCCATTCTTTTTTAAAAAAATATTTTATTGAATTTTCAAAACATAACAAGTTAAAACAAATAAATTGCTTGTGTGTTGCCATGTTGCATAGTTCAAATACAAGTATTTTCCCAATATTTCAGCCCAAGTGATTGGAATATTCCACGTTTACATGCTTCTTTTTCATCATTGTATTTATCATTACTTATTTCCATCTTCATCTAGTACAAAAAGTGAAAATAACAAAGTACAGTATTAAACTTGCCTATTTAATCTTAACTCTTCATTTTACTAAGCACTTTAAAGTCAATTTGTCTAGCTCAATGTATGACAGGCATACATTTATATCTGTTTTCATCTAGTACAAAGGGAGAAGATAGTAAATTTGACTTAAGATATCCTATCTAATCTATAAGATTAAGTAAATAATAAACATCACCAACCCATTATATTTTATCTATTCACCCAAGTTCTATCAACTTTGGGCCATTCTTAGTAACAACTGGTGCAGGCCATAATTCGTGCCATTTCTCAATGCGTTCTCCACCCAAGGACCATCACTGTCACTACAGAAATCTTCTCAGAGGAGAAGAGTAACCTTCTACTAAGAAAGTTAGGTGCGTATCATCCTCCTTATCCAGAGATCCAGTGACTGACCAGTTAGTTGTATTTCCATTTGGCAGCCTTATGCAGCTACCCCCAACAGACTTGTTTTACACTCACTTGTTATGATATACTACAGCTGTATACGCCTCTTTTGCAAACTCACTGCAACTCGATTTTCCAAAGATTACCTAGGAAAGACAGAAACAGAGATCCAGCCATCCACAGGGCAGGAGGTTGAGAGATTTGCCAGTAAGTGAAGCACCCAGAAAAGCAGTGTGAATGTCAATATTTTCTTACAAAAACAGTCAAGCTGTGCCTTAATGTCTCCCACACGGGCACTTGACTCAGGAACTGGAGCAGATTGACATGGATATCTCTCTTCCCCTCCTGGTCATACTCCATCTCATTTTCTTTAGGTCACGAGACCACAGAGTACCAACAGAACATATCTTCTAGATCTGAGGAATGGGTCTCCTTCCAGATTTCCCATCATGTCCCATCAGCATCATCAACGGCAAACAGTAATGGGAACTGTCGTTCAGGAGCCCTGTGGGTGGCCGTGGTTTCCCCAGACCAAACCTATTCCAACCCTCTGTTACCTCTGCCTAAACTCAAGTAAGGCAAATGATCTCAAAACTCTTTCCTCCTCAAAAACAGGAACATGAATGAAAGGCATTCTGGAAATGATATCAAGAGCCTCCATAAGACACTGGGATAAGACCTCTGGATTTAATGGGTTTGGGTTCAGCAAAGCCATCACCAAAGGACCAGTAGCTCTCCCACAGAGAGACCTGCAACACACACTGTGACGTGGGTCAGGACTAGCAGCTTAGCCGCAGGGAAGGCAGGTTCACAGTACAAAAAGTGGTGACAATCATGCACACGTGCGCTGCCATTTATTTATTTACTTATTTAACCACTGGCGCAGTGGTTAAATGCCTGTGCTGCAGGTAAAACTGTGCTCACGACCTGGGGTTCAGTCCCAGGTAGCAGGATCATGGTTGACTCAGCCTTCCATCCTTCCGAGGTCAGTAAAATGAGTACCCAGCTTGCTGGGGGAGGGGGGCAATGTGTAGCCTGCATACTGTAATGAAACTGTAAACCGCCCAGAGACTACTTAAAGTGGTATGGGGCAGTATATAAGCAGAACACTTTGCTTTTATTATTTATTTATTTTC
The DNA here is from genome assembly GCA_029282475.1 of Phrynocephalus forsythii. NCBI lineage: Eukaryota > Metazoa > Chordata > Lepidosauria > Squamata > Agamidae > Phrynocephalus > Phrynocephalus forsythii. The sequence goes on from JAPFRF010000011.1 coordinate 10,589,928, forward strand.
AAAATTTATATACCGCCTTACTTTCCCCAAAGGGAACTCTAGGCGGTTTGCAGAATAAAACAACAACAACAACAACAACAACAACAACAACAACAACAACAACAACAACAACAACAACAACAACAACAACAAATAAAAGACCAGACAAGATCTGATGTTAGTAGGGGCGACAGAGCAAACACTAAAACACAAACCTCCGGTTTGTTTCTTTACTCAAAGAATGTGTCAGAAAAGAAAAGGAACATCTTGAAAGAGAGAAGGTTCAAACATTCAAGAAAGACATGGCCTTGAGGTCTAAATATATCTCCCTGGCCCAGAGGTGCCCTTCCTGGCCCACGGTTCCTTTTTTGGATCCATGCAGCCGACGAACCCACCAGCAGGAAAGAGCTCGCTTCACTCACCGGCATGGCTTGGCTAGGGTCTTCCCCGGCCATGAACTGGAGCTTCACAGCAATGTTCCTTACCGAACCCTGGCGGCTGCTGAAGTTCAGGCTTTGGGGATAAACATACAGGAGGTTCCTGGGCGAGAAAGAAAACTTTTACCAGTGTGGATATTAGAGACCGAGTGTGGGTGGGCCCACGTGCCCATGAGCAAACGCACAAGTGCTGGGACAGGCATGGGGTGCTTTCTTCCTTTCGGGAGTGGAAGGGGATCAAGGTATACCTGCTGGGAATCCATCACTAACTGGTCACCTACAGGAGAAGAGTTAGGGGGGAAATCACCGGCATTGGCAGGTCTTGCAGATCAGCTCCAACAATGTTACGGTGCCATGTTCCAGCCAGTCAACCTTACCATTTTCTCAGATACTCCATCTCATTTGCCCTACACCGGCCCCCACCTCAACAGTTAACATCTTGCAATCACTTTGCGTATTCAGTCTTTCTTGGGGCATTTGAGGTTTTCCCAAATGGCTTTTTCCCCCCTCCCAAAGAAGTCTGGTGTGTGTATTGTGTTGTTACATTTGTGACTGATTCTTTGTAACCCCATGTCCATGGAGTTTTCTTGGCAGGAATACTGGAGTGGCTTGCCAGTTCCTACTCCAGGCGCCTACAGCACCTGGTATTCCCTGGTGGTCTCCCATCCAAGTACTAGCCAGGGCTGACCCTGCTTAGCTTCCGAAATCAGGCGAGATCGGATGTGCTTAGGGCAGGCATGTCCAAACTTTGGCCCTCCTGATGTTTTGGACCACATCTCCCAGAATTCTAAGCTTAGCCTGCCAATGGCAAAGGACTGTGGGAGTTGCGGTCCAAAACATCTGGAGGGCCGAAGTTTGGACATGCCTGGCTTAGGGCATCTAGCCAGCTCTAAGAAGTCTGGCACATCTGCTAATTTTGAGTCTGGTGACATTTCTGCTTTCTGCATGAGTGAAGCCGTTTTAATTGCATAAGCAGTTCAGTATCCGTTGATAGGATCTCAAGTACTGCTTATGGTAAAAGAGAGAGGGAACTGTTTCCATTTTGGGGTTGGGGGTGGGTACAGGTGGCAAGAGACCTTGGGGACACCGCCACCACCTCCATGTCACCTGCTCCAAAGGACAGCAGATTAGGTAACACTGCTCCACACTTGCTCCAGCTCGCTGAGCCAAAACAAACATGCTTAGCATTACAGCAGACACGCGGTTGCCACCAATACACACACAGCCTGGGAGTTTCTGGCGATACCTGAAAGATGAGATCCCAAATGACCCCGTATTCACCTTTGGGAGACAGGGCATCGATCTCTGTTGCAACCGGCTCTCACCTGCCAGCCGCATGGAATCGGGCTACCTTGGGCCAGGATTCAGGAAGTTTGTGCCCTAACCGTGAAACCAAAAAGTCAGTGCTGAGACAGACAAAGCGCCCACATTTAAAATATTGTTGACTCATCACGAGCTGGAGGCGGGGCTGCTCAGTAGATCTCTCACTCACCCCTCTCACTCTTTGTATAAAAAGAACAGGCTGGACATTCTGGTTTGGGCTTGTTGGTGGTTGTTGTTTTATTAGTCCTGGTTCAAAAACCAGCAATGTCAACCGCGATATTTCTCCTGAGCATCTTACTACCTCCCGTGGCTATGCCTGCCCCAGTCCACAAAGATCCTGGGCAGGTGGCCCTTCAGGAGGAAATGAACCTTCTCGCCTATGGCGTAATGCAGTTCAGTGAGGCACTGCACAACCTCTACCACTCCACGGCACAGAAGCTTGACAGGATCAAGCACAGGATGGGCCTCTACGAACAGGGCCTGAGGCTGCTGCATCACCAGACGCAGAACGCCCGGCGGGGCCAGGAAGAGATCAGAGGGATGGTCGAGAGGCTGATGGTAATCATGCTTAAACTATAAAATGGAGGCTGGGTTGGGGGTGGGTTTCAAAGAACTACACTACGTTTTCAAAGAACTACACTAGCTAAACAGATGTTCCAGCAGCCCCCATTTTGCAGAGTAGATCCTAGTCTGAGGGCTGGACCCAATGCGTCATTCCTCGGGTTAATTTTGGGTTGGCTTTTATGCTAAAAGGAACATCACGGAAGCTAACATTGTTTGGGATGTGTGTAAAACTGGTGCTCCCTTTATTCACCACTGGGGCTCTGTGACACTATTTTTAGGGAACATTTTGTGCATGTTTTCCCCACACCATTTTCTTACTAAAGAACTAAAAGGCTTCAAATAATAACCAGCCTCTTAATAGAATATAAGGAATACGAGTGACGATTCCTTTCAAAAGGTAACCCTCCAGCGCTAGCAGCAGAGAACTAGGGGGTTTCCCTGGATTCAAACTTGCCAGGATCATCCTGCCACCTATGTATGATTCCCAATCCAGCCCGCCTCCGAGGGCCGCAATCCCCAGAGCCAGTTCCATCAAAGGAGTCTCCCCCTTCCCTTCCCAACCTACTACAGTGGTATCCTGTACAAAGGAATTAATTCGTTCCCCATAAAATTATGTTAAGCAAAATTTCCTTTATACAAATTTCCCGTAGGAATGCATTGAAAACGGAGTAATCCCTAATCCCGACCATTTTTATGTTGTATGGATTTGCCCCATAAGCATTTCTGTTAAGCAAAGTTCCCCTATCTCCAGAATCTGTTATGTTGTACAGAAAAAACTGTTTGTTATACGAGGGTCCACTGTATCTCTGTTCTTTCCCTAACAGGTGGAGGACATGCGGCTGAGGCAAGATGTTCAGAGCCGTGAGAAAGGGCTGCAAAGGCTGCTTGGGAGTCACCAGCGCCTGGCCCAGCACGTGACGGCACTGCAAGAGGTGTTGGATACTGTGGAGCGACAAGGTCTCCGAGACCAGGAACTGGATCTTGCAGCTCTGAAGGTAACGTTCCACCCTTCTGCTCTGAGTGGGTTGTTCTGCAGTGGAGGAGGGTGGGGGATTGGGGCCTGATGCTCTCGGACAGTGCTGGCGAACCTTCGGCACTCCAGATGTTTTGGACCACAACTCCCAGAATTCCGAGCCTAGATTAGCAATGACAAAGGACTATGGGAGTTGTGGTCCAAAACATCTGGCATGCTGAAGGCTTGTCATGACTGCGTCTAGGTTATATAGTTCCCACTGCAGCTCTATACTCCCAGAACTATAAAATCTTTATGGGCCTCAAATCTCAACATGTAGACTCTGGGCTGGCCTACAGTAGATGCCTATGGTTAAAGGGAGGGCCTCCACTTAGTTAAAATGTTATCTGTACACTCATTATTGTAGCAGGCAGAGAGAACATCCAACCCAGAACAAAAAGGTATATACTGTTGGTTTAAGAACTCATAAACTGCCCCTCCTTGTAGGTAGTGTAACCTTATCTACAGGTAGATACCCAGTGTGGCAAAGCGCAGAGTATAACAGAATCAGGAGGCTTGGGTTCAAATCCTGGTTCAGCATGGAAACTCGCCGGGAGAGTGTGGGACTGGTTAAATCCCTCCTTAAATCTCTCATATACCCCTAAAGCCCTATGAAGATTGCTGTAAATCAGTTACAAAATTGAGGGCACATAAGAACAAACTATAGGAAAATACATCCAGCTGGTAGCATCGAGACAGACCATCAGATAGCGCATGTCACCAATTGAGAGTGAAGGGGAAACAAATAAAGGATTCTGAATCCCCAAATCCCCTGCCCAGACCATTCTGGCTTGGGGGGGGGGTTATTATGGGAGTAGCAACCCAAAGAGTATGATTTCCAAACTCCATTGTATCAACCACAGCACAACCTTCCAGTCCTGCCAACAGGACAGTTGCTTGGAATTGCTGCTGTCGCCACTGGTGTCCCCTTACTTTGGGAGGGGGGGGGATAACAGCAGATCGCAAACAGTTTTAATCTCATAAATTTATTTTCAGCTTATGCAAATCTCTGCTAAGGTGATGTCTGCTTAAGCAGCATGAGCAGCAGGGGCATGGATTGAGGAGGAGTAGAGCTCAGGGTACCATTATTATGTGGCCTCAATTCAATGTTGAGAATTTTAGACTTAATGCTTAATTCTGGCAGGTAAGCAGCACCGTCCCCTCCTGGCTCTTAAAACTGGCATAAAAGTGGTAATTTGGCATGATTAGGGGAAACAAACACACAAGCCTTCCCAGCCAGAGGATCAGAAGCCCACTGTGTTGCCTTCCTGGGCCAGAAGGCCAATTGGCTACTGTAACTGCATTGCCTGTATGACAAGCCTTCGCTAAGCGGAAGAGACAAGACAGCTCTGTGACAGCTACGAGGGCTCGAGGAAGTCCATCTACTGGGACCCCAGAGTGGGCAACAAAAGAGGTCAGGGATCAGGAGTCCCTTGATGTGTATCAGAAGTTCCTGGCAAGGGACAGGAACACCCTCTATTCATCACCATAATCCATTCCACTCACAGGCACACATACAACAGAATAGAAACATCTGATTCCAGCGGGGAGCAACTCAGCAACAGCAAATGACTCCACAGATGGAGCAGCTGCACCGGAGGTGAGACGGGCAAGGCAAGAGGGCCAAGGTACCCCCAGAAGAGAGCGCTTAAGCATCTCTCCAATGAAGGTGGTGGCGGCGGCAAGGGGGACATCCTTCGTCACAGTCCAAGGCAGACCTCTTGTTCCAGGCATCTACTCGCCAGCATCATTACCAAAAGTGAAACTAATTGGGAGATCAGAGGGGAGGGGGGGCACTTGTCCAAGATGCTTGACCAATGTAGATGATGCATCAACTACAATATGTACAGTCACACCCAATGTGTAGGTATGCCTTAGCAGTCCAAGCGTCCACGTCCTATCAACAGGCCACAGCATGTTCAGAAAGGGAAGCTTGTTGCGTGACCTGCCTACCTAATGACGCCTTATCTATTCCCCTCTTCCCCATGTGAAGAGCCATCCAGTTGTCAGACTGAAGGCAGGAGACTCCAACCCAGCAGAAAGAGACAGTGGTGATCACCGGGACAGAGAACCACTTGCTGTCGTCTTGGAAGGCCACCGTGGTCTCAGGACAGATATCCACCTGGGCTTTCCTATAGGACTAAATATGCCATGGCAGCAAGAGTGCGTGATAATAAGGAATCAGGAGGCGACTGAGAAGACCAGCAAGGCCTTCCCTTTCCTTGATAAACTTAGCTAAACATGCAGACAGAAAAGGAAGTCTCGTCACCTGCTCGCAGAAGCAAATGCCGAGTGCTCCAAATGGCTCAAACAAATCTCATTTCTGAAAACAAGGAGCAGAAACAATTCTTCTGAAAACATGGGTTTTGCGAAAAGCTGCTATTTGCTTCATTGGAGATGCCAGATTTATTACTTGAGCATCTGTTGCACCAAGCAAATGGGTGTCCTGCACTACAGCTCTGCCTTGGAGGCCAAACAAGCCAGAAAGAGTAACACTGTTCGTCTTCCATGAGATAAGCCACTGCAAGGAAATGGCCAACAAGGGTCTTTCAAGACTACTGCCTCGTTTTCCCATGCTGGGAAGGGACTGGATAAGGACTAAAGTGAAAAGATAACACCAGGAAAACAGTCAAGGACAAAGCCCTTACTGCTGAACTTTTGGTGGCCCTGTGCTCTGAGAACTACAGGCCAAGCTATGCCCTTGACAAACTGTGGGAAACTGTTTTCGTGATTCAGTAGGAAGTTCCCCCTTCACACATTTTTAAGACTTTATTTTGCTGAATAAAGAGAAATCTCTTGTTCGCAACACGGAGAAAAAAGATGGAAAGGATGAAGTTGGTCAGGAACGGGAGGTTTTACGTGCCATCAAGCTTCAGTGGAGAACGACCCATCTCTTCTGCATTATCTAGAACTTTGGCTACAGCCTGTGCTTGAGAGGGGGATTCATTTCAGAAGGGGACTGGTTCTGAAACGAAACACGGCAGCATAGCTGGCGCTCAGAATCCAGTCCCGCCCTCTGGAACAAAATCGACCAACGTCTTACCTTGCTTTAATTTGCGCCGAGTGAAAATCCTACCAGGAAGCAGCCTCCAATGCATCATCTTTCCCTTTCCCTGGCACTGGCCAATCAGACAGGCAGATGGGATGATGCATGTCCTTGCACAGCTCCTGATTGGCCAGCGCCAGGGAGAGGGAAAGATGACACATCAGAGACTGCTTCCTGGTTGGGATTTTCACCAAGCACAAACTAGAGCAAGGTAAGACGGTGGTTGATTTTGTTCCGGAGGGTGGGACTGGATTCCGAGCACCAGCTGTGCTGGCATATTTCATTTTGGAACCGGACCCCTTCCAAACAAAACACCCATCTCTAGTCTGCACATTTCACCTTCATTTTATCTACTTAAAAATGCATAAGCAGGAGACAACAGGGAGCAGATCTAGGCTGGGGGAGCCCACAAAAAGAAGCAAAATGGTTGTGTCGCTTTTGCCCTCGATTAACAGCCTTGCTCCTATGTTTTGACATGAAATGTGCACCCACCTGTATGTTGTGTGAGGTATGTAGACCTCCCTAACTGGGAACTCGAGGATCTCCTTAGTGGGTCTGACACGGAGGTCTGGATAGGGCTTGACATGCAAAAGTTCAGGGGACAGGCAGTAATGTGGGCTCTCCGGCACTGGTGAGATGTCGATCTTGAGTTGGGCTGTGTTGCAGAAACAAGAGGAGGACAGGAGAGAAGAGTTTGCATTAAAAACTCAATCGTTGGGCAACAGGGTTAAAGGGGGGGGATGGGGAGTTGCAGAACCCATATGGGGTTCCTGCTCCAACCATATCTTCCTCATACCCAAAGTCACTCTGACGCTCAGCAGAGCATTAGGCCTAGGACTCTGGGATTATTTCATCGCAGCTACCAAAATTCACCAGGAACACCACCACCACCCCAAACTAGAACCCCAGTAGCTGTAGCCAAAAAAGCAAAAACCCTTTTCTGCCAACAGACAGGTGATTTTGGACAGCTCTGCTACTGGTTGATTAAGGGGGCTTTCCCCAAACCCAGCAAAGGTGGTGGGGAGCTCTTCCCCTGCTTTGCTGAGTTGGTACAGGCTTCTCATTGGAATGCATTGAAAATCAATTAACCCATCCCCCACCTTTTTTTGCCTTTTTTCCAACCTCCAGAAGGGATTAAGTGATTTTCAGTGCACTCCTATGGGAAACCGTCTTTTGAGCTACGAAAATTTTGAATTGCGAAAGATCCATTGGAACGGGCGAATTTCGTAATTCAAAGCATCACTGTAGCTGATCCGCAAACGGGACGTATGCCAAAACCTGGCACACAACTTTCAACTTTTCATGTGCCACAAGAGTCTTCACGGGATTGTGTTGCCACAGCTTTACACCCCCTCCTCCTATGAAACGTCCCACTCCATAGCCAAGTGTAAACAGAGTTCCCAGAGACGAGCATACACACAGCCTAACTCACCTGTGACAGGCCGGAGCCTTCTAAGAACAGACGATGGGCGTCTCATATCCATCAGGAACTTGTACAGGTCCTCGTCACTGAGGCGATCACCTTCCTGCATGTTGGTTGGTCCACCGAAGAGAAAAAGGGGAAAGCTGGTGGACTCGAATAGGAGGGTGACGCGCAAATAAAAAGGACTTCCAAGTTGCATTCCCACTGCAAGAGGGCAAAATCCTAGGCAAAGGACAACTGAACCCAACGGGAGCCCCAGCTGGTGACAATGAGGTGTCAGATAACACAACAGGCTACAATGGGGTTTTGTCGTTCCCTTTTGTCCACCCTCCTTGAACTTTCTCCTGTCATTTTGGGGCGATCACAGCAACAGACAGAGCACAGACATGAATTATCTTCACATGCTTGCATTTTGGAAAGATCAGGAGAGCCTTTGCTCACAGGCTCAAGGAGGGAACACTTTAAGGTTAGAGAAAGCACACATCGGGGAGCTTTTCTGCCTCCTTTAGACCATGCAATTTGCTTTAGGTGCTTCAGTAATCTGGAGCTGCAAGTTTTCGAGGCACCGTTGTTTTGTACACTGGCTACTCCGTGGCCTATACAGGGTGAGTATCATGGCTGTTTGCAAAGAGGAAGAGAACAACCAGAAACTACTTTTGCTTTCAAGCATCCATTGGTAACCTGTGGAAGTGTCCCTGTATGGGCACAGGCTCCTATCGTTTGAGAAATCTTCTCAGTCCTAGTAATATCCTACTGAATGGGCACAGCTGAAAGGCCTTCATTGCTGGCTAAGAGCCATCAAGAGGTTGCAAGCCTCTGGGATGCTCCTCAATAACATTGGAAGGGGCAGGTGGCCTCCAACCACTCTCTGCTCCAGCCTCTTACATACGATGACGTTCACAGACACTGCACTGTGGATGGTTCAGCTCTTGAGCTGCCAATCGCCAAAACATTCTCCCAACATGCTGAACATTCTGGCCAGACTCAGTCTTTCTTGTGGAGGAAAGGGTCTGAGTGCTTTGGGAAATGAAGGAAACAGGGAATCTTCATGAGCGGAGACCCAGGGACTTCCACCCAAGCCATCATTCCCCTGCAGCCCATTCCCGTCTGTTTCATTTAAGGACGATGGCAGCACTGCAGGTGAGCGGTAGCTGACCCCAATGCACACTGTCGTCAGCTGAGAGGTATCACACAGGGAATAAAGTCAAGAGAAGGATACTATCACCGAAATCCAGTTGCACCAGAGCAGAACCATTCAATCAGTAGGGATTTAGGGATTTAAGGCCTCCATCCGTTCCACTAGCTGTCAATTACTATGCTAAAGTAAGCCACAACTAGAGTAGGCCCATCTGAATCTATGGAAATTACAGAGGTATGAGTGAACTCAGCAAACCTTTGCGGATTCCATGGGTGTATACTAGTGCGATTTACTATGCTAAGCCACAGAAGTTTCACAAAGAAAATTATACATTGCAAATGCTATAAGACAGGCCTGCCAAAAGTCCGGCCCGGGGGCCAAATCCGGCCCGTCAGGCCATTCTGAGTGGCCCGCGGCAGGCTGGCCCGCCCTTCCCTCCCCCTCCTTCACCCCCTGCTGTTGTTTTTTTAAATCTTCCACCAACACAGACACTGCCGGGAAGCTTGAGGGGCTGGGCGGGCCGGCCGGCCGGTGAGCAGAAGCTTGTGGGGCTGGGTGGGCAGGCGAGGGGGCGGGCCACCACCACCAGCACCGCTGGGAAGCTTGTGGGGCTGGATGGCCAGCCGGTCAGCCATCATGCGGGCTGCTGCCATCGGCACTGCAGGCAACCATGTGAGGCTGGGCGCGCAGGCGGACCGCCACCACCAGCATCACTGGGAACCTTGTGAAGCTCGGTGCACATGCGCAGGGCGGCGCAGGTGGGCCACCGCCACCGGCATAGCCGGGAACATTGTGAGGTTGGCCGCACGCGTGGGGCAGTGATGGGGCGGGCCGCACCACCGGCACCGCTGGGAAGCTTGGGCGGACGGGCGGTCTGCCGCCACCGGCACCGCAGGGGAATGTGTGGGGGTGGGCAGGCCAGCGGGCCTCTGCCACCGCCAAGGAGCTTTGGGGTGGGCTGGCGGGCAAGCCGTTGCCACCGCTGGGGAGCTGGGGGGGGGAAGGTCGCACAGATCCCTTCTTCCAAGGGGCAACCTGTGGCCACGGCTCCCTGTGCTTCCTTTGGTCCCCACCTTCCTTCTTTCCTCCCTCCCTTGGTCCCCACCTCCCTCCCTCCCTCTCATCCTTGTTCCCCACCTTCCTTCCTTCCTCTTTTGGTTTCCACCTTCCTCCCTTCCTCCCTTGGTCCCCGCCTTCCTTCCTGCAGGTGGGGTTGCAAGGGGTCAGTGGGTGGGGCTTATGGGTCAGTGGGTGGGGCTTGCAGTGGGGTGGCAGGGCCAGGGAGCAACCCTCCCCTGACACATTCTCAGCCACCAAATCTGGCCCTCCTTACAAAAAGTTTGGGCACCCCTGCTATAAGCTAAACAGATCCAAAAGAACATTCATTAATAAAAAAATGAAAATTAAAAGAAAAAGGGGAAACAAGAAAAAAGGGGGGAGGCGAAACAACAATTGTGACTTTGTGCTCTCTTCACCCTCAAGACTATCTCTCTATACCCATAACAATTATAACATTGTTAACTTACATTAATAACTATTATGTTGTTGTGCCCATTCTCTCCAGAAATACAAAGAATCTTCACTGGTAGAATATTTACCTTTCTCAAATTTGTATGTCAAGAATGGATTCCAAATATCTTTAAAACCATTAGTGTGAGATACTCTTTTTCTTATTTTCGAATCTAAAGTTTATTTGTAATTGATAGCTATGTTCCTCAATTTCTTTGTACAGTAATACCTTGGTTTATGAGTACCTTGGTTTATGAGTGTTTTGCAAATATTTCTGATCCATTTTGATTTGATCAATGAGCAATGTCTTGCAGTACCAGCACTGCAGCAGGTCATATGATCACAAGTGAGCCAATGGTGGTTCCTTTTCTCCCTCCTTGTTGGACTGTGGGGGACTGTCTGAAATGTTTCATCTCAGACAAGCCTCAAAAGCAGGGGGAGGAGAGAGGAAGGAAGGTCTCCCTTGCACCAGCCAGGAACATTTTCAAAGGAGAGTGCACGTTAGGGTTTTGTTTTTCTTTATGTTTATATTTTTATTTAATTTGTTTTCAACATCCTTTCTTATCTTTCAAACCCTATCTAATGATGGGGCTGCTAGTCAAATGGGCATAGGGCTACAAATTGCATTTTATTATTGTCACATTAAAAACAAGAGTAAAATCCAGTGGTTAGTCCCAAGCAGAACAGATTCCACAGCCACAGTACCTAAACCATGGTGTGGATGTGGACTTCTAGCCAACTTCTTTTGTGAGTTTTGGCATTTTGTGTGCACAGTATTTATTTATTTATTTATTTATTTATTTATTTATTTATTTATTGCATTTGTATCCCGCTCATCTTCCCAGAGGAACTCTGGGCGGCTATGGGGCCCCAGAACGAATAATCTGAGTTTCCATTATTTCTTATGAGGAAATTTGCTTTGATATATGAGTGTTTTGGTTTACAAGCATGTTTCTGGAAATGGATTATGCTTGTAAATCAAAGTCCTGTATTGCTGTATACTGATTGGGAGGGGAATTATAAAAATTAAAGATTAGATCAAGCAACCAAATGTTGGCCAATGATTTAGTTCAGCTCAAAGCCTACTTTACCCCCCCTCCACTCCCTACCTGCTTGAAGAAGTTGGTGACTGTCAGAGTCGCCGGGCGGAAGTTGCTGAAGCTGCAGATCTCTTCCCCAACACTCATGCGCTCGTACGCTTTCCTCTTGCGTTCATTCCAAGTGCCTTTGCGGTCTACAAAACAGGAAGATGTGTCCTTAACTCCAGTGAAGGGTTAAAGAAATATTCCTCTGCATGCTGTAATAAAGATACAGTGTACTGTGGACAGTGAACTGAATTTGGGATCTGCTGTGCAATGGCCCAGTAAATTGTTCCCTGAAGTAGACCCTGATCCCCAAACTCCTTCTGCTAGATCACCGAAGAAATAAGATAGTGATACACATTTATTTTGTCCCAGACGTGCTCTCAAACAAGACAACACCATTTTTCCATCTCCGTCTTGCAAGGTTTCCATTGCGTAAAGAAGTGGGTTAGTTTTAGTCTGACTTCGAAGCTAAGATGCACCAATTTTAAATGGGAGTGGATCTGACTGAAATATGATTTTTTTGTGTGTGTCCTCTGCATCTTGCTGAGGGTTTCCCCTCTTTTTGCTTATATTGTTGTTTTTCTGCTGGACATTTCTCCATATTGCTGTTTTATCTGATGTTTTCTTTTTAAATCTCTAAACCGCCGAGAGTTCCTTATGGAAGATGGTGCGGTATAAAAGTGTAATAAATAAATAAATAAATAAATAAATAAATAAATAAATACAATATAATTAAATTAAATTAAATTAAAATTTAAGTTTAAAGAACTGGATTTTATATATATATATATATATATATATATATATTGTTTTCGCAGATTTTCAAATAATGCATGTTAGGGTGGATTCGGGTTTCTTCCCGTAGAAATCTGGTTGTTTTGGCGACGTTTCGAAAGGTCTCACTCGTCATCTTCAGGCTGGTGTTCTGGCTTCTTTCTTCTTGAAGCAAAGTGTGATCTCAGTTGAAGTCCTTCTATAAATACTGCTGGGGGTGTGTGGTTTGCTTGCTCTGTTGCTGATTGTAGGTTCCTTTGTTCCTTTGTTCTTTTGTGATCTGCTGTGTGGCTGAGGCGATCGTTAAGGGATTAACTGCTGGTGGCTGTTTAGATGGCTGTTTAGATGCTGGTGGGTTAGATGGCTGGTGGGTTCTGGCAGTATCCTGGGCTTTGGTGGAGTGGGGTCCTGTGTCTTGTGAATTCATTTTGGTCTGGCTATGTGTCTGTGGTCTCCCAATGTTTTTTTGGGTGTGTGAGTGTGCTCCATGTGGTGACTGGAGTGGGGTGCCGCAGTAGATGGTGCAGTCGTGGTTTTGTTATTGGATGGTGGTTTCATTTCATCTGTGGGAAGGGTCTGGGTTTGTGTTTGGTGTGGATGGAAGGTGGTGGCATCTTGTGTCCTTTTGGACCTGGTGTCAGTCTTTGTGACAGAGGCTCGTCTGTTGACCAGGGCTAGTTTCAGATGTCAGGCAAGCGGGAGGTGTCATCACGTTTATTCATGTTGTTTGGGTGTTTCTCTATTTCAATGGCTTCCATGATTATTCGACTGTTGAAGTGTTCAGTTTTGGAGATGAGTTTGGTTCTTTCAAAGTCAATTTCATGACCTGTTGTTTTTACGTGCTGGAAGAGAGAGGAAGATTTTTCTTCTTTTTTGACTGCGTTCTTGTGTTCTGCGATGCGTGCGCTTATTCTCCTGTTTGTCTGTCCGATGTATGTGGCTGGACAGACTTTGCATGGTTTTCGTAGACTCCTTGGTTTTCTAGCTCAATCTTGTCTTTGGGGTTTCTTAAAATGTTGGCTATTTTTTGGTCGGTGCAAAAGGCTGTCTTGATATTGTGTTTGTGGAGAATTTTGCTGATTTTGTCTGTGGTGCCTTTGATGTAAGGGAGGAGGGCGGTGCCGTTGTTCTCTTCTGTTTCTTGGTTCTTGGGGGTGTTTCCTTTTGGATTAGTTTGGTGATGGTGTTTTTTGGAATCCGTTCGCAATTAAAACATTCGAGAGAGTGTGTAATTCAGTTTTTAGGTGGTCTTTGTCAGCGGGCGTTTGGTTCTGGAGATGAGGGTTTTTGCTACGGAGTTGATCTGTGCAGGGTTGTGGTGTGATTGTGCATTTAAGTAGCGGTTTGTATGTGTTTTTTTCTGGTAGATGGTATGTCCTAAGGAGCCGTGGGTTTTTTGTAGATTAGGACGTCCAGGAAGGGAAGTTGGTTGTTGGCTTCTATTTCCATAGTGAATTGTATTTTGGGGTGTAGGATGTTGAGATGTGTGAGGAAGTTGTTCAGTTTATCTTTCCCGTGTGGCCAGATAACAAAGGTGTCAATCAACATATCTGAGCCAGAGTTTGGGTTTATGTTCGGACTTCTGTAACGCGTTGGTTTCAAAGTGTTCCATATATAGGTTTGCGATGACCGGTGAGAGGGGGTGATCCCATGGGTGCTCCTTCTATCTGTTTGTATCTTTGTCCATTGTGGATGAAGTATGTGTTGGTTAGGCAGTGGTTGGTCAGATCTAGGATGTGCTTGGGGGTTGTATTTGTTGTGGATAGCTGTCAAGGCTTCTTGAATGGGCACTTGTGTGAAGAGCGAAACCACATCGAAGCTCACGGTAGGTCATTGGGTTGTAGGTCTTGTTTCTTTATAATTTCTATGAAGTGGAACGAGTTTTGTACGTATGAAGTGATGGATTCTGCATAGGGCTGGAGTTGTTTGGCAAGAAATTTGGCGAGGTTTTGTAGAGGTGAGCCTATGGAGCTGACTATGGGTCTGAGAGGTGTTCCTTCTTTGTGAATCTTGGGGAGGCCGTGAGCTTGGGGCATCTGGATGATTTCTCTCTGGGGATGATGCTTGGCTTGATTTCTTCACTTAAGGGAGAGGCTTTTATTTTGGCTTTGGTGGTTTTTTCCAGGTAGGTGGTGGGGTCTGTGTTCAAAGGTATGTAAGCAGGGTCTTATAGTAGGTTGGATAATTTGGCTTGGTAGTCGGATGTGTTCATCACCACTGTGGCATTGCCTTTGTCTGCTGGGAGAATGATTATGTTGTGGTCTTTCCTCAGGTTGGTGAGGGCTTTTGTTCTTCTTTGTGTAAATTGCTTCTGGGTGGTTTGCTGGAGCAGAGGACATTGGTGACTTCGAGTCTGATTTTGTTGGCTTCATCTGGGTTGATTTTGGTTAGGCTGGCTTCCACTCCGCATATGATGTTTTCGGTGGGGATGTGTCTGGGGGCGACTGCAAAGTTGAATCCTTTGGAAAGGACTTTGGTCTCTGCGATGGTGAGTGTCCTGTCTGATATGTTGTGAACTGTTTGTTTCATGGGTTGTTGTGGGGGTTTGGGCTTCTGGCGTTTTTCAGTTTGTGGAGTTTGTTGGTGTGTGTGTCTGTCTTGTGGGAGGTCTCTGTTTCAGCTCTCCAGGCGGCAAGTTGCTTGGATTTGTTCCAGAGTGTTGGGTGGATTTTGTTGCTGAGTTTGAGGTGGAGAGTGAGTAGGTCTCTGTTGGTTTGATCTAGTAGGTATCTTTTCCTGTGTAGTTCGCTTCTGATTAGGGCTAGTTCTGTTCTTTTCAGGATCCTTTCGCTGGATGGGGTTTTTGAGTGGAATTTCAGTTGGAAGCTTGTGGGGATCACATTTTTGTCTCGGCAGTTGCGTAGGAATGCAATGTCACATAAGATGGTGGCTCTTCGGACTTCTAGTTTCTCATAGGTTCTGGTCAGCTGGAAGGTTTCCTCCCCGTAGAGGTCGGATATTTGTTTTCGTAGATTTTCACGGGTATAGGTATGCAGACCCTTCCCACAGATGAAATGAAACCACCATCCAATAACAAAACCACGACTGCACCATCTACTGCGGCACCCCACTCCAGTCACCACATGGAGCACACTCATATATATATATATATATATGCATGTTAGGGTGGATTCGGGTTTCTTCCCGTGTAGAAATCTAGTTGTTTTGGCGACGTTTCGACGAGGTCTCACTCGTCATCTTCAGGCTGGTGTTCTGGCTTCTTTCTTCTTGAAGCAAAGTGTGGTCTCAGTTGAAGTCCTTCTATAAATACTGCTGGGGGGGTGTGGTTTGCTTGCTTTGTTGCTGATTGCAGGTTCCTTTGTTCCTTTGTCACCACATGGAGCACACTCACACACCCCAAAAAAACATTGGGAGACCACAGACACGTAGCCAGACCAAAATGAATTCACAAGACACAGGACCCCACTCCACCAAAGCCCAGGATACTGCCAGAACCCACCAGCCATCTAACCCACCAGCATCTAAACAGCCATCTAAACAGCCACCAGCAGTTAATCCCTTAACGATCGCCTCAGCCACACAGCAGATCACAAAAGAACAAAGGAACAAAGGAACCTGCAATCAGCAACAAAGCAAGCAAACCACACACCCCCAGCAGTATTTATAGAAGGACTTCAACTGAGACCACACTTTGCTTCAAGAAGAAAGAAGCCAGAACACCAGCCTGAAGATGACGAGTGAGACCTCGTCGAAACGTCGCCAAAACAACCAGATTTCTACACGGGAAGAAACCCGAATCCACCCTAACATGCATACCTATACCCGTGAAAATCTACGAAAAACATATATATATATATATATATATATATATATATATATATGCATGTTAGGTGGATTGGGTTTCTTCCCATGTAGAAATCTGGTTGTTTTGGCGACGTTTCCGAGGTCTCACTCGTCATCTTCAGGCTGGTGTTCTGGCTTCTTTCTTCTTGAAGCAAAGCGTGGTCTCAGTTGAAGTCCTTCTATAAATACTGCTGGGGGTGTGTGGTTTGCTTGCTTTGTTGCTGATTGCAACGCCTCGCTGACAAAGACAACCTAAAAACTGAATTACACACTCTCTCGAATGTTTTAATTGTGAACGGATTCCAAAAAAACACCATCACCAAACTAATCCAAAAGGAAACACCCCCCAAGAACCAAGAAACAGAAGAGAACAACGGCACCGCCCTCCTCCCTTACATCAAAGGCACCACAGACAAAATCAGCAAAATTCTCCACAAACACAATATCAAGACAGCCTTTTGCACCGACCAAAAAATAGCCAACATTTTAAGAAACCCCAAAGACAAGATTGAGCTAGAAAACCAAGGAGTCTACGAAATACCATGCAAAGTCTGTCCAGCCACATACATCGGACAAACAAACAGGAGAATAAGCGCACGCATCGCAGAACACAAGAACGCAGTCAAAAAGAAGAAAAATCTTCCTCTCTCTTCCAGCACATAAAAACAACAGGTCATGAAATTGACTTTGAAAGAACCAAACTCATCTCCAAAACTGAACACTTCAACAGTCGAATAATCATGGAAGCCATTGAAATAGAGAAACACCCAAACAACATGAATAAACGTGATGACACCTCCCGCTTGCCTGACATCTGAAACTAGCCCTGGTCAACAGACGAGCCTCTGTCACAAAGACTGACACCAGGTCCAAAAGGACACAAGATGCCACCACCTTCCATCCACACCAAACACAAACCCAGACCCTTCCCACAGATGAAACGAAACCACCATCCAATAACAAAACCACGACTGCACCATCTACTGCGGCACCCCACTCCAGTCACCACATGGAGCACACTCACACACCCCAAAAAAACATTGGGAGACCACAGACACGTAGCCAGACCAAAATGAATTCACAAGACACAGGACCCCACTCCACCAAAGCCCAGGATACTGCCAGAACCCACCAGCCATCTAACCCACCAGCATCTAAACAGCCATCTAAACAGCCACCAGCAGTTAATCCCTTAACGATCGCCTCAGCCACACAGCAGATCACAAAAGAACAAAGGAACAAAGGAACCTACAATCAGCAACAGAGCAAGCAAACCACACCCCCCCAGCAGTATTTATAGAAGGACTTCAACTGAGACCACGCTTTGCTTCAAGAAGAAAGAAGCCAGAACACCAGCCTGAAGATGACGAGTGAGACCTCGTCAAACGTCATCAAAACAACCAGATTTCTACACGGGAAGAAACCCGAATCCACCCTAACATGCATATATATATATATATGTGTGTGTGTGTGTGTGTGTGTGTGTGTGTGTGTGTGTGTGTGTGTGTGTGTGTGTGTGTGTGTGTGTGTGTGTGTCTGCCTTCTGTCTGTGTGTGTGTGTTGTGTCGTTACAGTCGTGACCGACTCTTCATGACCCCATGTCCATGGAGTTTTCTTGGCAGAAACACTGGAGTGGCTTGTCAGTTCCTACTCCAGACGCTTACAGCACCTGGTATTCCCTGATAGTCTCCCATCCAAGTACTAACCAGGGCCGACCCTGCTTAGCTTCCGAAATCAAGTGAGATTGGATGTGCTTAGGGCATCTAGGCAGCAGCAGCAGCAGAGAGAGAGAGAGAGAGTGTGTGTGTGTAACGTGTTTTCCCCCTGCTCTCTGAAAGAGCCACACATGCAGGCAAGCCTTCCCAGCAGGGCTCAGTTGCAAACTCTGCTTCAGAGCTTCGGGATCAGAGCTGAACTGGAACAAAGTGGAGGCACCTTCTCCTCAAAAGGCATCACTGACACACACACACACACACACACACACACACACACACACACACACACACACACACACACACACTTACCACTCTCAGCCTCGGACGCATCCCTCTCCAGGAGGCCGGTGCTGTTGATGATATTCATGAGGTGAATGGCCGTCCAGGCAAAGGGCATGCGGTACCGTCCCAAGCGGGTGCAAAACTGTTCCCCGGCCATCCTCAGCTTCTCCAGTTTCTCCTTGTTCTGCAAACAGTGGTGGCAGTGGGAAAATGTCACTGTTACTACCACAGACTTTCTGCCCATTAAAAAAATCCTTGTGAGGCACATTGTGACTATTCCTGACACCAGTGGGGGAAGGAGCCGACCCCCCCGGGAAATAAATTATTCTGTTGTAACTGGGAGTTTGGCCCAGTCTAACAAGCCAAGGTCACCTTCCCGACATGCATCAATTTCCCTGATTCCACCTACCTTCAAGGCATCTATTTCCTTCATGACCATGTATGGCTCACAGCATTCACCAATGTCCCCTTGCTGCAGCACCTTCTCCAGCTGTGCAAGTAGAAGAGAAACCGGGTTACAGGAGAGGAAGCCTAGCAGATGCCACAGAACCATTCCTCAGAGTTTAAGCCAAGGCTGCCATGGACTCTGCCTCACGTTCCCTCCCTAGCTTCGGCAAGAGAAGCCCCCATCCGTGGCTTAGGCGCCTGAGGCCTGCAACCTGAGAAGAGCTCCGTCCACAGAATGGGACTTACTCCGCAAGAAACAGCAAAGAGACCCCATGGGAAGAAAAGATCAACATCACCCCATAGATGGGCAATTCAAAAGCTTCTGCACAAGAGGAAGCACCAAGAAGGACACCAAATCCTCCTTATTCATTTATTATTATTTATTATTTGCATTTTTATACCACACCAATTTCCCAGAAGGGACTCTCCTGCCTACTGAAATACACCCAACTCTGGCTGATACTTCACGTCCCTCTCGCTGCAGTTCGCGGCCCCGCTGGAGACTGGTTCGAAGGAACGTAACCTCACATCCTTGTGGGGTCAATCCGTGTTCGAAGGAAGTAACCTCACATCCTTGTGGGGTCAATCCGAGTTCACCCCGACCACGCCCCCTGAACTGCGCTCCAAGCGGGGTGAGAGATTCCCATCCTGGAGCTCAGGAATCTTTTCAATCTACTTCTCGATCCGTGTTGAAAACCGATTTCAACACGGAGGCAAGTTCACCTCGGCATGAGGAAAGATGTGAAGTAACCACCTCTGCAATGCCCATCATCCTTAATGTGTCCCTTTCTGGCTTCTTAAAGGAAAGCCGAGAGGCTTATGATGCTGTGTTTTGCCTTCACTCACGCAGGCCACACAATCGCACAAAAAGGGGGGGAAATGACTTCCCAGCCCCTAGAAGGATGGTATCACGCCATAGTATGTATTATACTGAACTCAGGAAAATGCAACTGAGTGCCAAGTGCTTTACCTTGATCACCAAGAATATATCAGGAGAAGGATGCGTGAGGGAGAAGATAGCTGAGCGAGCCAGCGTGGAGATGGCGGGATGCGCACTGTGAGCTCGCAGGAGGCCCTTCATGTGCTCTGAATTGAGATCGAAGTAAAAGTTTTCGGAGATCTAGAAAAGTGGGGGGGGTGAGCAAAAACGTTAACACACGTTAGGTGACCCGGTGCAATTTGTTCCCCATCATGGGTGTTAAACAGAACAGCCAGGCAACCGACAGAGGAACATTCTGCACCTCAAACCTTCTGCAGAAAACATGATCAGTGCTGTTTAAGAAGCTGGCCTACTGCTACCACCACTTGTACACAAGAGTGGCTTGGTCCTGTTCATTCATGCAGTCAAGTGGAGCAGCAACACGGCTTTTTACTGGCACCTGTTAGATCTGCCTGGTACCGAAGGAAACCCAAACGCAAAGCGGGGAAGGAAAGAGATAATGCAGGGAATGAAGGGAACAGGAAAGGGGCCCAGCTGCCCCCCACCCCCACCCCAGGTGGCTGAAGCTATTGGACATCTCCAAGTTGAGAGGGCAGTGGCAAAGTATAACCTTTGGGAGGGAAGGGCCTCATTGAACCCCTTCCCTAGCCAATGCCCCGACCTCCCTGTCCCTCAAGGGCTTGGCTTCTAAGACTCACCCTGCTTTCTCTAGAACTCCAAATTAAAAGGGGCATTTTGTGGCAGGAACCCAAGAGGGACAAACCAAAGGAAAGAGACTGTGTTTTCACATATCTGGAAACAGGCCCTGTTTTCATAGGGGAGAATGAAGGGGTAAATGGCTTTGGTTCTATGGGAAGAAATTAACTCACATCAAATGGTCCCCTGTATATGCAGCTACCCCTGTGACATAATGCAGAGGAGGATATATCCAATATATCCAATATCTCTCAATCCAGTGTGTATCAAAAGGACCCTGATCATTTCAGGCAGCTTTCCAGCCAATACCTCATTTGGGTCTTCTATCTCCAACTGTGCTACACTCTTTGCCTGTCTTACAATCTGGATCTTATATTAGCTGAAAGAAAAGGAATGTCCATCTACCTGCACTTAATAGGACAGCAGAAAGGGGGGAAAGTACCTTTTTCTTCTCTTTCACATCGTAGAGTGCCAGCGACCCAAAGATTGGCTCAATTTCTATTTCAAATCTACATCCATGGAGGAGGAGGAGGAGGAGGAGGAGGAAAGAGAGAGAGAGAGAGAGGGAGAGAGAGAGGAATATTAAAAACGTTGTTGAGAAAACCATCATAGCCAAAGGCTTAGTCTTGATCCAGACAAAATGTAAGGTTTGACAGTCATGTGTCTGTTATTTTTTCTACCCAATAACGAGCTTCAATGGATGTATTTATCAGTCTTACTATGCAGCAGCTGGATATGCATTCCTTACAGTTTGCTAGCGGTGAGAGTAACAGGAAGGTTTATTATCTCTGCAGATAACTCTTTTCAAGGTTTTGAATACTTTGTGGTATATGTTTACATGCTTTTGTAATGTTGTAGTACACACTGTGATATGTTGACTAATACTAATTTATGTTATATGTGGCAGATACGGAAACAACTATTTTTAAAGAAATTGTTCTTAGGCTTATGGTTTTTTAAATTATAGATATATTGGCATCACATTTTAAATTTATGATATTGTTTATATTATAATAATTTAATAATATTAGTTATAATTGCTAGATGGTTTTAAAGCTGTATTTTATTAATTCATTTAATTCTTTTAGATTGTAAACTTGCCCCTGAAGAAGGCCTTTGTGGCCAAAACGCGTTGGGCTTTGTGTTAAATATAATAAATATCCACTTCTACTTCCTTCAGCATCCAGAGACGTTTGTCTCTTCTTCATTTGTTAGCCTTGATCCAAAACAGAAGTCATTTAAGGACTGAGTAGCTTCACTTCAAAAAGAAACAAGAGTGTTGCGCTGCCAGCCTGCTCACCAGTTTATGCAGTACGTAGCACAATGCGTAAGAAATAAAGAAGTGTTTCTACGTAATAAATAATCTCACAATACAATATATGCCACATCCCCTAGTCAAATGAACTGCAGGCATGGGTGGAGGAAATGACTCTTTTCTGATCAACACAACTAGCAATTTCAATAGTACCTGAATGACTCAACCATGATTTCACAATACTCAAGATGCTGTTCTGTATTATAGCAGTTTCGAATGATTCACAGAAGAGATGGCCCTCCCCCTTCCCTGAGTAATGAAGATCTCAAGTAAAGGACTCAGAACATCACCAGTGGTTATTTTACACAAAGGAACACCTTCTGCAGCTGCCTATATGACATGGGACCATCTTCTTCTTGGGAAAGTAGGTTTTCAGACTCTTCCAGAGCAGTGGTTCCCAACCTGGGGGTCGGGACCCCTTTGGGGGTCGACTGACCATTTCACAGGGGTCACCAAGAGCCAATGAAGAAAAAGGCACAAACGGCTTGGGTCTAGAGGAGGGGGCGGGAGAGACTGAGTTACAGCTTGATAGGTTGGAGGGGATGTCAGTCAATGGCACTGGAGGCTGCGATTGGCTGAGGATGCCTGTAGAGGGAAGTTCTCTATGGCACCTGTGGGAGTGGCCTGCCAAAGGGGGCTTGTGGCCTCTTCCAACATGAGGAACTGTATTAAAGGGTCGCGGCATTAGGAGGGTTGGGAACCACTGTTCTAGAGAGTATCTAGGATGCTACGTGAGAATCTCACACAGATTCTCCACTTTAAAATTTAGTAGACGCAGGATCCCAAATCAGACAAGGAAAAGGAAAACATTAACAGATTATTTCTTGTGCAGAGCAATCATCTGCTGTTAACCTCGTGGTAGCTCACAGCTAAGTTGTGGGAAGGCCCACCTACACCAAGAGCAGTGGTTCTCAACCTGTGGGTCCCCAGATGTTCCTGGACTGCAACTCCCAGAAGGCTCCACCACTTGCTGTGCTGGAAGGGGTTTCTGGGAGTTGCAGTCCAGGAACATCTGGGAACCCACCAGTTGAGAACCACTGACCTAGAGAGATGGCTTATAAAAGACCTCTGAGGAAATCTCCAAGCACTGTCAGGGACATACAATGAGTAACTGCTTGGACAGTATAAGCCATGGGCCTGGAGCAGATTTTTCAGGCTGGACTACCAAGGAGGTACACGGGATCAACAGCACCGTTCACAGTCTCCATAAACCACTGCAGCAAGACACAGGTGCCTTCCCCCCAACCACCAAGAGATTCCTGCCATTCCTATCAATGGAACAGAGACTCTGCCCTTGTGGCTCTGATGAGACAGAATCCACTGAGCATATGATGCTCAGATGCAGTAGGCACAAAAATATCCGGGCAAAATACATCACACCACTCTTAAAAGATATGGCAGGCCAATTGGACTCAGACTATTGTAATCAATTGCTAATTGACCAAAGTTGGACTACTACCGAACTGGTGGCAAAATTCTGGGCTGCATGTCACAGCAACCAGAATAGATAGCTGAATTCTTAAACCTTGGTTTTATACTGTTAGTGTTACAATTGTTGTCTTAAATGTTTTTTTAAAGAAAATTTTTTTGTTTTATACTGATTTTTATATTGATATTTTTATATTGATCACTGTAATGTGTGCCAGTTTTTAAACCCTCCACCCAATGTCTTTCATATTCTATTCTGCACTATTCTATTTTATTTCATGTTTGGCTTGATGTCATAACAATAAACTTTACCTTACCTATTCCCATCAATGGACACATTAGGCAATTTATCATGCAAATCTGCTTCATGAACAGCAAAACCTTTTTCTGTTTTCTTTCAGGTTCTTTCAGGGGGGCTGGCCTCTTTCATTTTCAGTTTTTTCCCATGCTGCAGTCCCTTTGTTGGACACAAAAGGGACGGCCTATTTAGGGTTCCTAGGTTTTGAAACCATTTGCCCAGGGGAGGAGTGGAAAGGGGCTGCGGTCGCAGAGGAGGGAGGGGGTTCGCGTGCAGGCAGGTGAAGGACCATCTGAAAGAGCACTGAGCTAGTCTGGATGGAATGATGTGCTGGAGAGGACCTTCTCCTGACATCAAGTTTGGCACTAGGTTTCTTGCTGCCTCCACTACCATTGGGCTGGGTGGATCTGTTGCTCTCTTTCCAGGGATGGAAGGCAGGAGCGACTGAATCCAAGGGAAGCAAGCAGCAGCAGCAGCAAACTTGGGTCTTCCAGTTTGGGTTGCTCCCATGCAGCTGCTAACACCGCCAGGCAGAAGCTATGAAGCTGAGCTGCGGCCTCACAGGCAGGGGAATCACTTGGTTCACCCCACGGCCAACATTTAGAATCTGTCCGTGGAAAAACTGACCTATGCAGCCCTGTCCCTTTTCAAGGTGGCCAGGCAGTGGTGGTGGGAGACTGAGGCAGCAGTTCATACAGCCTCTGATAAAAAGTGGGCAGGGAAGGAGCAAAGGAGCAAAGGCTGATGGTCTCCACCTCTGCCTGAGGTTGCTTCTGTTCATCTAAACCAGTGGTTCTCAACCTGTGGGTCCCCAGATGTTCCTGGACTGCAACTCCCAGAAGTCTTCACCACCACCCATGTACTTCCTACTTCTGGTCTACTACTTCTGTTGCAGTCCAGAAACATCTGAGGACCCACAAGTTGAGAACCACTGATCTAAACTCTCTTATTAAGAGGCAGCTCTGTTTTAAACTGGAAACAAACAGAAGGCATCTGGGTGGGGTGGGGTGGGGCAGAGGGGTTAGGGTTTTAGGGTTATTCTTCTTTTGGGTTTCTTTTGTTCTTTTGCCATTATTACAGTTCACATGGCAGTTCACATGAGCCTTGTTGCGCAGTGGTTAAATGCCTGTACTGCAGGTAAAACTGTGCTCACGACCTGGGGTTCAGTCCCTGGTAGCAGGCTCATGGTCGACTCAGCCTTCGATCCTTCCGAGGTCAGTAAAATGAGTACCCAGCCTGCTGTGGGAGCAATGTGTAGCCTGCATACTGTAATTAAAACTGTAAACCGCCCAGAAACTACTTGAAGTGTTATAGGGCAGTATATAAGCAGAAAACGTATTGCAGCTATATGCTTCAGAATGGGTGAAAGAATACACCCATGTGCGTGTTGCGTTGTCCCCCTTTTTTTTGCAGTATGAAACTCCCACCCCATGCAGACACAACCACATTCCAACATCTCATCCTGAAGCAAAAAAAAAAAAACCAACAAAACAAAGCAACACCCTTGCACTACACTTAACTCCACCCCACCCATGTACTTCCTACTTCTGGTCTGTGGCCATCTTGCTGAACGGTGACTTACTTCAGAGACAAGCACTTCACTAAGATCCTCTGCCCAAAGTGCTCCTTCGGAACTTCCGGGAGGCTGCAGCGCTCGACAGCTTCATCCTGAAGAGGCAAAAGGGAAAGACGCCAACTGTACCCTCATGGGCTTGGAGCTGGGAAAAGGGAGCTCCCCAGAACCAAGATAAGGCTCTAGCGGGAATGGCCTGGGACAGAGAGGAGATCTTGGAAGAAGAGCAGAGAGCCCAGGAAAACCAGCTCCCACAGGTCCCTCAGCCTTTTGCCACCTGAGGCCTGCATGCTCAACAGGGCCTTTTGCTACCAAAACGGTAGCCTAAAAAATGGAGACTCTTCCCTCCAGCAGACGCCACTCTCCACTCAACTGTTACCTTCTTCCATCTATTTCGGTAAAGGTGCAAGTGGTAAAAGGTAAAGGCCAATCCCCCACACACACCGCCGCACTTGCGTGCTAGTCGTGTCCGACTCTAGGGGCGGTGCTCGTCTCTGTTTCCAAGCCAAAGAGCCAGTGTTGTGCAACTCTGTGGCCATGTGGCCAGCATGGCTGCACACATTTCTGCACACGGGACACTTAAAAAGATGCAAGTGGCCTGGCTATTTCTGATTTTGGAACAATAGATGGGCGCAGTCCATAGGGATTTGGGAAATGGTGTTCCCCTGCTCTAGTCTCATTTTCAAAGGGTGTCAATCCCATGACTGCTCTCCCTTTCTCTGATAAAAAACACTCTTCTCTTGACAAAAAAAAATCATCATTCTGGCATGTGGAGCGTTCTCTTCCACACAACTAGACATGTGGATTCTTTCAAGCCCCTCAAGTCCAGAGTTGAACATGCTGCCATCTGCTGGACTACACAGGGTTCCACAGAAAGCTGTCAGAATCTCTGGTTTTGGGGGGCTCACCTCGTCAGGAGCAGGATAAAGAGCCAGAATCTCACTGTGCCGGTTCTTCTTCCGCAGCTCCTCGTTGGCGTGGTCCGTCTCCTCAATGGCAGTGCGCACCAAAAGCGAGCGCAACAAGCAGTCGGCTGCAGAATTCTTGAGGTCAAAAATGCTGGAGGCCCAGCTCCCTCGAGGCGTATCGTCCAAAGACGCAGAGCAGCGTTTCACATCATCCTGGGAGGGACGGGGAGAAACTGTTTTTAGAGTGCAGGAAAAGTCCCAGGTCAGCCACAGCAAGGCCCCGCGAAGGGCCACAGCTCCTCCTGGTGGCAGCCGCAAATCTCCGAGAACACCCAGCAAATGCCGACCAACTCAAAAGGGTTTGCCTGTTCAGCACCTGTGACCTCACAAGGAAATGCATTGAGAGTAGAAACTTACTGGCCAAGTAAGTGTCACTTGCTGCCATCATCTGGCCTTGCCTTCTCTTCAGCTGCTAGAGCAGACAACACAGGATGCATACCAAGGGTAACTGTGGCCCACCACATGGTGTTGAGCTTCATCTCCCATATTCCACCTTCAATGGCTATGCTGGAGATAGCTAGTGAGTGTTATAGGCCAAGAACGCCTGCAACCATCCAGTTGCCTACCTCTGATATACACACAGTAGCACGAGTCAAGATGTTATAATTTCCTAAAGAACGTGAAGGAAACCTCTTCTTCATAGGCCCTGTCTTTTATTAGATCGCACATCACAGCAGTTCATTAAGTTGAAAGTTTTGTTGGATATTACTACCTTTTCTCATCTACTCATAGGAACCAGAATCTTGATTTTCTTGAAAACTATTATTGAAAACTATTTCTTGAAAACTACTTCAGTAGTCTATGCAAAAGAAAGTTTATGCATGTATCTCAAGGTCTGACTGCTTCTGGTCAAGAATAGTTTGATTGCATTTAACTGGTTTTGACTTTGTCTGTATTTCATACATATTCATCATGCTGAATTGTGCAACACTTTGATACAGATGAAGAAAGAAAGAACACATTACTGGATCTACTATAGACTGAATCCTATGTTCTGAAACCAAGTGATTCCCTCTATAGTAAGACAAATTGATGGTGGCCAATACATTAATTATGCTTCATAAAAACATCACAGTCCTTTGCTCCTGCTGGCAATCAAGAACATAAAACCTTTTGCTCCGACAAACGAGACTGGCAACGCTTGACTTCACATACCGACTCTGCCTGATTGCTCCGTTCTTCGGCTGCTTCATCAAGCTCAAAGATTTGCCGGGCCAGCCCTTTCTGCCTGTCCCTCTGTCTCTCAGCAGTAACGGGATTGTACGTGGTGCTCAACCTTTGGTACCTAAATAAGGAGGGTAAAAAGGGCTGTTGCCGTCTGCTAGGGGTGAATGAGACAGGCAGCATGAATGCAGAGGAAAATTAAAAGACAGTCACATTGTGCTCTTTATAGGAGGTGCTCATCTTTTTTGAACAGAAAGATGTACAGCACTTAATCTAAAGACAAATAATATGTTTACCGAAAACAGGTTCAGCTGCCAGGAGAGACTTTTGTACTAGAGGCTGTGGACCCACCAATGCAAGCATGGCAACCTGAGAAGAAGTTTTCTGTCTTGGACAATTTGTGGTCAGAGGAGAAAAGGATATTTGAGTCAGTGGTAGGAGGAGGAAAAAAAAAAAAAACGAAGCACAAGATTGTAAAATGGATAAGATTGCCGGTTCTAAAAAAAATTCAGGTTTCACTGTGGCCCAATTTTCACAGCTAAACCTCTTTGAAATATTGGGTGACCAGTGGCATAGAGAAATGCTTGGCATCATCCAAAGGCGGGTAACCCCACGTGGCTTGTGGAGAGAGGAGTGTCTTTTTCACTTTATATGCACATTTAAAATCATTATCTGGGAAAGGAGAAGTACCCCAGTGCCCTCTATGCTGCATGCACTGCTCTTGTCTCATTCTAGAGGCATAACTAGACACAAAGGGATGAAGTGCCATCTTTTACTATATGTGCCCCCACACACACACACAAGTGTTTACCTCCTCAGTTAACATCTAGTGGAATAAATGTGACATGGCACAACCCTGGGCAGCACCCACCATCCTCTCCGCAGACAGCTCCTGACGCAATGAATTTGGGAAGCCGTGAAATAAATGCCACCATGCCATGCCTTGTTTTACTAGGCATTCCAAAGCAACCCAAGATTAGCCATTTCTAGTTAGGGTAATTCTGAGCTTTGACTGCACCTAGGAGGATCGGTGCTAATCACGTGGTCATGGCTGAGCTGCCTTCAGAGTCCCCATATCACGAAATCTGGGAAACACCGAGAGGCTAACTTCTCAACAGATACTGAAAGCATCCATTTCGGAACGGTTCACCGACAGAAGAGGCCTGGGCCCAAAGGCAAAGCGGTTCCAGCTCACTCGGGTGTGAACATTTCTGCGGCTACGGCCAAAGCAGAGCCTGGGAAAGCGCCTACGACTATGGGCAAAAACAGACAAAACAGAAAAGTGGCAAACCTCCATCGTGACCACATTCAATCACTTCAAAAACAAACCTATGTGCCAGTGTTGGTGAACCTATGGCACGGGTGCCAAAGGTGGCAGTCGGAGCCCTTTCTGTGGGCACCCGGCATCGCCCCTTCACAGCCACCTGTATTCAGGTTACGTTGATGTATTGGGACTTAGTGAAAAATTAGTAGGTTCTGAATCACAGTTTGGGCACTCGGTCTCTAAAAGGTCTGCCATCACTGCTCCATACCCTCCCTCCCACTAACTATTTTAATCTTATTACGGCACATAACAGCTGACCTAGTTGCTTGCTTGCTGCGCTCCTTCAGGAAGGTGTGGCTGTCCCTGGCTTTGCTCAGGGCTGCAAAGAACAGACACGCTGCTCATTGTGTGCCGAGAGCTGACAATGTGCGATAGATGCTCCACCAGGGTAAGAAGGCACGGCTGCTTCTGAGGTCACCAACCTTATTCAACCACAGCCGACACACTCCCTTGTTCAACGCATGCTGAAAGCAACTGGCACTGCCCTATTGAGTGAGGCCAGCCCTCCGTCACAGGCGACTGGGTGGGGCCATGAAATGCTTATTTGGCAGAAGCCTAATAAGGTCAATCTGGCCTGAGAGACTGAGTTCTGTGCGAAAGGATCCTGGGAAGCAAGGTTGACATGCCATGACGCAGAGCAATTACAACGGCACGCCAGAAGACGAAGAACGCCTCATCTGTCACCAGCGGCCGTGAAGGCAATGATGACACAGCAGCTAAACATACTTGAATATCTATGGTTCTGTGTGGAACATGGGCCAACAACAACAGCAACAACAACACCTTGACAGAGACTTCAATGCACTACTAAGCAAATGGCAAATTGTTTACTGCAAAGTGCTTCCACTAATTCAATGGTTCCCAGCCTGGGGGTCGGGACCCCTTTGGGGGTCGGATGACCATTTCACAGGGGTCGCCATGAGCCAGTGAAGAAAAAGGCACAAACGGCTTGGGTCTGGAGGGGGGGGGAGGAAGTGGGGAAGAGTGAGTTACAGCTTGATAGGTTGGAAGAGATGTCAGTCAATGGCACCGGAGGCTGCAATTGGCTGAGGGTGCCTATAGCGGGAAGTTCTCTAGGACACCTGGGGCAGTGGCCTGCCATGGACGGCTTGTGGCCTCTTCCAAGCAGGGCAAGAGGTCATCACAACATGAGGAACTGCATTAAAGGGTCGCAGCATTAGGAAGGTTGAGAACCACTGGCCTAGCAAGTTTACAGAGCTTTCCAATATCTCCAGCTTCACTCACTCCATGGGACCCCATGGGGTGGAGATGAGACGAAAAACGGCTTGTGTGGGGAGCAAACAGCTGCTGCATCAATGGGAAAATGGGAAAAGCCACCGTACAACAACTGTACTCCACAATGACGCACAGCGCTCAGTGCAACATGGTCAAACGTAAGCACTCCCTGAACCCCCTTCATCTCAGAAGGGTGAGAAGGGCAGGAGAACAAGTGACCATGGGATGAAAGGGGTGACCCGTTTTCTTAGGACTCAACACTAGCCTTGACCCTCCCAACCTATGGGCAACTGACTCCTTTGTGGACGTCCCCCTGCCTGCTGGGAAAGACACCGTCAGCCAGAGTGAAGCCAAAAATCTGCAATTTCTTCAGGCACCAGCCAAATTCCTCCTCCCTACCACCACTTTGCCAGTCCAAGCAGGACAATCAATAAGCAAGATTGCTGGTGCATAGCTGAACGACCATCTCAGGGAGAGCATTTCGGGTTGCCAGCCTACGTCCTTCTCCCAATATTTGCCAACCTGTAGGCAAAAGTCTCTCGAGTCATCTTTAAAGGAGCCATTCCTTCTGTGTGATTCTTCTCAGGCCAGAATAGTCCAGAGCTCTATGAGAAAGCATAATGGACTGGACAATACCAGGAAGTGAAACCCCAGGGAGAGTCTTGCTCTCTTACTTGCATGGGGCCCACTGTATTTATTGGTCGAAGGCAGTGGTGGCGAACCTTTGGCACTCCAGACGTTTGGACCACAACTCCCGGGATTCCGAGCCTAGATTACCAATGACAAAGGACCGTGGGAGTTGTGGTCCAAAACATCTAGAGCACCGAAGGTTCGCCATCACTGGTCTAAGGGAACCACCTAGCTCCTGCAAGCAACTATGTTCCTCTCCCTGGCTCACGTACAAAACAGGACACTCAGTGCATGTTATTCACTCCGTCATCATGTTACAAAGGAATACACCCATCTTTTGCCACTTGCTTGTAAGCAGGCTGCATGGAAAGGGTCGAGCTACCAAACCTACTTCCTCTGGACAATGAGCCAGTCTTCCGTGTAGACCTGGACAGCACTTCGTACGCGGGCATCCTGTTTCCTGAAGGAAAAGAAGATGGAGGAGGCTTTGTGGATGCAAAAGACCGACAAACAAGGTAGATAAATATTAATTTTTTTAAAAAAAGAAAATCCATTTGGTTTAAATTACAATTCAAAATTTAAAAATCTATTTTTATTTAAATGATAAAAAATCCAATTTTTAAAATGTAAACCTTGATTTAAATCAAATCTGTCCTGCTGACTAGTGAAGAGGCTCCCAAGCAACGGATCACCACAGATGATTTTGCAAGGACAATGTAGAATAAAGCTTTTATTCTTATGCTTTGTTCCCACGCCTTCAATAAAAAACATATTTCCCTTGGGGGTTTTTCCTACTATAAACACCACAAAAACCCCACCTACGCTTCTCTGTAAGAGGGAAACTGGGAGCCCAGTCCCTGTAAGCGACTGTTAATTTAAATATGGAAGAGTAAGTTCTCAGTTTTCTCCCACTTGGTATAGATTTCCTTATCACATTGTCAAACAGCCCGCCCCCCTGTTCCTCTCCTGTTTGAAAGGGAAGCTACTGGTGGGTCAAGTAGAGGAAAACTTACAAGTTCCAATACAGAAAATGCCCACTGACTAGCCCTTGTATATCTCCATCCGGAGGTGAAGGATTACTGCACGACAACCTTACAGATGTAAACAGAACGAACAAACGAAATACTCCTTTCTCTATCAAAACAGCCACTAACTACGATTGGTGTTAACTCCATTTACCCATCTTCAGGGACGCCAGATTCCAGGGTCCGACAATCCCGAGGTTCATGGACCACCTCCACATCATCAGCTGGAAATTCAACCAGGTCACGGAGTGGGCCAGGCTCAGCATCGGGGAGGTGGCCAGCAAGGTACTCCTCAAAATCCACAGGCTCCACCACCTCTGTCAGAGGCACCTGAGGGGATTGGAGGGGAGGGGGGGTTTAGAGCGGAACAAGACAGAAAGCAAGCAAGAGGGGCCTCCAGGGCAAAAAAAAAAAAGTGCACTGGTGGCAGCTTGCTATCTCTCTTTAAAAGGGGAGGAAATACAGCTGAGAATGCAAGCTGTTTTTAAAATTAGAGGAGTTGGTTAAATAAACCACCCAGCCTTCCAAATTTGGTTTTGACTGATACTGTATCCAGTGTACTTGCAAGATTTCTGCTCAGATCTTTTTCTTTCAAAAGACTTGCAAGTTCTCAACACTGATATAACTTGGTTTTGGCTTTCAGCCTTTCAAAGCAAACTTTCCTATAGCGTCGCTGCCTCACAAAACCTCAGTGCGGCTGTGGAGCCCGTGATTTCAAACATAAAAAACAATTCCAATGCATTTTATCTGTCCTCAAATAAATTCATTACAATCTCAACCCTGGACGTTGGCTCAACTATGCTACCCTGGGCTCCTGTATGGGATATAAATCAAATTGTTTTAAATGAGGTAGCCATTTCAGTCTCTTTCAGAATGTATCACAGAAACAAAACAAAACATATTTGGGCACCTCTGAAACAGTGCAAGCACTGGCGGACTATAGTCTGAGTCTGCCCCCAAACCCAACATAAACCATCTGCTGTCATTAATCAAATAGCCAGAGTTTCAATTATGGCATACTTTAAACAAATTGCCAGCATCGGATTTCAGTATTGGAACTGGATTATTACATTGATGCATGAACCTGGTGGGCTGAAAGAGATGAGTGTACAGGAGGGAGCAAAAAGCTATGCCTTGTAAAAGGTCTGGCTTTAGAGAACTGAGCTCAGACTAAGTCAGCAGAAAATTCAGAACAAGAAAGGTATGTAAACCATTACATGTAGGTATGTTTTTTAACCACAAGAGAAAAGTGCCTCAGATGGCTGAATGAAGAAACTGTTTACTCCAAGGAAACGTCTTACAAAGGTATATCATTTAGATTGTATGTATCAATTTAATTACGAATATAGAAGGATGACAGATTCCTTCAATAAAGAACCATGTGAATGGAGAACCTTCAGTTTTAGAAAGTGACATGAAAGCTGTTCTCATAACACTTGGAAGAAATAAATCTTCAACAGTAGGTAGCATATCATTCATTCATTCATATCTCTGCACTGCTTTTCTCCAATTAAAGATACAACAAACTGATTAAAATCACAATTATGAGAATATAAAACTATTAAACATACACAGTATTGAAACAATTAGTTTAAAATGTTAAAAACATCCACAAAATGCTAATAATATCCGGCACTGAGAACCAAAACTTGCCCAATTAACCATCAAAAACCTCTCTTAAAAATAATATTCACTTGTTGACAGAAGAACAAGAGGGGGCCAACCTAGACTTTTGGGAGAGGGCTTTCCAGAACCTGGGAGCAGCCAAACAGAAGACCCTCACTCATTTTCCTACCAGACATAGTTCTGAAAGTGATGGGATTGAGAGACACCCCCCAGAAGATCTTAACTGCCCAGAAAAGAGTACTTCAGAAAGCCTGAACCCAACATACATAAGACACACCAGCACTCCATATTGGGACCAGAGAAAGGCCAGCAGTCATCAAAGCCACTGTAATAGGGAAATTATATGCTCCCTGCAACTGAACCCAGTCAGTAGTCTGGCTGGAATGTTTTGACCGGCTGAAGTTCCAAGCTGTCTTCAAAGGCAGCCCCACAAAGAGCATGTTGTAGTAATCCAAGCAGGAACACATGGCACTGTTGCCAAACCAGGCATCTCCAGGAACAGGCACACTGGGTGCACCGATTTTTAAGTGTGCAAATGCACTCCTGGCCATCACGAAGTCTTGAGTGTCAAGCTGAGAACCTGAATTGTCAGGAGGAGCATAACCCCCTTCCAGCACACTCAGGTCTTGCAAACCCAAGACCATGACTTCCTTTATTGAGTAAATGAATTCCACTTTTGGTCTGCCTCTTTTCCCAGTCCCTTCAAATGTTCCCAGCAATGTTTGTGGTTCCCAGTGAGTCCGTTTGTCCTGTGACATGTGCCAAGCATCATATCCTTGGTTTTAGTTGTTCTAGCTTCCAGAGAGAATTCAGGCTTGATTTGATGGGGAGTCCACTCATTTTTATTTCTGATGGTCCACCATGTGCCAGAGGTTAACATCACATCATCTGTTCCATTTAACACTGATTTTCAAGGAGTTTTACTTTTGCACAATGCCCAAACATATGAGTATAATGTGCCGCTGACATGCCCTATCTTCATCATTTATTATGGTTTGTTCAAGGTATCTCCTTGATTGTGCAGGGAGTAAAATGCCAAAGGTGTAATGTTTTAAAATAATTACTTTTAAATCCATTGCTATTTAATCATCTGACAGCATCTGCCCTAGTCACATCCTAATGCGTGTGTTGTGTTGTTACAGTTGTGACCGACTTTTCATGACTCCATGTCCATGGAGTTTTCTTGGCAGGAGTACTGTAGTGGTTTGCCAATTCCTACTCCAGGTACCTACAGCACCTGGTATTCCCTGGTGGTCTCCCATCCAAGTACTAACCAGGGCCGACCCTGCTTAGCTTCCGAAATCAGGAGATATCGGATGTGCTTAGGGCATCTAGGCAGCTGAGGCAGCCACATCCTAATACCTGTAGGCAATTTCTCTTCTATATCTTTCCTCATTTTTTTTAAAAAAATGACATTTTTACCTCTGTAGCCTGCCTACCCACCCCTCTTCATGGTTTAGTTGAGAACCAGGCCTTGACTACAGCTCATTCCCTAAGCAGATGGTGCGTCACTGTAGCATTGATATTTTGATGGACAGCAGGAACAATGGAGGTGAGGTGGGAAGGTGTCCGCCATTTTAACCATTCCAGTCTTGAGGGCCATCCTCCCCACAGCAAGATGACAGAAAATAAACAGTTACCAGGAGAACCACAACTTTCTTAGGTATCTATCTAGCCCAGTAGTTCTCAACCTGTGGGTCCCCAGATGTTCCAGGACTGCAAATCCCAGAAGCCTCCACCACTCATTGTGCTGGAAGAGGTTTCTGGAAGTTGCAGTCCAGGAACCTCTGGGGACCACAGGTTGAGAACCACTGATCTAGCCAAAGCACCCACTAGACGGGTTGGGCATTGGGCAACCTCCTCAGATGCAGAGACCATGCAGGCCCATCCTTGGGGAGATGAAGTTGCACCCTCTCCTTACTTCAGGGCACTGGGTACCCTCAAAACAAGGCAAACAGACCTGACAGAGCACACAAGGAGACTTTGGGTGCCTATTTTCCCCATCTTTTTTTCCTGCCGAGTCTGCATTTAGGCCCCGGGGCCAGTCCAGTGGACAAATACTAAGGACCCCTGAGCCAGGCACATGCCTTTTCCCCTCTAAGGGGAGGTAGAATAAAGAGCTAGTCATTCTCAGCTGCCTGCTTCAGAGGAATACTCTCTGAAAAACAGCATGGGATTTGTCTACCCTCTAATCCATAGATAGATGGAGAATAGAGATGGGTGTTTCATTTTGGAAGGAGCCTGGTTCCGAAACAAAACATGCCTGCACACCTGGCACTCGGAACCCAGTCCCGCCCTCCGGAACAAAATCAACCACTATCTTACCTTGCTCTAGTTCATGCTGGGCGAAATTCCACCCAGGACACAGCCTCCGAAGCATCATCTTTCCGTCTCCCTGATGCCAGCCAATCAGGAGCTGTGCAAGGATATGCATCCTCCTGCCTCCCTGTCTGATTGGCCAGCGCCAGAGAGAGGGAAAGATGATGCAATGGAGGCTGCGTCCTGGGTGGAATTTCGCCCAGCATGAACTAGAGCAAGGTAAGACAGTGGTTGATTTTGTTGCAGGAGGTGGGACTGGGTTCCGAGCGCCAGCTGTTCTGGCTGGCATGTTTCATTTCGGAACCAGTCCCCTTCGGAAACGAAAACACCCATCTCTAGTGGAGAAACTTTGGGGAAAGTGAGAGTGAGAGGTACTGGAGCCTGGAGGCTAGCCATCAGCCAGAGATTCCCCACCTCCACAGCTCCTAGATGAGTCATTCATTCCTCCTCCCCACCCATCCACCCCCATCATCTGTCTCCTAGCCCAAACCTTTACACGAAGTTGAGCATCGCTCTTCACCCATTACAATGGACCTAAGGTTCAGAGAATTCTTAAGCTGTTGAAATACTATTGTTCAGAGTGAAGCAAGAGGAAACAGCTGCTGGGAGGAGGATTCTTCCCTCTCGGGAGACACAATCACCGCTTGGCATGCCACATTGACCACTTGGAAAGCTGCCGAAACAAAAGCATTTGGTCTTCTAGCAAATGGCAAGAGGGATCGAGGCAAACTTTTCCCCCACCCACTTGGCATCCACTTGAATTCCAGCAACAGCTATTCTCTACTGCCCCAGAGTTGCTGGGTAAGAAAACAATAAAGACAGAAGCCCAGGTGCAGCGGTGTTTCCTAAAAGGCAGGATTCCTTTCTGAGTGCTTCTCATTCTGAAATGCCATGAAGGAATCCTTGATTGAAGGCCAGAGGGCAAAGGACTCCAAGTGGGGCTAGCAGTGACCTACCAGGATGTGTGGATCACACACAGGGGAAGAGGTCTCTGCAACCACACATAACTTTTTCATAAGCATCCACGTCTTTCTAGCCAAGCCTCACTTGTGAGTTTCTTGTCCCCTATGTTTTCATTCCTGGGAACAGGAAAACCCACCCACCCTCCACTTATCCTCCCCATGCATTCCTGACAACTGCTCTCTACATAACCCCAGCAGGGCTCCGAATGTTCAACCCTGAATAGGAACCCAGCAGCACATCAGAAGACAACAAAAGCTCATAATGGCTCGAGCCCAGAAATCACAGCACAGCTCTGCAGCTGTTCTGCTCCTCTGCACATCCATAAAGAACAGACAAATCTAGAGGATTTATGAGATGAAACAACTTCTCTTCACTATTTTTGAAACACACACACACACACACACACACACACACACACACTGTTCTCTCCATATCTTTCCTCCATGCAAAGGAATGAATAGAATAGAATACAATAGAATAGAGTTTTATTGTCATTATGCATATGCAAAATATGCACAACGAAATTAGAGTGCTGTTCCACTACACACTCTAAGCATACAAACACATAAAACAAAAACACCATACAAAATATTAAAAACTCTTAAAATGACCTGTAGGGGTCAGCAAATGGTGGGTTATGAGCCAACCCAAAGGCAAAAGAAAGCCCCCGGGATGGAGTGAGGGACAAGAACTACCATCAGCCTCACACAACTTATATTATAACCCAGTGCTTCTCAATCTGTGGGTCCCTAGATGTTCCTGGACTGCAACTGCCAGAAATCCCTTCTAGTACAGGCAGTAGTGGAGGCTTCTGGGAACTGCAGTCCAGGAACATCTGGGGACCCATAGGTTGAGAACCACTGTTATAACCCCTTACACTAGCCATTCCATTATGGCTAGTGAAGGTCTGCTCCTCCAGGTCTTGGGATGCATGTGACCTAAAGGAGTAATAGAAACAAGGTATGTTCAGCCATCATTTTCTAAAGAAATCAGAATGGTGGGAGATGTGCTTGCCCTACTTCCTGACCGTCCTAGAAAAGGCCTCCAATTGCTCAATGTGTAATCGCAATGAAGATAAGCCCAAATGAGAATAAAAGCTATTACAGTGGAACCTTGTAAGGCAAATGCCTTGTAAGACAAAAAATAATAATAATTCTGGGACTGAAGGCTCCTCCTGGCAGCCCAACACCCAGCTGATTGGAGGCAGAGATGAGTGCGATCTCCGCCTGTTGTCACCTCACCCTTCTCCCTCTGGCT
The DNA here is from genome assembly GCA_029282475.1 of Phrynocephalus forsythii. Classification (NCBI taxonomy): domain Eukaryota; kingdom Metazoa; phylum Chordata; class Lepidosauria; order Squamata; family Agamidae; genus Phrynocephalus; species Phrynocephalus forsythii. Next base: position 10,627,228 of record JAPFRF010000011.1, read on the forward strand.
ACTTCAGTCTCTTTGTTTGCAGCCACCAGGCATTGCAAAGAGATCCAAGCAGCCAGGAGAAGGAGGAGGAGGATGGGGGCGAGGCAATGGGGCAGCCATTCCCCCTTCACCTAGGTCTCCACCCTGAGCCGTTTCGGTGCAGAGACCCAGGTGAAGGGGGGCAGTGGTTTTTCTGCTCGTTTGTAACCACCGTTTACTCTCCAAACTACAAATGAGCAACCTGCTCCCCCGCCCCTTCACCTGGGTCTCTCCACCAAGCTGCTTCAGCGCAGAGACCTGGGAGAAAGGTGAATGTGGCTGCCCTGAAGCAGGAAGGGGACCAGCAATCAAGTCACACACACCCTCACGGGTTGGGGAAACCAGCAAAAGAGGGGGAAAAGCTTCCTCTCAGCAGCCCCCAACAGACAGCCGGTTTTGACAGGTCGGATCTGTCAAAATCAGCTGTCTGTCAGGCTGTTGGTTGATTGAGGGGGGTTGGGACAGCCTTCCCATGGGAATGCATTGAGAACCAATGTATTCCGTTCCCTGTTTTTGACTTTCCTGACCAGATTAATTGGTTTTCAATGCATTCCTATGGGAAACCGCATTTTGCAAGACAATTGTTTGTAAAACAAAAGGATCTGTAGAACAGATTAATTTTGTCCAAAGGTACCACTGTATTTGCTTTCGAAAAGCAGCTAAGGTGCATCCACAGTCCCTTAACATATGTGAGAAAGTTGCAAGAGATAATGAGAGACTAAGAAATACCCTTGGAAGTGCCATTCCTGATGTTTCCTGGAAAATGAATAAAATTGTTGCCCCTCCAATATCAATCAATCAATCATTGGCATACAAATAAAACCCCCAAAAAGTTACAATACAAGTTTAAAAACATATTGTTAAATTACAAAACTGGCAATTCAGAGCATCTCAGCCAGCAGGCCATGACCAACTGGGCTAAAAAAACCTACCACATTTTCTGTCACAGCAGGCTCTCCTGATGACAGAAGATACCTCAAATTATCAATGTCTGAGTAATGCCTCTTCTTCAACAAGAGTGGATCAAGGTTTGGTGTTTTGTTTTGTTTTTACGAAAATGATCATAAAATGGGCAGTACAGAACCACACAGGAGAGCGACTCCAGTCCACCCAGTAGACAGGAGCAGCACCTGTCGTTGTATGGAGCCCCAATGAATCTCCCATGCCACACTGCTGAATATGTTGCATTTCCCAAAGACTGTACAACAGGCGGATCCCAGACTATGACCCTGAGATGTTGCCTGTCATCCTTAGGTATCTAGATTCTCTTCCCCATCTTATAGGCCAAGTGTATGATCTTTTCTGGCAACACCCTCTGCAGTTCTAAGACGGTGATTATAGGTAACGTACCGAATGTGGGATGCCCCGTTTCTTGGAAAGCTGGGGGGAACTGTTGTAGTCTCTGGACACTTGCTTCCTCACTTCAGCTGCCACTGTCCTGTGAAAAAGGAAGAAAACAATAACAGGTTCACTATTCTGGATAACGCTATCCTGAGATGTGCAGTCTGTTATGTCCCTTGGGTGAGTGCATACAAAACAGAGGCAAAGACTTTGCATGCTCCTAAAATACACTTCTAATAAGAGCATCCACATCAGTTACATTAAACATGGGTTATACAGTAGGTTAATGATCAGATTATCTGATCTGTGAATTGCCCATCCTATCAACTCTATTTACTTTCCACTAAATTAGCTGCAATAGTAGAAAAGGGTGTGCATCCTCTTTTTACCTATACCTCCCATCGGTTCAAACCTGAACAACTGACAGTAAGTTGCATGTTATCTGGATTCAGTTCAGATAAATTGCGCACATGCACACACACTTTCCACATACTCCATAACTAATTTCAAATGGAAGACAACCACCACCCTCTGTTGCAAAAAAAAATGCACTAAGATACTGCAATGATATATACTAACATAACCCTCAAATGCTTATACACTTGCTTTTAATTACCATATATGAAGAAGAAGAAGAAGAAGAAGAAGAAGAAGAAGAAGAAGAAGAAGAAGAAGAAGAAGAAGAAGAAGAAGAAGAAGAAGAAGAAGAAGAAGAAGGCAATCAGAGACATGTCTCAAATACCAAAATCAGGTTTGAACTGGAGGTGATGTAATCAGCGTCATAAGCAACACTTTTTATTTGTTTGTTTGTTTGTTTGTTTGTTTGTTTGTTTGTTTGTTTGTTTGTCTAAGAGTATTTTTACCCCGCCTTTCCTTAGAACTGCAGAGATGGACCCTATGGGATGGGGAACCAAACTCTCAACCTTCAGCCACCAAACACCTAAACCACTTCACGTGTGGCCATCAGAACTATGGAGTGCTCCCACACAACATTAAAAAAGAGGGGTAGGAAACTAAAAAGGATGGGGGGCAGTAAATGGCTTAAGAAAGATACTGTAAATAAGGAAAAGCTTTAAAGACCTTGCTTTTCTGAGAGGCATTTGGCAACCTTTAATTTTTTAAACTTTTAATTTTATTTATTTATTTATTTATTTATTTACTTACTTACTTACTTACTTACTTACTTACTTACTTACTTACTTACTTACTTACTTACTTACTTACTTACTTATTGCTATTTTGTTCCGCCATTTTGCTGAGTATTCTATTGCTTTTGCCGGCTTTGTTGTTTTGTGAATCTGATATTTGTTTTTACTGTCGCTGTTAACTGCCCAAAGTTCCCTTGGAAAGACAGGCGGCATAAAAATGTATAAATAAATAAATAAATAAATAAATAAATAAATAGATAAATAAATATCCATGCCTCCCAACACCAATGTAACATGAGATTCTGCTACCTGGTGGTGCAAGAACAGCCAGAAGAGAACTGACTTGGGGGGGTGGCTGCCTGCCTTCCCAAAGTGCAGACCCTTTGGTAGGACTTCTCCCTCGAGGAAGGGCGATGAGCACAAATGCCTCCTTTTTAACCCTGAAAGAGACTATCCTTCAGATTCAAAGCTTTTAAACCACAAAAATACTAACTCATTGAATTTTAATTTACAAACATCAAAGGCACAAACCCGCAAAATGGTGGTTCATATTGGTTCATGGTTTGTTGAAATTCATGAAATACACACTTCTGAACTCTCCTGAACAAATTTATTTTATTTATTACTATTTTAATTTAAATATTTTACCCCACCTTTCTCCTTGGGAAAGGAGCCAAGGTGGCTTACAATAATGAAGGGCAATATACAGCCCGGAACATTTAAGACATATTCAAGTTAAGAACTGATCTGAACAAACTACAAATCAGTTTGTCAGTTCATTGAAGAATTCTTGTTAAGACAGCCTGGTTGCTGGGGGTGGTGGGGGTGGCAGGGGGCCAGTTTTCTAAAGAAGTAACCACCAGGCCAGGGGTCCTCATACTACGGCCCCTCAGGGTCCTGAATCTGGCCCGTGGGACCAATTGCAGACCCTCCCATTCACCCCCGCTTTAAGAGCAAGCAAGCGAGTCAGCCTCCGTGGCTGCTTCTGTTGCTGAGGTGGGCTGTGGCGCTTCACTCACTCCCCCCACCCACCACCCAGATGATTGGTGGGCCAGCTAATGGGGCAGTTCAAAGTACAAGGGCCATGGCAAGGTCCCCTGCTTCCCACCCACCCACCACCCAAATGGTTGGGGCATCTGCTGCAGCCAAGTGGGACACTTTAAAATGGGAGGCCCGTGGCAACGTTGCCCGCTTCCTTCATGGCACTGGGGTCCCACCCCTGCTCCTCCTCCACCCCGCCCACCTGCCTTCCTTGTGTGGCCGTCGCCGCTGTGTTATTATGGTTGTGAGGAAGGAAGGGGCAGACAGAGGCAGCGCCAGCCGTCCAAGCGGGAGCAGCTGTAGCAGTCGACCAATGAAGGGACAGATGGCGGGTAACCAAGGGGGAAATGAAGCAACTTCCCGTCCACCCAGCCCTCTTCAAGCTCCGTGGAGGGAGGGATGGAGGGAGGGACGGAGGGGAGGAGGGAGCCCAGCCATGGTCGGAGGCGGAGGCCACCGCCACCAATGGGTTAGTGACCGGCAAGGAGGAGGAGGAGGTGGCAGAGAAAGAAGAGAAGGGAAGGGAAGGCCAACCTTTTTTTTTCTTTCCGTTGGTTGCCATGTTGGCAGGGACTCACATACCAACTGTGTCGGACCATGGGTGGTACGCTTGTAGTCGAGGGGTTTGTCAGACCAGAAGAACTTGGGTCAGGTATTTAGTGCCTGTCCCCCGTTCTGACCCCCCGGCTGTCCGCCACGTGTCCGGGAGTCACTCCATCAGCGCCTCCATCCTTTCCTGCATCCTGTTAAATGCCAGGTCAGTCCATAATAAGATCCCCATTATATATGACTCCATCTTAGATGGGAGGGCTGACCTGGCCTGTATCACCGAGACCTGGGTGGGTGCAGAGGGGGGGGCTTCGCTCTCCCAGCTGTGCCCGCCCGGGTATCTGGTTCAGGGCGTGGGAAGGTTGAAGGATCAAAAGGGAGGGGGGCTGCCATCGTTTACAGGGACTCTCTTTATGTTTGCAGGGCCTCGACATTGGTTAGTCAGGGGTTAGAATGCCTCCACCTGTTAGTAGAACAGCGGGACAGATTTGGCATTGTACTGGGTTACCGTGCTCCCCGCAACCCAGCCCAATCCCTCCCGGAGCTCTCGGAGTTCATCGCCGCTGCTCTATTGAAGTCCCCACGCCTTCTGGTTGTGGGTGACTGTGCACACTGGCAGTGGACTTTCCGGTGCAGCTCTGGATTTCATGGAATCCATGACTTCCATGGGTCTGTCCCAGCATATTGTATGCCCCACCCACAGGTCAGGCCATACCCTTGACCTGGTTTTTTCCTCCATGTCGGGGGATTCGAGTCTGGAGGTACGGGATATCATCTTGTTACCTGTGTCATGGTCAGACCATCACCTGCTCTCGTTCTCCCTGTCGATCGCAGCCCCTCCCCGCGGGGACCTTCGGCCTCTTGTTTTGGCCCGCCCCCATAGGCTAATGGACCCGGCTCGGTTCCGAGAGGCCTTCGGGGAGTTTCCTGATGGACTGACTGGCGCTCCGGCCGAGGTCGTGGCCAACCATTGGTTTGATACAGCTGCCCGTACCATCGACCGGATCGCCCCCAAGCGCCTTCTCCATTGCCGAGCTTGACCTTTGCCGTGGTTCACAGCGGAGTTACGAGCAATGAAGCAGACGAGGAGAAGGCTAGAGCGCAGCTGGAGAAGAACCCGGACAGTTACTAATAAGGCTGCAGTTGTTTCCCAGAATAGTCGCTATTCAAGAGCGATCAGGGTGGCTAAGTCATCTTTCTACACCCTGACAATTGGTGAGGCCTCCAACCGCCAGGCAGAGCTCTTCCGGGTGGTTCGAGACCTCACCAATCCTAGTCTGGTTAGGCCTCCTCCTACTGATTTTAGTAGCGAGAATTTTGCAGCCTTTTTTCGATCTAAAATTGAGGCCATCTGGGCCGGCTTCGACTCCGGTTGCAGTGGTCCTGCCCCGCCATCCCCAGTTGCTGGGCCGCCTTCGTCGCCTCGGATGGATGTGTTTGGGCCTGTTTCTCCTGTCGAGGCCTCTAGGGCTCTGGCGCATTGCCGGACTGCGTCCACTCCTTTCGACCCTTGCCCTGCTTGGTTAATAAAAGCTACCAGCGGGAGTATGGCCGAATGGGCTTCGGTCATCGCCACCGCCTCCTTCAACGAGGGGGTTTTCCCCTCCCGTCTGAAGGAGACGGTGGTAAAGCCCATTCTTAAAAAACCTGGCCTTGCACCGGACGATCTGGCGAACTACCGTCCGATTGCAAACGTCCCGTTTATGGGCAAGGTCATCAAGAGGGTGGCTGCGGTCCGGCTGCAGTCATACCTGGAGGATCGGCAGTGCCTCGATCCATGCCAGTCCGGGTTCAGGCCCCGTCGGGGGACCGAAACAGCTTTGGTCGCGCTGCAAGATGACCTAATCCGAGCGGCTGACAGGGGTTGCTCTACCCTGTTGGTTCTCCTGGATTTGTCAGCGGCCTTCGATACCGTCGACCACGGTATCCTACTGGATCGGCTCGCCGAGGTGGGAATTGGAGGCACTGCTTGCAGTTAGCTCCGTTCCTTCCTGGAGGGCCGTCCCCAGTATGTTCAGCATGGGGGGGGGGGAGTTATCGGCCCCGTGGATTCTCCCTTGTGGAGTCCCACAGGGGTCATCTCTGTCCCCCATGGTGTTTAACATCTATGTAAGACCGCTGGCTGGGGTCATTAGGAGATTTGGAGTCTGCTGTCACCAGTACGCTGATGACACGCAGCTCTATCTCTCCTTTTCCACCTCTGCAGTGGAAGCTGTGAGGATCCTTGATGGATGACTGGAAGCCGTACTGGCCTGGATCGGGGCGAACAGGCTCAAGCTCAACCCCGAGAAGACGGAGGTTATGTTCTTTGGGAGCTCGCCATCTGGGTACGGAGGCCCTCTCCCGCGACTGGGGAGTTTCCTCCAGCTTGCAGAGAGGGTGCGGAATCTGGGCGTGGTCCTGGACCCGGCGCTCACCATGGAGGCACAGGTGGCGTCCGTGACCAGGGCCACGTATTACCCTCTCCGTCAGATAGCCCAGATTCGCCTGTACCTGGATGCTGACTCTCTGAGAACAGTGGTCCAAGCACTGGTGATCTCGAGGCTGGACTACTGCAACACCCTCTACATGGGGTTGCCCTTGACTCTTCTCCGGCGCTTGCAGCGGGTACAGAATGCAGCGGCCAGGCTGGTGGCTGGTGTGCGTCGCTATGATCACATCTCCCCAGTCCTGGCTTGCCTGCATTGGTTGCCCGTTGCGGCCCAGATTAGATTCAAGGTCTTGGTTTTAGTTTATAAAACCCTCCATGGCTTGCGTCCGGACTACCTGTCGGAGCGTATCGTCCAGCGATCCACCTCGGCCCGACCTGTTCGGCAGTTGTGAGCGCACTCGCTTCGGGTTGCCACTCCCTGAGAAGCCCATAAGACACTCACGCGGAACCGGGCTTTCTCTGTGACTACCCCTTCCTTGTGGAATTCCATCCCCAGCGAAATGCACTCTGCAGAATCCCTGCCGACCTTTCACAAGGTCTTAAAAACATTCCTTTTTCGCGAGGCCTATGGCAACCTTTAATTGCTTCCTTTTCCCCCCCGCCATACATAGTCTATTTTTACCATCTTTACTGGCGTTTCTGGGGCGCGAATTCGTCAGAACTGGTTTTATACTGTATTGCCTATATTTAACTTACTGCCTTTGTACTTGTTTTAATTGTTTATTGTCTGATTGTATTGTCGCTTATACTTGACATTTTGTGAGCCGCCTAGAGTTCAAATTTTGAAGATAGGCAGGATATAAATACAACAATAAATAAATAAATAAATAAATAAATAAATAAATAAATTCCCTCCCTGTCTGCCTAACTTAAATCCTAAAGCCTCCAGCCTCCCTCCTCAATCTCGATCGGATCACACCAGCACCAGCAGCCAGCCCTCCTCCCTCAACCACATCCATACACCCGACTGCAATTTCTGGAAGGTGCCTTGGCTTTTTATGCCCTCCGAGGCATCCAGAAGTGTCAGTCAAAAACCTGGCGATGCCACTGGTGGAATGGGTCAAACAATTTGCATGGTCCCATCCCATGCCCAGCCCAAATGGGCAGGTTTAAAAAAATAAAAAATAAAATAAAATAAAATAAAATCAATATGACGTTTTATTGCTATAAAAAACCCACTGCTGCTATTAAAATTCAGGCATTTAAAATAAATAAATTTCACATGTTTCTGTGGTGATTTGGTGTGTTTTTTGACCACGATTACAAAAGAAAAATTGTGGTCGCCATTTTGGATCCCCCCCACCGCATGGCATGGCGAGACGACGAGGATGGCACCCCCCCACAGCCTGGTGCAAGCAGCCCAGGACAGGAGAAGAGGGGGGGAAAGGCCAGGGACCCCCCAGAAACCACCCCTTTGGTAGGTGGCAAAGCCTCAGGCAGGCATATTTTTGCCTGCTTTTTTGGCCGGGAGTCGGGGTTTTTTAAAAAAACTTTTAAAAACTTTTTCTGTGCTTCGCATTGTGCGATCGCCGTGATGCCACAAATGGAAACGAAAAACCCAACCAAATTTTTCTTTTTTCGGATCGAGTTCGAGTTCTGATGGCTTAATTATTGTTACCGTTTCCGTTACGTAACGGAAACGATAACCGAAAACGGAAACGACAATTTCGCCGAGTCGTGCCCATGTCTATTGACAACAGGCAGGCCAGCAAGCCAACCAAGCACCACAGCCTGGCTGGGCTCAGCCAGTGAGTGGGTTGCGGATGGCTTTGGGCAGGCCTTCCTGCCTCCTCTCCTTCCTTCCCATCCCTTGCACCCTCCCTCCCTCGCTTGCAGCGCACCAAGCTGGGCCGGGCCTGGCCGGGAGAGGAGGAGGCTTTTCCTCCGAGGTGCAGCAAGGGCGTGCATGGCCAGACCCTTGCGCAATGGTGCCAGCCTTGCTGCCCCTGCTACGGCTGCTGCTCCTCATCCTGAGCGGCTGCCCAGGAGGCAAGGAGGAGCCCGAGTTTGCCTAGGTTGCCACCTCCCTCACCAGAGGCTGCTGAGAAAATTGCACAGTCAGGGGTAAGAGGGCAGGTCCTCTTATGGATTGAGAACTGGTTGAGATCCAGGAAACAAAGAGTAGGTGTCAATGGGAAATTTTCACAATGGAGAGAGGTGAAAAGTGGTGTGCCCCAGGGCTCAGTCCTGGGACCGGTGCTTTTCAATCTGTTCATAAATGACCTGGAGACAGGGATAAGCAGTGAGGTGGCCAAGTTTGCAGATGACAAAACTTTTCCGTGTGGTAAAAACCAGAGAAGATTGTGAAGAGCTCCAGAAGGATCTCTCCAAACTGGGGGAATGGGCTACGAAATGGCAAATGCGTTTTAATGTAGCCAAATGTAAAGTAATGCATATTGGGGCGAAAAATCAAAACTTTATCTATCAACTCATGGGCTCTGAGTTATCCGTGACAGATCAGGAAAGAGATCTTGGTGTGTTGGTGGACAGCTCCATGAAGGTGTCTCCCCAATGTGTGGCAGCAGTGAAGAAGGCCAATTCCATGCTAGGGATTATCAAAAAGGGGATTGAAAATAAAACAGCCAACATTATAATGCCATTATACAAAACAATAGTAAGGCCGCATCTGGAGTATTGTGTACAATTCTGGTCACTGCATCTCAAGAAAGACATAGTGGAACTGGAAAAGGTGCAGAAGAGAGCGACCAAAATGATTACTGGGCTGGGGCACCTCCCTTATGAGGAAAGGCTAAAACATTTGGGGTTCTTTAGTCTGGAAAAAAGGCGCCTGAGGGGGGATATGATTGAGACGTACAAAATAATGCAGGGCATGAGTAAAGTGGATAGAGGAAAGCTCTTTTCCCTCTCACAAAATACCAGAACTAGGGGACATGCACTCAAATTGAGGGCTGGGAGAGTAAGAACAGACAAAAGAAAATATTTTTTCACCCAGCGCGTTGTTAGTCTATGGAACTCCCTGCCACAGGATGTGGTGATGGCATCTGGCTTGGATACCTTCAAAAGGGGATTGGACAGATTCCTGGAGGAAAAGTCCATCACAGGTTACAAACCATGATGGAGATGTGTAATCTCCAGGCTTAAAACCAGGGTACTTCAAGGGCCAGATGCAGGGGAGTGGTATCAGGAGACAGATATCTAGTCTCATGCGCTTCCAAAAGCATCTGGTGGGGCCACTTTGAGATACAGGAAGCTGGACTAGATGGCCCTTTGGCCTGATCCAGCATGGCTCTTCTTATGTTCTTATGTTCTTATGTTCTCCTTCCCAACATGAGGAAGGAAGGAAGGAGAGCTGCTCCAGCCGCCGCAACAGGAGTTGGAGGAGAAGGCACACCAGAGGGATCCCAGCGGTGGCATCTCAGGGCAGCAATCCGAAGCAGGAGGCATCGCTGGGGCCCCGGAGGCGCGCCAATCATGGGCCAATCGTGGGGGGACTCCACCCACGTGCCCCTCCCCCCCTTTTCCATGTTGGCCTTTTTTTGGACTGTGGTCCGGCCCCCAGTTGTGTCTGGGGGGGGGCAGTGGACAGGCCAGCTGTTTGAAAACTTTGAGTACCCCTGCACCAGGCTGTCAAATAAATAAATATTTTTCCCGCAGAAGCAGGCCAGTCAGTTCACTGGGCTGCCTCACATAATGGTGGCAAGTTTTTTGTTTTTGCTTCTTTAGGGGCAGCCAGCCTCAAGAGCCATCCAGGCTGCCTCTGAAGAGGGTGCTAGTGGCAGAGGCGGCGGCAAAAGGTAAGGAGATGCCAGGTACAGTGGGAAGAGCCAAACTGTGGGGGTGGGGAAATGAACCAGGGAATTTGGAAAACATACACACACAAAAGTATGTGGTTCAGATCTGTTCAGGTTCTCCAGTTTAGACAAACTGGAACTAAATGAACCAACAAACCAGCCATTTTCTATCAATGTCCCGGATTTTTTTTTTTTGTTCATGCCCCTCTACTAAGGGCTTTTCTCCTACAATATGCAATTCATTTGCTACTGCGAAAGGTTCTGGGATCTGGAATGCTTCATTCTCCATGATCAGGCTTAATCTGACTTGAGTTCAACAGCCCCGCTGAAAGCTCAGCGATGCTCCCCCTGCCGATCTTCACCAGGAAGGAAATATAAAGGGTGTACTTTCAGCCCCTCTTTGGCTCTATTCATGAAACCAAGAAGAAATAACTAGGAGGCATCATGACACACCAGGCACAGGCAAACACTGCAAGCAGTGTAGGGAAGGAGACCGTTTTGCTTTGGCTTTCAGAACAGACCTACAGTTATGGAACTGTTGTGTAAGACTGGTAGACATTGTTCTTCCTGCGTTCACAAAGCCGCCAATACAGCAAATAGACAGCGAACACTTAGATTTCCAGAGTGTCTACTATCCCAGAGGTGGTGGACAGAAACTCATGTCTTTGACCACTATACGCAGTCTTACAAACAAAAAACAAAAAACAAAAAAAACAAAAAACACTGCGATGCAAGTTACCAGTACTCAGAAACTGATTACACACTGTACCAGTGGCAAAAAGTTTTCTACCAAGATGCAAATATGTTGAAATTACAGCTCAGCACTCTGCAGCTAAAACTACCCTAGGAAGTTCTCAGATCTGACTTTATGTCTCTTATCCTACTGACCCACCCACAGTGGCTATGGTAGGCCCAGGCAGAGTCAATGTAATTACTAAGTACATGCTGTCACAATGATTCTGGCCCTGGCCCGTTTTTTCTACATGTAAATACTCAGAAGTGTCTTCCCTTACCCTGGAACTGTGCATCTTACCCAAAATTACACAGCTTGACTCTTCTCCTGGGAGTAGCATAAATCTCAGCCTTAATCTTTACCCACTATCTAAATTACTTATTCAAGGAAAATGAGGCAATTATTTAACACACACTCCTTTTTAAGGTTTATATGCTTCTATAAAACATTGCAGATGAAAATAACACTGAACAAAATCCTATTACTCTACTTAGTATAGTAAATCACACCTAGTATAGTAAATCACACCCACTGAATCAATGGGGAATTGGCAAATTCAACTGATTCAAATAGGCCAATGCTAAATGCAATTTGATTTAGCCTATTAAATCATAGTTAAAGTACAATTTGAATCAATGGAACGAAGAGTGGAATCCACTCATTATATCTCCATTAATTCAGTGGGATTGCTCAAGTACAATTTACTACTTTAAACAACAAGAGGTGGCCACTAAGCAATTAGAAAAATGAACTCTACCTCAACCAAGGGGTTTATATACAGGGGCACATAATCACAACAGTTCAATTAGCACAATGACTCAAGCATATTATCTATTAAATAGTTGCAAATGAACCTAATTATCCATTTTGCATCAAATACAGAAGTTAAAACACAAATCAAAGATTCTCTTAAAAAATTTATACTAAAAACTCAAAGATAAATAAAATGAATCACACCCAATTTTACAAAATTCAGAATGCTCAAATAATACTCTAATCAGAATATTTAAACAATGTCTGAAATCTTGTTTGCTGAACAATGCTCCTTAAGGCTAATAGTATCATCAGTGTAGTGATTCCCACTCACCCCGAATCTGGATGGGGAGAGGCTAGGCATAAAAAAAATTATTTTCAAAAAGTTACTACAGCTGCTGATGAAATGAATCTTACATGGCATAAGTTATAGAACAGGATTTCAGCCTGTTTCGGGGACAGGGGGAACACATCAATCTTGTATAGATACGTGCTTCCATATATATGGCACAATATAAATACTGTAGTATAGAAAAATCAAGATTGCATTAACTTTATTAACATGGATACTCATTTTGAATATTCACTAGCCATGACATTATATTCAGAGGGACAAATGAAAATCTATCAAGAAAGGAAATGTCATTTTAGGAGACAGGTAAACGCATCACAGTGAAAAATAAAAAAGACAAAACACATGAACTTTGTTTGTTTGTTTGTTTGTTTGTTTATAGTATTTTACCTCGCCTTTCTCCTTGGAAAAGGACCCAAGGTGGCTTACAGTAATGAGGGACAATATACAGTCTAGTACAATTAAGACATATTCAAGTTTGAGAACAGGGAATTGAGGGACATCTTAAAGCATTAAAAGACAACATTAAAGCTACAAGAGAATGCGAGCAGTTAAAGAGAGAGCAAACAATTCCATGTACTCATGCACAGTAGACCATCCAAAAGTTAAGGGGGATGGAGACTAGCATTGTCAAAGCAATCACAGAAGGGAGATATAAGCACAAAGTTATAAGTGGAACCATGGTACCAATTCATGTGGGAGACAACTAAGGAAGTCAGAACTTAGCACATGGAGAAAGGCTGTATCCCTATTCAGGCATCAGGACAAATATGATCTGAATGTATCAGCAAAGGAAATGGTCTACCTCTGCCATTCTCTCTGACTCTACTCTCATGGAGAGAGATAATTGAATAAGGAGAAGATCCACTACTACTTTTGAAGACTTCTCATGTGATCCGACACACTAAGAAATTAGGAAACCAGATTATTACTTCCCCAAGGCAGAAGGATGACTAGACTAGACTGTTCCCTTTGCTCACTCATTCAGGTCACACTAATTCTGACCTCCTAAATATGCCTTTCTTCACCTCTGTCTTCAAATGGCATTCCATGGTCAGCATTTTCAGGCACTGTTCCATCAGTGAAGACAAATATATAAGGCAAATACAAATCAACTTAATGAGCATTCTGTTTTATAAAACATATGTACTGCTTGTATTATACATAAAGGACTGTACCATCTGACAGCACCACATTGATTTTATCATTATTTTGTTATATAGAATTTTTTAAAAATAATTTTACTTTTTTTAAAAAAAGTTCTATATGGTAGTAGAAAGTCCCCTCTGTCCAGATCTGAATATAAGGAAAAACTAATAATAATAAATTTCAGCAAAGTTCTAGGAGCAACACTTTAAAAAAAGCAAGTGATAACAGAATACATTTCACTAGTAAAGACAAACTCCTCAAATAAAAAAAACAAAACAAAACATTGTTTTGAGACTTGCCATAAGGATTAACATGAGTGGGAATATATGTTTCAGCAACTGTGTGCAGTACAGTAGACTCATAGAATCATGGAGTTGGAAGAAACCTCAAGGGCCATCCAGTCCAACCCCTTGCCATGCAGGAACCCCCATCAAATTATTCCCGACAGATGGCCATCCAGCCTCTGCTTAAAAACCTCCAAAGAAGGAATCCAAGTCATTAATAAAGATATTGAATAGCACTGGACCCAGAACAGAACCCTTGGGTACCCCACCAGTCACCTTTCTCCATGCTGAGGAGAAGCCATTTATGATCACCCTTTAGTATGATCAATCAACCAATGACAAATCCACCTAACAGTAGCATTATCTATCCCACTTTCTACTAACTTCTTTGCAAGCATACCATGATGAACCTTATTGAAGGCCTTACTGAAATCTAGATGAGCAATATCCACAGTGTTCCTCTCATCCACCAGGCCTGTTAACTCAAGACAGGACCTCGGTCTTGGGCCATAGCTTGCTACTATAGTGTGTATAATAAAGGCAGAATCTCAGATTCAGCATTCAAAACCATAATGCAACATGGAGAGGAAAAACAGAACAGTCACTTTCCTGTCCAGAGAGTCACAAGGGGCAATCGTGACCACCTGAGAGAATCTCTTCCTGTACAAAGGAGTGGAGCATCCACCTTAATCAAGTCTTCATTCTTTGTATAATAAGGTTTGTGTATTTTTCAAAGGCATGAATACAAGAGAAGTTGAGTCTATTATAGCTTGCAGCCACCAAGTCATTCACACTAGGTATAAGAAACATTTCCCCTACCCACTCGGCAAAACAATTCCTCTGATTTGTCTTATGCTTGCCAGTTCCATTTTTCATAGAAAACTATTTATTTATTTATTTATTTATTAAGCTTATATACCGCCCGTCTTCCTGGGGGAACTCCGGGCGGTTTACAACAAAAAAAAAAATAAACAAAATCAAACAGCAAATAAAATAATTTAAAAACAGGAATAATCAGACAGAACAATAAGTGGCAGATGGCCAGTAAAAAAAAAAAGAGATAAAGCACTGCATCACTGCATTGCAAGTAAAAGCCCAGAGAAGAGTGAAAGAAATGATAACTTCAGACTTCCAGTGAAATGACCGGGAGTGGGGGGTTCTACTTGTTATATATACAGTACTTTGTATTTTAATTACTGCAGTACTACCTTTTAGGAACAAATCCTCTCAAGAAAGCTTAAACTTGAGCAATAAAAAACATAAGAGGCATGTTTATTTGTTGGAGAGGGGTTGGTCATCCGTACCCTAGGTTCAGGTCTGTTTCAGGCAGCTGAAATCGAGTCAGCACATCAGAGAGCCTATATACATAATACAGTGGTACCCCGACTTAAGAGCAATTTGAATTAAGAGCGGAAAACTGTTGGCATTTTAACTGCCGCCTTACAAATTTTAGATATGATCTGCTTGACTTACAATTTTTTTTCATTTTTTTTTGGATTTTTAACTTGTTTTTTCAATTTTTTAGATAGGTACCGTGGCTTAAGAATAGTTCGATTTAAGAGCATGCATTCAGAACAGATTAAATTCGTAAATCGAGGTACCACTGTACAAGGAAGACAAATAGAGGAGGCAAGGCTCCACCCCTTGGTAAACTGTGGTTAGCTGAAAGCCAATATATCAATTCCACAGATACAGGAGTTCTGCTGGTTCCAATGAACCAGACTATGGGGTGCAAGTATGAGAGGTTGGGTGACCAGAAAAAAAAGAGGCCAGGGTTTCCTCAATTTTAATTGGCATATGGAGGGGAAAATATCAGAAGGCATAGTTTCTATGAACTCTGTATTGTGGTATATTACATTTGTTAGCCACCTTGAGTTCCCATCTGGGAGTATCTGGCAGTATATAAACATATAAAAATAAATAAAATAAATAAATAGTTTGTATTAAAAGTTGTACCTGCTGAAATGTTCCCTTGTAAGCCACTATTGAAATTATAGGCTCTCTGCCCCCACATCTTTTAACACAATCACACTGGGAAAAGGAGGTCTGAGAAAGAGAGACACAGGACTGCCCCTTCTACTTCACTGAGGGTAGTGTTGGCTTAGAGCAGGGGTCCTCAACCTAAGGCCCCGGGGCCGGATGCGGCCCCCCAAGGTCCTGAATCCGGCCCCTGGGACCAATTGCACCCCCCCACCTACCCCCTGTTTTGTGAGCAAGCCAACCTCTGCAGCTGCTTTTGGACTATGATCTGGCCCCCAGTGGTGTCTGGGTGGTGGTGGACCGGCCCGCTGTTTGAATACTTTGAGGACCCCTGGCTTAGAGGCCTGGGGTAAACAGACCCCTCCCTATGGGTGCACCACGACAAGAAGTGTGCCTAGGGGCCCCCAACTGCCACTCAAATGGAGTAGTAGACACTTTACCTCCATCTGTGACAGATGTTTCATTCTGCCTGAAGACTTCAGCCTATCTGGCCTATTTTTTGTATAAAAAGGAAAAATGTAATTCCAATAAAATATAATCACCTTTTACTGGCAATTTTAGAACTAGGGTTTTTTTAAAAAAGTTCTGCTGTCCAGCTACCACAGAAACCATATGTTTCACTTAAGAAGAGAGACAGATGCAAGTAGCAGCTGAATGTTAAATTCTCAAAAATGAACAATCTTCTTTAGCCGTTCCAAGGGCACCCTAGGGGTAATCTGAAACGTATGTGCAACACTTAGTAGAGCCTGATCTACTAAACACATCTGTCTCCTTTCACATTCCCTCTTCAGACAATTGTGACCATATGCTGAAGACCCCATGATTTAAACATCTTCCCATCACCCCACCAAGGCTCTATTTTTCCTTCTTGATAACTCCCTTTCTTCATCTCAGAGGTACCATAGTAGAATTAATAAAATAAGGTGCCACATGTTTTGTGTCTTTTGTTTTGTTTTGTTTTTCTTTGATATTTGCCTGAAATTCTTGAAAAGACTAAAATGGCTACCCTCTCTGAAACTTCTAAAATACGATATAAAATTAGGCAAAAATCTCCCCATAGAACACCTAAAACAAATATACATAAATGAAATCATAAAACTTAAATATAAGTAACCGTGTTAATCTGTGCAAGCGGATGGTGGGGGGAATGAATGAGGAAAAAAATGTTGTGGCACCTTAAAGAAAAACTGATATATTTGTGGGAGATTTAATGGGTCTAACCATGTGGATCCATGAAAGCTCACACTGAAATAAAACAATCTTCTTGTTTTTCCTGTTTGTTGTTAGACTCCATTTTGTCTAGATAAATGTATCTGAGAACCTTTGTGCAATATTAAACAATATGAAGAGCATATGGGGCAGCTAGCATCAAGTCTTCCAAAGTACATGCTGAAGGGCATATGTATGTATGTATGTATGTATGTATGTATGTATGTATGTATGTATGTATGTATGTATGTATGTATGTATGTATGTATGTATGTATGTATGTAAAATATTTTTATTCTACATCTGTCTTTTAAAAGGACCCAAGGTGGCCGACATCATTAAAAGACAATATTTAAAGCTAAAAACCACGAGCACACAAATATTAAATACAAACAAATACCACTCTGATACATGTTAAACCAAGTCATTTCAGACCTTCATTGCAGGAAAGTTCCTCCTGCTGTCTTTTAGATGTATTTTCCATCCTGGCACTATATAGTAAGTTTATGTGATGCATTTGAAAACAACAGAAAAAATGGTGGGGGGAGTAGAGATAGGCATGGACCAGAGGATGGTGGTTCATCACAGTTTGTGGTTTGTCAAAGCCCATGAACCAGGAATTTCTGAGCAATTCCCTGCCAAACCATTGGTTTGGTGCCCTCACATTTTTTAGATACCACTGGCCTGCTTTTTTAAAAAAGTCTGTCCTACCCTTTCACACTGCCAATGTCATCTCCCCACTACCTTGTCCTACTGCTGCTGCCACCATCTTTGTAGACGGTGGCCTGGCTTCCCTTTGCTGTCCTTCTGCAACCAGCCATAGACTTTTCTCTTCAGGTAAGTTTTCCCACAATGACTGGGTTGCCTTGGTGGAATTTTTAAAGGGATTGTTATGCGCGACTACTTTGAACGTGTTTATAGCATTGCTTTTCCATGCCGTTTCCAACAAGAGAAAGAGTTTAAATTTATTTACTGTTAAGATGTGCTCTTAGCGAGAGAAGGTATACTAAAAAGCGCTGAGAGCACATTTCAAATATTGTACTGTTCCATATGCCTCTATACCTCTTCCCATCACACAATCCATCCCCAACCAACACATATTCGCTTCCAAATAGGCTACTTAACAAAAACAGGCAGATGTGCCACTAACAGGATCAAAGGGCATTTGGATTAGAGGGGAAGCAGAAGGTTGTAAATATGGTGTAATTAAGAGAGAACTTTGCCGCCTGGAAGGAAACAGGCAAGGCCTTACTGAGGGCTCTTGGGATCTGATCCAGGAAGCTACCTCACCATTTCCTTTGGCTAAGGAAGTTGCTTTATCAGTAAATCAATGCAGAACAATGGACACAACTACTGACTACAAAGAAAACATTGTGGAGAGATGGCTGGAACTGCATCACAGGTTGTTTAGGAATAATCTGAAAGCAGCTAAACATAACCTCTGCCTGGATGGCAGGAAACTCCCATGGGCACGCACCCCACAAGAATCCAGCAGACAGACCCACAGGCCACCTGGGGCCTTTCAAGTGGCGACAATGCTTTGGCAAAAGCAATGGCAACAAAGTCAAGAGACACAAGCATTGCCTAAAATGTGAAACACACAGGCACCAACGTCTATGCTGGAGCGATGACACAAGAATAAGACGCATCCCATTTCATTGCTGTTGTTACCTTATGTGCAGTTTCTAGCAGGAAGGACATTACAGTACTGAGGTAAAAGCAGGAGAGTAAAACATTAATTTAACACATACTTCCCCCACACACTCTCACCCCCAGGGCCTTCCCAGAATATCACCGAGGCCTTATAATAAAAAAGGATTTTTCTTTTATTTTTCTTTCTTGATGTTTGTTTGTTTGTTTAAGAGTATTTTTGCCTCTCCTTTCTCCTTTGAAAAGGAAAACAGCATGTTTTCATTTTGCTACTAAATTAAAAACGCACAAGGAAAAGTCTAATTCCATACATACTGTTCTTCAAATGCACTTACAGCTTCTCAACACAAAACAATCGCGAGAATCCTACTACAGTATGTACATTATTTATATTGGTCTCACTCAAATCAGGGCAAAACTGAACAGCAGATTTCTACAAGTTAAAAAAATTAATACAGTGGCCCCTCGTATAACAAACAGTTTATATAACATAAAATCTGTACAACATAAAAAATTCTGGAGATAGGAAATTTGCTTAACAATCGTCTATGGGGCAAATCCGTACAACATAAAATGGCCGTGATTAGGGATTATTGTTTTCAATGAATTCCTATGGGAAATTTGTATAAAGGAAAATTTGCTTAACATAACTTCATTTGGAATGAATTAATTCCTTTATACAAAGTGCCACTGTATAGGTATTTGTTGCTCCTCACTGGCCAACTCAACACACAACAGCAAATGTCTACACTGACTTCTTACATTGTGGCTATTCACTGCTGAGATTTACACCAAGCAGCTACGCTATCAGACACTAACGAACAAGACTCCGGCCAACTTTTCATAGGACACAATGCAAGCACATTAAAAGACTGCAGGACAAAGAATGTACAGTAATACAACATCATTACAAAGACAGGACAGAGATCTGCTGGGTCTAAGAAGCCTGAATCAAAGAAGCAAGTTTGCAAACCAGGATCTACTTCAGATAGCATTTCTTCATTTGGTCTTCATTGCACAAACTAATTCAAACAGCGACTTATTAAAGTCTTGAATGGAATACACATTCTTTTTATCCTGTGATAAATCCACATTTCAAATGCCTCTCTTTTTCACAGTAACTTTGGTTAAAGCCCACAGTTCCATACAGTAGAAACAAGAATATAATGCTCTCTGTACAACATGCATTCTTAAAGTCAATGTTAATTTTTGTTGCATAGTAAAGGCTGCTAAAGGAACTGCCTCAGGCGCATCTCTGTTCCCACTGGCTATGATCCCACTATTCATTTAATCAAATTCCCAAGTACTTGTATTTGCAACACAGTCAACATTTTTATTTTAGATCCCACTAGACAGTATGTTTATTTAAATCTCTTTCCCACAACTGAAATTAAGCACGAGCAGCTACATAAATAAATCCATGTTCCAAAAAAAAGGCAACAGTGATCTGTGAACACTCCTAAGAACATTAACAACACACACACACACACACACACACACACACACACACACACACACACACACACACACACACACACACACACAATGTGAAGATAAATAAAGAGTTCAGGCATTAACGGAGGACACCACAATCAGATGGGCAGGTCAGTTTAACATTTATACAAACAAGTTCTTAGGAGAATTCTGAGATACATTGGTACCCCGGTTTCTGAAGTTAATCCATTCAGCCGGACGTGTCATAAACCAGAAATTACGTAAACCGGAACCGCATTGGGGTGCAATGCATCCTGGCAAATGAAGTCCTTTGGAAAATGCGTAAACCGGGTTTTCCAGGGGAAAATGTGTAAAGGGAGGCATTATTTAAATTTAAACAGACTTCTTTTTGTGAAGAAATTACTTTAACCGAGGCATCTGTAAACTGGGGTACCACTGTATATGAATTTAAAATTCTTCTAGCCAATTCAACTACCAATAGCTGAACAGACAAAGATATTTCGGGATTTCTATGTTCACAGCCTCCCTGAAATCACAAAACCTGCCATGAACAAAAAAAAAAAAGGAAGGCAGCTATACAGAATCACCACACACAAGTACTACACTACACTACGAGTACAGATGTACATGAAGCATTTTGTGCCCTGTCATCTAAGTCATTGGCATGGCAGATTCACTTTCCCCAGCTGGCTCCTTCTGCCTTTGCTTCTTCCCTCCCCATCCTGGGACCTTCCATTCCAGCAGGAGCATGGACTCCCCTGCTCAGCCTCTTCCAGCAGCTGCTCACTCAGTGGGTGGTGGAAAGGAATGTTCCAAGCAATACGTTCCCTTGAATCTTCCACACGCTATATGCACAAACCATCCTCCGGACCAGGTTCTCTTGCAACCAGAACTAGAGATGTAAAATTTCCGGAAATTTTGAAGCTTGGGGAAAAAAACTTTTTAAAAAAAGGGAAATTTTTGGAAAAAATTGAAAAAATGTTACATTAGCACTTCCCCTTTTATAGATTGAAAGTCATTCTGTTAGTTTCAGAACCTAAAATATGACTATGGACAATCTGACTTGGCATAAAATTATCACAACTAATATATTAAAATATAATGTATCCAAACAATTATTACAATCTGAATTTACTTTTTATAAACTAATGCAGCTAAATGATTTGATTTTCTGGAATCAGATAAAGTAAATTCCAAGTTAATTAATTTAACTTAATTAAAATAAGTATATACTTTCAGGTTCTTTTTGTTGCTCTGTATTTTCTTCTAGTACTTTGAGGCCTAGTGAAGAGGACAGAATGGAACCAAACATACCCACCCACATTCAAAAACAAAAGTGAAACCTTTTTCTTTTTCTTCTGACAATAGCAGAACCTCCAAAGGAAGTAATGCATCTTGTTCTTGCATTGGAGAGTTCAGTTTGTAACCTAGGATTTGCTTGTCCTCAGTGCACAGAAATTAGAATAATCTGATACTATGCATATTTTTAGACATGATTTGGAACATCCTGTCTTAAACTATTTTATTCAACATATTAAAATAAAACACAAGGCTATTAGGTATTCTACCCAATTTTGTGTCATCCACAAATTTGATAACTATTCCCTGCACTCTCTCATCCAAATCATTTTTAAAAATGTTGAGGATGATTCTTCAGTCCACTGTGTATCCACCTGGCACTTGTTCTATCCAGAGTTTGCTTATCATGGGGCACTTTATTCAAGGCTTTGTTGAAGTCAAGGTATGTTGCATCTACACCACTCTCACCATCCACCAGGGAGATCACCAGATCAAAGAATGAGGAAAAATGAGCCTGGCATTATTTTGTTCTTGACAAATCTGTATTGGCTTCTAGTTATTACTGTCTTGTTTTCCAGGTACCTGCATAGTGACCCCTTTATAATCCATGCAAAACCTTCCCCCTGGGATTGATGACCATTCTATAGTTCCCTGGTTCCTCCTTTGTTCCTCCTTTTGAATGGGATAAGATTAGCTCTCCTCCAGTCATCTGGTACTTCATCCATTCTCTGTGATTTCTAGAAGAAAAAACAGTAGCACTGTGATTTCTTCAGCCAGTTTTTTCCATATATATGGATGCAGTTGCATCACTGCTGGGGATTTCGAATTCCTTTAAAGTACTCCCTAACTCTATCATTCTCAAGCTACAATCTACCAGCCCGTTCTCACTCCTCCTTCAGTCTTCGGAATGCCTCTTCAATAAATTTGAGTTTTTGTAATACCTAAAGTCTGTTACATTTGGTGTCACACAATTTTGCTCACTTTCAAGCCCAATCTATCAGACACAGGGATGGCTATCCTGAATTGCCTGGTATATAAATCCACATTTGTAAGACCAGACACAGGTAACATGGGGCATGTGTGCCAATTCCACCATGCCCCAGCTCCTACACACCCCTCAATACCAAATTTCAGTAGCAACTTGGGAACGTCCCTCTAAAATGTGAGAAATTATAGCTTTAGATAAATTCGTAGAATCTGAGACTGTGACTGAAGATCAGGAGCAAACTGTGCAAACTCCTTTAAAATGAGTTCTTCCGAATGTTCAAAATTGAACATTAGGAAGAACATCCTGGCAGTTAGAGCTGCCCGGCAGTGGACTATGCTGCCACGGAGGGTGGTGGAGTCTCCTTCTTTGGAGGTTTTTAAGCACAGGCTGGATGGCCACCTGTCGGAAATACTGTGATGGGGGTTCCTGCATGGCAGGAGGTTGGACTGGATGGCTCTGAGGTCTCTTCCAACTCTATGATTCTATGAGTGTTTCTTGCTTGTTTTAAAGCAATTATTGCTGCCTGCTGCCAAATTTTGGTAATATAGCAGTAGTGCAGCTAGTTCCCACTCAAGGGGAAAGACATCCCTAACCCCACTGAAGTACCTCACCCTAGTTGCAATGATGTTAAGCAGTGAAGGGCAAGCATTTCAATTATAGTACCTTTCTACAGGGAAAATGTGCATCCTCCTTCTCTAACCGCAGTGGATAAGCAAATTCATCTCCATTCATGTTTCTCTCTATCATTTCTGCAGATGCATCACTGCCTTGACAAGAAAAGTACAGGCCAAGAACAGTCTCAGAAACAGATGGGAATGCCAGAAGTCACTCCAAATTATTCACCCCTGGCTTCTATGAGCACTGAAGATGCCCCGGGGCTCCAGAAAGCATGTCTGTCTGTTTTACAAAGAGGCAACCCAATGCATTTTTTTGTTATTTGTTGCACGCTAGTATTTGAGGGCTCAGAAGGACAGAAATAGAGGGATTAGAATAGATCATCAAGTGTTAAGGATCTTTTACTGGAGACCAAGATCAACATCATCAACACTTGTACATTCTCAATCACCCCGTATGGGTGTGAAAGCTGGAGGGGGGGCTGCCAAGAAAAAAAATTATTTGTTTTAAATGTGGTCCTGGAGGAGAGCTTTGTGGACAACTGGACCACCAGAAAGATGAACAAGAGGGTTCTAGAGCAGCGTTTTTCAACCACTGTTCCGTGGCACACTAGTTGTTGCCTGGTGTGCCGTGGGAAAAATTGAAAAATTCTAAAGAAATTCAACCCAGGGCCGACAGGCGGCCCACAGCTGGGAGGCGCTATAAATACCGTCCAAAGGGCCAGCTTGGCTCCTCCCCCCTGAGGCCCGCGGCGCTGGCGTCACTTCATCCCCGGCCAGACCTGGCCCCGCTCATTCTCTTAGTGTTTGCCCTGTGCCTGCCGCCGCCGCCGCGACAGCCCGCCCGCCAACACGAGCCAGCCCGGGAGCCCCAGCCCAGAACAAACCACCAGGTGAGGGGAAGGGGAGGAGGGGTGCCCGGCTGCCCCACGAGCACCACAGCAGGGCTGCGAGGAGGGGGGGATGGAGGAGGCCTCCGCCGGGCCTGGGCTGAGGAGGCGGCGGGCGGGGCGGGCTACTGACACGGCTGGACGGCCGGCCTTTAGGGTCCGGGAGGGGAAGAGCAGTCTCTGAGGGGCCCCGCAATGGGTTCCTTGAAGTCTTGCCCCTTTCTTTCTGTCTTGGGTCGCCCTCTTCTCTCTGTCTTTTCTTTCTTTTTCCCCCCACCCTCTCTCTTTCCATTCGTACCCTTTCCCCTCTTCATAGAAACGTGCTCATTTCTAGCCTGCATATGTGTATGTCTAGCAGCCTGCCTACTGTAATTAAAACTGTAAACTGCCCAGAGACTCCTTGAAGTGGTATGGGGCTGTATACAAGCAGAACACTTTCTGCCTTCTTTCCTTCCTGCCTTCCTTCATCCTCCTCCCCTCCTGTTGCTGGACTTGCTGAAGGCATCTGCCTTGGCCACAGTGTGGAGAGCAAGATGGGCTTTTGGGTCTTATTTGTGTTCCTGGATAGTCAGTGCCCCTTCTCAGGTCTCCACTGGACACAGAAGTCCATGCAGGGCAAAATGTCTTTAAATTAAAAAAACAACACAGGTAAGTGGGAACTGGGTGCTAGAGAGCGGGCTGCCTCAATCTGTGGCCCCTCTGTCCTGCTTCTCCCTACACCAGCAATGGTGAACCTTTTAGAGACTGATATAGGCACAGAGTTAAATTTTTTAACATTTTCTAATGGTGGTGTGCCTCATGATTTTTTTCATGAAACAAGTGTGCCTTTGCCCAAAAAAAGGTTGAAAAACACTGTTCTAGAGGAAATCAAGCAAGAGCTATCTCTATAGCAGGCATGTCCAACTTCGGCCCTCCTGATGTTTTAGACCACAACTCCCAGAATTCTAAACTTAGATTGACAATGGCAAAGGACTGTGGAAGTTGTGGTCCAAAACATCTGGAGGGGCTAAGTTTGGACATGCCTTCTCTATAGGCAAAAATGATGAAACTGAGGTTGTCCTACTTTGGGTACATCATGAGAAGGCAGAAGTCTCTAGAAAAGACAATAATAACAGGCAAGCATGAAGCAGGCAGCAGAAAAAGAAGATGAGATACGAGGTGAATTGACTCCCTAAAGCAGTACTCCCCAACCTTTTTGTCCCCACGGACCGGTAAATGTTTGATGATTTTCCGGCCCCGGGGCTGGGGGTGCGGAGGGGGGAGATGGGGGTGCGGGGGTTGGGGGGAAGGGGAGGGTGGGGGGGTGGGGGATGGGGGAGGGGAGGAGGGAGGAGGGGAGGAGGGGGTGTGTGGGGGCTTGGAGCGTGTGCCTTGCGGGGGCCACGGGAGCGGCGCTGGGGGCATCGGGCGTGCCGCTCACCCCGCGTGCATTGGGGGAGCCTGGGGCTCCTGGACGGGCGGGCCCCCGCCTCCTCCTCCTGTCGGCGGCCCCTCATTCCACGGCAGCCGCCTGGGTTCGGCCGCCGCGCCGCCGCCCACCTCCGGCTTCGGCCTTCGGGCGGGCGAGTGGGAGGGGGAGGGAGGGAGGCTGGTGGGGTGGCGTCCCCGCGCGCCCCCGGAGAGGCCAGTGTCCTTTCTTCAGCCCTCCCCCGACACACACACACACACACACACACACACACACACACACACACACACACACACACACACACACACACCTGGCCACCTCTCAGGGAGGCGGGCAAAGCTCATCCCGCCGCGCGCGCCCCCCGCCACCAAGACTTGCCCCCTCCCGCCGGGTCTCCGGGCCGAGAAGGGGAGCCCGAGCGCCTCCGCCGCCGCCGCCGCCTCTCTCACCTGCTGCTGGAACTTGTCTGCTCTCCCGGGAGGCGGCCGCTGGGGACTGGCGGAACCCGCCCCGCCCGAAGGGGCTCCAACGAGGGCGGTAGCGCCTCCTCCTCCTCCTCCTCCTCCCGCCGCCGCCGCCGGAGGAGGAGCAGCAGCAGCAGCAGCTGGGGCGATTTAGGGGGGGTCGCAGGGGCGGCGGCGAGCGGGGGTCGCGGCGGTGGCGAAACACCCAGGCCGGCCCGCCCGCCCCAACACAGGTGCGGGGCGGCGGCGGCGGCGGCGCGCTCCGCCCTGGAGCGGCCGCAGGGAGGGGCCAAAGGGCACGCGCCCGGGGGAGGAGGAGGAGGAGGAGGGGCACCCACCTCCTCTTCCGACCGAGGGGGCCCCCACGCTGCGGCGGTGGTGCGTGCGCGTGGGGGGCTCGCCAGTGCCTCCCGCGCACGCCCCCTCCTCCCCGCCAGCCCCCGCGCGCCCGGCCCCCAGCTTCCTGCTGCTGCTGCTGGTGGAGGGTGAGGAGGAGGAGGGTGGAGGAGGAGGACGCGCCGCTGCCGCCGGCGGGCAGAGAAGGGAGGCAAAGGCAAAGGCAGCGGCGGCGGCTCCTCCTGCGCTCCTCCAGCCTTCCTCCTCCACCGGCCGCCCGCGGGAGAGAAGAGGAGGAGGAGGAGGGTGGTGGAGGAAAAGGGGAGGAGCCTCCCCGTCCTCCCCAGGCGGCCCGGTGCCGACCGGTCCACGGACCGGCACCGGTCCGCGGCCCGGGGGTTGGGGACCACTGCCCTAAAGGATCCCACGGGGTTGGTTTGGAAGAGCTGAGGAGGGCTGCTGAGTACTGGACATTTTGGAGACCCCTCATTCCTTACGGTCATTATAAATCAGATGTGAATGGATGGGACTTAAACAGCAAGTAGTTTAGGAAAGAAAGGGGAGAACGAGACAAAATGGAAGGGAAGGGGAGGCTTGTTTATAGTCTAAAAAGTGCAGACATCAAGGATTGCTGCTCAAGCTGAAGTAGGTTGCAAAAGGAGGAGGTTCCAGACAAGAGCCACTCAAGCAACGGCAATAAGCATTAGGCAGCGTTCCAAAAAGCATTAGCTTGAACTTTCCACTGTTCGGTCAAAAGGAAGGAAGAACAGGAAACAAACAGAAAAGAAAAGAAAATTGACACAAGAAATTCATAGCACAATAGTTCTCTCCTTGCAAGACGAGCAGAAGATGCTGCTTGCTTGCTTGCTTCCCATCAAGGGTCTATGCAGGAGTGCCAGCAAATGATCTGCTCCCACGTTTATGGTGTGGGAGAGTCCCAGATCCAGGCTGGCTCATCCAGGCGGACACTCCCAAGGAAAAGCTCAGCTCTGCTAACCTGGGAGGGGAGAGAATAGGCCAAAGCTCACTCTCTCCTTCCTCGTCAGTTTTTAAAGCGACAGTGGGGACCCTTGGGTTCTCGAGATAACTCAGATTTCAACTACAGTTAGTGCACCCAGCATGGCTAATGCTAATGGCTTATTAGAGTTGTACGGTACTTCAAAATATTTAGATAGCCAAATGTTCCCTCTTTAGGCTTTGCTGCCCAGCCTGAACTGCGTACCTGGGTCAGCCTCCCTCCAGCTCTTTAAGGAGCCCCACAGCGCAGTGGTTAAATGCCTCTACTGCAGGTAAAACTGTGCTCACAACTTGGGGTTCAATCCCAGGTAGCAGGCTCATGGTTGACTCAGCCTTCCATCCTTCCGAGGTCGGTAAAATGAGTACCCAGCCTGCTGTGGGGGCAATGTGTAGCCTGCATACTGTAATTAAACTGTAAACCACCAAGAGACTACTTGAAGTGGTATGGGGAGGTATATAAGCAGAACACTTTGACTGCTTCTTTGAGGACAGAAACTGTCCATCTGTCTCCCCACCAGGAGCCAAGACTCCACAACCCCCTAGACCTGTCTGTCAGCCTTCCTCCTTGATGACTCACTTTCCACGGAGCTGAAACTAAGCCGCATTATTACAAAGGTTCACAAATATACCTTCTGAATAACATGAAATGACAAATTGGTACTGTGGCGTGTCTTGACCAAATGCAGCGACGAGCACTGGCACTGCCTCCAAAGGTGAGATGTTGTCCAATGCCAGCCTTTCTGCCCGCTTGCAGGTGTTTTAGACCAGGTCCCTTCCGTCTGCTGTTTGAAAACAACAATAGCTCCTAATGTCAAATATCCCAAGCAGAAATGGGGAATGTGTGGCCTTCCAGATGTTGTTGTTGTGTCGTTACAGTCGTGACCGACTCTTTGTGACCCCATGTCCATGGAGTTTTTCTTGGCAGGAATACTGGAGTGGTTTGCCATTTCCTACTCCAGGTGCCTACAGCACCTGGTATTCCCTGGTGGCCGCCCATCCACGTACTAGCCAGGGCTGACCCTGCTTAGCTTCTGAGATCAGGCAAGATCGGATGTGCTTAGGTTATTTTATGTACCTATAGTAAATTCTCTCCAACTGTGTTTGTTGCATTACTCCGCTATTTCAGCTCACTATTTGCAGAAATGTTTACAAATCTGTTTCCCCTTTGCCAAATTACTATAAATCTTCATGCCTTAGATCAGGCCTACCCAAAGTCCGGCCCGGGGCCCAAATCTGGCCCGTCAGGCCATTCTGAGTGGCCCGCGGCTGGCTGGCCTGCCCCTCCCTCCCCCTCCTTCGCCCGACCTTCTGCCACCGCCAAGGAGCTTTGGGGTGGGCTGGTGGGTGAGCCATCGCCACTGCTGGGGAGCTTGGGGGGGGTGGAAGGTCACACAGATCACCTCTTCCAAGGGGCGACCTGTGGCCACGGCTCCCTGTGCTTCCTTTGGTCCCCACCTTCCTTCTTTCCTCCCTCCCTTGGCCCCTGCCTTCCTTCCTGCGGGTGGGGTTGCAAGGGGTCAGTGGGTAAGGCTTGCAGTGGGGTGGCAGGGTTGGGGAGCAACCAGCCCCTGACACATTCTCAGCCACCAAATCTGGCCCTCCTTACAAAAAGTTTGGGCACTGCTGCCTTAGATGGTGTGGATCCTAATTTGTGTCATTACATACTTTCGACATCCGATGGATTTCCCAAGGAATCTAATTTCCAGGAAGAAGAAAATTTTGAGCAAACAAACATTTTTAAATTGCTTTATTGTATGCTACCTTGAAAAGTCATATTGAAGAACATTACAGACATTTTCCTAAAATATGAAACAATCAAATGAACATGAGGCAATATGTTTCAAACCTAAAGAAAATGGATCACCCATATGGAAATCTGAGGAGGAGACCTCTGCTCCAGGCTAAGTTAAGGATATCTACTGTATAACATTTAGAACCATAGAATAATGGAGTTGGAAGGAGCCTCCAGGGCCACCAAATCTAACCGCCAGCCAGATACAGGAATACAAATCATAGGATACCTGTCCGGTGGTTGTCTAAATTCTTCTTGAATGTCTCCAGTATTGGAGCATTTACCACCTCTCAATGTAATGGGCTCCACTGCCATACTGCTCTAACAGCTTCCATTGAAATCTGGCTTCTTGTAACTTAAGCCCATTGTTGGGTGTCCTGCACTCTGAGTTGATTGAGAACAGATCCTAACCCCAGTCCTTGAAAAGTGTTATCGTTTCTCCCTCCGTCATCTTTTCTCAAGATTATACAGGCCCACTTCTTTCAGACTTTCCTCATAAGCCCTGGTTTCCAGCCCTATATCACAAATTTGTCGAAGTAAGATTTAAAGAAGATACTTTCCGGATTACACTTTAGACTACAATGATGCAGTGGCTCTAAAAACTTGTTCTCTGGGCAAAATACACCCTATGGATCCACATCATCAGTCCATTCAGATCCACCTATCCACCCCGTCTTGGAATTCCTGGGTGATTCTTCCCAATACAAGCCAGAATTCAAGATGACACACAGATGAAGTGACCTATTCCAATCTGGAAGTTGAGTCATGACAACTGGATTTCTTTTTCTTGAGAGATTGAAACGTTTCAGTCTGTTTGGATGAGAAGCGAAATGTTTCAATTTCTCAAGAAAAAGAAGTCCAGTTGCCATGACTCAACTTCCAGATAAACTCACCTGGATGACTGAGAATCTTCACAGACATATGAAATATTCCACGATAATCTATGAAGAAACCCTCCCTACAAGGTCTTCCATGTGCTCTGTCAAAAACTGACTCGTTTGGGAGTTTTATAAAAATCTATTCATAAATCTGTTATGTTCCAACAGAGTAACTTTAACAAGGGTTTCAAAATACAGTGGTAGTCGAACTAAGAGCAGCTTGACTTAAGAGCAATTCTACTTAAGAGTGGGAAACTTGGCATTTTAACTGCCGCCTTACAAATTTTAGATATGGTCTGCTCAACTTAAAATTTTTTTTCATTTTCTGATTTTTTAAACTTATATTTTCAATATTTTAGATAGGTACTCCAACTTAAGAGTAGTTTGACTTAAGAGCATGCATTCGGAACAGATTAAATTTGTAAGTTGAGGTACCACTGTATGTGATATGTTCAATGATTGATATTAACACTAACATCCCCCAGTGCATTTCTATGGCTAGGTGGGGATTTGAACTCAGATCATCATAGTCTGGTCAGAACACCAGGTTAACTAAAATGCATTGGCACCCACTAGGGAGCTACTATTTTCTAAAACCCCTGGCTGAGAAAAAAATATTCAAGACCATGCAGGCAAAAAGATGTTCTTAAGGTATATGATCATGCAGGAGACAAAAAGATTACATACATATCATGCAATCAAGTATATCTAGAAAGGCAAACAGGGCACCAAGGACATATACTGTAGTTGGATCCTGGAAATATCACACACATACAGCATAACCTTCCTCACTGTAAAGTCTGCTCTTTCCATGCAAACCTAAATGAATCAAGGTGGGTTTTCTGTGAGGGCAGAGGGTGAAGGAGGAAATGGTCAACCATCCACCCATCTACCACAAGAATGGCATCAACCCTTGCCTGCCTCTCCTCTCAAAAAGTTGCTATTCTACCACACCTGGGTTGGTTCCATCACAGAACACATTCTTCACAGAGCAGAGGGTGCTGAAGAGGTAAGCAACCCCATGAAGCAACAGAGGGATGAGGGGAAGAGGAGACGGAGTGCCAGCTGGAGAGTGGATAGTTCAATCCATCAATCTACCCCAGTGGTTCTCAACCTGTGGGTCCCCAGATGTTCCTGGACTGCAACTCCCAGAAGTCTTCATCACTTGCTGAGCTGGCCTGGATTTCTGGGAGTTGCAGTCCAGGAACATCTGGAGACCCACAGGTTGAGAACCACTGGTCTACCCTTTCCTCTTGGCTTTCAACTCCATCTTCCCCATGACAGCAATGCACAAGGACTCCTAGTGTCAGGTGGAAAGGCAAGCATACATGTATGCCCGTCTGGCCTCTGCTTTGCCTATTTTAGGATGTGGGATGCAAGCAACCTTCCTTCCTTACCAGCTGAGAGCTAGGTACCAGTGGTCTCTCCCACCCCACCTATCCACAGCCATCTCCACCAAAAATTTCATGTCTGCCCTATGCATTTCTACCCCCTCCTCTCAGCCAGGGGCCAAGGTGGCGCCTTCGGGCCAGGGGCCTCTCCTATATATATATATATATATATACACACACACACACAGCATTTTAGACTGCCAAGAGCTCCGGGCCACGACTTCTCCTTTCGCTGTTGCTAAGTGCATCATCGGGCGGCAGGCTATAAAAGAACGAGGACACGCCGCCGGTCGCGAACGGGGTGGGTGAGCGCGGAAGGCTACAGAAGCGCCCACTCCCTTTTCTTGGGGCTTAATGAACCTGGCAAGGGCCATTATTAGCCTTCGGGCACTTGCTCCCAAGCCACGAGGAGGACCTGAGAACACCCTTCCCTGCAGATTTAAAACAACAACAAACCATCTCGGCGGGGACGCGGGGCGCCAAACATCGCTCGGCGGATGGCCGAGTTCGAGGCGCGGCGGCGGGCGAGCGGGGCGTAACCTCGAGGGACGGACGGGCAGCAGCATCCCCCTCCCTCCCTCCCTCCCTCCCTGCCTGCCTGCCTGCCGTCGGCGCCCCGAGCAAGGCGAAACCAGGCGAAACCAGGGGGCCAGACGGGGCGAGTCCTATCGAGCCAAACCCCATCGGGTCTCCCGGGGGAAAAGGAAGCATTGCCTCCGCGTCCTTTCCTCTCCTCCCGTCCCCCCCCTCCCGCCCGCCAGAAAGCCACGGCCGGCGGGGGGAAAGTTTTTGCCCCGGAGGCGAGCGGGGCGCCCCTTGCGCGGCGGCGGAATCCCCGGGCTTTGCCCCGATCGCCCTCCTCCCGGCCGCCCACCTTCCCGGCACGGCGGTGTGCGGGCGTCCCTTCGCCGCCTCCTCCTCCTCCTCCTCCTCCTCCTCCTCCTCACCGGTTAATGCGGTGCGCGAAGGCCCTTCGCTCCGGTGCCGCCATTCTCCGTCGGCGCCTCCCGTCCGAAGCGCGCCAGTGCGGGGCCTCCCTGAAGGGCAGCCGTCCCTCCCCGAGCTTAGGAAGGGCAGGCTGGACGCCGACGCCGCCGACGCCGCCGCAGACACCGCCCGCCCCGCGGAGCCCAAGCGAACCGAAGCGAGCCACGGGGCGGGCACCCAGCCGGGGGTGGAGCCCGGGCAGGCCGGGGCGGGGCGGCGGGGCCACGGGCGTCTCCCAAGCGTCCCCTACCGGCGACACGAAGCCGCCGCCCTCGCTTACCCTCGCTCTGAAAAGATGGTGGCGGCGGGGGGGGCGGGGCAGGTTCCCAGCGCTTCATACAAAAAGGAAACTGAAACAGGGATTAATCCTCACGCCGGAGGCCCATTGCTGGAGGGAGGAACTTGGCAGAGAATCCGAGCGTGATCCGCCCACAAACCTGCTCTTTCTGCCAAAGCCCAGTCCTAGGAAGCCTGAAGTAAATGCATAGCAAGAGTGCCCCTGAGCATGAGCAAAATGCAAGGCCTGAGTCATCCGCTAGATATTTTAGACTGGAGTGTAGAGATGGGCACTTACATCCTATCTCTACCCACAGACTGAATCCTAGGAATCATGGGTTCATCAGCACATGGCTCCACAGTGGAGCACAAAAATATGGATCCAAGGCATGGATCAACCCAGCTTTATATTTATCATCAAGTGCTGTGTTATATTAACAACCGCAGACATCATTTTAACATTCTACTAGCACCAGCTTCTTTACCCTTCTGCAAGCATCACAGAAGCCCAGAGCATCTGAGAGGTAGATCACTTGTACAAAATGGCCACATTTAATGCTTCCTTAGGGATCCGTGACATTACTTGTTTATGTCATTATCATAGAACTTCTAAACTGGGGTACTTCAAGGGCCAGATGTAGGGGAGTGGTATCAGGAGACAGGTATCTAGTCTCGTGCGCTCCCAGACGCATCTGGTGGGGCCATTGTGAGATACAGGAAGCTGGACTAGATGGGCCTTTGGCCTGATCCAGCATGGCTCTTCTTATGTTCTTATGTACTTCCACTCATGAGAAAGAGGCAGAGAGGCCAAGACATGAATTGGAACATGTTCAGAGGAGGGTGACAAGGATGATCCAGGGGCTGGAAAACAAGCCCTATGGGGAAAGGCTGAAAAAATGGGCAACTTCACTGTTCTATGATTCTATTGAAAGCCTCACCCAGGATTACCTTTGCCGATATTACGGGAGCCGAGGGTTGAAAAGACACGCCAAGGATCAAAGGAACGGAGAAAAACTTTAATTCGCTGCAGCAATGGCACCCAGCCGAATTGCAGTCGGAAAACTGGGGCAAAGAGCATGAAAACTTTTACAGTCTTTATAGGAAAACATTCGCCAACACCCCTTCTCTATCAGGAAAAAACAAGGATACATCTGGACGCTGTAGAACGCCCACAAAGAACAAAGAAAACTTCAAAGGATACGTAGTTTGCACATTGTTAGCACCCTGTTAACACCCACTTATCAAAGGAAACACACAGGGGACGTCATTAATCTTGTTCTCCAGCGCCCCCTGTCATGTAGTTCCCGGAAGACTTCGCTCTTTCCCAGAAAGCATTTGACAGCACCGTATCGATAAATCGATGCACGGATGTCTGGTTATCTTGCGCAGGGGCCCCATTGTTCTGGAGACCTTCTCACAGATAAATGTTGTCCGGTAGTTTTATGGCCTGTTAATCTCACAGGACAGGCTTTGGGGAAACAGTGTAGTGCTTTGTGCAACAGTTTCATGAAGGGGAGAGGGGTGAATTAAAGGACACAGAGTGAATTAATAAAGGG
Source organism: Phrynocephalus forsythii (assembly GCA_029282475.1). NCBI lineage: Eukaryota > Metazoa > Chordata > Lepidosauria > Squamata > Agamidae > Phrynocephalus > Phrynocephalus forsythii. The sequence goes on from JAPFRF010000011.1 coordinate 10,660,969, forward strand.
ACAGAAGCACTGCCATTTTATCTACAATGACAGCTTATAAAATATAAAGTATATTGAATAATCATCTCTATCATCCCCTCCTCTTCTGTAGGACACTCATTCAGAGTCGTCCCTTTGAAGAGCTTCACAATCCTGCAAGACTGCAATCAACCTAGGAGCAGTTGTCTTTTCTACTACCTTTGAAACAGTCAACTGCACGAATCGCAACAAACAAGGAATACATATCAAGGCAAATAAGAGAGATCTTGACGATAATAAGCGGGGTATAAATATAATAAATAAATAAATAAATAAATAAATAAATAAATAAATAAATAAATAAATAAATAAGGGAGCGATCAATAAACTTGCTAATGTTTTCATCCAAGTTTGTGGCATGAAATCATTTAACCATTGCCATTGCATACCCTTCCACTCTTGCGTTGGATTGAAAGTTAACTGTTTGATTTCTGTGGCAAGCTGTGTCACAACCTTACCCACAGGGTCAATTTTCAAACAGCAGTTTGTTAAATTAAATTTTCCACATACTCAATTCTCAGAAGCCAATAAATAATCCAGAGCAAGCCTGTTTTGATAAACAGCTGTTCTTAATTGATCTGTCACCTCTGCTATAACAGTAAGCGCTGTAGTGATGCGCTGGCCCGCCAAATCCAAAACCACTTGCAACCGGATTATTCTATTAAGCATGTAAATAGGGGTTCTATATCCCCATGAACCATCTTGAGCCCAAGTGGCTGGACCATAAACACAAACAATTCTCTGTGAGTCCCATACGTCCCCTTCATACTCCTCTGGGTTTTTACATGAAAACCCTGCAAATGGAGTGTCATCACGCTTTCTCCTGTTTAAAGGACCATAGACTGGGGCAGCCAAATATTGCTGTGTTTCTATTGGGACTAAAAAGAATGATGGTTTTATGAATCCCAGCACACATGAACCTGACCATGAATGAGGCAAATATTCATAAGCCATATTTCCACAGACCCAATACATGTTCATAGGGGCCTTCCACTGCTCCAAAGATGCTGAATATAAATATGACAGAAAGGTGGTATTAAACTTCTCTGGTTGTGGAGCATGGGATGGTGAGGACCAGGTACCATTTTCCCAGGTCCCTATGCAGGTTAAGTAGCCCACAGGAATGGAACCATTTTGGGAAAAGCAGACCCGACCCACTAAATGAGATGTGATAGTCCATGTCATGTTCTGAGACTGGATTCTCTTGGTGACATTGCCAATTTTTGACATGTTATTATACAATTGTGGAGAAATCTCCATCGCTTCCCAAGGCCAGTCCTCACCAAAATTTGTCCCCCCACAAACATAACAGTTTGTGACTCCTAATTCTGTAGCTATTGACTGGGCCATTTCCAAAAACAAATTTTTGGCCTGCTGAGAAATTTCATAAGGATTCTCCTTCAATTTTTCCACTGCAGTTTCCACTGACCAGGAATGGCTTTTCTTTACTCCATCCCTTACTTCTGTACATGTAATTGTCAAGTAGGTAACTGGATCTTTGCCAGGCCCATCAATTCCAAACCCATACACTTGGACAGAGGGTGTGTGTCACTAATTACCAGGCTAACATTGTTTCCTCCTATTCTCCTGAACTGTGAGATATGAGGACAGCCTGGATAGCCTCCTGCTGTGTAGGCACACACACATCCCCATCCTGAACATAATTTGTTTGACCCGCATGGTGCCCAAACTTCAGGATTGCCTGTCTTTGCACCTTCATGGGGGTAGCACAAATACTTATGTTCAGACCTATATGTGGCTGCCCATGTTTTAGATCCACAGCGAGTTCCCAGGCCTTTTCCTAGGGCATCACAGGCATTAAACCAAATTACTGCTCGTCTGCCACTATGATTTAGCACAACAGTGGAATTCACATAATATAAAAGTCCACCACCTTCTGGGTTGTTTCTCCTGGGCTCCTTAGTCTTGGCCATTCCAGCCCATATTGTATAATTACATTTAACTGGAACCTCAGGCTTGTAACAAAGATAGCCTCCAGATTCACTTTTGCATATGTGATACATCTTGTCTTGATTCAGACATGTGGTTCCAGCTTGTTTGCACTCCACTGGCTTCTGAGTATAGTATACCAGAGTATTTACTACCCTATTGCCTTGACTAGCTGCTATAATGCATGGGGTACATTCTCCTATACCCTCAGGCTTGGAGCTAAACAAATTGGCATTAGGAATAGAAGAACTACCATTTCTATTGATTTAAGCATTTCAAGTAACTCTCACTTCTGAATATAACAAATTAATGAAGCTCCCAACACATATATTAACGAAATAATGAACCAAATCCGCTTGGGATGTCAACCCGCAAAAATGTCCAGGGCTTCTTTAAGAGTTTTGACAGCTGCGGAGCTTTTGACAGCTCTTAGAACGTTCGTTGACAACCCGTAGAACGCTCCTTGACAGCTGCTGTGCTACTGAAGCGCTGCCTCGCTTGCTGCAATTCTTCCCGGAAATTAATGAGAAAACACTGTTCAGCTCCAGGAAAAAGGAAAAAAGGGCACTTTTAAAACATAGTCTCGCACAAAATATTGCCCTAACTTTTCAGCTAAACCAAATCACCCGCTTTCTTGTTGCGGCTTCTCCCTCCTCTTCTTGTAAGAGGGACTAGTTTGGAGGGCGGGAAATTCAAAAGGCTGAAAAGGAAAGTCAGGTTTTCTTGTTGAAAAACACCTCTCACCATACACATAGGAAGCCAATATTTTACTTTGACTTCTCTATGTCTGAAGCAACCTTTTTGAAGGTCAATTTCAGGCTGTCATCAGGGTTGGCGTGAACTGTCCACTCTTCTTCGTTCATTGGGGCGGCTCGCTTCACGCGGGTGTGGTGAATCCAGGCGCTCACTTCGGAGATCTTGACAGCTGTTGGCGTTGATAGTAGCACCGTGAAAGGACCTTTCCACTTCGGGCGTAGGAGTTGTTGGTTCCAGTCTTTGATCCAGACCGAATCTCCCGGTTCAAAGCGATGAAGAGGCTCCTGTAACACCACGGGCAGCCGTCCAAGGGTCCACCTGTGTGATGAAGAGAGAGATCGGCCAAGCATCTGAAGATATTTTGCATGTGTCATAGAAACTACACTCTCTGGGCGTAAGCCACATGAAATTGGAACTGGCCTGCCATAAACAAGTTCAAATGGAGAAATGCCTGTTTGGCTTGAAGGGGTAGTCCTACTTCTAAAAAGAGCAATGGGTAGCATTTCCACCCAACCTTTGCCTGTCTCCTGGGTAAGCTTAGACAAATGGCTTTTCAAAGTCCTGTTCATCCTCTCTACTTGTCCTGAACTTTGAGGCCGGTATGCTGTATGTAAATTACACTTGACATGTAGTGCCCTAGCCAGTCCTTGCAGAACATGATGAATGAATCCTGGCCCGTTATCCGAGGACAGAGTGCGGGGTATCCCGTGCCTCAGGATATGATCTCGCAAAAGGCATCGAACCACTTCACTAGCCTTCTCAGTTTTTGTTGGAAAAGCCTCTGGCCATCCGGTAAATGTACACACTAACACAAGCATGTAACGGTAAAGTCCACATTTTGGTAATTCTGTAAAGTCCAACTGCATATCCTCAAAGGGCTCCTTTCCACTATATTGAATTCCTGGAGGTGGCAAGGGTCTAGTCCTAGGATTGTTCCTTTGACAGGTGACACATCTATGTGAAATATTTGAAGCCAGCTGTCGAAGTTTGGCTATATACAGGTACGGGCTCAAATGTTGAAATGCCACTTCGGGACCCTGGTGAGTTCTGTCATGATGACTCTGAACTACCTGACGAGATAGGCTCTCTGGAACCCACAATTGTCCACTTGGCAATTTGTACCAGCCCTCTGGCATCCTGTCAAACTCCTGTGCCTCTGCAAATTCATCCTCAGCAGACGAATAGCAAGGTGGTCCTGGTGGCAAAATGTCCATCAGGATGAGACTAAGTTGCATCTCAACTGCACTCTGGGCTGCTTGTTTGGCAATGCAATCTGCCAACCTGTTTCCCCTTGCTTCAAGTCCTGGACCAATCTTATGCCCATGACAATGAATGACTGCCACCTCTTTAGGTTTCCAAACAGCATCTAAAAGTTGCAACAAAACTTCAGGGTGTGCTACTGATGTCCCCTCGGAAGTAAGAAGACCTCGTTCCCTCCAAAGTGCCCCATGTGCATGAAGTGTAAGAAATGCATACTTGGAATCCGTGTAAATATTAATGCTTTCTCCTTCTGACAATTCTAGTGCCCTGGTGAGAGCTATCAGTTCGGCTATTTGAGCTGATGTTCCTGGGGGCAATTGCTTGGCTTCGATCACAGTATCTTCTAATTCCACTATGGCATATCCTGCCTGTCTTTTTCCTTCAATCACCAAACTACTGCCATCCATAAACCATGTCCTCCACTGTGGATGAGGGGTATCACGAAGATCTGGTCGGGACGAATACACTTCATCTAATGTCTGTATACAGTCATGGGTGGCCGGTTGGTCGCTTATTGGGAGGAGAGTTGCTGGGTTCAAACCCTCTGTTGTTTGAAATGTAAGACCAGCCCTTGAAAACAATTTTTGACACTTCATCATGGCAGTTTGGGACAAGTGATACCCTCCTTTGGCATCTAATAAAGGCAGAATTGCATGCTTTGTGATACATTTGGTGGCTTGTCCGAAAGTGAACTTATCTGCTTTCTTTAAAAGGGCTGCCAGTGCTACCAGTCCTCGCATGCAAGACGGAAGTCCTTGCTCTGTTGGAGTTAATGTCTCTGACAGATAAGCTACTGGCTGCTGCCAACTCCCTAATTTCTGACACAGGACTCCTTTTGCCACTCCATTTTCTTCATCAACATACAAATTAAAAGGTTTATTTGGATTTGGGAGACCGAGAGCGGGCGCCTCTACTAAAGCCTGTTTAATTGCTTTGAAGCTCTCTCTTTGTTCCGGACCCCACAGGAATTCATCACTTTCCTTTCCTCTTATTGCCAAGTGCAAGGGTTTTGCTAGAAGGCTGAAATTTGGGATCCAAATTCGACAAAATCCTGCTGCTCCCAAAAAGCCTCTGAGTTCTCTCCTATTTCTCGGTTCAGGGATTTGAATAACTGAATGCTTCCTCTCATCACGAAGTTGGCGCCTTTGCTGAGAGATGTCAAAACCCAAATACCTTACTGTTTTTTGACAAATTTGAGCTTTCTTCCTGGTTACTCTATAACCTGCTGCTGCCAAATGATTTAAAAGATCAATTGTGAGCTGCTCACAACCCTCTTTGGTCTCTGCTGCCGCCAAAATGTCATCTATATACTGCAGGACTATTTAGCCGGGTTTTCGGGGGAAATTGGCGAGGTCTGATGCCAGGGCACCCCCAAATAACATACTCGAATTTCGGAACCCCTGTGGCAAACGTGTCCACTGGAATTGGGTTTTTGTGCCAGTTTGGGGGTCTTCCCATTGAAAGGCAAAGATATGCTGGCTCTGTGGCGCTAACCGGCAGCAGAAATATGCATCCTTCAAATCTAGAACTGTGAAATAAGCTGCTTCTGGTGGTATCAAACTCAGAATTGTATAAGGGTTCGGGACATTCTGATGAAGAGGTTCAGTAGCCTCGTTCACTAAACAAGGTCTTGCACTGGACGAAATGTCCCATCCGGTTTTCGAACCGGCAACAAAGGGGTGTTCCATTGTGACTGACATGGAACAAGGATGCCATGATCTATTAATCTCTTAAGGTGAACCCAAATTCCTTCTGCTGCAACTTTCCCAATGGGATACTGTGGCACTGAAATTGGTCCTGCAAATGGCTTGAGTTGAACAACTATAGGAGGAATGTTCCGTGCCATGCCTGGGGGATTATCTTCTGCCCACACCTCAGGGTTAACTCTGTCCAGGAAATCTTGAGATAGCTGTACTGGCTCCTCTTCAACCACCATTAATCGCCATCTCTCTCTCAAGGGATATTCTAGGCACACTTCTCCCTCTGGTTCCTTGCTGTCAGTTGTCAAATGAATTTCTCCCTTGGGGGTAAAGGTGATCTGGGCTCCTAATTTAAACAGCAGGTCTCGTCCCGTTAAAGCAGTGCTCCCCAACCTTTTTATCCCCGCGGACCAGTAAATTTTTGATAATTTTTCCGTGGCCCGGGGGTGGGGGTGGGGAAGGGGGAGATAAAGGAATGCGAAAGGGGGTCGGGCGGGAGGCAAAAGAGGGGGGGTGAAAGCAAAGGATGGGAGGGAAGGAGGAGGGGGAGGCAAGGGTGCAAGGACGAAGGCTTGGCGCGTGTGCCTTGTGAAGGAAGCCACTCCCCCCACACACACACGGGCGGGGTGGGGGGGAACCCGGGGCTCCTGGGAAGGCGGGCCCCCGCCTCCTCCTCCTGTCAGCAGCTGCACACACACACACACACACACACACACACACACACACACACACACACACACACACACACAGAGAGAGAGAGAGAGAGAGAGAGAGAGAGACGCCTCGACCACACCACCTCCTCCTCCCTCTCACCTTTGCAAACGGGCGAGTTGGGGCTCTTCCTTTCCGGGGAGGCCCGGCTTTGCTCGGGGGACCGCCGCCGCTGATGGGGCCGGATCCTTCCCGAGGAGGAGGAGGAGGAGCAGGCGCTGCCTTCGGGCGCCGGCGGAGACACCGGGGAAGGCGGGGCAGCGGCGGCGGCGGCGGCGGAGGTGAAGAGCCCGGGGGAGGCGGCAGGTGGGGGGCCGAGGGGGGCTGCCGCGCGCCTTTCCCCCTCCTCCTCCTCGTGTGGGGCTGCCCCGTGCCCCTGGTGGGCGGCTTTCTTTCTTTCTTTCTTTCTTTCTTTCTTTCTTTCTTTCTTTCTTTCTTTCTTTCTTTCTTTCTTTCTCCCTCGCTCCCTCCTTCCTTCCTTCCTTCCTTCCTTTCTTCTTCTTTCTCTCTCTCTCTCTCCCTTCCTCCTTCTCCCCCTTTCTTTCTTTCTTCCACCCTTCCTCCTTCCCCTTTCTTTCTTTCTTTCTTTCTTTCTTTCTTTCTTTCTTTCTTTCTTTCTTTCTTTCTTTCTCCCTCCCTCCCTCCCTCCCTTCTTACTTTCTTTCCCTTTTCTTCCCCCCTCCCTTCTTTCTTTCTTTCTTTCTTTCTTTCTTTCTTTCTCCTCCCTCCCTCCCTCCCTCCCTCCCTCCCTCCCTCCCTTCGGTGACGGGGGGCCGAGGCCGGCGGGGGAAGCAAGGCGGCGGCGGCGGCGGCTCCCTGGACGGCCCCGCAAGGCCGGGACGGGGCCCGAGGCCGGGCGGGGAAGCAAGGCGGCGGGGCGGCGGCGGCTCCCTGGGCGGCCCCGCAAGGCCGGGTGACGGGAGGCCCGAGGCCGGGCGGGGGAAGCAAGGCGGCGGCGGCGGCGGCTCCTGGACGGCCCCCGCAAGGCCGGGTGGACGGGGCCCGAGGCCGGCGGGGAAGCAAGGCGGCGGCGGGCGGCGGCTCCTGGACGGCCCCGCAAGGCCGGGGGGACGGGGCCGAGGCCGGGCGGGGGAAGCAAGGCGGCGGCGCTCTCTGACAGCCCCGCAAGGCCGGTGACGGGGCCGAGGCCGGGCGGGGAAGCAAGGCGGCGGCGGCGGCGGCTCCTGGGCGGCCCCGCAAGGCCGGGTGGACGGGGCCCGAGGCAGCGGGGGAAGCAAGGCGGCGGCGGCGCGGCTCCTGGGCGGCCCCCCGCAAGGCCGGTGGACGGGGGCCCGAGGCCGGGCGGGGAAGCAAGGCGGCGGCGCGGCGGCTCCCTGGGCGGCCCCGCAAGGCCGGTGACGGGGCCGAGGCCGGGCGGGGAAGCAAGGCGGCGCGGCGGCGCTCCCTGACGGCCCCGCAAGGCCGGGTGACGGGGCCCGAGGCCGGGGGGGAAGCAAGGCGGCGGCGGCGGCGGCCCTGGGCGGCCCCCGCAAGGCCGGTGACGGGGCCGAGGCCAGCGGGGAAGCAAGGCGGCGGCGGCTCTCTGACAGCCCCGCAAGGCCGGTGACGGGGCCCGAGGCCGGGCGGGGAAGCAAGGCGGCGGCGGCGCGGCTCCTGGGCGGCCCCCCGCAAGGCCGGGTGGACGGGGCCCGAGGCCGGGCGGGGAAGCAAGGCGGCGGGCGCGCTCCTGGACGGCCCCGCAAGGCCGGGTGACGGGGCCCGAGGCCGGGCGGGGAAGCAAGGCGGCGGCGCGGGCGCTCCTGGACGGCCCCGCAAGGCCGGTGACGGGGCCGAGGCCGGGCGGGGAAGCAAGGCGGCGGCGGCGGCGGCTCCTGGGCCCCCCGCAAGGCCGGTGGGACGGGGCCCGAGGCCGGGCGGGGAAGCAAGGCGGCGGCGGGCGGCGGCTCCTGGACGGCCCCGCAAGGCCGGTGACGGGGGCCCGAGGCCGGGCGGGGAAGCAAGGCGGCGGCGCGCGGCGGCTCCCTGGGCGGCCCCGCAAGGCCGGTGGACGGGGCCGAGGCCAGCGGGGAAGCAAGGCGGCGGCGGCTCTCTGGACAGCCCCGCAAGGCCGGTGGACGGGGCCGAGGCCGGGCGGGGAAGCAAGGCGGCGGCGGCGGCGGCCTCCTGGGCCGGCCCCCGCAAGGCCGGTGGACGGGGCCGAGGCCGGGCGGGGAAGCAAGGCGGCGGCGCTCCCTGGACAGCCCCGCAAGGCCGGTGACGGGGGCCGAGGCCGGCGGGGGAAGCAAGGCGGCGGCGGCGGCAGCTCCCGGGACGGGGGCAATTGGGGGGGATTGCGGCGGCGGCGGCAGCGGGGGGTCGCGGCAGCGGCGGGGGTGATTAGGGGGGGCGCGGCGGAGGCCCGGCGGCCCGGCACTGATTCATCCACGGACCGGCACCGGTCCGCGGCCCGGGGGTTGGGGAACACCGCGTTAAAGGGATGGGGCAATCTGGCATGTGTAAAAATTTGTGCTGGACAATCTGACCTCCCAATTTGCATTGCACTGGCTGCATGAAATAGGCACGCTGCGCCTTTCCCGTGGCACCCATTACACTAATTGAAAGAGTCTTGTCTATAGGCTTGACAAGCTGAGGAATCACTGAATGGCTGGCTCCCGTATCCACAAGAAATTTGACAGATTCGTTCCCGGTTTGAACACTGACCATGGGCTCACGAGAACAAAAGCCCTGTCCTTTTCAATAGGGGATATCTTCTTCCAAAACCATCATGTTCTGGTACGGTGGGGTCCAGGCTGGACCCTGCCCTCTCTGGGGTGCTTGCTGAGCCTGAGCTGACTGTGCTTGATTTTGACCCGCAGGCTGAAACTGACCGCCTTGTCCTTGATTAACCTGGGGATTCCTCTGTTGTTGGAAATTAAAGGGACCTGGCGCTGAATATCTTTCAAAAGCCGGTGGCTGCCAGGGATGGCGTGGACCTTGATTAAAGCCTCCTCGCCTCTGGTTTTCGGGGTTCCTGAAACAGTCCTTACGCCAATGCCCAGTCTGACCGCATAGTGCACATTGATTTTTTAACAATGGCCCTCGCCGGTTCCCTGGGGCACTAAAGTTGCGAGGCTCGGGGACCTGATTTAAAGCCATCACTTTCTTGGCTTGTCCTTTACTTTTTGGACAACTTTGATCTTATTCCCTATTATTAAATTTTGTTTGCGCCAATTGGAGCATCCACTGCAATGTTTGGCCCATAAAATTGGCCTCCTTTTGAATTCTTTTTCGAATATATGGAGCAGATTGAGCCACAAAAACAGTTTTCACAATATTCTCCATTCCAGGATCCTCAGGATTAATAGGAGTGTATCTTCTAAATGCCTGATACAATCTATCCAGAAAAACCCCTGGAGATTCATCTTGCTTTTGAACCATGTCATTTACCTTTGACATATTAATTTTCTTCCTGCCAGCTGCCCTAATGCCCTGAAGTATTGCTGTGTGGTAATTTCTCAAAGCAGTGCGTCCTGCATCTGCATTATAGTCCCAATATAGGTGCCGTAGTTGTTGGGACAGCTGCTTCTGCTTGGGCAGGGGTATCTCCTGCTGCTATACGAGATTTTCTAGCCTCCTCGAAAATCTTCCGCGTTTCCTCTGAATTAAATAACCCTCTCACTAGGTGCTGCACATCTTCAAAAGTGGGCATGTACACGTTAAAAATACTAGACATAGTCTCAAAATTTTTATCAAGGTCTTCTTCTAAGCTTGGAAGTGTATTTTTCCAATTTATGATGTCACTTGAAGTAAACGGGACGTGTTGCATCGAATATGTACGAGGATCCTGCTGATTTTGGGGCAAAGGATCGTAGACTCACCTTAGAGGCATGACCTTTGCCTGTTCCTCAATCCTCTTATTTTCAAGAAATTCCTCATGTCTCCTTGCTGCATCGTATGCCCTTAAGAGATATCGCTGTCTCTTTGCCCAATTTCGCTCTCCTGCCGCTTCTAATGCAAAATTTCCTACTTCCATCACTGATTCCCGATATTTCTTAATTAATTCGGCCACTCTTTGATGGTCCGCTTCTCCCCATTCAATATTTCCTTTTATCCTATGACGGAATTCCTCCTCACTCTCTTCTTCTTCTTCCTCATCTTTCTTGGGGGTCCCTTTCCCTGTCTCTTGCTCATCTTTTGGAAGTTTGCCAGATGGTCCTGGCTGCGGAAGATCTTTTGGTGTGGGGAGATTACCATCTTTTGGAGGGGAAGCGGGTGCTGGACCTGGAGGAGGTAATACTGCAGGGAGGACCACTGGATTCCCTGGAGGGATGGCCGCAAGATAAGGAGGTGGTGGGGTGAAGACATCATAATCTTCAGGACGGCTTTCTAAGGCTGCCTCCTTTTTCTTCAAAGCCAACAATTTGGCCTGTGGTGGCAACTCTCTACAAAATTGGATCCTTGAGGGATTTTTCTTCACATTTCCTTTCCAAACCTCAATATAGGGAATGTGTTCGGGGCAGTTCTTAAGAATTTTTAACCACAGTTGCCTGATGATGCTCTCATTGAAGGTCCCTTGAGCTGGCCAATCTACTTGCATTATGGGCCATTCAATTTGACATAAAGTCTCCATCCTTTCCCTCTTCATCTTGATCCCAAAATCATAGTTTTTGATGGCTGCATGCCAGTTCAAAAGGAAACACTCTAATGGAGTTGTAGGTTTACTGGAGTTCTGCCCCATGATTTTTGATAATTTTATTTAAGCTGTTTTCCTATATTTCTCCCACACAAAGCCACTGGACCCGCTCCTAAACTCTTCACACAATTTTCATGCACACACCACTCGATTCTGGCTACGAACTGGACAGTTGCCTGTGACAGGAAATGTGTAACCCGGACTTGCTCGGCCAAAGGGTATCTACACCCCAGCCTTCCACACTCTCACTCATTCACTGGGTCAGTGGCCACACAAATCACCCACATTTCAAAACCACCTCCCAACCTAGTCTGGTTCCCCCTGCCTATTAAAACCTTTTTTCCGCTAATCTACTTTGACAGCCGAGAGCTCCTTCCCGCTGCCCACACCAAACAATATTCACTTATTTCACATGGGATGTTAGAGCACACACTGCCCTTCTCCTCCCCAAAAACCCAGAACCGTCGTTCTGTCACTCTTTAACACACTAGGGGCTCAACCCCGAAACTAGAAACAATTTCTGATCCCACTCTGGACCTGTCCCATATCTTACCAAATTTCCCAAGAGGTTCGTCTGGCCAGAGTTTTTCTCCCCGAGCGAAACCGTCTCCGCCACCACGTTGAACGAAAAATTCCCCTTTTCAAGTGGAAAGGTGTGCACCGGAGCTCTTCGTCCACCGCTGGCTGTTCGGCGTCGCTTGGCTTGGCCCCTCGCCCCCAAAAAGGAGGGCAATCCCGGACGAGCCCCCAGATGAAAGCCTCACCCAGGATTACCTTTGGCGCTATTACGGGAGCCGAGGGTTGAAAAGACACGCCAAGGATCAAAGGAACGGAGAAAAACTTTAATTCGCTGCAGCAATGGCACCCAGCCGAATTGCAGTCGGAAAACTGGGGCAAAGAGCATGAAAACTTTTACAGTCTTTATAGGAAAACATTCGCCAACACCCCTTCTCTATCAGGAAAAAACAAGGATACATCTGGACGCTGTAGAACACCCACAAAGAACAAAGAAAACTTCAAAGGATACGTAGTTTGCACATTGTTAGCACCCCCGTTAACACCCACTTATCAAAGGAAACACACAGGGGACGTCATTAATCTTGTTCTCCAGCGCCCCCTGTCATGTAGTTCCCGGAAGACTTCTCTTTCCCAGAAAGCGTTTGACAGCCCCGTATCGATAAATCGATGCACGGATGTCTGGCTATCTTGCGCAGGGACCCCATTGTTCTGGAGACCTTCTCACAGATAAATGTTGTCCAGTAGTTTTATGGCCTGTTTATCTCACAGGACAGGCTTTGGGGAAACAGTGTAGTGCTTTGTGCAACAGTTTCATGAAGGGGAGAGGGGTGAATTAAAGGACACAGAGTGAATTAATAAAGGGACAGAAGCACTGCCATTTTATCTACAATGACAGCTTATAAAATATAAAGTATATTGAATAATCATCTCTATCACTATGAATTCCACAACACAGAAATCACCCTTGGAAGCACAGCCCACACCTTCCTTGCCGGCGTTTGGAACCCGTGCAACTCCAGTTTGTGCTTGCCCCTTCAAGACAAGGCTTTCTATAATTCAGGAGAACATTGGGAAAAGAGGGGTCAATCCAAGATGGTTTCCATTCTGCAGGTTCATCGACGTTCCCACTTCATAGGAAAGGGGAGGCTGAGTCCTATTGTATTTTTACACATTCACAAGAGGAGGAGGTGGAAGCTGCATCCTCATGGCCAAGACACCAGGTATGCATTTGGTTTGCGAGATCCAAGGTGAAACTAGCAATTCATTCTGAGTAGCTGCCCCTTCTGTGGTTCCTTTTGTGCAGTTGTAAGTTCCCAAAATGATTCTATGTTTTTGAATGTTTTAGAATGCAAAGACAGGCTGGAGGAACAGGTAGACACTCAAAATATAACTTTAATTTGAAAATCCTGAAGGCCCTCTTATACAAACTGCCATCAGAGATGCTCCAGAAATTAATAAATACTGAGTGTCACTGAATTTACCTATCAATATGGAAGATATGATTGTCAATGGGGATTTTTTTGAATGAATGAATGAATGAATGAATAATAAAGGTTTGTTCCTTTCAGATGGGGTCTCAAGAAATCTTATAAAAAAGATACAGTGGTACCTTGACTTACAAAATTAATCTGTTCCCAATCCATTTTCTTGAGTCGAAATTTCAATCAAGCAGGAGCCACTTTGAAAATGAATCTTTCCTCTCCTTTTCTCTTTCATAACTCGGAAAAAAAAGGCTTTTATTCATAAGTTGAATTTTCCCTATACCCATGGATTTCTATTTGTACATAGGGGCATCTGTAAGTCGAGGTACCACTGTATCAGGTTACTGGTTTATTTCAAAGGCAAGCAATATGACATTTAAAGGTCAATTCTTCATCAAGGTTGGCCCAAGTTGGAGCCACCCAGCTGTTGACCCAAAAGCTTCTTGACAGCTGAGAAAGGCAAGGTGATTGCCCCTCCCATCAGTTGGCATGGATACAGCCAAGACCAGAACTCTCTGGTGTCAGAACGAGGTCACAAACCAGAGCGATGCTGTTGCTCTTCAAACAGAGAGACAGTTAACAGCCAGGCTGAGCCTCCAGAGTCAGGATAGATCTCCACAGGATAGGAAGAAAAAGCTTTGGGAGTATATTAACCTTGGAGAGCCACTGGACGGGAACTCGGGACGCTTGAGTTCAAATCTCTCCTAGGCCACATCAGTCCTCTGGGGATTAGCCAAGGCAAACCAGTCTTCTCCTTTCACAGGTCTGAGGCAGCCTTGCCATTTGGCTGATTCTAAGGCAGGCGAATGTAGAAATCCAACAAGAACTCACCCTGGTTTTATGTGGATCCTTGACTCCAAGACAGGTGTGTATGGGTAGGATATTCTGCCTCAGATTTCAAAAGAACTCACGCACCTTGTTTTTACACAGGCAGGAACGCAGATGATCTGAGAGACCCCTTCCATGCAGAAACACTGGCAAGTCTTCTTAGCCACGTATGAGGGCAGTGATGGCGAACCTTTTAGAGACCAAGTGCCCAAACTGGGATTCAAAACCAACTCATTTTTCACAAAGTGACAATACGGCCATTTAACCTGAATACAGGTGGGTGTGAAGGGGCGATGTCAGGTGCCCACAGAAAGAGCTCGTCAACACTGTTCTAGGGCAGTGTTTTTCAACCACTGTTCCAACACTGTTCTATGTTGCCTGGGATGAAACAAGACAATAAAGTATTTTATAATTTTTCCTGTTTACTTACTATTTCATAATAAAGTAATTATAAAATACTTTCTTTGTGTTTATTTGATTCCTATTCAAGAAGGAAGTCAATATAGGCAAAGAATTTTTTTAACATTTTCTAGGGCTGTGCCTCGAAATGAAATGTCCTCTTAACTTGAAAAACACTGTTCTAGGGGATGAAACAAGACAATATACCTGCTCCCACAACCAAACCACTGTCCTAAAAATGAGATGTCCTCTTGTGAATGTTCAGGCATGGTTTTAATGGAAAGCATCCTGCCTCCTGCCAAGGTACACAGATGTACTTAAGGGGTACTGATTTCATTTACAGAAATATGTTGGTTTGACTCACAGCCTTCTTTCTATGAGTTGTATTTGCAAGGAACTGAGTTGGAGAGGGCACTCCTGGCATGAGTCCAACAACAATCATATGACTGATTTGCATTCTGATGTCTTTTTATTCTGCATAGCTGTCACCCAAACCTCAATGCCGAGCAAGGAGTTCCTGCCAGACCAGGTTTTCATCAGGACAACCAGCAACATGAAAAAAAAACATGAAAAAAAATCAACCCTGACCTCCGATCGCACTGTCTGGAGGCAAGAGATACAGCATGGTCTACATAAATTTGAAGAGGCATTTGTCCAACAGGCAGAGAAAAAGAGGCAGGCACGGAAAGAATGAAACTCGAGGACCAGGCAGGAAACAGAATACATCTGCCCCCAGGGCGGTAGAGACTGCCATTCCCGAATTGGTCTATTTAGTCACACTAGGTGCTGTTTTTAGGATCTCTACTCCAGGCATGATACCATAGTCTTTCGAGACTGAAGGATGCCAATGATGATGATGGTTGATGGGAAGAGGCCCTTGACAAAACTGGGGTAAGTAACTGAGTTCCACCATTTAAAGTTCAGTCCTGCCAGTTTCTGTGAGGTTCAAGAGCCAGTGTTGTGCAGTGCACAGAGGGTTGGACTAGGACTCGAGAGCCTTAGATTCATGGAAATGTGAAATCTCACTGATGGGGCTGCAGAGCTCACTGTGGTTTCCTGACAGAGAGTAGAACTCTTTCACACCTGCCTGTTTTCTCCTTCTGTTTTCTCCTCCTTCTAGGTCTTTTGGAAGAGCATGGTGAGTCCTCCTGAAGACGAAACAGACCAGACCTGCTGGAAAGACAGGGATGAAGATCAAGAGCTATTTGTATGGATTGTTGATTGCATCAGCATTGCAATGTTTGGTTTTGCTCTGTTCCAGGATCCTGTTCACTCTCAGTGGATCCTGCCCTCAGTCTACCCCTCCCCACCAGTCAGACTTGAGGTGGCTCCCAGGATTCCCGTCATTCTGAACACCTGGAACCCTGAAGTGGGAAAATCAAGGGCAAAATTGCCCCAAAGTCCAATTGGCTGATAGTCCAGAGCCCTCTCCTTCCCCCCTGGTGAGCCCCATTGACTCCCCCCATCCGTGGAGCCCCAGACACCCTTACCTGATGGCTGCAGCTGCTGGGCTCCAGGGAGAGTGCCAGATGGAATGGCAGAGGTTCTCTCCCCTCCCCCTCCACCCCTCCATTTTCTTGGTTTCCCTTCTTCTCTTTCTTTTCCGCTTCCATTTCCCTCAGGTAGCCTTGGAGGAGCCAGAGGGGCAGGGGAGGAAATGGAAGGGGAAAGAGAGAGGAAGAGGAGATGGGGAGGAGGTGGAGGAGGAGGTGGGAGATGAAGGGAGGGAGGGAAGTCATTGTCCTGCCTTCTTTTCCTGCCATCTACTGATGTGTGCCGCTCCCTCCCCCCACCTTTATCCTCATTCAGGCTCAATCAAAGCCCATGGCTTGGCTACTTCCAGTGGGGCCACAAAAATCTCTCCCCCAAACTTTCCTTGAGTCTCCAAAGGTTCCTCCTGAGGGAGATGGGCCGAAGGACTTGGGGGTTGGTGGGAAGGAGGGGGCTTGGAGTCTGTCAGGAAGATGCAAAGGGGTGTAGTGTCCTCAGGATGGATGGGGGGGTGTTAGAGGCTCAAGGGAGGTGAAGGGGAGTCTTCCCTGATTCGGATCAGGATCCTAGCCAGGGAAGAACTCGGGTGGGTGGGTGGGTTGTAATGCTTTTCTCCTGTTGGAGGTGAACATATGATGCACCATCTTTTTGTGATCTGAGCCAAGGCTCATGAGAACGCTTGGCATCTTGGCACCGCCCTCTGCACAGCACAGCCAAAGTCAGGGAAGTGGTTGCAAGTGGGAGGGAGGAGAAGCAGCTCACTGCTCTCCCAACTCTTCTCCGGCTCAGACGGCGAGAAGGGCGCAAGGTACGAGCGCACCCCAACCCAGTTCACAAACAAGGAGTGTTGGCAGGTCTTGACATTCCCAGGCACTTGGAATACTGCCATGACCCAGGAGGAAGGGCAAGGAAGATCAGGAGGAGAGGGAGAGAGAGAGAGAGGAGGAGGAGAAGGAGAAGGAGAAGAGAGGATCTGAGGGCAGGTGTGCAGTCCTAAGGAGAACTAGAAGATATTGGGACTTCCCAGGGTTCCTGCTGGAAGAGGGAGATGAGGCTGGAGGAGCAGAAGGGAGAATAGGGTGTGAGCCTCCCTTCCTCCTGGCCATCCCTGTTGCTGCAGCCAGAGCTCCAATGGAGAAGGGGGCAGAGGGAGGGAGGGAGGGAATCAGGCCTTAGATCTTGGTGAGGGAATAGCTGGGGATTTTTGCCTTCTGGGCTGGAGTGAGGCTAAAGAGAGGAGCTCCCTGCCCTGTTGAGGCAGGAACATGACCACTCCAATCCCTTCTCCTCCTCCACTGACCCTGCCAGATTATCAGTCCCTCTTCCCAATTTGGGTGGGTTTCTCTCCATGTCAGAAGGATCCTCCCTTCAAAACTGATGGTCCTGTGTTCTGCTCCTGAAGGGAAGGAGTCTGCTTCCCAAAATGGCTGCAGGTCTTCCTCCTTCTGCATCTGAAGCCCAACTGGGCTTATATCTGAGGGATACACTTTTCTTCTCCAACCTCACGTGGCTTGGGATAGGGAAGCTCTGAGAAAGACGAAAAGCTTTGTCCTAAGAAATCTTGTTTCAAGGTCAATTCTCCCCCTCCCCCCAAAAAAATCAAAGGACGTGTGCCCTTGAACTGAATCTCAGCTCGTTCCTATTGGTGACCTTGTCCTCCTTGACTCATAGCTCTGTGCTGGAAGTGGTTGCTGGGACAGAGTTCTCCTCATCTCTTGAAAGACCTTCTTCTGAAACCCGTTTGTTGCAGGTGATTTAAAAGCTGCACAAAGGGTTCTGCGTCTTCCATTTCCATCATTTTCTTTTCTTGACTTTGTCAACACCTAGTTGACAAGGGTGTTTATACATGACCCCTAAACTCCAGGGCAAATGGCTCCCAGCTCCGGAGCTTAAAAATGTTTCCCCACCAGCTCCGGAGTTTACAGGAAATTAAGTGCGACCCCGCCCACCTAAGCGCGACCCAGCGCACTTTTCAGGTACCTGCTCTTGGGAGGTGAAACTTGCTTGATGCGGATGTGCCGGGCTTTCCTCGCTTCTTTTTGTTGTTGTTTTTTGCCTCCCGCCCCTTTAAGAGAAGGAATCAGGAAGTGACGGGGCTCGGAGCAGCTTCCACTGGCACTGGGAGGTAAGCCTTTATTCTTTTGCCCCCCTTTTTTCCTCCGTCCCCTCACGCAGACAGGAGCAAGGAAGTGCGGAGGGGTGGGGACGGAGGAACAGCAACGAACCCCCAAGATCTCTGGTCCGAATTTAAGGGGCCAGCGGATCTTAGGGGTCGTGTGAAAAGGCCCAAAGAAGAATCCATGTTCATGGCAGGAGAATGTGCTTTGTACTTGAAGGCTTTTTTAATTTTATTTTTAAAATCATAAACATAAACACAAAACATAAGCATTAACCAAAAATATATAATGCAAAAACCAAAACCTATTAAAAATATTAGTGCTCCCCTCCCCCAGGGACCTTGCATACAGTTTCTTTATTCCATTTTTTCTCTTTTATCCATCCCTCAAATCCTTCCAAAAGTACATACAACCATTACCTGGTTTTTCCCTTTCCCGTTAAATAACACAGCTATGATAAATTCTTCCCACATTTCAATAATTTTTTAAATCTTTGTTTCTCCCTTTTTAGAATAAATTGCTGAAGTCAGTTTATCATTAACTACTAGATTCTATATTTCATTATACCACTTTTGTAGCTCAAAGTCCCAATTCTGCCTACAATTTTTCACTATTCATAATTCGGCTGCAGTTAACATATTCATTACCATTTATTTCTTTTCTTTTCTTTGGTATTGGTACCATCACAATTGTCTATCATCAATAACAATCCTGTTTTTGGAGTCATTTCAACATTAGTTTCCAGAAATTCTCTAATTTCTTCAAATATTTTTCCCATACTTTATCTATTATTTATTTCACAATTCCACCACTTATGAAAACATGTTCCAACTTTTTTTTTTTACGTCTCTGGCATTTTTTAGACTATTGAGGATCCATAGTACTTAATTTCACCAGTGTTAAATACCATCTCCATAAAATTGGATATCCATTTTCTTTTATCCTGACTGACATATTTGCAAAGGCACATCTATTCCAGATTTATTTCCATTTCTCATCGTCTATCTTCCCTATGTCTGATCCCCATACCGTTTATAGGACTTCCAGCTGTTCCTTGTCATTGATCAAAGTTTGATAAATTATTCCTATTCTTCCTTTCTCTTGTTTCCCCTCCATTTCTTTTTCCAGATTTTTCATAATTTATTCAAACTTTGTCAATTTTCTATCCTCTAGTTTCAATTCTTCACAATCTTATCAACCACCTCTCCAATAGACTTAGATTAAACTAATTTAGTTTATCCTCTATCAAGGTGCTTCTGATTTGTTCTTTAGTTTTAATCTTTTCCTTCCATTCTTCCTATTTGTAGATCCATGTTATTTTTTAAATACTTATTAATTTCTTAACTCCATACTTTGGGAAATTCTCCAATTCTGCTACTGGGGCTAAGGGGGGATATTCTAGGACTAGAGATGGGCACAAACTTTTAAAAAATGGCAATTTGTTTTGGTTCAGTTCGTTTTAAGGTTTAGTTTGGTTCATTTCGTATTTAATGAATTTTTTGAAATATTTGTTTCGTTGGTTTGTTTTGAATCATTCTTTTTTTCCCCTCAGTCGGTGCTCCTTTATTTATTTTTATTATTTTATTTTATTTTATTTTTGGTTTGGAGGGGTTAAAAGTCCCCAGCGGGGGCTTTTTAAGGCGCTGGCCCCAAGCCAGCACCTCCCAGCTGAGATGTGCTGGTTTGGGGCCAGCAGTTTGGGGTTGTTGTTTTTTCAAGCGCCAACCGTGCAACCCCTGGGGCTGGGTTGGCACTGGTTTTATTTATTTTTCCCCATTTTAGAGCACCAACACAGCCACCCCTGGGGCCGGGTCAGCGCTGGGTTTTTTTGTGTTTTTTTTTCTTTTTTGTTTGTTTTCAAAGCGCTGACCTCGCGGCCCCTGGGGCTGAGTCAGCACTTGGGTTTTATTTTTCTCCCTTCATTTTAGAGCACTGACCTGGCCACCCACCCCTGGGGCTGGGCCAGAGCTCCTTTTTTTTTTCCGCAGCCCCTGGAGCCGGGTCAGCACTCCCCCCCCTTTTATTTTAGAGCACTGACCCAGCCACCCCCGGGGCAGGGTCAATGCTCCTTTTTTATTTGATTTATTTTTATTTTTATTTTTATTTTTATTTTGTTTTGTTTTGTTTTTTTATACTGCCAACCACATGGCCCGCGCTACAACTGTAGCGTGGGCCGGTCGGCTTTTTTCAAACTTTTGCCAGGCGCGGGCTGGTTCGGTTATTTCTTTTCTGCCAGCAGCAGAACCAGGTAGGAGACACTGGCAAACGAAATGAACTGAAATGAAACTGAAATTTCCGTTTTGTTTCATTATGTTTCTCTTAGAGGGGGCAATTCGTTATTTGTTTCGTTACATAACCAAAAGTTCATTTCGTGCCCATCTCTATCCAGGACTTAATACCTGTCTCCATTTCTTCCATAACTCCATGACATTATTTACAAAGGGATTCTGGATTTTTCCCCAATTGTTTTTTCAATTTTATTTTCCACCAACAGTTTTCTTGTATCTCACCCATTTGATATAGTTGTTGCACCTCAGTATCCTTCCATATGATCTCACTCCTTTGTAATATGATATCTGGAATAACTCTTTAGTGGAAGAACTCTTAACTTTGTATTGGAAGGTGAAGGCCACACATCTCAGGCACTTCACCAGTGCCATGTCCTACCAGAAGATCCAAAGCTCTTGCCCCCCCCCCCATTTCATGCCTGCACTTTCTTCCATGGCCTTCTTCTGTGCAAGGTGGTGTTTGATTCTCCACACCCTTGCCAGGCTGTTCTCAGATGGCTTGCTTCCGGCTCCTCTCTAGCTAGAAGGCTGTGTCTTGGAGGCAGCCCAACAGCAGGTAGTGGAAGAGTGGCTGTGGCCTTTGTCTCCATGTCCATCCTTTTTAGATTTCTGCATATCTTTGTTCCCACTCTGAACCTTTCCTGATCTGCTAAGCCTCCTGAAAGAGTGATCTGGCTTAGGGAGAACATATATTTATGCAGCTGCCTCAATGCTGCTTCTCCCACCCCCACTACCCCCGACCCTTGAGGTAGCCTGGCTCCCCTCTTTCTTGCGTGAGACATTTTGTCTGGACTCCCTCGATGGCTTCCTTGGGCCTCCCTTGTCAAAGACTGCTGCCTCCAGCCAACAGTGCCTGTTCCTCCTCTCTTCGCTGTTTCCTCCTGAGGGCATTTATACACGACCCCTACGCTCCGCCGCAAATGGCTGCAAGCTCCAGAGATTTAAAATGTTTCCCCACCAGCTCTGGAGTTTGCAGACAATTAAATGCGACCCCGACCACTTTAGCGCGACCCAGCACACTTTTCTTGTACCTTCTCTCTGGAGGTGAAAAATATTTGATGCGGATGTGCCGGGCTCTCCTTGCTTCTTTTTGTTTTTGTTTTTTGCCTCCCACCCCTTTAAGAGGAACCAGGAAGTAACCGGGGCTCCCCCGGCAGCGTCCACCAACACCGGGAGGTAAGGTTTTATTCTTTTGTCCCTTTTTTTCCTCCCTCCCCTCACGCAGCCAGCAGCCAGGAAGTAGGGAGGGGTGGAGACACAGAAGAGCGACAAACCCCTAAGATCTCTGGTCCGAATTTAAGGGGCCAGCGGATCTTAGGGGTCGTGTAAAAAGGCCCTGAGTAAGATAACTGCCCCAAAACATGGAGGCTCAATATATACATTTGGGATTAAGAACAATGGGCTTAATCATTAATCATAATCTACATAAGAACATACGAACATAAGAACAGCCTTGCTGGAACAGCCCACAGCCTATCCAGTCCAGCATTCTGTTTCACATAGTGGCTCACCATTTGCTTCGGGGTATTTCCAAGCAGATGTCTTCACCTGCTTACGATTCCCTACAAATGGCATTGAGAAATATGCTGCCTGTCTCTCAAACCCGGAGGTTGTCCTTAGGCATCCATAATGATGGCCATTGATACCCTTATTCTCCATGAGTGAAGAGGCCTAGCTTTTGCAGCCTCAGATGTTAAGGAAGCTGTTCCAGTCCCCTAATCATTCTGGTTGCCCTTCTCTGCACTTTTCCCAATTCCATAATACCCTTCTAGAGGTATGGTGACCAGAACTGTACAGTTGTTGTTGTTGTTCAGTCGTTCAGTCGTGTCCGACTCTTCATGACCCCATGGACCAGAGCTCGCCAGGCTTTCCTATCTTTCACTGCCCCCCGGAGTTTTGTCAAATCCATATTGGTTGCATCGATGACACCGTCCAACCATCTCATTCTCTGCCGTCCTCTTTTCCGTTTGCCTTCAATCTTTCCCAACATCAGGGACTTTTCCAAGGACTCCTCTCTCCTCATGAGGTGGCCAAAGTACTGGAGCCTCAGCTTCAAAATCTCTCCTTCCAGTGAATAATCGGGGCTGATTTCTTTTAGGATGGATAGGTTTGATCTCCTTGCAGTCCAGGGGACTCTCAAGACTCTCCTCCAGCGCCACAGCTTAAAAGCATCGATTCTGCGGCGATCAGCCTTCTTTATAGTCCAGCTCTCACTTCCATACATCACTACTGGGAAAACCATAGCTTCGACTATCCTGACCTTATTTGGCAAAGTGATGTCTCTACTCTTTAGGATGCTACCTAGGTTTGCCATTGCTTTCCTCCCAAGAAGCAGGCGTCTTTTTATTTCGTTGCTGCAGTTGCCATCTGCAGTGATCAAGGAGCCCACGAAAATAAACTCTGTCATTGTCTCCATTTCTTCCCCTTCTATTTGCCAGGAGGTTATGGGACCAGTGGCCATGATCTTAGTTTTTTTGATGTTGAGCTTCAGCCCATTTTTTTCACTCTCCTCTTTCACCCTCATTAAGAGGTTCTTTAATTCCTCCTCACTTTCTGCTATCAGAGTAGTATCATCTGTGTATCTGAGGTTGTTGATATTTCTTCCGGCAATCTTAATTCCGGCTTGTGATTCATCCAGACCTGCCTTTTGCATGATGTACTCTGCATATAAGTTAAATAGGCAAGGTGACAGTATACAGCCTTGTCGTACTCCTTTCCCAATTTTAAACCAGTCAGTTGTTCCATATCCAGTTCTGACGGTTGCTGCTTGTCCCACATATAGATTTCTTAGGAGACAGATAAGGTGGCCAGGCACTCCCATTCCTTTAAGGACTTGCCATAGTTTGTTGTGGTCCACACAGTCAAAGGCTTTGGCATAGTCAATGAAGCAGAAGTAGATGTTTTTCTGGAACAATCTGGCTTTCTCCATAATCCAGCACATGTTGGCAATTTGATCTTTAGTTCCTCTGCCCCTTCGAAATCCAGCTTGCACTTCTGGAAGTTCTCTGTCCACATACTGCTGGAGCCTCCCTTGTAGAATTTTGAGCATAACCTTGCTAGCGTGTGAAATGAGTGCAATTGTACAGTAGGGGGCGGTATATATAAGCAGATACTTTAATGTTTGTTTTTGCAATGTTTTTATATTTTATATTATAATTGGTATTATAATATATTTTACATTATTATTATTATTTTATACTATAATATATTATATTGTTATATATTATTAGTATATTATATTATATTATATTTTATATTATATGTTATATTATATTTTCATATTATATTGTATTAAATTGTAATATACAGTAGTATATTATAGATTATTATTATATTATATTGTATTATATTATATATAATTTTATATTATATTTTATATTATATTTTGCAATGACTAATACTTTAGTAAAAAAATTGTATTACTTTTAATAAGCATTCTTCCTTCTCGATGCTGTTCTTCTGTTATTCAATAATATCCTCAAAGTACCATTATTGCCTTAATTATTTTACCTTGTACCCTAAAAATATGCCACAAAACACAGGTTTTCATGTTATAAAACTCATAAATTTCCTGGGAAGCATAATGGACCCCCTTATCATTCACAACTTGGGGGGGCAAAAACTGACTTTTGCCCCACGCTCTGGAAGCCCTAACTATGCCTCTGGTTTTCAGATGGCTAGGAGCAGTAGGCTGAAATCCGGTGGCATACATTTTGCACATGGAAGGGAGATGGCATGTGCCACCAGGCTTCTGAGGACCACACAACCTCATATCTTTTTTTCAAAAGATTTTCAAAAAAAGATTTTCAAAACCCTCCATGGCTGAGGACCAGAGTAGCTGTCGGAGCGTATCTCCCAGAGGTCAACTGGGATCAGGCCCACGAGAATGGCGCAGGCGTGCTCACTTAGGGTGGCCACACCCAGGGAGGCGCGGAAATCACTCACGCATAATCGTGCCTTCTCTGTGGTGGGCCCCACACTGTGGAATCATCTCCCTAGTGAGCTGCGCCTAGCACAGTCCCTGCCTGCCTTTAAAAAGGCCCTGAAAACACACCTTTTTAAAGAGGCATATGGCGACCTTTTTACTTAGTTTCCCCCCCTCTTTTTGCCGCCTGCGTCATCTTTTGTGGAGGGTATTGTCCCTCCTTATTTTATTGGTATTTTTGCCTTTTTTGTTTTCTCTTCCTGTTGTTTTGTTTTAAATGTAAACCGCCCAGAGTTCCGTCCAGAAGATGGGCGGTATATAAATATAACAAATAAATAAATAATAAATAAATATCTCAGGGCATATGTTAATATTCCCCCCCACCCTGAATGTGTCTATTTTAAAAGGACTCTTCCTTTAGGCCAGTGCTTCCCAACCTGGTGTCCCCAAATTTCCGTGACTACAACTCCCAGAAATCCTGGCCAGCATAGCCATTGGCGAAGGCTTCTGGGAGTTTTAGTACAAGAACCCCTGGGGACACACGGTTGGGAACCTACCGTGTGTCCCCAAGGGGAGGGGGATTTTAGGTGGGGAGGGGGATTTTTCAAGGCTAGTATTCATCTGACATTTGTCCCAGGGCCAGCATGATGTAGAAGCGTCAGCAAAGTCAGTTTTTACACCCCCTCCTGTTAAGTGTGAACAATCCAGTGACAGCTCAATCCAGCATCAAGTCAGGCAATCCCAGCTGAGAAGCAGGGCAGGTGTTGATAAGGGGTTAAATTAGCTCACAATACCTGGTGGGGACCTCTCCCGACCTTGGACCAGCCCTGTGAGGGTATAGCTCCTCTTTGCCAAGGCAGGGGTCCCTCCTCTCCTAGTACTGTTCCCCCAGCCCTCGAAGCTCAGCTAGAGCAGGTCTCACCTTCTTCTAGGCCAGCTTGAGCCAGTGTATTTTAAATGAGGGCCTATGTAAAAGGCGGATTACTGAAATCAAGAATGGATCCTCTTGATTGCATGTGATCCCTGGACTACTGCAGAACCATGTGCTGACGGACCCCCCACCTATCACAGGGATTAGGGATCCAACCAATCCGCGGTGACTGAAAATCCGCAATATGCGGATGAGGGTTGGGTGGGGCCTGGGGGCGGTGGGCGATCAGATCCCCCTGCCTCCGCCCGCCCACACAGTCCCAAGACTTCTCAGACCGGCACGCCCCGGTGGCATTGGGGGATCTGACCTCCCGTCACCGCCCGCCCGCACCGCCTGGAGACTTGGCGCAATGCATTTCAATGGAGAAATTTTTCCCCATGGGAATACATTGGCTCAATGCATTCAAATGGGGAAAATTTCTTCATTGAAATGCGTTGAGCCCAATACATTTCAATGGAGATTGGGGCAGCCCTGGCCCCAAGCCAGCACCAAGCAGCTGATTGGCGCTGGCTGGGGGAGGAATGGGGCCTGCAGCAAGGGCAGTTGTGCCTTTGCACAGGCTGCTGGAAGGCTTTTTAAGAAGTCTTTGGGCAGCCTGGGAAGCAGCGGTGACGTGCTCCAACTGATTGGTGCTGGGGTGGGGAAATACCCCAGCACTAATCAACTGGAGCCCCAGCATGTACTCTGGTGCCATATAGCAGACACAGTACATGAACTGGAAAATGGCTGGGGTTACTGTACAATCTGTGGGCAGAGATGGGGTCTAGGATGTGAGATTGTTTTTGGATTGATCTTGAATAAAAATCAGGTAAGATCCTTGTGCATCATGCCTTGGATCCATGTTTTTGCACCACTGCGGAGCCATGTGCTGATGGACCCGTGATTTTTGGTGTGCAATCTGTGGACAGAGATAGGCTGTATATGTGATAGTAGTTCTACCATGATGCAATGTAAAAATCACATGAAGTCAGTTGGATCCCTGCGATGGATCCATGTTTTTGCGCCACTGCGGAGCCATGAGTTGGAGGATGCATTATTATTAATATTTGGACATGAATGAGATGTGTGATTTGATGGTGATTTGGGAAGGATCCCATGCACAAATCATATGGAATAAAGAGGATCCGTCAAGATCCGCCTTTTACTTTTTTCCAGAATAATGCTGGAGTATTGTACTGTATTGTATTCCGTTTCGCCCGCTAATTTAAAAGGCAGGCATCCCACCAGTTGGCGGTCAGGGAGAGGAGGTTGTATGTAAAAGTAACCAGTCGGTAAGCTTCCCTCCCAATACACTGAATATTCAATACAGTACAGGATTCCGAGGACAATCATCTAGAAGTCGGTGAAGAGAACGAGAGCCTAATAACAAGTCCAGGAGAGAGAGAGAGAGAGAGAGAGAGAGAGAGAGAGAGAGAGAGATGACCCAGAGCAGCGCAAGGACTACAGCACCCGGCGTCCTTTGGAAGAGGGCGGGCTCGTTCGTTGTCCTTCGCCGGCTGAGAGTCAATGTGGGACGGGTTGTGTGTGAGTGTGTGTGTGTGTGTGTGGCAGGGAGGAGCCGATTCCGGCGCGGAAGCAGCAGGTAGGAAGGGTGGCGGGCGGGCGGGTGGGAGGAAATAGAGGGGTTGCCGCCGCCGCCGCCTCCCTCCCTGCCGCTGGGCTGACCCTGCTGCGCTCTTGGAGCTCGGCGGGCCGGCGGGCGTTCGCCTCCTTTGTGTTCGGCGAGGGAAAGTCTTGTGTGGCCGCTCTTCTTCTTCTTCTTCCTCCTCCTCCTCCTCCTCCCGCTCTTTCTTGCGTCCCTGGGGGTGGGGGGTGCCGGCGAAGAGAGCGAGGAAAGCCCCCACCGCCTCTCCAGGTGGGTACCCGCCGGGGTGGCCTTCGCCGTCGGACCAGCGGCTCTCCGGACAAGGGCTGCAAAGGCGCCCCTCGTCTAGTGGGGCGCCGCCTAAAGTGGTCTCCGCCCCGAGGCGTGCAAGGAGGGTGTTGCATCCGTGCGAAGGAGAGAGAGAGCGAGAGAGAGAGAGAGAGAGAGAGAGAGAGAGAGAGGATAGGAAAGAGAAAAGCGGTTGCTGCTGCCCCTTGACGCCGCGTGCCCATTTCCCCGGCGTGGACGGGGCGCCCCCCCCCCCGGTCCCTCTGCCTGGTTTCCCTCGGCCTCTCGGCCTCCTCCTCCTCCGAGCGCACAGCCTCGGTCGTAATAAATCCCCCGGTGGTGACGCGGCCCAGTAATCGCCCCGCCGGGGCTGCTGCGCCGGCGCCTGCTGGGGGTTGCTGTCTGTCCGGGTGGTGAGGCTCGGGAGGGGGGTGGGGGTGGTGCAAGCGGGCGAGGCGGCCCGTGGTTTTTAAGCGGCTTTTGAGCCCTTTCGACACCTTTTGTGTCGGCCGGTGCCTCTTAAGGTCGGGTGGGGAGCCTTTGGGAACGGGTTGGGGGATTTCCAGTGGAGTTCTCGTGAGCAAATGGATTAGAAATGAATGGCCCGCCTGAACAAGAGAGGGCGGTTTCTGCGCTCTTGCAGCCCGAATTAAGCTTTGAGATGGACCGATTTGTCCCTCAAGTGGTTTCTGGAGAAGACCTTTAAGGCGAGCCATTTAAAAACAATAACTGATGCAACGATTTTTAAACATTTACTTCCCCTGCCCCACCATGAGATAATTACTTTTATAGGAATAGGGATAGGAATCTTTATTGTCATTTCAACTTATTTAAAACATTCCACATAAAACATTTCCGGTATCCTGAAGTGATCTTGGCTGATAGGGACGACCCCTTAGCTTAACGAAATGCTGTACCTATTCCTCATCCAACTGCCTCTATTTTGTATTGGTATTCTGTAATGTGAGGGGGAGAAGTGGAGAGACTGATGATGAGCAGGTGCATTTCTAATTGGCCAGGACACCCCTGATCTACATAACACATCTCCAAAACCACCAGCTGCCACTGGCTCATCACAGGTTTTCACTTGAAAACTTGCCACCTCATCCGGGGGCGCAGGACATGTAATCATGGACTGAACTTACAGGAAGCCAGATGTTGGTTGGATATGGGGTGGGGGAGAAATCTTTCATTTGTAAGAGCCCACTGGGGAAGTGGAGCCAATTATCTTGAGAGGTGGTGAGTGTTCCATTCAAGAGAGATTTGGATCACCACCTGGCAGATATGCGTTCACTGGTATTTCTGCATTGAGCAGTGGAGTTTGGGGGCCCCCTTCCAACTCCATTATTTTATGATTCTGTGGAGCAACCCAGACAAGACTCTCACACCATCAGCAGGCCAGGAGACTCTCCAAGAAGATAGCTTTGCAACAGGGATCTTTTTGCCCATTTAGCTTTCCAGTTGTGGTTTAAAAGGGGGTGGGGGGATACTGTCCTTGACATCTTCCATAGGCTAAACTTTCCCTCATCATATATGCCTTTTTGGCATAATACTTCTCAGATATGCTACCCTATAGCGATATCCATGGATATAGGAATAAAGTTTGGGAACAGATGTATCGAGAGTGAGGTTTATGCCACCCTAAATTACGGTACATGTCCACACACTACATGGATTTGTCACCAGTGAGATGCCAGATCCTGTTTCCAGACCACTGCTTTGTATTTCTGCAAGGCACTATGACAGTGATGGCGAACCTTTTAGAGACCGAGTGCCCAAACTGCAATTCAAAACCCACTAACTTTTTTGCAAAGTGCCAATACAGTAATTTAACCTGTATACAGGTGGCTGTGAAGGGGTGATGTCGGGTGCCCACAGAAAGGGCTCCGAGTGCCACCTTTGGCACCCGTGCCATAGGTTCGCCATCACTGCACTATGACATTCTGATTCTTTTAGCAGTCAGTGTAAAGATCAATAAGAATCTTGGTGTGTGGACGGACCCTCAAGCAAAATTTGTACCATGCCAAATGACATAACCACACCATTGACACCAATAAAATGTCTATACGTCTGTAAATAAGGAACAAAGAATTAGCAACACCACCTATATAAATGTGGGTTTTACACTCTGAAATTGTTAAGTGCTCTCACCAGCAGAACATTGTATGCATGTAAGTTGGGCAAACCTGGCTTCTGGACAACCATTTCCTTATAATAGATAAGGAACTGGTTGTTATGCTAAGGCAGGGACAGAATTAGTAGTGATCTGTGGTGGTGATGGGGAGGTCATCTTACAAAATAGGCATTAGATTCCCCCTGTTTGGACGGAGGGCTGGTTATGGGTTGCACTGAGGCCCTTTACCTAGTTTGTTATAGTGCTCATTCCACAGTATGTGAAATGGAGAATGGACCAAAGAAGATCATAGGCTTCCTGAGGAAGACCTGTGTGGACTGTTATCATTGGTTCCGCTCATGAAGACATGAAAAACACTTGTTAAACCTGACTGAGGGATCCTATATAGCAGTGGTGGCGAGCCTTTGGCACTCCAGATGTTTTGGACCACAATTCCCACAGTCCTTTATCATTGGCAATCTAGCCTTGGAATTCTGGGAGTTGTAGTCCAAAATATTTGGAGTGCCAAAAGTTTGCCACCACTGCTATATAGCAAGAAGTGGGGGGGAGGGAGAGAGGGAGAATATAGTGCTGTACTGGGTGGACTGTGTTTAAGTAGGGCATTCTCATGTTAATGAAGCTGCTCTGCTGAAGTGGGTAAGGCCATGCTGTGTAGGCAGTTCCCTCCCACCTCAGGAATCTCATTTGTTAGGCTGTGTGAAAAGGAAAACCTAATGCTTGGTTTGATAAAATGGATTTCCTTCCCAGCATTGTTCTGCAGTGCTGAAGGTTGTAGCACAGGGGAATCTGTGCAGTAGCAACGCATGATTTTTGTTGTGGCATCAGTGTGAGGAAAGTGCTTAGGGAAATGCTTCCATCTAGCACTGAGCTAAAACAACAATTGAAAAGCTAACAGATATGATTCCATTTGCCCCCAAATTCCCTGTGCCCTGAGACAGTCACAGGAGATTTCTGAGCCTCAAAATTCTATTCCTGTATAATATAGTATATAGAGCAGTGGTTCTCAAACTTTTTTTGCCGTGGCACCTTGTTGGGCTAAAAAAAATTCACAGCACAGCTACCTTTAAAGAAGTGTGAATACTAAGGAAAAGAAGAAAAAACAGTGCAAATGTAATGCTCAGTTGTCTTTAATAAAATGAATGAAACTGTTTGGATGATTTTTTCATTATTTCCATGGCATTCCCAACATACGCTCGCGGCACCCCGTTTGAGAACTGCTGCTATAGAGAACAACTCTGTTTTCTCAGATTAGGAGGGTAATGTTCAAGTACAGTGTTAATGGGCCCAACTTCAAATCAACAACAGTAGAGTGGGGAAAGGGGAAATATCCTTGGCTAATATGGTAAAGGACTGTACCAGTTGCAGGTTACAGGGGAAACCCAAAGCCATGTTTATTACAGCTCATTGCTACTTCAGTCTCTGTTTGGCTGTGTGGATTAGAAAAGGGGCCATCTCAGTGAGAGTATGCAGTGTTCTATTTGCAAGTGGATTATATACCACTCTGCCAGAAGAAGCTATTTGGAATAAAGTTAAGCTAATCTGATTTCCCCTTTAAAGCGGGAAATACAGTGGTACCTTGTATAAAGGAATTAATTTGTTCCAAATGAAATTATGTTAAACAAATTTTCCTTTATACAAATTTCCCATAGGAATGCATTGAAAATGGAGTAATCCCATTTTTATGTTGTACCAATTCGCCCCATAGGTGATTCTGTAAAGCAAATTTCCCCTATCTCCGGAATGTTTTATGTTGTACAGATTTTATGTTATACAAACCCTTTGTTATTCAAGGGTCCACTGTAAGGGGTTTGCAAGTGGACAGAGCCTAGCTGTCCAGTGGAATTACAAAGCAAGAAGAAGTCTGGAGTACTTTGGATCCTTCACCCTCAACTCAGTAGTGGTGTGAAACAAATCCGTTGGGGTGTCAGAATTCCAAGGCTCTTAATCTGATGCTGCATTTTGCTTATCAGAACAGACAAGGGGAGTAGGACGGCTGTTACCCATTTCCAGCATTGGTCCAGAATGGTAACGACAGACAAACAGTAATGTTCTTTTCTCGACTGATAGTCCCAGTCCTACACATGGGAATTCAGAGTAAGTTACACACTGTGTTTAGTGCCAATTAATCCTAGGTAAGAGCACACAGCACTGTCGCCTAAAAGATAAAGGTCACTTTGTTCAGAGACTGCATTGCAATAGACTGTATTTTGCATCACATACTTACCGATGCCTCTTAGGATAATTTATGAGGCCCTCCTTTGAATGACCCCATAATCTGAAGTTCAGAGGGACACCATGAAAGTGGAGGCTTTGGCAGTAGTGACTCCCATCTCTGGAATGCTTTCCTTGATGTGCTCACCTGGCTCCATATTGCAGTGCTTTTCACACCAGACATAGGCTTCCTTCTTATCCCAGCTCTCTTCCCAATAACCTTTCTTGCTCTTTTAGTCCCTGTGGTTTTGTTGGTGGTTACAGCTTAAGTACCAGATGTTTTTCATTCTTGCCACAGATGTTCCACTGTACTAGGCTATTAATTGTAAATGTTTGGAGCTTATTTTAGAATTAAATATTGAAAAGGCATCTGCCAAATTACTATGACTTGTCTGTGAAGATTCTCAGTCATCCAAGTGAGGCTATCTGGAAGCTGAGTCATGGCAACTGGACTTCTTTTCTTGTGAGATCGACATGTTTCACTACTTATCCAAGTAGCTTTGTCAGTCTAAGGAAAGTTGGTGCCAAGGCCTTCAATTTAGACTTCCCTTGCTTTCACACCACCTTGGTCTGAATAGGCTCATTAGGTGGACAGTGGCCTAAATAGACTCATTAGTTGGACAGTGGCCTAAATAAGATTGTCAGATTACAGAGAAGACAGAGAAGATAGGTGGTTAGAGATGGGCACGACTTAGCGGTATTCCCGTTTCCGTTTCCGTTACTCGTTTCCGTTACTCTACGGAAACGGTAACAGGAATTACTCCGCCAGACTTCGAGCTCGAACCGACGAACGAACAATTTTGGTCTGATTTGTCGTGCTCGTTCCTTGCATCGCGCGATTGCGCGATGCCACGCGGCACAAAAAAAGTTTTTAAAAGTGAATAAAACCCGGTTCCCGGCCAAAAAGCAGTTGGAAAAATGCCTGCCGTGTCTCAGGGCACCTACCAGAGGGGTTGCTTCTGGAGGTCCCCGGCCTCCCCCCCATCCCCCGTCCTGGGCTGCTCTGGTGGGACTCGCCACAGGCTCGCAGGCAGCCAGCAAAAAGCCCAGTCTCGCCGGCCGCCGGCCGCCGCAATTAAAGCGCAAGCAAGCGGCACGGACGGCACAGGAAAAAACTTTTAAACTCTCCCCCCACCCATTCCCGGGCCAAAAAAGCAGGCGGAAAAATGCCTGCTTGACTAAGGGCGCAGGGCACCTACCGGAGGGGTGGTTTCTGGAGGGGGGGGTCCCGCCTCCCCCCCGTCCTGGGCAGCCGGACTCGAGTCACCATGCCATGCAGTGCGGGCGGGGGATCCAAAATGGGGCGGCGAACGCAATATTGTTTTTGAAATCGTGGTCCAAAAACACACAAGCACAACAGAAACACGCGAAAATTTATAAACTGCCAGATTTTTCACAGTAGTAGTGGGTTTTTTCTTGCAACAAAATGTCTCTCCTCTCCTCCCCTGTCCTCCATTGATTTTATTTTATTTTTTTTACACCTGCGCAATGATGGGCTGGCCGAGTGGCCAGCCATGTGGGAGTGGACGACCATGCAAATTTTTGGAGCCATCCCACCAAACGCATGGCCACTTGGCCATGGAGACTTCTGGGATGTGCCAAAAGCCCCCTAAAACCTGCCCTAGCC
The DNA here is from genome assembly GCA_029282475.1 of Phrynocephalus forsythii. Lineage (NCBI taxonomy): Eukaryota > Metazoa > Chordata > Lepidosauria > Squamata > Agamidae > Phrynocephalus > Phrynocephalus forsythii. Next base: position 10,693,821 of record JAPFRF010000011.1, read on the forward strand.
CCCTAACCCTAACCCTAACCCTTGACTCCTTACTTACCCATACGTCACAGACTGTCTTCTTAGTGGGTCAGAGAGGCACCCAGAGGTGCAACCCACTAGCCCACCATAACCTTACCCGTCACTAGCCTAACCCTAGCCCTAACCCTAACCCACCTTAACCCTAAGCCAGATGTACTTGCATTGCACTACACGCAAGTACAATTCCCTTCTGTGTGAGACATGGTGTTGCGAGAGCCTTAGTTAGGCATCTCACCTATGGCTCTGGGTTCAGTGCCATCCACTAGTCTTCACAGTCACTGTCTGCACATTTGCACAACTGGTATGCAATATCCATATGGCTATTGCATACCATTTTGCAGCAGCAGCAGGTGAGGAGGGGAGACCCCCATGTAGAGGGGTCTCTTGGAGCCTGCTTCCCCTTCCTAGTGGGTGAGGATAGGAGGCACCCACGGGTGCCTCCAGGAGCCCACTTTCCCTTTATAGCGGGCCAGAGGAGGCACCCACCCCACAGAGGTGCCTCCAGGAGCCCGCTCCCCCCCCAAAAACCAGTACTAACGACAACGAAAAAAACGAATCGACTAATTTTTGCGAATTTTCGCGAAAAACGGAAACGACCCGAAACGGAACCGGCCCGACTAACGACAACTCGAAAAAAATTTTTTTCAAGTCGTGCCCATCTCTATAGGTGGTTTAAGAGAGGGGTCAGGGTAGCCATTCACATTTCTACTGAAGCAACTCATACTGATGAAGCTATTGGAATGAGTGGTGAAACCTTTTGATCTCACAATAAAAGTCCAATTGGCATAACTCAACTCCCCAATAACCTCACCTGGAGGACTGAGAATTTCCACAGGCAAAAACAGCAAAGGGTTTCTCTCCCCACCACCACCACTTTTCTGTCACTCTTCATAGGAGCTGTGATTGGTTGCAGGTTCCTGACATGTTTACGTGATAAAACTAGGGCAGATGCCTCCCTGCATCCTACACCTGAGAAGTGAGAGTGCTTTCAAAATGAAAGCAAGAAAGAGAGACTGAATGGCATTGCCTTCCGAATTATAGTGGGGCTGAGAGTGTAGAGATAACTGTGTGGGCTTGAGGTAATATGATTTATGCTGCTGCCCTTCCAGCCTCCCAGCCCATTCAACCTCTGTTTCCATGCAACTCTGTTGAAATAAAATAATCTGACATTCCCCAGGTAAATTCAAGTAAGAGATAGGCAAGAGGAGGGATATGCTGCTAGGTTGGACCATGATGTGAAGAGAGAAACAGGCAGAAGGGAAGCGAGCGGGAGAAGAGGGAGCCACCCTTATGAGGCGTAGGCAGAGAATGACCTTGGGCCAAACAGTTTGCGCCTCACCAGGCAGGGAAGAGAGGTGGTTATTAGGTTTTCTTTTGGCTGTGTTTCATCCTACAAGTTTGAATATAGGATCTTTTACTCTTTCACCCCTAAGGCCAGTGTTATAGTTTCACCGATAATTCCATCCTCTAGGACTGGGTATTGCTGGGGCTAGGATTACCACAGCATCATCTTTGCTGGTGAGAAGAATGTGTAACGGCTAGTGGAATTACAAAACATTTTTGTGCACTTCCTAGGACTGTCAGACGAGAAATCTGTGGCTCTCTGAATATGGTTCTTTTTTCCTGTGTGTGTGTGTTTCCCCCACCCTTCCTGAGGATTTTCTCTTATTCTTTTCCCCCCTCTCTTTCTGCAGGGGGTAATATGGCAGCCCGGAACGTACTGGTGACTGGCTGCTCCTCTGGTATTGGCCTGGCCCTGGCCTTGCGTCTGGCCAGAGACGAGCTGAAGCGCTTCCGAGGTGAGGAGATGCCTTAATTAAGGTAGATAGCATGGCATTTGGGAGAGAGGGGCCACAGCTTGCTGGATGGAGCAGAGCGGTGATCCACTTTGTCACCCCCGGGTTTACTGTTGCTTTCAGATTTTGCCAAGATAGATTTCTTGCTTGTTTGCTTCATTCTTTATTAATATTATTTAGAATTATTATTTTTTTAGAATTATTGGCTTTACTGTTACTTCTATACAGTTCATTCTTTTGAAATGTCATAAATGAAAATAATACAAATTCACAGCTGTGTTTTCACTCAGATAGAGCATGGTGTTGATGGTACGAAAGAAATACAGTAGGACCCTAGTATCCACTGGGGATCGGTTCTAGGCCTTTCTGTGGATAATGAAAACTGTGGATAAGATAGAACGCCTGCCCCCCAAACCTGCTGTTTTGTGACAGTAACTTGCTTTACGTCTGGTGTTTTGCAACAGTAGCTTGCTCTGCGGCTGCTGGATTATTTATTTTCCTCTGCCAACCATGGATAACTGAATCAGTGGTTAATGAATCAGTGGATATGGGGATCCTACTGTAATGCCTTACAATCGGAAGCTTTTTGAGTACTTTGTGGGTTTTGTGTTTTCTACCTTACAAGGTTGATTTGCTGTCAGAAGCAACAACCAGAAGGGACACACAATAATTATTCCTGATTACTAGTGCATTGAACTCACCTGGCACACACCCACACCAGGTTAAGCAAGGGTAGTGTGGCTGAGTGGTCACTGGATCCTCTCTGCAGTTGCCCAGAATCCTTCACAGGTTTCTCTCATAAAATGACTGTGATGGAAGGTGGTTGCCTATTCTTAAAATGGCTGCCCTAATGGCCACAGCTGGTCACAAAACATGCATTTCTTAAAGACTTGGTGACTTGGCCAGAATAAAAATAATGTGCACAGGAATCCCAGTAGAAGGCAGCAGAGGTGAAATCAAAGCTCCAAAACATAAAAACAAGCTCATTGGTGCCTTGTGGGTTCCCCATAAAGGCTCTGAGTTCCAGGCAGACTCTCCAGAACTTCAGCTTAGTGTCTCCATGGACTCCTCACTCTGCTTCTCCCTTCATAGTTATTGCCACAATGAGGAATCTGGAGAAGAGTCAAGCCCTGAAGAGACAAGCTGGGCCTGTGCTGGATACCACTCTGGAAATCAAGGAGTTGGACGTGACCTGCCAGGAGTCCATCCGGCAGTGCGTGGACAGCATCCCACAGCGCAGGGTGGATGTGCTTGGTAGGAAAACTGTACCTCCCACTGCAGAGCTAGCAAAATGCCAACCCCATCCTAAAAGGAGCAGGGTTTTGTCCTTAACAAGGCTGTCTGCATTTTGAAGGGGTCGTCCGTGGGCCATGTGGAGCTGCCGGCCATCTGCTCTATGGCTTGGCAGCTTCGAAGCAGCCAAGATGGTCCAATCTTGATGGGAATTATAGGGCAGGACTAATCAGGATTGCTCTCTCTCTCTCTCTCTCTCTCTCTCTCTCTCTCTCTCTCCTCCCTCCCCCATTTGTGTGTGTGTGTGAGAGAGAGAGGGGGGAGGTATGTGAACAGAGGGGGTTGTCATGGCTCCCCAAGTGGCAGTCACTACAATTTTGTAAGCCCTGATGAGTTCCCGGGGGAGGATGTAAACCTGAGCTGCATTTCCCCCCCGTTTCTGGGTTACACATTCCGGGTCACTGTTATCTGCATAGATTTTCTTTTCTTTTCACAGATCAGCCTGACATTCATTGGCTTGGTGCATCATCAGACTCACTTTGGACCAGTGATTTGGATCTCTGTAATCCAATGTCTCATGTTCCAGCTCTTAAGTTTAACTTTATTTTAGCAATAGAGAAATAGCAGAAATGAGGCCAATTAGGACAACTTTTATTAGCAGATAAGCTGGTTGGGCATCCAGGTTGCCATTTTCCTCATGCAAAAGCACATGTACAAAATACTTTGCAATAACCACTGTCCTGTTCTCTGCTGTCTAAAAACAAACAAACAACAACAACCACAGAGCTCCCACATACCAGCCCTTCAAGAATGGTCAGTTTCACCTTTCCCTCTAATTAGCCAGACTATCCAGATGATCATGGGTGGTGCAGAATGGGCTGCATCACTTCCTTTCTCAAAGGCTGATGGACATCCTTGATCTTTGAAAAGCAGCATTTCCTCTTTCAACTTATTGCTAACTTTTTGCCTTTTCCCTTTGCAGTGAACAACGCTGGGATGGGCATGATTGGTCCAGTAGAGAGCCAGAGCATGGCCTCAATACAGCGACTCTTCGACACCAACTTCTTTGGCTTGGTGCGCCTTGTCCAGGAAGTCTTCCCCGATATGAAGCGCCGACGGCAGGGACACATTGTCGTGATGAGCAGCGTCTTGGGCTTGCAAGGTGAAGTTCACCAAGGAGGGATTGTGGTACAGGGTAGACTCAACTGTGGGGCTCTTTGGGTGGCCAGCATTATTTGCCCTATAGAGGATGGGAACAGGGAGACGAAGGGTTCTGAAGGAGGGAAGAAGGAGTACTGTCTTCTCTTCTTTAGCTACTGGGAGGTTTTCTACACATGGGCTCTTCATTGCTCTATCTTCACTGCTCTGTCATTGAGCTGCCTGTTGCCAGTTCACAACCTTTGCCTTGTAATGCCGGCTGTGGTTAGCAATGGCCCTTTTAAGGCCTTTAGGAGAGGGACGATGCGTTCGAGTCCTGCTCAGTGCTTTTTAGCTGGAGTTCTCCGGGACGTAAGACTTTCTGCATGTGAATCATAATGTTCTGCCACTGAGCTATGGTCCACCCACAGATACCCAGTCACATGTGGGTTATTTTTGAATAGTTTTCTAAAGCCTGTGAATATTATTGCTCATAACTCACAGCCTGCAAAATCTGCACTCTTGAAAACCCAGATTGCTTTCTGTCTCATGGAGAATACAGTGCTGTGGTTTACTAAATCTGTAAAAGTAATCCCTCAGTGAGCTGGCTGTCCTGCCTTGTTCTGTCAGGTGAAGAGGTTCTTCTCTCAGCACTTGCATCCCATGTGTGTTTTTTATCTCATGTTTTTCAAGGCTCTCAAATGTGCCATAATCAGAGAGCAAAAAGCCCCTCCTGTGAAATGGGACTATCTTTTCACCAGGTCCTTGCTTACTTTTCTCTAGTCATCTTATACACTCTAGGCCAGGAATGCAACAGAGTGAAGATGAGAGATATGCCTCCATAAGAAACTCTCTGTATACTGAGTCAGACCATTGGTCCATCTAAATCATTATTGGTCCCTCTTAAGCTCCCGCTGGGTGGACAGAATGTTACTGGTGTTGGTGTACAAGTTGCATGACTTCCTATGACTAATTGTTGCTGAATGATGGAGTGCTGGGGGCCATGCCAGTCATATCCCAGGTCATATGCCTGATTGTGCAGCTGAGCTGGTGCAAGTTATGTAGAACTTATGCAAACACCAACAGGATTCCGGCTGGTGATCTTGGGCCTGCCACTACTTCTGAGGTTCCCCTACTTCACATAGTTCTTCTAAAATTGTAGTACTAAATATAAATTTGTCTGTTTGTTTTAGAGTATTTTACCCCGTTTTTCTCTTTGGAAAAGGACCCAAGGCGGCTTACAGTAATGAGGGATAATATCCAGTCCAGTACAATAAGACATGTTCAAGTACAGTATTGAGAACAGGAAATTGAGGGACATCTTACACAGCATTAAAAGGCAACATTACAATTAAAGCTACAAGAGAATGCGAGCAGTTAAAAATAGAGTAAAAATTCCACGTAAAAGTTATGTGGGAATTCAAATATTTTTTCCAAAAATCACACATATTTTATATTTTAGTCTTGATAGATTCTCTTGACAGTTTTCTTTTCATTTTCTTTCGTTTCCCTTTTTTTATATGACATCCAATCAATTCCATATTATGGTGACACTGGCAGGGTTTCCAAAGTATATCAGATGTTCAAGGAGTGGTTCACCATTCCTCCCTCTTTCTAAGTGTCCATGGCCTGTCAGAGATTTAAACACTGGTCTCCTGGCTCTTACTCTGACTGTATCCATTACAAAACTGTCCAATACATCACAGTGGCTCAGTGAGTTAATGAATGGCATTCACATATTTGATGCATTGTTTCATGAATGTACAAGGTATCATCCATTGAGTCAGACCCAGTGTTTGGAAGTCATATACCTGTAGTTATTTTAGGGGATGGCAATAGTATAGTTGAGTTACATTTTTAGAGTAATGTAGTAAGTAGAATATAGAATATGTTTTATTGGTGTAAGAAGTATGAGGAGCCTCATGGTGCAGTGGTTAAATGCCTGTACTGCAGGTAAAACTGTGCTCACGACCTGGAGTTCAATCCCAGGTAGCCGGGGCACGGTTGACTCAGCCTTCCATCCTTCTGAGGTTGGTAAAATGAGTACCCAGCTTGCTGGGGGGGGGCAATGTGTAGCCTGCATACTGTAATTAAACTATAAACCACCCAGAGACTACTTGAAGTGGTAGGGGGTGGTATATAAGCAGAACACTTTGCTTTGCTTTGTTTCCTAGTTACTTCCAAAATTTATTTTTTAGAGACATTTCCACTGTTTTTGTCATGTTTTATGCCATTCTCAGATCAACACTTACTTATAAAGCCCGTCACAGTTTGTGCCACGGCTCCTTGTTGGAGCTTCTTTCCCCAGTGTCATCTGCCAAAGCCACAAGATCATCTCAGGCAAAAGCTCCTCTGGGTTGCCACCCTGAAGAAGGCCCATGAGTGCCTCTGCAAGAGGTAGGGCCTTTTCCACAAGGCCTCCAACACATGGAACCAATTCATGCAGAGGCTGATATGCCTCTTTTGTTAAATGCTATTTGCAGTCCTAAGGCTGACAACAACAAACAAAACAGCCATCCCCTTGGATTGACGGTGAGAAAATGCTACAGCCGAGATTAGCTGGCTGGGTAGTTCAGCGGTTTGGGTATATCTGGCTGCGGAACAAGAGTCTGGGAGTTCGGTGTCCTACTGTGCCTCCTGGAAGAAGGGCCAGCCTATGTAGCCTTAGGCAAGCTGCATAGTCCCAGGGCTCCGCAGAAGAAAGGAATGTTAAGCCCCTTCTGAGTATTCTCCCTCTGGAAAATCCTGGAAAAGAGTAATCAAAAGTCAGAATTCACTTAATACTAAATTATTTTTATTATTACCATAGAGGTTAATGTGTGTGGAACAAAGCCATGAATGAATGCAAGGCTTCGTTAGGGCAACTACTTTTCCCTTCATTGTTGTTGTTGTTTTTTTAGAACTTTCATAAAGCAGACCAGTCTGCCTTTATAGGTGTTAAAGAGGCTGTTTCTGCACCTCCACAGTGATATAGTCTACAGCAGTGGTCGCGAACCTTCGGCACTCCAGATGTTTTGGACCACAACTCCCAGAATTCTGAGCCTATATTGCCAATGATAAAGGACTGTGGAAGTTGTGGTCAAAAATGTGTGGAGGACCAAAGGTTCCCCACCCCCGCTTTAGAACAATTCATTTCCACCCAGAGTGGCCTCTCTGCCAAATGGGCAGTATAAAAATCCAATAAATAAATTAAATAAATTTCAGTGGGTTTTGCTAGAAAAAAATAACTCAGAATTTTGGGATCAGTTTGTCCAGGCATTTTCAGTCAAGGTTCCGGCTAAACCATGTTAGTAAACAGACTAGTTTCGTCTCCTACAGGATGCATACAATAGACACCTGTTGTGGCAAGACATGGTTGTCAATAGTGGAAGATTCAAGCTCTTTTGGAGACTTGGAAGAAATCATCAATGGCCAATGAGATCCTCCAAATTTTGACTTCCAGTTATGAAATAGTATCCTTAAGCCTCCCAAGGGACAGATTTATTACCTATTTAGTGCCAAAACCTGAAAAGAAGAGGGAAATTTTTGAATATGAATTGCTCTGTAGCAGTGGTGGCAAACCTTTTAGAGACCGAGTGCCCAAACTGCGATTCAGAACCCACTAATTTTTTGCAATGTACCAGTGCAGCAATTTAACCTGAATCCAGGTGGCTGTGCAGGGGCAATGTCGGGTGCCCACAGAAAGGGCTCTGAGTGCCACCATTGGCACCCGTGCCATAGGTTCGCCAAAACTGCTCTATAGCATCCATTTGGCCCGAAACAGCAGGAAGGTTTTGGGATTCTGCCTAAGTTTAGCACAACGATCCATAAAAGGTTTCTCTCTTTTGGTCTGGATGTATTGCCAACAGTCATTGCCAGATTCATAGTGGTGGAGGCTGGACTTGGACATTTACGTCCAATGAGAATTCAGCTTTATGCTTCTTGGCACTGTGTTCTTCTGCACACTTCCTGGTGCTTCTGATTCATTCATTTAATTTGTTCCTCAGACATGATTTTTATACCAGGTATTTGCCATGGCCGCTTTGACCTTTAACAACTATATATTGTAAGCAAACACTTTCGGGTTGCACATAATCAGATTGCATAAAAGCATGCTCTGAAATAGTAGATCATGCGGAGAAGTCCATACAAGGGCTTCCCCTTCGGAGTTCCTTCCGAGTTACTCCCACAGTAAAAGCCAAGTGGTGGGAAGCTCACAGTCTGGGCCAAGTGGACTGCCTTGGAAGCCAGCCAGAGCATCAGTTCATTTGGCTCTCCTGGCAAGTTGTACACTTGCATTAGCACTTCAAAGGCACACTAAACTTCCAAGAACATTTTCTCATCAGTAAACAGCTACATCCAGGAGAACTGAATCTTTCTGCATCATGGAAGTTGATGTGATTCTTTTTTCATATCAGTCACAGACTTTCTGGTTTTTGGTCTCCCCCCTTGTGGAGAAACGGGACTTCCTAATGCCACCATGGGCGTTTATATACGACCCCTAAACTCCGGGGCAAATGGCTCCCAGCTCCGGAGCTTAAAAATGTTTACTCACCAGCTCCGGAGTTTACAGCAAATTAGGTGCGACCATGCCCACTTTAGCGTGTCCCAGCGCACCTTTCAAGTACCTGCTCTTCCGTCCTGAAAATTCCTTGATGCGGTGTAAAGATAGTGAGTGCGGGGCTCTCCTCGCTTCTGTTTGTTGTTGTTTTGGCTCCCACCCCTTTAAGAGCTACTTTACAGACACAGGAATCTTGTCGGCAAGAGCAAGAGCCAGAAGGGAGGTGAGGCATGATCTTTTCTTCCTTTTTTTTCTCCCTCCCCTCTCGCAGCCAGCAGCCAGGAAGTGCGGAGGGGTGGGGAAGCAGGAAGAGCGACAAGCCCCTAAGATCTCTGGTCTGAATTTAAGTGGCCAGCGGATCTTAGGGGTCGTGTAAAAGCGCCCCATGACATCCAGGTTTGTTTTACTTATTCTTTCCGATTCCGATTCCCCTGGGAGTATTATGAAAAGTTAAATTGGCAAAATCTCAAGTGATCTTCATGACTCAATTCTGCCCTCAGAGGTCTTGGGTTTTCAAGCATCTGTCAGCTTTCCCAAGCAGACCTTTGATTTGTGCTGCCTGTATGGTACCTACTGACCAGAAGCCAATCTGTCATGCCAGGGCTAGGGCTTAGGAGATTAAGACCAGTCCCGCTGGCCTGTGCCTGGCAACATGGTGGTTGAATGGGAGGCACTGTGGAAGTTAGGCTGGTTATATGAGCTGCTGGTACTCTCATCTAATAGCTGTCCATCATCAAGATACAAAAGCCATATGGAAAGTTCTTGTTCAGCACTACAGTATGTGCAACAGCAAGAACAACCGTCACCAGTGGTCTCAAGTTAATATATCTCTATTGCTATATGGGACTACATCTAAACATCTTATGAAGAAGTCCAGAAGCAGCACTGTCTTCAGTTCCATGTCTACTCCAGGCTTCAAGCATTTTCTTTCTGGTGCTTCATTGTTAAACACACACACACACACACACACACACACACACACACACACACACACACACACACACACACACACACACACACACACACACACACACAGAGCCTATCTGACACATGAGCATTGTGCAAAGAGTGCTCACCAAAGCACCCTTTGAACATCTTCATAAAGGCTCATTTCAATTACAAATGTTTTAAATTCCCTTTATTGGGGCTGCTTTTTCAGCCCAGAGAGTGACAAGACTGGGAAGGCTGTGGAGCAGTGTTTGCGAACCTATGGCATGGGTGCCAAAGGTGGCACTCAGAGCCCTTTCTGTGGGCACCCGACATTGCCCCTTCACAGCCACCTGTATTCAGGTTAAATTGCTGTATTGGCACTTTGCGAAAAATTAGTGGGTTTTGAATCACAGTTTGGGCACTCGATCTCTAAAAGGTTTGCCATCACTGCTGTAGAGAATTACCTTTGTATTTTCCGAGGAGACAGAGCTACTCTCAGATTTATAAAAGCTTAGTGTTCTTTCCATTTTTCTCTAGAAATCATTATTCCGTCCTTCTGTCCAATTCTGTACCTCCTTGGGAGCAGCTGTGACACCTCCTGGCCCTGTTGTACGTTGGTCATATGTTTTCCCACTAATCTATTTCTTTCCTACAAGGTGAAGAACCGCCCAGAGTTCCATCTCGGAAGATGGGCAGGGCAAAAATCCAATAAATAAATAAATAAATAAATAAATAAATAAATAAATAAATAAATAAATAAATAAATAAATAAATAAGAACTCATGAGAGCCACATAGTGTGATGTGTTCAGTGTAGGGCTAGGGCTCGGGAGATTAATACTCAGAAGCCCTCAGTTCAAGTCCTTGCTCAGCCATAGAAACTCACTGAGAGAGGGGCAACGGTGAACCACATCTTAAACATGTTGCACATCTTGAGAACTCCAACTAGAATCACCATAAGGCAGAAGTGATGCTTGTACAACATAACAAAAGAACTCAATTTATGCAAGGGCTGCTAGCAGGGAAAGGGTATCTGAAGTTACATTCCAAATGCAGAGGATCTTTCTTGACTCCAAGGAGGCACCGGCAAAGACACTGTAACACATACATTTATCAAACAATATACTGAACCCCTTTCATTCCCATACATCGATTGCTCTTCCTGAATATGATGCCCCACTTTGTAAGATGTAAGAAACCTGAAAATCCTTTATATTTCTGACTTAAACTTCCTAATATTCACTGTGTAGTGTCAAGTGGCTTTGTTTTCCATCTTTACTTCTAATTGTTCTCTGGCATTCTTTATAAAGGCATGTCCCCTTTGTTTTTATTGTTCTCTGGCATTCTTTATAAAATAAATGTCCCCCTTTGTTTAATTCTAATGGCAAGGTGATTGCTCTGTGCTTGAATTCCTAGCAAGAGCTGCCTGCCAAGGTAGTCTTGAAAATTTTTAATTTTTTGTGGCTTTTAAAAGTCATCCATCCTGGGGGGAGAAACAGGCAATATTTCCCCTACCAAGTCCATACAAGGAAAAAATGCTAATTTTTCCAAGCGAGACATTAAGAAAAGTGGCAACATGGCATCTCATTGGGAAATGGCTGCCATTTTGTCATGTGTTTGTGGATGTACATGTGGAGGAACTGAGTTGTAGCATATGAGGACATTTTAGAAAGTCACTTTGCACATTGTTTATTTCCTCTTGATGCTTCCTTCTCTGTAGGTCTCCTGTTCAACGACGTCTACTCTGCCTCTAAATTTGCTGTTGAAGGTTTCTGTGAGAGTCTGGCCTTGCAAGCCTTGAAATTTGGGGTCAAGTGAGTATCAGAGGATTAAAGTTATGGTATATCAAAGCTGACTTAACATTCTGAGAAGGATTTGTAGTTGAAGGTAATTTTTATTACTAAGAGCCAGGATAGGGTAGTGCTTCGCATGTTGAACTAGGGATGAGAAAGACTCTCCAGTCTCATTGAGACAAGAAATTGTTGTGGTGCCTTCTGTGGTTACTGGATTTGTTCCTTTGCCTGCTTGCTTGTCCTTTGGAATCTCAGTTACATTCTGATCCGGATGCAGCCTTTCGAGCTCTGTATGATTCCTGCCTTACAAGTTACAGTATAATCCTCTGAAGCTTCTATCCAAAAAAAGCACTGTAACTTTTCCATGTTCTTTTAGTAATGCCAGCTATGCCGTCAGATCCCTCGGTTTCATGAGTCATGGCAAGCAGCAACCTGGAATGGATTTTTTTTTCTGTACTGGTACCATTTGTGGAATGTCCTGCTCAATACAAATCAACAGGCTGAAAGTCTGATGCCCTCTTGATGTGTTGGTCTACAAATACATCACTAGCCAGCATGTCAATCACACAAACTGCAGTTCACGCTCTATGGTCATGCCATTTTTTTCTCTTTTAATTCTTCTTTGTTTGTTAAACAAATGTTGTTCTTTTTGGTGTAGACTGTCCAATTTACAGGAGGGATAACAACAATCATGAGCTATAAAAGATACCACTTGGTATAACAACAAAGATGATAAGCCATAAAGTAATATAACAATGAGATAAAAGCAAATAGCAGCAACCAGTTAAGATTACTGTGCAAACAAAACAAACCAGGCCAGTAGGCTAGTTGGCTCTTTAATTTAGAAGGGTTTTACCTGCCAGGTGGCTAGATGGCTTAGTGACTCTGGGGAGACAGAGATTGGGAGTTTGATTCCCCAGCCAGCCTGGGTGGCCTTGGGCAAGCTGCAGAATCCCAGGGCACCCCCAGAAAAAAGGAATGGTAGACCACTCCTGAGTCTTCTGTGCCTGGAAAACCCATAAAGGGGTTGTGATAAGTCAGAATTGACCTGACAGCACAAAAGTAATTTACCTGCCAATAGAAGGCTGTGACATCAGTCAATGCTGGATGGACCTCTTTAATACTGAACTGCAAAGTCAGGATACTGAGACTTTTCAGGTAATCTCATAGGCCTATGAAGGACACCATATCTGTAGCATATTATTCCCTTCTCTCTTCCCTTCCTCTTGGATTCTTCATTTGCTGCCGAAAACGTAAGCTAGCTAGTTACCTTCCCTGCCTGCTACTTGAGTTTTCACGCACACATAAACACAGCTGGCACCTAGAGGAATTCCCGTAAGGCCTCTTCTCTCTTAAATGTTTTTCTTCTAACATATCATATACAGTGGACCCTCATATAACAAATGGTTTGTGTAACATAAAATCTGTACAGCATAATAAAATTCCGGAGATAGGGGAAATTTGCTTAACAGAATCACCTATGGGGCGAATCCGTACAACATAAAAATGGTCGCGATTAGGGATTACTGTTTTCAATGCATTCCTATGGGAAATTTGTATAAAGGAAAATTTGATTAACAGAATTTCATTTGGAACGAATTAATTACTTTATACGAGGTACCACTGTATATTATGTCATGTGCTGTCAAATTGGAACTGACTTACAGTGCCCCTAAAAGGGCTTTCAAGATCAGGGAAGCATTGACCAGAGGTCAACTGAGACCCAACCCACCAGAATGTCACAGGCACTCTCACATCAGGTGGCCACGCCCAGGGAGGCTAGGAAATCAGTAACCAGAAGCTGAGCCTTCTCTGTGGCTGGCCCCTCACACTGGAACCATTGCCAAGTGAGATGCACCTAGCACAGTCCCTGCCGGCCTTCAAAAAAGCACTTAAGACCATGCTTTTTGGAGAGGCATTTGGCAACCTTTAGGTTTTTTAATCATTCTGCCATCTTGCCAAGTACTTTTATTTTTATCTTTTTCATTGTTATATGTTCTATTATTATGTGGTTGATTCTGTTTTATTGCTTTTCTATTGTTAACCATCCTGAGTTCCTCTGGGAAGACGGGTGCTAAATAAATAGATAGATAGATAGATAGATAGATAGATAGATAGATAGATAGATAGATAGATAGATAGATAGATAGATAGATAGATAGATAGATAGATAGATAGATAGATAAACTTAAGAAGCACTTTTACCTGTCCTCCTCCCATAGCTAGTTTTCATGGCCCAAGCAGGGAATCAAACTCAGGTTCATCATTCTGTCCGCTGTGCTACTGGGTACATATGTCTGTGTTCATGTAACAGCCGACTTGTCTAGGCAGAATCCTCTTCCTTTTGGTGGCCTACTCTCAGGGGGAATCAGAATTGGAAAGAATAAGGAGAATCCAATCTGACAGCCGTGAACGAGCTGCCAGAAAGGAAGGGAAACTGCAAGGTCAGGAAAGACTGACTTCCTTGTATACGGCACCCCTTAATTTTTAATGTTGTGATTTTGGGGGGAAATAGCATCATATACATAGAAAAATATGGTAAATGTTTGAAGTTTTTAATGTAAAGGCTTATAATGTGATCTTTGCTGTTAATAAATGATTGGAAATTGGGAGCAGTACATGAATGAATTAACGTTAAGACACAGATGTTGACCTAAAATTGAAGGTCTCTTTGTTTTTAACAAAGCTTCCAAAATTTATGTTTTTGGACAATTTTGGGGGGATTTCAGGTTCTGAAATTTGTAGCCAAACAACAACAGTCACCACAACTTTCCAAGATGTGTTCTCTCTGTTGAAAGGTTCAGTTATTCCTGCTTGCCAAGCATCATGTTTTAGGCAGATAGACTGCCACTCCTCCTGTGCTTTTGTTCACACCAAGGCTCTCTCTGAGGCAGGTGCCTGCGTGACTCCACCTCCCATTTTGGTTCCAGTTTGTGGGGGGTGGGGGTGGGGGTGGGGTAGGCAGAGTTACATGTGCATGAAAATTAGAGGAAACATTGGTTCACACTGAGTCTGGATGTGATAAGAGTTACAGGTGCCCTACCACAAAGCAGTAGGAGGTGGCTTGGATATCACAGCTCTCTTTGCAGTATTCTTGCTCCTTGATGAAAAAGGAGGAGAAATGGCTGCTCTTCTCCGCTCTGTGTCTTCTTGTCCAACAGACTTGCTTCATTATTGGAGAACCGATGTTCTTATGATCTCCTGCTTCCTTCTTCCCGCAGCATCAGTTTGATTGAACCTGGACCAGTGACAACTGAGTTTGAGAGGAAACTCTATGAAGAGGCAGCCAATATGGACCTCTCCACGGCAGATAAGGAGACACTGGATATATTCCAAGACTTCTACCTAAACTACTCAAAGGATGTCTTCAATGCACTGGGTCAATCTCCAGAGGAGGTAGCAGAGGTAGGAGGGCGTTTTCTCTTTTACCTTCTCCAGCCTACTCCAGCTTGCCCAACCTTGTTCAGTGCAGAAAACAATGGGGAGTTTGTTCCTGAGGAGAAATGTCCACCTCTAATGCTGGCAAGGTCACTTATTGTGGCCATGAGCCTATTCTGCTTGGGATCTTGGGAGTTGTGCCACTCGCTTTGGCGACAAAACAGGGCTACCAAAATTTTCACTTCTCTCAGACTAGTCAGCCATGACTGAGTATGATCAGTATTACAGTGTGACAGCAAACTGAAGACAGAACAAAAATTGAATATGTCCAAGGAAGCTTAAACTGAAAAGGGTGTGATCAGAGGAGTTGGGCTGTACCTTTTACCTACGTTAGTTTTCCCAGGCCCCATCAAATGTGAAACTGGAAATATACTGTATATCAAATTGATTGCCAAAATCTGTCCACATTAATAGAAGATTAGTATTCACTGGTCATAATTATTTAACTTAGTACAGTTAATAACACTAGAACAGGCCCATTGAATCAATGTGATGTGACTTTAGTGAGTCAACTCTTCTTTAAATTCCATTGATTCAAATAGACCTATTATAGTTCTAATTTACCATGCTACAGTAAGTCGCAGTTAAGTACACCTGTTTGAATCAACAGATCTTTTGGAGTAGTTGAGTCACCAAATCCCCATTAATTTACTTGGCCTACATAGTGCGCTGTACCACACAAAGCAACAGCTTTTTGGCCAATCTTAGCCCATAGACTATATCAAAATCCATGAACAGACTTCATATACTGTATTATTATTGATGACATTTTTCTTCCACCAATGCCCCCAGTTCTACTTAGCTTAGCAACTTTCCTTTGATCTGTCTTGTGAACCACTTTGCAGATAATCAGAGCCCATAAAAAACCTGTGCTGATTTCTGAAAGCCTGTTTAGTGCAGCATTTTCTTCACACAGTGGCTAGGCAGTTGCTTGTAGAAAGTCTACAGTTGCCAAGAGTTGCCTATAGGCACAACAGCAAGCTTAGGTTCTTCAAGTAATTGCTGAAAAGAGATGTACCACCCCTTATACTCCTGGTACATAATCATAACTCAAAGCCCTTGATAACTTTACTGTTCTCAATAAATTTGTCTAATCCCCTTTGGATGATTGTTGTCCTTATCTTCAAAAGGGCCAAAAAAGAGGAACCTGGGAACTACAGACCAGTGAGCCTGACATCAATCCCAGGGAAAATTCTGGAAAAGATTATAAAGCAATCACTAGGCAAGCACCTAGAAAACAATGCAGTAATAACTAGAAGCCAGTACAGATTTGTCAAGGACAAATCCTGTCAGGCTATTATGATCTCATTTTTTTGATCAGGAAACCTCCCTGGTAGACAGTGCTTTAGACGTAATATACCTCAACTTCAGCATGGCTTTTCACAAAGTCCCCCATGATAACCTGATTAGCAAGTTAACTAGGTGTGGACTGGATAAACCAAGTGTAAGGTAGATACGCAATTGGCTTCAGAACTGTACTGATGATTAATGGTTCCTTCTTTAAGTGGGAGGAGGGAGCAAGTGGGCTACCCTGAGACTCAATCCTGGGTCCATGCTCTTCAACATTTTTGTTAATGACTTGAACAAGGGAGTGCAGGAAATGCTTGTCAAATTTGCGGATGACACAATTGAGTGCAATAGCTGGAAGACAGAAACAACATTCAAATGATCTTGAGAAGCTGGAGCACTGGGCTGGAAACAACAGAATGAAATTTAAGAGGGATAAGAAAAAGAAACAAAATGCACAGTTACAAGAGGGGCGATATTATGCTCAGTAATACTACAAATAAAAAGGTGTTTGGAATTGTTCTGGATTACAAGTTGAATATGAGCCAACAGTTTGATGCGGCGGCAGAAAAGGCCAAAGCGATTTTAGGCTGCATTAACAGAAGTACAATGGTACCTCTACTTTCGAGCAGCTCTACTTACGAGCAATTCAACTTATGAGCCAAAAACCTTTCCCCTTTTTAACTGCCACCTTGCGAATTTTAAATATGGTTTCCTTTACTTAACGATTCCTCCAGCCTTGCCTTCCTGTGGTGGCTTTGAAGTGGGCAGCGGGGGGCAGCGGGAGGGGAGGGGAGGTAGAACCGGCTCGCCTCCTTCGGCCTTGCCTTCCGCGCCTGGCTTTGAAGGCAAGCACCAGCCAGCTGGCTAGTGGGTGGGGGGAGGAGGCGGGGATCACGCCACTGCCTCACCCAGCTCTTCCCCAGCAGCCTTGCCTTCCGGGCCTGGGCTCAAGCAGCACCAAATTCAAATGGATCTAGCCTTCCCCCTCATCCCCTTCACTCAGGTGAAGGGGAGGGGGTGCTGGATGCTTTTGAATTTGTCATGGTACCAGAGAGGGTGCTTGTGTGGCGCCAAATTCAAAAGGATCCAGCCTTCCCTCTCCTCCCTTCCGCCCGAGCGAAGGGGAGGAGGGGGAAGGCTGGATCCTTTTGATGAGTCTCGCTGGTGCTGCAGGTGGAAGGGGCGCGAGCCATGCAAGCATGAACGTGCCTCTATTCCACCCGCCTGAGCCGGTGCATGCTGGCATGGCTCGGGCGGGTGGAAGGGAGGCGCGTGCATTCAGAGCTGCGCCAGCAAGCACTGAGGGGGTCGCGGTGGCAAGTGCGTAGCTTTCAAAGGGATAGAGCCCAGCTATCATGACTCAGTCTAGCCCATTGAAACCCACCACCACCACCTCCCCATCGAAATGCACTGAAATTAGAGATGGACATGAAACGAATTGTTTTTCATTTCGTTTTTCGTTTTGTTTGGTAATGAAATGAAAAATGAACTGTTTTTTTTAAAAAAAGAAACAAAACAAAACAAAAAATTTGGGTTCAGTTCATTTAGTTTTTTATTTCCCTCTAATCGGGCGTGTTTTAAAACTTTTTTTTAGCCCCCAAAGCAAGCGGCAATGGCTGCCGCTGCCTGCTTCAGTGGCTAAAAAAAGTTTAAAAAACCTTTGCTCACCCCCCCCAACACGCCCGATTGGTGGGGAAAGTATGGGGTTTTTAAAACTTTTTTTTTAGCCCCGAAGCAAGCAGTGATGGCCACAGCTGCCGCTTGCTTCAGGGTCTAAAAAAATGTTTTAAAACCTGCGCCATACCCACAACGTTCCCAAAAATCAGTAAAAAAACACATAAAGCACATAAACATACAGGTAAATACATAAAACACATAAAAACACAAAACGAAACGAAATGAAAAATGAAATGAAGTTTTTTTAAAGTTCATTTCAAATGAAACAAAAAAAAACGAAATGAAAAAATGAAACAAAATGCCATTTTAGCATTTTGTGCCCATCTCTAATTGAAATCTGTTCTCTATAGAACGGATTAATTGATTTTCCATGCAATCCTATAGGAAAGGGTGCTCTACTTATGAATTTTTCTGCTTACGAGCATGTACTCTGAAGAGATTAAATTTGTAAGTAGAGGTACCATTGTATAGTCTCCAAATTTTGTGATGTGTTCATTCCTCTCTGTCTTGAGTACTGTGTCCAGTTCTAAGAAAAAGGCATTCACCTGCTCATAATGTGGTCTGGAAAATAGCTGGGAAAGTACCAACACATTTACAAATAAATCCAAAATGTCCCAATGTCAAGTCAACAATGACAGCTAAGATTTTTAAGTACGAGACATGCAGATCAGACATCAAAGAAAAGGAAGGAAAACAATTCTTTTTTCTTCCTTACATAAAAAAGGGAAATTAAATCTTAGGCAAATTTGTACCTTGTGGCATATTAGCCACATGGGTAGTTTGGACTTTGGACTTCTTTTTCTTAAGATTTCTCTTGCCATATCTCTATCTATTCTCTGTCTCTTTCATTACTTTTTCTTGAACCAAGTCCACATATAAAAAAATACCCTATTCTGTTTGAATTACATTAAGTTCTTTTCACCTTTTACTTCTATAACTTGACTGTCCTAACAAATCTTAATCCCATTCATGTACTTTTGCTCCTCATTGAAATGTGCAATTTGGTCTTAGGGTTCTTTAAACTATCTGCTGTGCTGGCCAGAATCCTGTCGGAATAAAGCAGCTAAAAACAGCAGTTGTGCAAAATGGTATGTGCACTCTTACCATTGCATGCTTGAACATGCCCAGGTTGTTCTATTGGTCATGTGCTCGGTTACATGCCTGGGTATGTGACAAAAAGTCTGCAAAATGCAAAAAAGAAAATGTGTGTTTTGTTTTGCAAGAGGACTTTGGATCCTTTTGGGGGACAAAGGTGGAATTTATAATAAAAAATCTTTTTGGTCCTCCTTCAGATGAATAATTTGATCTTCTGCTTCTGCTTTCTTCTTCAGTTGCTCTTTTTCTTGAATTTAATGTCTTATATTAATCAGTGCAATTATTTTTAAAAATGTGTTGATTATCCATTGGTGGCACCTTTCTCAGCACCTTTCTCGGTTTGCCTAAACACTCTTTCTTAGACATTTTGCTACCATTTTTAACAATGAAGCCTAACCAGCATGCCTACGGTCACCTCGACTTGGGCTTCTAGGTTATCAGTGCCTGGCATTTTTTAATTCTTGGATTTTTTTGATTCTCAACATATAAGTTATTCTCTCACTTTCTGCTATCCAGTATTGGGGTGTGTACAAGACTGTGACAAGCAGACTGCAAAGAACTGATAAGATAGAAGGACAAAAGATCCTAACAATTTGATAGTAGAGTAGGACCTCCATAGCCCTGGGGGATTCGTTCTGAGCCACCCCGTGGATACTGAAATCCATGGAAAAGAGGAAACACTGTTATTTGAGGGTGACGGGGGCAGTGGCAGTGGGGAGGGACGGCAATGGCGGGGTGGCGGGGGCAAAAACAATGGTACTGTGCAGCCACTGGCCACCCCTTCATGTCACCGGGAAGGAGCCGCTGGGCAGGCAGGTGGAGGAGCTGGGCCACCTCTCCTCACCAGCTGCGTTACATGCTCAGCCTGGCCAGACAGGCAGAGAAGGAGGAGGAAGATTGGGTCCAATGCCCTCAGCCCTTTGGCACCTCCAAGCCAGCCAGACCGATCACCCTGTCCACTGTGCTCCCTTGCCTATTTGCCTGCTTGCTTACTTGCCTGCCTGGCAATGGGGCTCCGTGCGCATTGTGTCGCAGGCACTGGAGGTGGCATTGAGGCCTGAGTGGAGTGTCAGTGCTGCTTCCCGGACTTCTCTTCATGTGTGTGTGGAGTGGGGGTGGGGAGGAGGAGAGGGTGGCATTAGGGGCTGAGTATGCCGGGGAGATTTAGTTCACTCAAGGATCCACCGCCACCCAACCCTTCCTCCCTGCACCTTGCTTTGCCTTGCCTCCGGCCCTCACGGCAGGCCCACGCCCAGCCTCCAGCTGCCAGCAGTGGCAGGGGCAAAAGCGAGGGTGTCGCACACGGCCACGGCCACCAGCAAGACCTATGCCCCTTCCCAATTGTGGATAACTGAATCAGTGGATACAGGGGTCCTACTGTATCTGAATTATCCTAATAGGGAATAACCTATGTGGTTTGGAGCCATGCACTGAACCTCTGCTAAAAGGCCAGCAACATACAGGGGAGGCTAGGAAAGAAAAATATATTGCTCCCCCACCCCTCAGTTCACATTGATTTTCCTACAAACCAGACTTGCCTCCATTTTCTCTCTGGAGGTTACAGAAAACAAGTCAGGTGGCTCTTTTACAAGCCTTTCAGGTTTTCCAGTTTATTGGACTCCACCTATATATGTGCCATTAATTTATATAAAGTAAAAAGCTAAAATTAGTATATTCATGTGAGAATAAAGAATAAGAATAAGATCAAAGAATAGTAAATATCTATTAAAGAATAAAGCATAGTTAAAAGAAATGATAGGTGACATTGGCCAAAATCCTGTTTCTTCATGTAGTGAATTTGGCTCAATGGGGATATAGTTAGTCAACTATCCTGCGAAGTTCTGTTTGTTCAAAGGGGTCTACTTGAGCAATAATTTGCTATGCTAAAATAATTCACAGTTGAAGTAGGCCCATTTGAATAACTACTATTTTTGGAGGAGTTGACTCACCAAATCCTATTACCAGTTACTGTAATATGCTGAGCAGCAGGATTTGGGCCATTAAAATGCTCCACGTTCTTTGATGCTTTCATGCCTTTCCAAAATAAGCGGCCTGGTCTTTCAGTGAACCCTGCTTGTGGCATGGATATAAATTTGATCGTTAGATGCCGCAACAAACAGTGACAACAACGGACTGTGTTCTTTGTAGCTAGTGAATGGATTCCTTTTAATGGTTGTCATTTAATAAGTCAGAAATTGTCAATAGATTATGGAAGTCTCTATGGCATCACCCCAGCATCTATGTATAGTCAGCACACCTTACTTCCAAGCAGATGTGTATAGGATCAGGGTTAGTCTAGTATTCTTCATATGTAAGGAGGAGTTCTAAAAAGCAAGCCTTTATCCTGTCATTGCAGTGCTTTAAAGGCACCAACTTTTTGTTCGGCTTTTAATAGATCCAAATTCGCCAAGATGTGCAACCAAGTAGTTGTGGTTTTAAAAGGGATCTTCTCATTATTTGCCACAGGCACCAGGGTCCCTTGTCTGCTCTGCCCGTGAGCTTCATGCCTGAGTTAGTATTTGAATGTGGGTTTCCACAGTCCAATACGTTATTACGTGCCACGGTGGATCTCTGTACTTTTCTTCTTAAAAGTAAACAATGCTTACTGTTCAAGCAACAGGTTGAAACTGTCCCCCACCCCCCACCCTCCCACACTTGTGTGTTCCTTTCATTTTTACATAGGACGAATGGGTGTGTTTAGCAGGAAATGAACGCCTTTTACAAGAAAGTGGATTATACTTTCTTTCATTTGTAGGACAGAGAATACAACAGGCTATAATGTCCATGGTAGAATGTCCACGGACATCATTCCCCTTCATTCCCCGTGGATAATTTGGCAGCATTCCTCAGGACAGTTTGTCAAGCAAACCAATCAAAAATGGGCTAATTAGGAATGCGGGCCTTCTTGGACCACAACTCCCAGAAGCTCCAGCTATCACAGCTTGTGGTGAAGGCTTCATGGAATTGCAGTCCAAGAACTCCTGTGTGTTACCCAAGGCTGGGGACAGTGGGCTAGATAGGTGGTATGCATAGGTGTTGAAAACTCAGACTCAGAGTGCTCTCAGTGGAGCCCCAGCAAACGGGAAGAATGATTCTTCTTCAAGGTCTCTATGAATCACAGTGAGGGGGATCTGCACACTTGTGGAGCCTTGACAGAATATTCCAGAGCTTCTGCATTTACAGTGAACCCTTATATAACAAACGGTTTGTATAACACAAAATCTGTACAACATAAAAAATTTCGGAGATAGGGGAAATTTGCTTAACAGAATCACCTATGGGGCGAAATCCGTACAACATAAAAATGCTCACGATTAGGGATTACTCCATTTTCAATGCATTCCTATGGGAAATCTGTATAAAGGAAAATTTGCTTAATATATTTTCATTTGGAACAAATTAATTCCTTTGCACAAGGTACCACTGTATTTTATTTATTTATTTTAGAGTATTTTCTCCCTTTCTCCTTGGAAAAGGACCCAAGGCGGCTCACAGTAATGAGGAACAATATACAGTCCAGTCATGTTCAAGTATTCAGAACAGGGAACTGAGGGACCTCTTACAGCAGTAAATTACAACATTACATTAAAGCTACAAGAAAATGTGAGCAGTTAAAAAGAGAGCAAAATTCCATTAAAAGTTATGAATGATGGAAACTAACATTGAAAACATAGTGTCAATGCACTCACACAAGGTTGTAAGTGGTTATAAAGACAAAGTCCATGTGATCATATAGATTCATATAAAAGACACATAATAGGTAGTTCATGATCCAGGGAAAGCTCACCTGTTTCCAGAAAGACAGCAGAGATGGGGCAGTCCTGACCTCTAGCAGGAGTTGGTTCCAGAGTCTGGGCACAGCAGCCAAGAAGTACCTCTGAGGGTGGTGAGATGGAGAGAAAGGCCTCTCCTGATGACTTTCAGATCCAAGTCACTTCATACTGTGAGATTCGATCTTTGAGGTAGTTAGGACCCAGGTTGTACAGTGCTTTGTACGTTAAGGTCAACACTTTGAATTGTGCCCGATAGCTGAGTGGTAGCCAGTGGAGCTGCTTTAATTGGGGGGGGGGGTAATGTGATCGATGAACCCCGCTCCAGTCAGCAGCCTGGATGCTTTATTTTGGACCTGTTGAAGTTTCCTGGGAGTTTTCATTGGTAGTCCCACATAGAGCACATTACAGTAGTCCAGCCGGGACATCACTAGGGCATGTGTCACCGCGGTCAGAGCTGCTTTCTCAAGAAACAGGCATGCACAAGTACAGGCTAGAAGCTTACTCTTTTGCTTATGTTGCAGACAGTATTTCAGCAAATAGAATAGGATGGGAAGTTCTGCTCTTAGGATGTATAAGATTGAAGATGCTTGTTTGTCTTGGCCCTAGTGCACGTGAAAACAAATCTTGGGACTGTAATTGATTTCAATTTGAACATAAGTGAGCAGGATGTAAGATAATTTGAGCTGGGGAAATCCATTTTCATGATGCATGAACAGAACCATACTTTCCAATTCACAAGAAGCTAGTTTTGTTTTGTTTTGCACTAGTTCAGGGCTGTCCAACTTTGAACAGCCTGTGGCCTACTTGATGCTCCAGAATGTCCCCCATGGTCGACTTTTGGAGAGTAGTTGAAAGAACTGGCTGTATTATCTTTGTGGAATGAAGAAGCACTGAATAGCCCTTTTCAAATATCTGAAGACATTTATGTGGCTGAGAAAAAGACCTGTACTTTGTTGCTCCAGAGAAAAAGATAAATGATAATTTGCTTAAATTGGAGGCTGACAGATTTCAAAGTGGACACCAGGAGAGAATTCTTAATAGGAAGTTCAGCAGTTTAGTCAGTAAGGGTAAATTGACTGCCCTTCAGTGTCAGTTTCAGACAGAGGTTTGACAGCCGTTTGGATGATCTGGCTCTGGATTTCCTTCATTAGACAGGGTTATACTCGGTAAAACTTCTTGATTTTTTTACCTTGTGATAATATCCTGAAATCCTACCCTCTGAAACTTACAAATGTGAAATTAGAAATTTATTTATTTATTTATTTATTTATTTATTTATTTATTTATTTATTTGCTGCCCATCTTCCAAAGGAACTCTGGGTGGTTAACAGCATCAACAAACAAACAAACAATTAAAAATAACAACAATATAACAAAGGGGAAAAATACTAACACAGGAAAGTGGAATATGTAAGATAGAATAAAATGTCGTCTCCTTCATTGTATACAGATCGACTTTGCTGTCAGCAGCCAATGACATGAAATAGGCACAAATCTTTTATTTGAGAAATGTGCCTTGATTGTGTTGTTGAAATTTAAAATATCTAGAAATAAACATTATGAAGAGGGTTGCCAGTGTTCCTAACCTTCTGCTTCTTTCTTTTCTGACAGCATACTATGAAAGTGATTACCTCGGAGAATCCTCCATTTCGATACCAAACCAATAGTCTCTACACACCCATCACCACCCTCAAACATGCTGACCCCAGTGGGAATCTGCCGCTTAATGCCTTCCATCAAATGATTTTCCAGCATGATAGGCTGTTCAAAGCCAGCCTCAGCCTCCTCAAGATGCTGCAGTGGAGGAAGCGACGGGACATGGACTATAACAAGTCTACCTGAGAAGTGGCTGTCCTACCTCAGAGCCACTCGCTCTTTGGATGTAGGAGAACTCAGGCTGCCTAGAAAATGTAGTGTTGATTCCAGTCCTAATTAAAGGGTTCTATATACACCCTAGACATGGAGGCAACTTATTGTGAGGTTGGGTGGGCAAGCCTTGCCTCAGACATTCGATTCTGGGAGTGCATGGAAAAACAGGCCTGACCCATGGGGTGTAAGATGACCCTCTCTTATCTTTTCCATTTGTTTCCATATGTTTTGTGGAAAAGATCTATCCAATGGGTTTTGACCCATATAAGTCAGGAAGTAGGATGCCATGTAGATAACCCCTTTTTTGGCTCAAGCACAAGAATATCTTACAGCTGCAAAACAATTGGTTTCTGCTGAAAGGCCCAAGTTTACCAGCCAATGGTGACAAGCAAACACAGTCAAATATATCTGTGTTCTGCGTGGGGTCTTACCTCATTATCCTTTTCACTCTGAAATGTTTTAAGAATTCATTGCCAGAAGTGACCTAAATGATTATCTAGCCTAACCTTAGGCAAGCTGCCTAGTTTGACTGGGTGGTATGTTTTCTTTGTAATTTTTTTCATCAGCTTTTAAAAAATGGATTTAGGAGAGAGATCAACCAAACCCAGGAGGGTCATGAATAACTTGAGGGGAAGGGTCAGTGGCCAGCTTCCATCAGCTACTATTTTGATACCTGTAACTAAACATGGCAGAATTTACACCTTCTGTTTCCTGCTATGTCAGCTCTCTGGAATCCATAATAAGGCCATTGCCATGTTGTCTGAAGAAGTAATGCCCAGAATTTGACAAAGGTAATGTATAGCAGAAAGTCTGTGGCCTTTCAGAATTCATACTTAAAATATCTGGAAGTTGAATCATGGCAACTGGGCTTCTTTTCTTGAGAGACTGAAACGTTTCGCTGCTCATCCAAACAGCTTTGTCAGTCTGAGGAAAACTAGTTGCAAGTCCTCCATTTTATAGTTCATGGCCTATTGAGACTATTGTCCACCTAATGGGCTTATTCAGGCCATTGTTCATCTTATGAGCGTATTTCAGACCAGAGTGACATGAGGTCAAAGTGAACTATAAAATGGAGGACTTGCAACTAGCTTTCCTCAGACTGACAACACTGTTTGGATGAGCAGTGAAACATTTCAATCTCTCAAGAAAATAAGTCCAATTGTCATGACTCAACTTCCGGATAAACTCACCTGGATGACTGAGAATCTTCACAGATACTTAAAACATCTTGTCACTTCTTAATTCTTTCAAATTATTTCTAAGTGACCCTGAGAACTGAGAAGCACTCTTCAAGAATTCATCTGCCGAAGCGGTCTTAAAGGCTAGAAAAGCAGTTGTGTGACTCTTGAACACCCTAGAAATTGATAGACCGACCCTGTGACCCAAGGATAATACCAAAAGGAAGCATGGAGCAAAAAAATCAAAGGGAGAACACA
Organism: Phrynocephalus forsythii; assembly: GCA_029282475.1. Taxonomy (NCBI): domain Eukaryota; kingdom Metazoa; phylum Chordata; class Lepidosauria; order Squamata; family Agamidae; genus Phrynocephalus; species Phrynocephalus forsythii. The sequence goes on from JAPFRF010000011.1 coordinate 10,719,845, forward strand.
GGATGAGTTGCAGGGAGGAGAAAGAAGAGAGCAAGAAGGGAAAACTCTCTTGGGTGTGTGTTGGTCTTAAACAATAACTCTGGATAAACAGTAAATATATTTGAATAAATAAAGGGACATTCACTTGTGAGCAGCTGCATAAACCAGAAAGTTACTTGGGGAGCAATGTCCTTAAAAATATTGTCACTGAGATAATTTGGAGGGAGGGATATTGCACGGGGCTTCAAAACACACCTCAAATTTTGGAAGGCAGCTACTTGGTCCAGAGACATGGCTTAAAAACTGCAGTAGCATGTGGAGAGTAACAATGAAAAGACTCAAATATGTTTGTCTGTGCTAGATTAGATTGCAGGAGTTCCTGTGCATTTTTCACATTTCAGCACTTTTAATGAAATATTCATGGAGGGGTTTTTGCACAGAAACCCATGTATTTTGTATAAAGTACAGGGTTTTCTGTTCAAAAAGGTTTGCACAAAACAAAATGGTTTTGCACAAAAATATCACTTTTGCACAAAAAATACATTTTTTTACTAATGCTAATGACAGCAAAAATACTAGATTTCTCTAGTATAGGAGTGTAAAATCTTGCAGTGGTTGAACTGTTTTTATTGGAGTGTATTAACATGTCAAGCCAAGTCAAAACACCCTTTTAAAATCAAGAGCAAAAAAAATTAGTATTCATCACATTCTTAATCTAATATATTTATTGTAAGGATAAAATGAGGAGGACAATGTATTGTGGTCAAAGCCCCTTGAACTAGGAATACAATAAACCTGCAATAAAGAAAATTGTTTTTGGCTTTTTCTGCTTTCCTCCAATCTTTTTTGAATTCCTTTCTACAAACACTTCTCACTCGGGATGGGATAAGGATAACCATATAAGAGAGCGGGTCAGTTTTGTTAAGGAATTATTCTGGAGGAAAAATATATTCATTATGCGAAACTAGGGAAAGGGATTTGTTACAAATTCAAAATAAATTTCCATTTGATAGTCATTGGCTGATTTTGACAAGTAACTGCCTAACATTTTGATCCTGTGTATAATAGTCACAAAGTTGTATTCAGTTCAGTGAGACTAGAGGGGGTGATGGAGAACAGACAGTCTACATGGCTGTGGAGCTCTCCAGGTGAGCTGGGAGCAGTCATTGTGTTTCTCAGCACTATAATATGATAAAAAACAACAACCCTAAACTAGAAACCCTCAGTTGCACTCTTTTGAGCAACATAGAACGTGGGGAGCTACAAGCATAATAAGCATATATTGAGAAATACGAGTGAATTTGTTTCAGGTTTTACAAGATCTTCATGTTTTTGTTGTTTCATTGTCCTATTTCTATTATGATTACAAGAAGTAAAGACAACTGGCATACTGTACTGCCACATTTTTGCAGAGGTGGTACAAGACGTATCAAAGATGGCCCTTCTCAAGTATGAACATTTGCAACAGAAAATTCAGACATTCATTGTTTATATTGGCCCCCGAAATATGAAAAGGGGAAGGAGATTAATTAATACAATTAAGCAATGCATATATTAAACTAAAATGCTGCAGCAAATAACTGAATTAAAATGGTATTGATTACAATCATATTCGAAGTATTTATGGGCATGGTGTGTGGGTGTGTGTGTGTGAGAGAGAGAGACCTTCCCTCTTTAAAGCTAACTCGAGATAAAAACCTGTAAAGAATGGCTGTTCTGTAGATAATGCTCACCCAGACCAGCAGGCTGTCTCCATTGGAACAACTGCCTTGGGGGGTAACTAGGAATCTTCAGAGTTATTGCTGGGAACTTACATCTTATATCCTTCTAATAAAACTGCAGTACTGTGTCTTAATGTGCCCATTCAGTAGATGTTGTTGTTGTTCAGTCGTTCAGTCGTGTCCGACTCTTCGTGACCCCATGGACCAGAACTCGCCAGGCCTTCCTATCCTCCACTGCCCCCCAGAGTTTTGTCAAATCCATATTGGTTGCATCGATGACACCGTCCAACCATCTCATTCTCTGTCGTCCTCTTTTCCTTTTGCCTTCTATTTTTCCCAGCATCAGGGACTTTTCCAGGGAGTCTTCTCTTCTCATGAGGTGGCCAAAGTACTGGAGCCTCAGCTTCAAAATCTGTCCTTCCAGTGAACATTCGGGGTTGATTTCTTTCAGAATGGATAGGTTTGATCTCTTTGCAGTCCATGGGGACTCTCAAGACTCTCCTCCAGCACCACAGCTCAAAAGCATCAATTCTGGGGCGATCAGCGGAGATCATTCAGTAGATGAGACAACAGATAAATCATATACTGCCTACCACCTGATCGAGCTGCACAGTGGAAAAACTGCACTAGCTATTAATTAATGCAGCAGCTTTCGAGTGAAGGGGCCAGAAAATCAGAATCCAGAGTTTTTAAACATGCCTAAATATTTATATGAATCAGGTTGTTCCAGTCTTTAATTAATCAGCTGCTATTGATATTTCCATCCTCACCTTCCTAACACTGTAGTTTTAGCTTTAGAAAACTTAAATTGCAGGTGTTCCTTGGGTACAGTTAGGAACTGTGCTTTCAAAAACATATGCATCCCAAACTGAGTATATAAAGGAATAGTGTTATCAGCATACAATAATATTGAAAGAGCTTTATTCTCAGGAAAAGAAATGGCAGCTTTGATTTTGTATCCAGGCTCCATCTTTGGCATAAATCAGCTATGCAGAACATACACATAGAAATACCGACTTATATGGGGCTCTCAGCAAGAAACAAAAAGACGATGGTATGGCATGAAACACTAACTTACATTTTAATAGGAGCTTTTGTGTAATGAGGCCACTTTGGACATGAGAATGAGACAGAGACTACATAAAGCAAAGTGTTCTGCTTATATACCACCCCATACCACTTCAAGTAGTCTGTGGGTGGTTTGCAGTTTTTAGTTATGCAGGCTAGCGAGCTGGGTATTCAATATACTGACTTCGGAAGGATGGAAGGCTGAGTCAACCATGGGATTAAACCCCAGGTCGTGAGCACAGTTTTACCTGCAGTACAGGCATTTAACCACTGCGCCATGGGGCTCTTCAATAGTAAGACAATTATTCCCAAACTATGACGGTTACTTCACGTCCTACCTTGTTCCACGATTACATTTGTACCGTGACAGCATTCTTTGCAGCCACGTGGTTTTGTCCCTGTTCAGTCCTTGTTTCCGTTTACTCGCGGGCGTGATTACTTGTCTCGTGACAACTGTTACTTCTCGGTCTTGTTCCGTGACAAATTCTGAATTTGTCTTGCTTTCTTAACCCTTTTTTAAAAACAGTGATCCCCCGCCTATCGCTGGGGTTAGGGATATGACCCGACCCGCGATAACTGAAAATCCACGATATGCGGATGCAGGTCAGGTCGGGTGTGGGGGCCCTAACTGGGGGCTCTTGTACTTACCCCCAGCCTGGCGCTGCCCCGAATGGGACTGCGAGGGCCTTCCCCTGACTCTGTGGGGCACTGGAAAACCAACCAAACAGTGATTTGCAGTTTCTCTGGTGTCCCTGCATGGTGCAGAGAGGGCGCCCTAGCACAGTCTTGCCAAAGGACTGGTTTTCCTGACCTCCTATTTGAAAGGGAGCCTTCCCTGTTCATTCCCCACCAAAAAAAGCAATCCCATTTCCCCAGAAGTTGCTTCCCTTGGAGCATTTAAGCCACAAGTGTTTTCCCACTAAGCCACTTGTATAAAGCGTAGTCTCTGGGTTTTTCTAGTAGCCAGTCCTGGTAATACACCTTGGGAAGGTTAATTCATGAGCTGTCTTACGTGATTTTCTTATTTCATATTTTCAGGTAATGGATAAGTGAGTACTACTGACTTATGGCTACAGCAGTACTACTGTGCTGGGACACAAAGCCAGTGGCCAGTAAATCAAAGGAGAAGCGAGTCTAAGACATTTGGGAACCACTGGAAATATCATTTTATTGCAGGTTGAAAACATTACTGAAATAGTGTTGTGTAGTAAGAGCAGCTGTCCACCCCTTATTGCACTAATGAAACAAATTCTCATTTTTATGCTGTCTGTGCTATCTCCTGTGATTCTACCTTAAGCCTTTTCTTCATTAAATTGAAATAAATACCATCATTTCATTGCAATCATTAATTAGAGACCTTGAATTATCTGTAGGTCTGCATTCACTGACAGGAAGAGCCCTGGTTAATTAAAGTGGCTATAATTACAGCAGAATGGTTAATGAGTGTTTAAGGATTAGGGATCTTGTACATAGGTAAGGAATAAAACCTTACTCAGCATAGTTTTCATTCTGACTCACTAGTTTCTCTACCCACCACTCTGTTACCATGACAACACAATAGGATTCTGTGAGGAACCCCCCCCCCCATGCATTCCACAGTATATTTGCAGACAATCCTTTTTCGCATTACAATCTGCAAAGTAACATTTACTTCAGATTTTGGATGGTCAGTTTTAAGAGGAACCGAAATTTCCTGAGGTCAGGACTCTAGAAAGCTGATGAACGTTTGCTACCATGTTGGGGGGGGGAGTTTCTTCAGGTTGTTTTTGCTGACAGCAAAGTTTGTGGCTGTGGCTGGCAGGAAGCTTGTCTTGGGATATCACAGAAGGATGTTGTGGTGACCTCAGTCTGCTGCAGCTCATTTGCAAAAGTCTGTTTTCCACATCTGAGATGTAAAGGAAGACTTTAAGGAAGACTACAATTTTATACCCCCTTTCATCAATCCCCCACTTATTTCTGAGTAGCTGTTATAGGATGGCATTGTCACTAATGCCATTAAAAGTTAGAGGGTGTAAGTAAAACATGGATCAGTCATATGGATCACTAGTACAAACATTACTTTCTAGTGGCTGTTGACTTTTTGCCAGCATCTGTAGCCGGTATCAGGCTCCCCTAAACTCCTTGCCCTCGGAAGATGCAGGCCACAGAGACTGGTGAAACGTCAGGAAGAGAAACGTCCAGAACAAAGCCAAACAGCCCCCAAAAGGCCATTAGATCCCGGCTGTGAAAGCCTTCGAGAATACATTGTTTGCTATCATCACTTTTTGCTCAAAAGGTATTTAAGATCAGAGAATCATAGAGTTGGAAGAGACCTCAAGGGCCATCCAGTCCTACCCCTTTCCTATGCAGGAACCCCCATCACAGTACTCCCAACAGATGGCCATCCAGCCTCTGCTTAAAAACTTCCAAAGAAGGAGACTCCACCAACTTCCATGGCAGCATAGTCCACTGCTGAACAGCTCTGTCAGGAAGTTCTTCCTAATGTTCAAATTAAATCTCTTTTCTATTAGTTTGAAACCATTGCTCCAAGTCCTAGTCTCTGAAGCCATGGAAAACAAGTCAGCCCCCTCTTTGATCGTACAAAATAAAATAGGATGTCTGTGAAGATTCTCAGTCGTCCAGGTGAGGTTATCCAAAAGTTGAGTCATGGCAACTGGATTTATTTTCTTGTGATGAAGCTGTTTGATGAAGCTGCTCGGATGAACAGTGAAATGTTTCAATTTTACAAGAAAACTTTGCCACAACTCAACTGTACTGGCACATAGACTTTCCTTTAACTTTTAGACTCATTCTGTGTTGACGAGGATTTTAGAGAATGCAGTCAATACCAGTACTGTACTTCAAATTCTTCCTGGAAACATCCCCATAGCCAGGAAACTATAAGCCCTATTTAACAGACTGAGAGCAGCATTTGGACTTGCTGGAGTTTTTAAAAACATTTTTCCAATGAAGTTTTATCTGGAATTTGAGTCATGGCAATTGGACTTGTTATCTTGAGAGTCGGAATCGTTTCGCTACTCATCCAAGTAGCTTTGTCAGCAGCTTCCAGATAATCCCTTCCAGATAATTCCCGCCATCTTATGTCCAAGCGGCTATACTTATGTGTATAATGTTTGTGCACGCTTGGTTTATAGTTATCACTGTTGGTTTTAGATGCAATGGTTTTTATTGTTTATTTACTTTGTTGTGCTATATATTATTGTCCTGTGTTTATTGGCGCTTGCCATAAGCTGAGTTTCGAAAGAAAGATAAGCGGGGTATAAATATAAAAATAAATAAATAAATAAATAAAATCCCATCTGGATGACTGAGAATCTTTACAGACAACATAGTTGTATGTTTGACATTAGAATAGCCTGAACAAAGTCTAACTGAGGCCTATGTGACAGATGCATACAGGGGCAACTAGCAAACACCTGGCCAATAGCCAGGCACCCATGTTGAGGGATGAATCCAGTAGAATCTGTAGTGTTGAACAGGAACAGATTTCAATAAAATCCTGGGCCCACAGTTTGCTCACCACATCTCTATGCTGACCAAAAGTAACAAGAGGGATAGGATAGGATATAGGGAAAGGGCAACTCCTGGATTGGGACCAGGGACATAACAGCCTTGTTTCAGGAGTTGGCCACTTCCAGATCACAAGGCATTGATGAAGTTGAATTGCTTACATATGTAGCATAGGTGGATTGGTAATGGATGTGTTGCCTCTGCTCAGAACTGTCTTGTATACTAGTTTGAACAAGACTAGTGGGTGTGGTGATAAATGTTGAAGTGCCAGTCGTAATCAAATCAACCTGGTATATATATGCTTCCACTGGGAACTAAGCGATGCAGGCAGCTTTGTGGATACACATCGATACACCAGCTCTTCCAGTTTTCATTTCCTCCATGAACTTGTATTTTCAAAGCAAAGCAAAGCAAAGCAAAGCAAAGCAAAGTGTTCTGCTTATATACCGCCCCATACTACTACAAGTAGTCTCTGGGCGGTTTACAATGTTTAATTACAGAGTACAGGCTACACATTGCCCCCCCCCCAGCAAGCTGGGTACTCATTTTACCGACCTCATAAGAACATAAGAACATAAGAAGAGCCATGCTGGATCAGGCCAAAGGCCCATCTAGTCCAGCTTCCTGTATCTCACAGCGGCCCCACCAGATGCGTTTGGGAGCGCATGAGACTAGATATCTGTCTCCCGATACCACTCCCCTGCATCTGGCCCTTGAAGTACCCTGGTTTAAAGCCTAGAGATTACACATCTCCATCATGGTTTGTAACCCGTGATGGACTTTTCCTCTAGGAATCTGTCCAATCCCCTTTTGAAGGCATCCAGGCCAGATGCCATCACCACATCCTGTGGCAGGGAGTTCCATAGACTTACAACGCGCTGGGTGAAAAAATATTTTCTTTTGTCAGTTCTTACTCTCCCAGCACTCAATTTGAGTGTATGTCCCCTAGTTCTGGTATTTTGAGAGAGGGAGAAGAGCTTCCCTCTATCCACTTTACTCATACCCTGCATTATTTTGTATGTCTCAATCATATCCCCCTCAAGCGCCTTTTTCCAGACTAAAGAGGCCCAATTGTTTTAGCCTTTCTTCATAAGGGAGGTGCCCCAGCCCAGTAATCATTTTAGTCGCTCTCTTCTGCACCTTTTCCAGTTCCACTATGTCTTTCTTGAGATTCGGTGACCAGAATTGTACACAATACTCCAGGTGGGGCCTTACTATTGTTTTGTATAACGGCATTATAATGTTGGCTGTTTTATTTTCAATCCCCTTTTTGATAATCCCTAGCATGGAATTGGCCTTCTTCACTGCTGCCACACATTGGGGAGACACCTTCATGGAGCTGTCCACCAACACACCAAGATCTCTTTCCTGATCCGTCACGGATAACTCAGAGCCCATGAGTTGATAGATGAAGTTTGGATTTTTGCCCCAATATGCATTACTTTACATTTGGTTACATTAAAACGCATTTGCCATTTCTCAGCCCACTCCCCAGTTTGGAGAGATCCTTCTGGAGCTCTTCACAATCTTCTCTGGTTTTTACCACACGGAAAAGTTTTGTGTCATCTGCAAACTTGGCCACCTCACTGTTTATCCCTGTCTCCAGGTCATTTATGAACAGATTGAAAAGCACCGGTCCCAGGACCGAGCCCTGGGGCACACCGCTTTTCACTTCTCTCCATTGTGAAAATTTCCCATTGACACCTACTCTTTGTTTCCGGGATCTCAACCAGTTCTCAATCCATAAGAGGACCTGCCCTCTTATCCCCTGACTATGCAATTTTCTCAGCAGCCTTTGGTGAGGGACTGTGTTAAAAGCCTTTTGAAAATCCAGATAGACTATATCCACCGGTTCACCCAAATCCACGTGCCTGTTGACCTTTTCAAAAAATTCTAAAAGGTTTGTAAGACAAGATTTACCCTTATAGCCTGGATTAAAGACTGGATTCTGATGACAAACAAAAGAATTTTGCAGCTTGAGAGTTATGGCCTAGATAAGGGCTGGCACTATTACATGTGGTATAAGGGCAACATACCCACTCTCTTCAAAAAACACTGGATAAGGAACGCCCTATTTAGAATATGGTTATTGATTAAAAAACAATTTTACCCTAAAGTACCACTGTGGCTATCTCCTCTGGGAGCGACCCATAGCTCCCATATAAGTGAAACTCCAAAAGTTATAACTTATAGACACCTTCTGAATGTTGACCTTTCATTGAAACCATTAGGGAAATTAGTATCAGAAGGTTACAATTTAGATTGGTGGAAGTATCAACAAATATATGCACACTTCAAAGACCTCAACAAAGAGGGGGGATTTACGACTACTGATACTTCACTTGATAAAATACTTTCTTCCGGCGATGCTAAGCTGCTTAGTAAATTTTACACCATATTGTTAAATGAAAAAATGATTGATACACAGGTCAAAGATACTATGATAAGATGGGCAGAAAACTTTGGTTATCCTATTCATCTAAACAAATGGGACTCTTTGTGGAATACAGTTAAAATCTTTAAATCTATTTCTTTTAAGGAAAACTGTTATAAGATGTTTTATAGATGGCACTTTGCACCACACCGATTATCTAAGATGTATAATTGCTCACACAAATGTTGGAAATGTAAACATGACTGCGGTACTTTTTACCATATGTGGTGGACATGCAAAGAGGCAAAGGCATATTGGAAGATGGTAAAACTATTTTTAGAAAGATGTTTGAAAATTAAGATAGAGCTTAGACCAGAACTTTTCTTATTAAATATAGTAGATATAAATATTTCATATGATCAGAGATATGTACTTCACCATGTAATTGTTGCTGCAAGGATATTGTATGCGAAATTCTGGAAACAACCAAACGTGCCAACAGAGAAGAATATCCACGAAAAGATAAGAGAATGTATTGAAATCGATAGACTTTCCGGCTATTTAAAGGGAGACTATGATGAGATCTCTCGGAAAAGATGGCAAGAAGTAACAAACTTATTAGTATTGTGATAATATTTGGCAAACTATCAATATGTTATATTACTTTTCTTCTACTTTGCTTGACATATTCAATGTAAATTTTAAATTTTATCCCTCCCCTTTTTCCCTTTCCCTTTTCCCCTCTTCAAAAACCCAATAAAACTATAAAAAAAAAAAAGATTTACCCTTACAGAAGCCATGCTGATTTTCTCTCAGCAAGGTTTGTTCTTTTATGTGTTTTAAGATTTTCTCTTGGATGAGGCCTTCCACCATCTTCCCTGGGACAGATGTAAGGCTAACCGGCCTGTAGTTTCCTGGGTCCCCCCTCCTTCCTTTTTTAAAAATTGGTGTGACATCCGCTATCCTCCAGTCCTCCGGCACTGTGGCCGTTTGAACAGACAAGTTGCATATTACCGTTAAGAGATCTGCAATTTCATTTCTCAGTTCCCTAATAACCCTTGGGTGGATGCCATCTGGGCCCGGTGACTTGTTAATCCTCAATTTATCAATTAGTCCTAAAACCTCCTCTCTTTTAACCTGTATTTGATTTAATTCTTTAGTCAAGAGGGGCAGCTCAGGCAGCGGAATCCGCTCAAGGTCCTCTGTCGTGAAGACAGACGCAAAGAACTCGTTCAATTTCTCTGCAATGTCCAAGTCCTCCTTAACCTCCCCTTTTCCTCCCTCACCATCCAGAGGCCCAATTGGTTCTCTGGCAGGTTTTCTACTTCTAACATATTTAAAGAAGCTTTTATTATTACCCTTTATATTGCTAGCCATGCGTTCCTCAAAGTCTTTCTTTGCCTCCCTTATCATCTTTTTACATTTCTTTTGCCAGAGTTTGTGTTCCTTTTTATTTTCCTCATTTGGGGAGGATTTCCATTTACAGAAGGACCTCTCCTTGTGCTTTAGAGCCTCTCTAACTCCACTCGTTAACCATGCCGGTGTCCTCTTGGACTTAAATGAGCTCTTCTTTCTTTGTGGTATGCACTTGTGCTGGGCCTCTATTATTGTTGTTTTAAACAGGCTCCATGCACTCTGAAGAGATTGGATTCTTCTAACCCTCCCCTTCAGTTTCTCTCTAACTAGTTTCCTCATCTGAGGGAAGTTTGCCCTTCAAAATCAAGGGTTTTTATGTCTGATTTGGTTGACACTCTTCCTCCGACATGCATGGCAAAGGTAATTGCAGCATGGTCACTGTTCCCCAGAGGCTCAGTGACATTCACATCCCTGACGAGGTCCTGAGTATCACACATTAGATCTAGAGTTGCCTGTTCTCGGGTGGGCTCCATGACAAGTTGCTCTAAGGCACAGTCATTCAGCAAGTCGAGAAACCCAGTTTCTCTTTCTTGCCCGAAGCTCGCATTGGCCCAGTCAATGTGGGGATAATTAAAGTCCCCCATGATTACTATCCTATCCCTCTTAGCCACCTCCATGATTTCTCTCCTCATTTCAAGGTCCCCCTCAAGTTTTTGATCTGGTGGACGATAGAATACTCCAACTATCACATCACTCTTTGGACCTGGTAGTTTAACCCACAGTGATTCTATGACGGAGTCAGACCCTCTGTCATTCTGCTGGATTTTATGTCTTCTTTGACATAGATGGCCACTCCTCCTCCAACCCACCCCTCTCTATCCCTTCTATAGAGTTTATAGCCTGGGATTGCTGTGTCCCACTGGTTCTCCACATTCCACCAGGTTTCTGTTATGGCTATTATATCAATGTTATCCCTAGCTGCCAGATGTTCCAGTTCTCCCATCTTTGCTCGGAGGCTTCGAGCATTGGCGTAGAAGCACTTGTACAGTGGGTCCCGCAACAGCTGCTGCCTTGTTCTTCTCCCCCCGCAGCTTTTATTTTCAGTAGACGAACTGTCACATTCCGCTATTCTGCCAGTGTTAATACTTGCTATGCCATCTCTATGTGATTCTCTACCCTCTCCAACCTCATTCCCCGAGGATGAGGTGTTCCGAACCGGATGCCACACAGCTCCTGTCGGCTTTCCCCCAGTTATCAGTTTAAAAGCTGCTCTGCTGCCTTTTTGAGGTTGAGTGCCAGCAATCTGGTCCCATCATGATTCAAGTGCAACCCATCCCTCCTGAAGATGGAAGGCTGAGTCAACCTTGAGCCTGCTACTGGGGATTGAACCCAGGTCCTGAGCACAGTTTTACTTGCAGTACAGGCATTTAACCACTGCGCCACAAGGCTTCACCTATTTATTGGGTCTTCTTCGCCCATTCAAGACCAAGCTGTTCCAAAACAATGATTTGCTTTACAAGGAAGATGATTCACAACAAGATACTGCTTCTGGGAAAGTCCATTCCCCCGTCAACCATCGCGACAGGGCGTGTGTGGCAGATTACCTCATCATCCCGGCTAATCAAAAGGTGTGTCTCTCCCCCCGCAGCCCCCCGCCGTCTTCTTTTCTACAGAACGGCATAAAATAATAGAGGCGCATAAATTAGAAGCCCACCAACATTTTGTCCCTGCAATCGATAAACGCGAGGACTGCGAACGCGCCATACGACTAGTGTTACTGATTGCCACTAATAAGACACGCGTGGTGCAGTGAAGTCTCCTTTCTACATTGGGGGAAAAAAGACTTCGGTTGTTTCCTAACACACGGGGTGGAATTATGAATCACGTAGGAAGGCTTCACGGCAATGCTGCAATTTAAACGGAGGGGACGCGCCGTCTAGAGCGGAGCACTGCACCCATATGGGAAAAAACCTCAAGGCAAACTCTGCATTTGCCTTAATTATTTAAGTTATTGCGCTGTACACCATCCTCTCGTCTTTTACTAGATTGATTGATTGTTTGATTGCCGCCCCCTAAACGCCGTTTAAGGGAAGAGGCCCAACCTCAATTATGGGACGAGCGGATCTCCGCGGTCCAGATCTCTCCCTTTCGAGGTCTGAACCTAAGACGGGGGTCGTAAAGGAAGCGCCCCCAAGGCGGCTCGTGAGCGAAGGAGGGGCGTCACGCCTCGAAAATGTGGCGCTGAGGTTCCCTCCCCAAAAAGCTGTCGACTGATAGGAAGCTACGACGGCGTTTCCTTCCTTCCTACACATGCCGCCAGATTCCCTGTGCCTTTTTTTGGGGGGGGGGGGAGAGCGAGAAATCATCGAAGCAAGCTCCACTAAAAGTGCAGGAAAGGCCGACTCCGACGTGCAACCGCGCCTGGAATGGTAGCCTCGGGGAAAATCTGGAAAAGTTAGGAAGTTGCTAGCCGGCAGGATGGCGGCGTTTGCTTCCTTCCCAAAAGGACGGCGCCCTCGGCCTGCCCTGCCCTGCCCCCTCGGCCTGTTGATGGGCGCGGGAGAAATGGGGGGGGGCGTGCGCAGTGGCGGTTTCTATAGTTGCATGCATCTATAAACTCTTGGAAAGGGCGGGAGGGAAGGCGATCGAAGACGACAACGGCAGACACCACCCTCAAACCCACCCCACCCCCCGACGCCGGGCAAAGGCAACACCCGACTCCTGCCTGCGCCTTTAAGGATTGCAGGCGGAGGCGGATCGGGGAGTGTCCCGGGCAGGCGCCGGAGGTTGCGCGGCCGGAGGAGTGGGACTCTTTGGGACGGGAGGAGGAGTGGCGGCGGCGGCTGGGCTTTGGCGGGGGCCTGCCGGAGGGGACGGAAAGGGCGCGGGGAAGGCGCTGCCACCATGGACTGGGGCACGGAGCTCTGGGTAAGCCGAGCGGGCGGGGAAGCCGCCCGGGATGGGCGCTCGTGGCTCTCCTTGGGATCCGGCCCTTTGGATTTTCCCAATGTGCTTCGGATAATTCTCTCCCGCGTAGCAAACACACTTTCTTCTCCTCCTCCCCCCCCTCCCGCTCCCCGTCTTGACCGCCTTTCTTCCCCATCATCCAGGCGCTTTGCGTCCTTCCTGCCCCGACTCGGCCGCGGTGCAGGCTTGGGTCCTCCAGCCGCTTCCCCGGTCACAATGTTGGGTTCCTCCCACCGCTTGGGAACTCCCCCCCCCCCCCGCGCCCGCACTAGATTCCCTTGCGCGTTCTCGGCCACTTCAGTCCCGTGGCTCACTCTGATTTTCTCGATGGCTGCTAATCTAGCGTCTCGACTCGACCTCGGTGCTTTTCCATCCTTGTTTTAGGGCAACACGGCTGTTTTCTTTCCCATCTTTGCCTCTCGTGTACCCATGGGGGCTCTTGCGTGGGGGCGGGGGCGCGCGGAGAGATGGTGCGTGAGTCTCGCCTTCTTCTCATCTTCGGTAGTGAATCTGACTTCCATGATCGGTGGGGAATTATACTTTGTATAAAGGATATCATGTTTGGATGTAGGAGAACTTTTCCTTGGCCTCCTAAATTAGACCAGGAGGTGCGATCACACTCGTGATCTTCAGCATTTAAAGCTGTAGATGTGCCCAAGACCTCTTCAAAACTTACCTTCTCAGCTGGATCTCCTTGAAGTAGAAGATATGAAAATAGACTAAACAGTTTAAGAACCCTCACTTTGTAATAAAGGAAAAAAAATCTGCCTGTGTTCACGATTGGAGTTTATGCCCTCCCCCTTGCTTGCCTAGCCTGAGGCAGGTTGGCATTGCTGCTTTACCAAGCCCTGTTTTGCATTCTGCAGTACTCAGATGGACAGTTGCGTTGTGACTTACCGACTTGACAAGTTGCATGTCTGTTCTCTCTGTAATGTATGAAATGATGTCTGTATTTTACATTTTATTAATGCCAATACATTGTTAGTCAATAAGGATAGTGACTATCCTGAGATGAAAAACATGGAACAGAGTTCTCAACAAAAAACGTGTAAACAAATTTAGCACTCATGGGACTAAGGACAGGCAACTGTTTAAATAGCAGACATCCCAGAATAGAAATATACTGTCATTTCTTTCAGTAGAGGGATGCAAAGTGGAGAGTCTTACGGTTTGAAATTTGTCTGCAGGTCATCAGGCCTTTAGACAGCCAACTTTGCTGCTGGTAACAATTTATTTAGAATAACAAGTAAAAAGGATTGTGAGGAGCTCCAGTGATAAGAACATAAGAACATAAGAAGAGCCATGCTGGATCAGGCCAAAGGCCCACCTAGTCCAGCTTCCTGTATCTCACAGTGGCCCCACCAGATGCGTTTGGGAGCGCATGAGACTAGATATCTGTCTCCTGATACCACTCCCCTGCATCTGGCCCTTGAAGTACCCTGGTTTTAAGCTTGGAGATTGCACATCTCCATCATGGTTTGTAACCTGTGATGGACTTTTCCTCCAGGAATCTGTCCAATCCCCGTTTGAAGGCATCCAGGCCAGATGCCATCACCACATCCTGTGGCAGGGAGTTCCATAGACTAACAACGCGCTGGGTGAAAAAATATTTTCTTTTGTCTGTTCTTACTCTCCCAGCCCTCAATTTGAGTGTATGTCCCCTAGTTCTGGTATTTTGTGAGAGGGAGAAGAGCTTCCCTCTATCCACTTTACTCATGCCCTGCATGTCTGCAAACTGGAGTTCACTGTAAAATATTTAAGCCATGCGTTTAGGGGCAAACATATCCTAACTTCATGTTATTATATGCTAGTAGGGTCTGAGTTGTCATGAACTGACTCAAGGAAGATATCTTATGGGCTGTGGTGGCTTGTTTGTTGAAAATGTTGACTTGTTGCTGTGGAAATGGCACACTGGAATCATTGCAGAAGAAACTGAAAGCAAAATTGCCAATATTGTGGTGCTTGTATATGAATCAGTGATGCACTCCCATTTGCAGGTGCCATTTGCTTCTCTCATCAGTATACCTCAGAGAGCCTACTGTAACTGTGCTTCTACAAAAGGTGCCAGACATACTAAATGACTAAAGTGCTGGAGCAGCTCCCTGATCAGACAAGGGTGCAGTGCTTGGGCTCTTCAGCTTGGAGGGGGGGGCAGAGAGAGACTGAGAGGCGATGTAGTGGAGGTGTATAAAGGGGTGTATGAAAGCAGAGAGGGACAAATTATTCTTTCTCACAATCCTAAAATCTAAATTTATCCATTCTAGATAAATGGCAAAAGATGCAGGACAAATTAAAGGAAACACTTTTAAAACAAAAACTATGAAAGTCACTATCATAAGATGTAGTGTTGGCACACAAACTGGGGTGGCTTTGGAAGGAGATTGGTTTATATTCATGGATAATGGAACTGTTGATGACCACTGAGCATGAGGGCTGTGTCTTTATACCACTTCCTGGGATACATGATAAGAGATTTATTCTTATGAATGCCATACTATGAGGTTCCCACTGGATGAACTAGAAAGTGGACTTTGTGATGCTTCAAACAATAACCCTTTAGGAATGCTTTTCTTCAAAATCCTTATCCCTTAAAACCTTTTTTATTTGTATTTGAAAACAAAGTGGCTGAAGTTGGGGAGGGAGAGAGGTAAGCAATTGATTAATGAAGTGACATTTGTTCTGGTCTGTACCTGTATTAAACAATGTAGAATCCACAATGTTCTTGTTATCCAGGATTTTTTTCTTGTGCTTATTTTACAATAGCAACAGGCTAACTTTTTTCTTACGCAGCATATTTTGCCTAATTTTATTTATTTAGAAATAAGATATGTACATCTGAACTTTTCACAGCAGTGTTCCAGCAATGGAATGCTCAGTATAAATGTCAAATGAAGATACATTTACATCATCAGTATATAGATGGTAACTGAAGTATATCAAGGAGGCTTGCAGAAATTTAAAAATGCAGGATTTTTTTCCTTGTTGAACTGCTGAAATTTTTAGGCCTCATTGCATAACAATGTTTTTAAATTTAAAAAGGAAAGGAAACACTTAAAAACACTTAAGATCTTTATATGGTTGAGACATACCTAATCTGTGTCTGTCTTTGACGGACATCCATGGAGTTCAGCTTTTTTTGCAAGAATTCAAGCAAGTACTTGGATGGCCAGGAAAACTGGTCATTAGACCAATAATGGACCTAGACTCTTCATGACCCCATGTCCATGGAGTTTTATTGGCAGGAATACTGGAGTGGTTTGCCAGTTCCTACTCCAGGTACCTAAAGCCCCTGGTATTCCCTGGTGGTCTCCCATCCAAGTACTAACCAGGGCCGACCCTGCTTAGCTTCTGAAATCAGGCAAGATCAGATAGAATAACACTTTATTGTCATTGTACAAGTACAATGAAATAAAAAAGTGCTATCCAGTCTGCACATCACTCACTTCCAATATAAACTTCCAAAATATAAAGCCTATCATTAACAACAAACATCAATATACAGGACATACTCCTGGATTAATCACCCAGCTTTATTTTTCCCATTATAAAACTCTAATAAGACATAAGGAAACATAAGACATTATAAGACATAAAAAACCAAGCATACACTCACACAACCCTACACACACACCTAACAGCATTAGTACCCAATACATTTAACAACTACAAATTTAAAAAACACACACACACACACACAACCCTATTTCTCTATATCTGATTCCAAACTCTCTTCTTTAGCCTTTGAAATTTCGGTTTCACACTTGACAATGAGTTCAAGGAATGTATAAGTCTCTCCTGTGGTTTTTTTTAAAACCTAAGAAGCAGATACAAAGGCAAGAGACCCTCTTCAGGTTTCTTTTTAAATTATTTTAACAGTAGAAAACATTCAGGACAGTTTGAGAGCACATCTGTCCTATATGACAAACTTAGGCTTCTTATTTTTTTCTGTGAAGGTCTCTGTTTCTCCTCCCACTTCAGAAAATGTTGCTGCTGTAGAGCTAACGGGTAGTTGCTTAGTTGCTTTCCATCCTCACTGATTATGTTAAGTGACCTGAAGTCCCTTTTGAGTTCCCATAAGGACCAGCCTTTCCTCTTGTATCAGGTTCGCCTTTTTGCTTTTTGTCATTCACTTAGGAGACATAGGATCCTAAAGGTGTCTTTCTCACCCCTTAAGCAAAGCTGATATGTCTAATCTAGTTAGATCAGAGATTAGCTCTCATTAGGTTGCTAGAGTAGAGCAGGCTATTTCTGGTGCGTACCCTTTCATGGGCAAAAGTGCAGAGACAAAAAGTTACAGATTTGTACTGTCTATGGCTGCTCATTCAGCGACTATCACTTTAACTCTGAGTGATATAATATAGTTGTGGAATTTTACATGGCGGCCTGAATTCATTGCTCATGAAATTAGTAAATTCTGTTGCAGACTGATTGTTTAATTCATATTTATTGAATTAGAAATACTGCCTGTGGGAAATAAATTTGAACTGTAGGAAGTTGCATGCAAACTGTGTCAGTAGATTATGTTACCATACAGAAATAAGTTTGTTGTGCTGATATGAACGTACGCTTTCCACCAGGGCATCTACATTACCCCTGTATGCAGAAGAACCAGTGCATGTGTGCACTTGTTTACACAGATTCCTCAAACCTTCACATGGATAGCCATGCAAGCACAACACAAATTACAAAATCCATATTGGCCGGTACTGTTTTAGCTCAACAAAAAAGACACAAAAAGTGCTAGCTTGCAGAAGTAAGCCGGGGTGGGAAGAGGAGTAAGCCTGACCTTACTTAATTTCCTGTAGCTTTCATATATTGACATGTAGTGGAGACAAGAAAGGCTCTGCAAGCAATCAGTTGGGGCTCATTGGTGCAGTGGTGTTTGTTTCCACATGGAGTAGCCCTTCCTGACAGCCAGGAAATCAGAAAGTTTTGGGGTTCCATTCTAGACATTTGCAAATCTCTGCACTCAACAATCATAATGTCTATGCTTTTTTCCTACATGAAAAGATTAGACCATAAAGCCGGAATAACTTGTGGTCAGTTCACGCAGTCAGTTTTGCCACAGTGTGGTAGGCTGTGTATTTTGATTCCCGCCCCCCCCCAAGAGGAGGATGCAAAACAATTGCTTTCCAAACTTATTCCCTGTAAATGCCTTTTTACTAGATCTAAATCCTAAATCCTTAACCTTGTAGAGTGAGTTGGTAAGAGAAGGAGATTTAATTGAGTTTTAGCGGGGAAATGTAGGCTACAGAATTAGAAATGGTATGTTTCCCTTGTATTTTCTGGACTCCCAGTGTTGATCTGAAGAATTAGGAGGTAGTTTGCAGGTGAAAAGCTTTCTACAGGAAGGGGTATTTAATCCTCTTTCTGTAGTACATACATGCACAGATTCATTCCTGGTAATTATTGTACTTGAATAGTCCCCCCAAATTACTAGTTAGGCTCCAGGATTCCATAGCCAGGGAAAGTTGCAAGGAATAATTGGGAAACATTACAGTCACTTCTGTGCCCCAGTAAAAAGGTAAAGGTAAAGGTTCCCCCCGCACATGCATGCTAGTTGTGCCCTACTCTAGGGGCTGTGCTCATCTCTGTATTCAAGCCAAAGAGCCAGTGTTGTGCAAGTCCATGGCCACATGGCTGGCATGGCTGCAAGGAAACACTATTTTACCTTCCCACTTTTTACAGTTGTACCTATTTATCTACTTGCATTTACGTGCTTTGGAACTGCTAGGTTGGCAGGTGTTGGGGTTATCAGCGGGAGCACGCTCTGCTGCGTGGCACCTGGGAATCGAACCACCCAGCTGGCAACTTTGCAGTCAGCAGTTTCGGAGCCTTAGTCCGCTGAGCCACCACACCTCCAGTACTTGTATCTAAATGCTTCACAACATTGGGCAATATAACTTGTAGATTTGCACTGTGTGTCAAGCGGATTGATGGATTTTTTATAAATTTATTTTTATTTTGAAATAGCAGATAAAGTTGTCTATACTGAGTTGCTCTTCTGCAGATTTATTTATTTGTTGTCTATTGTTCAAGCTGTTCTAAATGATACATAGGTGTGGTCTCTAGGATATTTTTAAACTTTAGATCAAGATTTGCAAGTCTCTTGATGTCTAGAGTTTATATTCGGAAATTAGGTGTTCATGATTTAGCCATTGCTATTTGTTTCAGGTAGTCCCTTCTACTGCTTCCAGTGCATTTTCCCATTTCATCTCTGTAGCTGAAATCTCTTATACCTGTCTATTGTTTAACCTTGCTGATGTTATAGGCTTTTGCACTAACTACAAATTATTTTATAAAAAATGCAGATATTTCTATTGCACGAACTAATAATTTACTCAATTTTTTTGCATCATTCAGAACTTTTCTCATATTTATAAGAAGCTGATCCAATAACTTCTTAAAAATTCTTATTCATGGGAAATACCATTTCTGATAGTCAGTAGTAAATAACTTACAACATTTTTAAATGTTTCTGTATAGATAGAAAAGAAAGGTGAAGTGGTTAGGATCCATGCAGCATTGTAAATTAAGCTTTTTGATTGTTAAAAGAGATTTTCAATATATTGGTTTAGATGTTACTGCATATGAAGACTTCTGTTCATACTAAGTAATCTTTACCCAGTTGAACCCATTTTAAGTGACCATTAAAAGTTCTTTTTACTTTTTCCCTCTTTATGGCTTTCTAAATAGAAAACATGAAGAATATAGTACACTATATGCTCGTGCCTGGGAGAAAGTCCTGTTGAACACATCGGGGTATAATGTGTAGCAGAAGTGTGTAGATCTATGTTTTTCCAGTACAACACCCAGAATTCTCCAGACAACATGGTGCAGTTGTTTATTTGGATACAAAGCCTCTGTGTTTAGCAATGGTACTCAAAAAATACAAGCTTGCACACCTCTGATTTGTAGGATACTTGTGCAGAATTCTGCTGTGGGCAAGTTCTTTGTGACCATGCATTCTTGCTGTTTAACAAGAAGTAACTGGTTTGTTTTCTCATTGCATGTCTTCTTAATACTTTGAGGTACTGTAAGTGTGTTTGGTCTCCTTGGATCCTGTTCTCCACTATGAAATGGAAATAGCAAACCCTTTTCTGCTTCAGAGAGGAGTGAAGGTGCAAGTGAAGGTAGTATTGTTTGCATTGTACTCCCCGTTAAAGGCTACAATACTATATTGTGTAATGTATTTGAAGAAGCGTTGTACAGTTCAAGACCTGCTTTCAAGTAAGCCTGTATAAGATTCGACTGTATGCCATCATATGAAGTAGGAGTTTGTGGAGCAGGGAAGAATGAAGGGGCTCAGCCAATGAGAGTGCTGCCTACACCCAGACAAGAGAACTGGGTGGAATGGTGGGAAAAACGGAGGAGACAAGGAACACCCGGATCAGGGAAGAGAAGGCTTGAGAAGAGAAAAGAAAGAAATTTGAAGAGTCTTTGTGGATTGGGGAAACAGAAAGGGCGGTAAAGGTGGACCAACCCACAGCTGTGGAGGTGGGGTTTGGGAAAGTAAATAAGGGAAAGCCACACGTCTTGCCCCCAGGATGGGAGTGGGTCTGGATGGAAGACCCAGACACCAAAAGATGGGAAAAGATGATGATGTCTCAGGTGGAGGCAGAGAGTTATAGAAGGCAGGCGCACAAGAAGAGCTGCTCATATTGGGGAGAACGGGAGGCCAGAGCATACAACAGAAAGCTAAAATGAATAAGGCAAGACATAACCTTTGAGAAATGGATGGCCAAAGTGCAAGTGAAGGAACGTTGGACCGGGAGGTACTCCTGCGGGAGGTGATTGGCGCTTCGAAAGGACTTCCCTGGTTGGGGATGCCATCGGGAGAAATATGCACCCAAACCCTCCACGGAGATTGGGGTGCAGACTCCAGCACTGACCCTGGACTCAGAGCCGCAGAAGGGGTCTAGTGGGGAGCCAACCTCTCAGGAGCTGAAGGGGGATTGAACCCTTCTATATTCACCCCATCGAGAGACTCGAAAAACAATCCTTTTGTTAAAAATGTTGGAGAAGTTGATGTTGATGTGAAAGAAAGTGCCTCCCCGGTTGTGGAAGAAGTCAATAAAATACATGTTAGTTTATTGAAGAATGTTTCTTTATTGAATACTGAAGGACGGGGAGTCTGGCAATCAGAGGAACCCTCACAGAGTTAAAGGGACATGTTTTTGATGTTGATTTCTTTTTGGCAAAACCATAACAATATTGGGATATGGGGCTGTCAAATCTTTCTGCTCATTGCTTATTTGAATACAAATCAAATGTTAGCCTGTTGTTTAGTGTACAGTAGAAAGGGCAGTTTAATTTGATGAGTCAACTACAGTACATTGTGTTCATTGATTCAAATGGTCCGACTCGAGTTATTATGACTCACTGTGCTAAGCAAGAAGATTTCAGCCATTTAATTCCTCGTGTAAATTCTTCCTGTTAGTGCTGGCAATCAGAGCTTATTGTAAACTTCTACCAAACAGTTTGGAAATTTTCCCCCACAATCAAAAACTCCTACATGCCATCACAGGCCACTGGAGCCTCCAGTATTTCCTTCACTACATGGGCATTTCATAAAATCAGCTGACTTCCTGATGGTAGTTGCTGTTCATCTTTGTTTGATGTCTGGGTGCAGTTTTTTTCTTTCTCTTTTTAAATTTCAAACTTGTTCCCTGGTAGTTGGATGGATTTTTTGGCCTCCTGAAAAAATAGTTTACCAAATGTCGCTGAATCCTTGTTTGCCTGAAGGAGCATGACTTCATGTTATGGGGAGAGGAACCGTTGACCCTCAAGATGATTTGAACTACAACTCCCACAGTCCTTTACTCTTGGCAGTATAGACTCGGGACTCTAGGAGTTGTGGCCCAAAACTCTGGAGGGCCACAGGTTCCCTTCCCCTGATGTAAACAAACTGCAAGATTTCCTGCCACTTGCCAGAGTATCTAGGCTCAACATTAGTGAAACTGATGCTGTCCGCTAAGGAGATAGGGCTGCAGTTTCTGATAGTGACAGTTCTGGCCAGTGGACACATTCTATTCACTGGCATTTTTCCTCCTGCTTTGTAGTAATTTTGGTTGAGCATGATACAAAATGGGAAGGGAGCCATATTTTCTCCCATGGGCTAGTAATTGGTTCAGAGGATGGAGTTGCAAATAGCCAGTGTGATCAGATGTGATCCTGCAAAGTGTTCTGCTTATATAAAACCCCATACCACTTCAAGTAGTCTCTGGGTGGTTTGCAGTTTAATTACAGTATGCAGGCTATACATTGTCCCCCCCCCCAGCAAGCTGGGTACTCATTTTACCGACCTCGGAAGGATGGAAGGCTGAGTCAACCATGAGCTGGCTACCTGGGATTGAACTCCAGGTTATGAGCACAGTTTTACCTGCAGTACAGGCATTTAACCACTGCGCAACAAGGCTCTTCTGTCTAGAACATTTATTCAGATTAAGAACAGGGAGTTTGAAGAGGCATTCTAGAACATTAAAAGGTAACAACAGAGCTACAAAGAGCACGCAAGAAGAAAAGAAAAATCCATTATGAGGGGTGAAAAGCCACATGGAAATCACTATTGTTATGAAATCAGTCAGTGCAATCATATATGGCAGGCCTGCCCAACAGGTAGATCGCGGGCTACTGGTAGCCCTTGAAGGGTTCAAAAATAGCCCACCAGCCATCAATAAAATTAGTGAGGGGATAAATTCTCCACCCCTCCCTCCCCCATCCTAAGGACCACCACTGCCCCAGCAAAGTTTTGGGTCTGCCAGCCTGTCTCAGCTGAGCGGTGCAGTTCAAGGGCCATGGCGCATTGAAATCTGTTCCCTCCAGAACAGATTAATTGGTTTTCAATGCATTTCTATGGAAAACTGTTGCTCTGCTTACAAAAGCTTTTAGTTATGAGCACATGCTTGGAACAGATAACATTCGTAAGTAGAGGTTTTAGTGTAGTAGCCCTCAGGCACTTTGGGCCGGAAGAAAGTAGACCTTGGCCTGTTCAAAGTTGAACAGCCCTGATGTATGGTAATCCATATGAAATCACATACAGTAGTAGGTAGTCCCTCATTCAGGGAAAGCTTGCCTGAAGAAGAAGGTCTTTGCAAACATTTTTAGTATATACTTGGAAAATTACCATTTTGTTAATATTATCAAACACATTTATAAATCTGATAATTTTGGAGGAAATTATGAGAATGTGAGAATTATATTGTTTGTATTGGCTGCAGCTTCCTTTTGGAAATGGCAGAGCTGAGTTAGCCCTCTGTAAAGTATTAAGTGGCCCTCTGTGTCTCTTCATTCAACCTGATAAAGTATCAGGTCTTAAGGAGACACAAAATGCACATCCTTTGTTTTACATTCTGTCCCCGTGCTACAGTTGGGTGGCTCAGTGTTTGGTTAATCTCTTAGTCTAATTTTGTTCTTGCTCTTCTAAATATAATTGTGTAAGGGTTGATTATAAATAAGCCATTACTTGTGGCTGCATGTCTTGGTTGTGGAAGACACATTCACCTGATGTTGCTGCTCTTACCTCCACCCCATCCAATGTGTACAGTTGTGGTGTGTGTGTGTGTTTGCATGTGTGTGCACGCTTGTGCTTACCAGGCAAACTCGGCCTAGTCTGTTGAAGCAAAGCCTTTAGTTGCTATGGAGACTGACTTGCATTTGTTGCATGGAGGGAGACAGAGGAGGGAAGGGTGATGTGTGTTTTGACTGTGAAGTGGAGGAAATTAGATTCTCTTGGGTTGTGGAGGCAAAGGGTGCCAGAAACTGAGTAATTTAAAATAGAGTGGGAGGAGTAAGACTCCTGACAAAGAAGCAAGTTGCTTGCTTAATTATTTTTAAAATCCACCCTCTTCCAGAATGCTTTCTTGTTTTGGGAGAGCCTGGTGTTCAATACTGGAATAGCTAAACTGAAGTCTTAGAGCCAGGTCAGAACATCTTGGTGCCTGAGGCTGGGCATCCAAATAACATCCTCAACTCTAATTAATAAGGGGGCATAATCTTCTGTGATAGTCTTCTTAGTGCCTTAATCTCTTCATTGAAATGGGAGTTGCACCATAGCATAGAAACAGTTACCTAGGGCTATATCTTTGCTTACTTTAATTTTATATATTATTTGTTATATTTGCATCTTGATTTTTCTCCAGTCAGCTCAATGTCTTGTGTCTGGCTCTCTTCTTTCTTTATCTTTGCAGCATTTCTTTGAAGTTAGTCAGGCTGAGTGTGGGTTTTATTGTCTAGTGAAGATATGAGTCCAGATCTCCCAAATTTTGCCTGGATGCTGGTACCACTGAAAGCAGAACATTTTATAATTATATGTCTAAAAATATTCAGTATCCTGCTTCAAATGTAATGTAATGGGGAAAACATAATATGTGTA
Source organism: Phrynocephalus forsythii (assembly GCA_029282475.1). Lineage (NCBI taxonomy): Eukaryota > Metazoa > Chordata > Lepidosauria > Squamata > Agamidae > Phrynocephalus > Phrynocephalus forsythii. The sequence continues at coordinate 10,744,194 of JAPFRF010000011.1, forward strand.
TTTTTTTAAAAAAATTGTGAGCTGTCAAGTATGTTCTGACTTACTGCAACACTTTTCAGGGTTTTCTTGATACAGAATACTCAGAAGTGGCTTTTCATTCCTTTCTTGTGGTGACCTGGGTCTTTGCGGCTTATTCAAGGCCACACAGGTTGCCTCTCTTGTGATGCATAGTGAGGGATTTATTTCCCAGCCTCGGGCTCCACGACCAGATACCTAACCCCCTGATTTATTCACCCAGCTAATGTTTATTTATTTATTTGATTTGATTTGATTTCTATACCGCAGAACCATCTGGCCCAAGGTGTAATAAGGAAGATTTATAAGTGTAATAAGGGAGACATGCAGTGTAAAATGAGAGAGGTTGTTATGACTATTGCTTAAATATGGAAGTACTATACAGTAATCCCTTGGTTTATGAGCATAATCTGTTCCAGAAACTTGCTTGTAAACCAAAGCACTTGTAGATCAAAGCAAACTTCCCCATAAATAATAATGGAAACTCAGATTACAGTGGTACCTCAGTTTACGAATTTAATCTGTTCCGAATGCATGCTCTTAAATCGAACTACTCTTAAGTCGGGGTAGCTATCTAAAAAATTGAAAAAATAAGTTACAAAATGAAAAAAAATTGTAAGTCGAGCAGACCATATCTAAAATTGATAAGGCGGCAGTTAAAATGCCAACAATTTTCCACTGTTAAGTCGAATTGCTCTTAAATCGAGCTGCTCTTAAGTCAGGGTACCACTGTATTTGTTTTGAGGCCCCGTAGACCACATACTGGACACACAGAATGCCAAACCTCAAAAAAGAAGATGGCTAGAAGTCCACACCCACACCATGGTTTAGGTACCTGGCTGTGGAATCTGCTCTAACATCTGGTTTTTACTATGTGTTTTTAATGTGACAATAATAAAGTGAAATTTATAGCCATATACAGTAATCCCCCACCTATCATGGGGATTAGGCACCCGACCCAACCTGCAATAATGGAAAATCTACAATATGCGGATGCTGGGTCGGGTCAGAACTGGGGGCCTCTCCGGGGGCTCCTACACTTATCGGAGGTCTGGTGCTGCCCCAAACAGGCCTCCAATGGGCTTCCCAGGCCTGTCGGAGGCCCCAGAAGTGGTTTCCAGCAATCTGGAAGGCCCGTTCGGGGTAGCACCAGGCCTGGGGTAAGTGCAAGAGGCCTTAAACGGGCCCAAGCAGCTTGCCCCAGGGACTGCAGTATATGAACTGCAAAATAGTCAAGTTCACACTTGACTAGCTTCCCTATGGCTAGAATTTAAAAAAAAATAAGAAAGAATGCTGAAAACAAATTAAATAAAAATACTGTATAAAAACACTCAAACCAAGGTACTTGTAAACCAAGGTATTACTGTATATTATATTATACTGCTGTCCTCCATTAAGTGTTTGATGGGAAGGCAAGAGGCATCTGTATGAGGAGAAAAAATGGCTGGTGTAAACTGTGGGTAGGACAGTTGGCACAAAATCTTCCCGTAGCAGTGTAGTGCTGTAACAACCACAGAATCAAGGTATCTGTCCTGCAACATTATTGATATTATTATCTAAAAAGTAGTCTAAAGAAGCATGCTGAATCTCCTTGCTTTTAAAGTGAGTATAGAATCATAGAATTATGGAGTTGGAAAGAGCTTTTAAAACCTGCTTAATAATGGAGTCAAAATGAAAGTATAACAATGGTTGATTAATTTTTTCTTGAAAGCTTCCAGTGTCTCCATGCTCATCCCCTCCCAAGGTAATTGCTTCTGTTGTCATATTGCTGTACAGCTAGGAAGTTTTTCCTGACACTCAACCTAAATTTGGCTTTGTATAACTTGAACCTATTATTGCGTGCTGTCCACTCTGGGATGACTGAGGACAGATCCAACCCCTCCTCGGCTCCTATGACAACTTTTCAAGTATTTGAAGAGTGCTTATTATATTTCCCTTCACCTTCTTCTTCAAGACTAAATAAACCCAGTTCTTTCAGTCTTTCCTTCCTCATAAGGTTTCAAAGATCATCTTTGTTGCTGTTCTCTGATTTTTTTCCAGATGGCCTGAATCCTTATAAAGTGCATTGTCCAGGACTGGACACAATATTCAAGATGATGCCTGAATGGGACAGAGATAACATTGTGCCTTTTGGTGCTGTTGGTTCATACTCTTCTGTTTGTGTTCAGGAATTCATGTCTGAACTTTCAGAGGCTCAGAACCTAATCAGCAGACTGGTGCCTTCTGCCGTGTCTCAGAGACTGATCTGAACCCACACCACTACTGCCATTCCATCAAATGGTGGCTATGGGTGTTTTATTATTTACATCAAATTTTCTGTCTTAGTTCCTTCCAGGAATTCAGAGAGACATTTCTGGTTGTCTCCATCTATAATTTTATCTTCACAGCAGCTCTGAGAGGTAGATGAAACTGAGATGTACAAACCCACACTTTTGGCAAACTACAGCTTGTTATCAGCCCTTCCCCCAAAGGCTACAGTCCTATGGTCCCAGGGAGGATTTCTCTCTTTATGCCCAAAAAAGAAAAATATAATTTGAAAGGGATGTGACTCACCCTCCCAGTTCTCCTTTTAAAAAATGAAACTGCTCCTGTGTTTGATGCTTTGATGATGTTGGTGCTCAGATGTTTAACAGTGACCAAAAGACGACATGCTGATGGAAGAAAAAAATTGAATTTGTTGGAGCCAGAGCTTCTGATTCTCCTTTCACACACCCATAAAATGGATAAATGCATGCTGCTCTTATAGACTGTGTACTTTCCCCCTTCAAACTTCGTTCTGCCTTGTTGGTGTGATGATTATTTGTCTGCCATGTAGTTACCTCTCTAACCAGTTGGTTTGTTCTGTGAGAGAACATAGTTTGAAACTGATTTGTAGAACTGTTGCTTGGTGTAATGCCTTCATTGACAGAACTCCTGGCCTATACCATAGGAAAGACATTTTTTATGCAGACAGGAAATGAAAGGTGACAAGTATTATTAACAATTGTTGTACATTTAGAAGGTCAACTTGTTGCTCTCGACTCTAATGGATCTCTATATTTGTTTCATGACAGGAAAAGTTGTGTACTACTTAGTATTTGTGTGGCACCATAGTTCAAACAGGTTTCTGGAAAGGTGAGAAAAAACCCCTAAGTTTATTGCAGGTGTCATTGTATTTATGTTAGACTAAAAATTGACTGGTACAGGACACAGAATCCAAAGGTCGGAGGTTGTTATGCTTCCATTGCAGTAGCTATCTCAGGTGTGGATCCATGTCTCACCTCTCAACTTTGGCTGTGGCTTTTAAAAAAATAATCCTTTGTAAGACATTTTCAGAGCTTCATGAAACTACAAAGTAGAGATATAAGAGTTTTTTTAAACTATTAATCCCATATTTTCCTTTCTTGGAGTTCTATATCACCGATAGACAATTTACAGAAACCCAATGTATCTGATCTGGAAGGAGAACATCAAATTGAAGTATTTTAGGCTTACTTCCACCTAAGATTCCTGTTCTTACTCAGTAGAGATGTACATGAAACACAGTTAAGCTTAACCTCTCCCTCTGCCAGCAGGCCCATTCACCATTGTTGGCAAGCTACCAGGGGTCCTCCTTTGCTGGTGGAAGCAGAAGAAGGTGCTCAGTCTGCTGTTCTCCGCCTCCTCAGATGGTTGGGCACTTATCAGCTGTGGAGAGAGTCTACCTCTTCCACTTCCTCTGTTGGTGAAGGAGAACCCCAGCAATACACCAATAGCAGTTAGTGGACTTGCTTACCAAAGGGGAGAGGGGAGATTAAGTGCAACGCCTGTGATGCTGTGTATGAGATTCAGCATGAAGCACTTCATTGTACTTGATGCCCATTTCTAGCTGGGAACTTTCTGGCTAGAAAACAGGGCAGTAAACCTCCAAGTATTTCCCCAAATCTCCCAAAATTGAGAATTATGGGATTTGTAATCCACAAAATCCAAAAGTCCCATATCTACAAATGAATCCAAATTTGTTGTGGTAATTCTCAAGAACTTCTAGTGTTGAAACCTGTGCAAACTGGTCCTCCTGCTATCAGAACATAGCCCAGAGAGGCTGAATAGGGAGTCAGACCAAGTGAGCTTCCTAGAATTGATTCTTTCCATGTTCAAAATTTTGATTGAGGTAGAAGCACTCCAATAAAGTTTGATAGAGTCTGGGGAGCTCCTTTTTGTTTCTTCCTTCAGTATTGCTGGTGGTGGCCGCATTGTTGTTGTTCTTCGGGCATTCCTATCAACTGTAAAAAAATAGTTTTGTGCTGAAAATTTAGATTCCCCACAATAAATGACTCTTGTTTATGTTTTTAGTTTATTTTAATATCTAACACTATCAATTTCTAGACAGTTCTCAGAATAAGAAATAAAAAGGTAGTTCCTTGTCTTGAAGAGTATAATATCCAAGATAACATGTACAATATGATATTTCAAAATTAAAATGAAGATTATCCATTATATCTTAGACTATATGAATACAGTGGTACCTTGTATAAAGGAATTAATTCATTCCAAATGGAATTATGTTAAGCAAATTTTCCTTTATACAAATTTCCCATAGGAATGCATTGAAAATGGAGTAATCCCATTTTATGTTGTACGGATTTGCCCCATAGACGATTCTGTTAAGCAAATTTCCCCTATCTCCGGAATATTTTATGTTGTACAAATTTAATGTTATACAAACTGTTTGTTATACAAGGGTCCACTGTAAGTGATTAAGGAGTGAATCACCACCAGGAAACCAAGGCAGTTTTGGGTAGAGGTAATTTCTGGGTTTGTAGTTTAAAATTCCAGGGGACTGTAGGGGATGGGAAAAAGTGTCTGCGGGTTCAGCTTTAGAGCCAAAGTGAATAAGATGCGAGACATCCTGGAAATGTTTGATCAGACTCCACCCACCCACTTCTAATTTATTAAATTCAAGCAATGTGTGGTGAAATTCTGTTTAACTCCTCTTCTTCCTTGATCTGGATACCACTCTGACTGCCATTCATCTCAAGTGGGGTGACTTTTAAACAAAAGACAAGAACAGATTCAGTCATGAATAGTCCTTAGTTTTAGTAGGGGTTGGGGACTAGGGCAACTGTGCTAAAATGGTCAGGGGGAATTTGGGATAAACCATGGATTTAAAAGAAGAGAGTAAAGTAATCTCATCAAGTAAATGCTTGATTCTTAACTAAAAAGAAACCAGATAAAGGCACAAAGACCATTGTTTGTCCGTCTCCTCCCTTTTTTCCTTCTTGTTTGGTTTTGATAAATACCTAATCCAGAGATTTAAACATTCCTGCTTACATGATACTCCTGATTCCACTTCTGACCTACCAGAATGTGAGGTTTTTGATGGAAACTGGTCACTCTTGTAGATTATGTTGATGTGATTTGAGTCTTTGTATTTCGTATTTGTTGTTTCTACTGAGCAACTTTATGCTGATATAACATTATCTTGATGATAAAAGCTCTAACATGACTTCAGTGCAAAGGGTCAGGTCACCCTGGAATTTTGGGGGGTTAAGAAGCTTGTCCAGGAACAGAGATTCACACTTGAGATGGAACTGTGAGACCCAGAATCTTCCTTTATATAGTATCATAACAAGTCAGTGAGAGCTGGGAAGAGTTACTTTTTACTAAAACTTTCAGAGTTCCCAGCTGGAGAATGGATGGGTCACTTAGAGTGAGTGAGAACATGGAAGGAGATGGCCAGAAATTGGAAAATTTCGCTTTCTGGACTGCAGCCTCCATAATCCAGATGGCAGGACACTATGAAATCAGTGCAGTGCTGTAAGAATGTTTGGGATGCTTAGTATATACAATTTTTGTCACTCCTTCTCTTTAACATTCACTAATCATTGGCTGGATAGTTCATTTTGCTGTAGAGTCAGAGGTTGGGAACATGATACCTCACTATTTCCCCTTGATTAGAGCCAGCCTGTGTAGCCTTAGGCAAGCCACACAGATCCAGGATTGCGTCCCCCCCCACCACCAAAGAAGGATATGGCAAACCATTTGTGAGTATTCTGTACCTGAAAAATCCTAGAAGGAGTTGCAATAAACCAGAACTGATTTGATGGCACATGGTTCTTATTTAAGCAGGAATCAGAATGGTGATTTCAAAATTATAATCCAGTGCCTCAAGACTCTCCTTCAGCACTCGAGATGTTCTGGACCACAAATCCCACAGTCCTTTGTCATTTCAATACAGGCTTGGAATTCTGGGAGTTGTGGTCCAAAACATCTGGAGTGCTGGAGGTTCGCCACCACTGCTCTAGAGGGTTGTGTGTAGAAGAAAGCTGGATTCATAGAGGATGGGTTTAAATGGGGGAAAAGTTTCATTGGGTTGGCAAGACTTTTTGCTTGCTCAGAGGTGATAAGTATTGTTGACTGCTTTTAGCTACTTTTCTTGTTTTCTATGTGATTTATGTATATGTGTTGGTATTTAACTTTTAAAAGCCTGCTTGAATCAGTTGTGATAAGGGCAGTGTAAAAATATTTCAAAATAAATAATTTGTGTTCTGCACATTTAATGGTAGAGACTGAAATGGCAGCAGATTTAGACTGCAGATTTAGACTATGACTTCTGCATAAAGAAAAGGTTTTTTAGCTTATTAAAAACCTAGTTCTACAGCACTAAGAACCAGGTGTTGCTCCTGTTACTTCATTCTTCAGAATTTTGACATTGCTGCAAATAATACCTGTTCAAGGTTAATCATCCTTACTCGCCCAATTTAATTCTAGAGCAAATGAAATCCAAATGAAAAGTAGGCTTCATTAAGGTTGATCTGAGATTTCTCAACTGAAATATTATATCTGGAAGATCTCTTGCTTAAGGCCAGGCAAGGTCACAATTTAAATTATTCTTCAGAGAGACTCAATCTAATTGTGTAGTTTTCCCACCCAGGCCTCAAAGTACAAATTGTTTGGGGTTTTTTTGCCAGGGGCGGGGGTGTTTGCGAAATGTTGTGTTTAGGTTGTCTCTACCTCCAGCAATTCTCTAATCATGGGCACTTCCAATGTCTGAATGTGGACAGGCAAAGAGAGAAAATTAAGAGCTTAACTTTTTCTACCCAGAGAGGCAGAGGGAATCACAGGTAGATTTAGCACTACAAATGATTATTTATTTATTTATTTATTTATTTATTTATTTATTTATTTATTTATTTATTTATTTATTTATTTATATACCACAACCATCTAGATTCTAGACCAAAGGCTACTCTGGGCGATTCAGCATCACTCAAGGAAACTATTGAAAGCAATCCTGAATATTTTATAGGACATTTCATTTTCCAAGGAGAAAAGTGGTGTCAAAATAAATAAATAAATAAATTTAATAATCTCCAACATAATACTGAAATAAAAGTTCCTGTAATAGTGTCGGGCAAAAATAGATTTGTTCCTTTATTTCTTATCTTCATATGTTTCTATTAATCTCTGGGTTAGAAATCGGCACCAGCACCATGGCACCACAGGTGCTGTGGAGTCCAATCCGCCCCTCCCCCCGGCAAAAAAAAAAAAAAAACCAGCCAGGCCACTTTGTGGGCTCCCTTGTCATCATCACTGCTCCAACCATGGAAGGAAACTAGCTGGTCCTTCTCCGCCTCCCTGTTCAGATGACTATTCATCAGCTAAGTGGAGAGGTTCCAATCCTGGGATTGGTGTGACCACAAGGATGGTGGAGCCTGTGCTGTGCAGAGCCCTTTAAGTTCTGGGGGTGGGATTGGGACAAAGATTATAGCTCCCACCCGTGGTACCACGGTTCCTGTTCAAGTCCTTGGGAAAACAAATACGAAGCACCCACCTCTACTCTGGGGGTATAATAAAATCAAAATAAAATAAAAATCAAATTCTCATGCACCTTAAAGACCAACACTTTTTGCAGGTTATTTATTTATTTATTTATTTATTTATTTATTTATTTATTTATTTATTTATTTATTTATAATATACATACCATTCTCCTAAAAAAAAAGTCTTGTGGTAGTTTATATCCCACCTCAGATATATACGTTTATCTGCAGGTTATACATAGTGGCCTTAGAAGTCTACTTAAGAAAGAAACAGAGGCAGAAGATGGCACTTCCAAGTGACAGATGCAATATTGACACAAGTAATGAACTCAGAGGATGTTAATTACTTCTTGACCGGTGCTAGAATGATTGCTTATCAGGTGAGCATAGACTCTTATTTGATGTGCAAAGGTATTGAACCAGGAAAGTTTAATTTTTTTCTCTTTTTTTCCACTGAATCATGTTCATAATGGTTTTTCCAGCCTCAACAATGCTATTGTGATGTTGAAATTTCATTTTCTGTTCATACTGTATATCTACTTTCACTTGGTTCCAACCCTCAAGAGATACTGTGTGAAAATCTTTGGCTAAATATTTCACTCTCTGTGTCTGAGGAAGTATATCATAATCCACAAAAGGTCACACTCAAATTATTATTTTAGTCTTTGAGATCTATAAATTAGTAACACCAGTGATGAACATGCCTGGGACTGGAAAATGCTACAGAAGGTGTATTTTTCCTTTAGTAGCATAGGTACAGATGGTGGGATCCAGTGGACCATCTGTGGACTGGCAGTGGTTCTTAGACTGGCAGGAGAAATAGCTTTCAGTGTGAACTGAAAGGTTTAGTTGGTCTGTTCTTTCCTTTTAAGTCTCCGCTACTGCAACAGCTGCCGTGGCTTGGATTTATGCCTGAACTTCTCTCCTTTCTGTGCCACTCAGCCTACTTGAATCCTAAAAATAATCCATGGTGGAAGTGGTGGCTTGGCAAGGGCAGTGTGCAGCAAATGCCAGGTTCCAAGGGCGACAGTGAATGCCCTTCTGTTTTAATTCCCCTTGAAAAATGAGCAGCACTGTAGAATAGAGAAGCTGGTGAGAAAAAAGTATGGGGTTTTTTTTGGACGGCCAACTTCTCAACTAGCATTCAAAGAAGGCATGAGCTCTGCTGACCTCATCAAAGGCGAGGTGTGTATAATATGGGAATGCTTGCCTTGCTGTTGTCTCTTCTCTTTTTTGTAATCTGATCCCACATCACATGACCTGAATTTTAAAAACACAGACTTGAGAGTAACATACTTTGCCAGGGTACAAAAATACAAATCCAGCCAGCTCTGTCTGTGTAATGCTGACTTACCTGTGTCCTGCAACATTTTCTTTCTCTTAAAAGTCCAGGCAGTTCACATTTCTCGAGACAAAATGCAGGGTTATGACCATGGACCCCATGTTCATGGAGTTTTCTTGGCAGGAATACTGGAGTGGTTTGCCAGTTCCTACTCCATGCGCCTACAGCACCTGGTGTTCCCTGGTGGTCTCCCATCCAAGTACTAACCAGGGCCGACCCTGCTTAGCTTCCGAAATCAGGCAAGATCGAATGTGCTTAGGACATTAGCAAGTGTTAATTTTGTGGTGTGCATTTCTGACGGGCATTTTAGCAAACCGGCCTTCTGTTATGTGTTGCTGTGTTGTCGTTGGCTTTCCTCCCCATGCAAAGCACTTTCAATGCAAAGCACCTTAGGGGTTACTTCTTGATGTTTACCTATTGCTGTTGAATATAGACAAATGTAAATGTGTTCATTCCAGCTCTTGACATGTATGCACTGCCTTTGCTCTTCCTCCCCAGCCTCCCATAAAATAAGCTATATTCTCTTCATTATTTATTTTATTTTATTTTATTTTATTTTATTTTATTTTATTTTATTTTATTTCTGTACCACCCATCTTCCAGCAGGAACTCTGGGCGGTTTACAGCAAGGTTAAAATTGACAATAGATAACAAATCAACAGTACTAAACAGGAAGAGAGGGAAAACCCTCAGCAAGAGGCGTCAGGGGCGGAGAGAGAAAAAAAATATTTACATTTATACCTGCTTTTCTTCCACTGAGACAAAAGCAATGTATGTGGGTGACTTCCCATAATTTTGCTTAAATAATCTTCTCAAGAAGACCTGCTGATTTTCTGATCTTTACAGCTGTCATGAATATGCTACCAAGTTTTTGCTCAGCATGTAAAATTTTTCCAAATATCGGAGTATTTCCTGTGTATTTCCTGTTGTGTTTGGAATATGTAACAATGAATATTTAGTAGTCATCATGCAATAGCACTTAATATTTGACTAAATATTTTGTGAGATGCCAGCAAGTTGTCTTTATCCTTTGTCAGGGTCTATGATACTCTGCTGCCATACCCATATCATAGCTGCTTTATCCATTGTGTGCTCAGCCCAGAAAAACCTAAGAAAATATAAAAATAAAAAAGTTGAAAAATACAATGAAATGACACATCCCCCAACCCCCACCAAGCATCTCTGGAAAAACCACCACAGTGCATTAAACAGAATTCTCCTTGCAGCTACTATCACATGCTATGCAGACACTTGCCATAATAATCTGGGCCTAAGACTGCTGCGTCACACCATTCCCAACCCCCACCCTAAACCAATGCCAGCGGAGTGCCCATTTCATGAGCTCTGCCCATGATTCTTATTTGGGATCTTTCTTCATTTGCCTTTTTGTTTCCAAATTGAAAATGTGCCCCTGAAACCAGTGCAAAACCCCCAAATATAGTCCTATATTTCATCAAGCTTCTCAAAACCAGTTAGTGGCACTGGCTGCCTTGCTGGCTTTTATTCCCAATGTCAGGTGTTAGTTGCTATCTACAAAGCCCTACATCAGGCATGTCCAAACTTCGGCCCTCCAGATGTTTTGGACCACAACTCCCACAGTCCTTTGCCATTGAAATACAGGCTTGGAATTCTGGGAGTTGTGGTCCAAAACATCAGGAGGGCCGAAGTTTGGACATGCCTGCCCTACATGTTCTGTGCCAATGAGTTTTGAAGGCAGAATAGTACCTCCCTTACAAACCTAACAAGTACTGTATTGGTGAATTAGTAGGTCAAGGATTCCCTGCTGTGCTGTATAATCTATGTAGCCTTACTTTGACTTAAACATATTTTTGAATCACTGTAGTAAGTCCTCTTATTTAAATTGAGTGTGATAAACAGTGCTCCCCAACCTTTTAATCCCTGCGGACCGGTAAATTTTTGATAATTTTTCCGTGGCCCGGGGGTGGGGGTGGGGGTGGGGGTGGGGAAGGGGGGGAGATAAAGGAATGCGAATGGGGGGTCGGGCGGGGAGAGAGAGAGAGAGAGACGCACACACGCACGACTGCACCACCCCACCCCCTCCCTCTCACCTTTGCAAACCGGCCAGTTGGGACTCTTCCTTTCCGGGGAGGCCCGGCTTTGCTTGGGGACCGCCGCCGCTGACGGGGCCGGATCCTTCCTGCGGAGGAGGAGGAGGAGGAGGAGGAGGAGCAGGCGCTGCCTTCGGGCGCCGGCGGAGACACCAGGGAAGCGCGGGGCAGCGGCAGCGGCAGCGAAGAGCCCGAGGGAGGCGGCGGGTGGGGGGCCGAGGGGGGCTGCCGTGCGCCCCTCCCCCTCCTCCTCCTCGTGTGGGGCTGCCCCGCGGCGGCGAGGACCCGGTGGGCGGCTTTCTTTCTTTCTTTCTTTCTTTCTTTCTCCCTCCTTCCTTTCTTTTTCTTTCTCTCTCTCCCTTCCTCTTTTCCCCCCTTTCTTTCTTTCTTCCTCCCTTCCTCCTTCCACTTTCTTTCTTTCTTTCTTTCTTTCTCCCTCCCTCCTTCCTTTCTTCCTTCCTTTCTTTCTTTTTCTTTCTCTCTCTCCCTTCTTCCTTCTCCCCCTTTCTTTCTTTCTTTCTTTCTTCCTCCCTTCCTCCTTCCCTTTTCTTTCTTTCTTTCTTCCTCCCATCGTCCTTCCCCTTTCTTTCTTTCTTTCTTTCTTTCTTTCTTTCTTTCTTTCTTTCTTTCTTTCTTTCTCCCTCCCTCCTTCCTTTCTTCCTTCCTCCCTTTCTTTTTCTTTCTCTCTCTCTCTCCCTTCCTCCTTCTCCCCCTTTCTTTCTTTCTTTCTTTCTTTCTTCCTCCCTTCCTCCTTCCCCTTTCTTTCTTTCTTTCTTTCTTTCTTTCTTTCTTTCTTTCTTTCTTTCTTTCTTTCTTTCTTTCTTTCTTCCTCCCTCACTCCCTTCTTTCTTTCTTTCCCTTTTCTTTTCCCCCTCCCTTCTTTCTTTCTTTCTCCTCCCTCCCTCCCTCCCTCCCTCCCTTCCTTCTTTCTTTCTTTCTTTCTTTCTTTCTTTTGTTCTTTCTTTCTTTCTTTCTCCCTCCCTCCTTCCTTTCTTCCTTCCTCCCTTTCTTTTTCTTTCTCTCTCTCTCTCCCTTCTTCCTTCTCCCCCTTTCTTTCTTTCTTTCTTTCTTCCTTTCTTCCTCCCTTCCTCCTTCCCCTTTCTTTCTTTCTTTCTTTCTTTCTTTCTTTCTTTCTTTCTTTCTTTCTTTCTTTCTTTCTTTCCCTTTTCTTTTCCCCCTCCTTTCTTTCTTTCTCCTCCCTCCCTCCCTCCCTCCCTTCTTTCTTCTTTCTTTCTTTCTTTCTTTCTTTCTTTCTTTCTTTCTTTCTTTCTTTCTTTCTTTCTTTCTTTCTTTCTTTCTTTCTTTCTTTCTTGTGGGGTGGGGCGATTGCATGGGGGTCGCGGCGGCGGCGGGATGGGGGTGATTGGGGGATTGCGGTGGCAGCGGCGGCGGGGGGGTCGCAGCGGCGGCGGGGGCAATTACGGGGCGCGGGGCGCGGCTCCCGACGGCCCCCCGAGAGGCCGGTGGACGGGGCCGAGGCCGCGGGGGCAGCAAGGCGGCGCGGCGGCTCCCGGGACGGGGCGTTTGGGGGATTGCGGCGGCAGCGGGGCAATTGATTTGGGGGCGATTGCGGGGGGCGGGGAAAACATCCGGGCCGGCTCGCGACGCCCCCTGCCCGCCCCCAACACAGGCGCAGCGGCGGCGGGGAAAACATCCGGGCCGGCCCGCAACGCCCCCCCGCCCGCCCCCAACACAGGCGCGGTTCGGCGGCAACGGCAGCGGGGGGGCTCCGCCCTGGAGCGTGGCCGCAGGGAGGGGCCAAAGGGCGCGCGCCCCGAGGGAGGAGGAGGAGGAGGAGGAGGAGGGGCACCCACCTGCTCTTCCGACCGAGGGGGCCCCCTCCTCCCCGCCGGCCCCCTGCGCGCCCGCCCCCAGGGCAGGGGGGTTGGGGCCAGGAGGAGGCGAGGAGGGGCAAGCGGGCCAAACGGGGTTCCTGCTGCTGCTGGTGGTGGTGGTGGTGGGCGAGGAGGAGGAGGGCGGAGTAGGAGGAGGAGGACGCGCCGCCGCCGCCGTGGCTGCTGCTGGTGGTGTTGGTGGTGGAGGGCGAGGAGGAGGAGGACGGCGGAGGAGGAGGATGCGCCGCCGCTGCCGGCGGGCAGAAGAGGGAGGCAAAGGCAAATGCGGCGGCAGCTCCTCCTGCGCTCCTCCAGCCTTCCTCCTCCACCGGCCCCCCGCGGGAGAGAAGAGGAGGAGGAGGAGGGCCGCGGAGGAAAAGGGGAGGAGTCTCCCTGGCCTCCCCAGGCGGCCCGGTGCCGACCGGTCCACGGACCGGCACCGGTCCACGGACCGGGGGTTGGGGACCACCGTGATAAAATATTTCTCTCACACAAAAATATCTCAAAGAAATGTAGTCTACATGCTCAGGATGAAATTGTGTCAAGTTCAAATGCCAGGTCAGGGTCCACATTGTTTTTTCAGGTATCCAAGAAAATTGTAAAATAGGCTATAACAGTTCTAGAGTTGTGAATTTCTGGTAAAATTCCTTTTGTTATGCAGCAGAACTACAGACATCCACAGAAGAGAGTAACTATAAGTGACCCAGAGTCTACCCCTTTCTCAACAACTGGCTCAATAACTCCTGAGATATTTATAGGAGGGGGAAAAATAAGAAAACATTGTTTACTTACAGTTGCAGCTTTTAATTATGGACTTTTCTACTGCTTTCTTTACTACTCACATAACAACCAGCTGAACAGATGAACAGCAACAAAACAACTCACCTGCAACAGACAAAAGAGGAGGAAAGAGAGTCAGAATTTTCTTTGCATTTGAAGGCTAGAAGTAACAATTGTCTAGTGCTGGATAGACAGTCATGCCAGCCCAGAAAAAACCCTCCTAGTCAACAAACTACAGCACGTGAGGTTGCTGATAAAACAGTAAATGGTGTCTTTTGACATATGAAAGTTTGTTGTCCCTTTGCAGTGTTTTGGCTCTCAATGTCTTTTGTCAGGTGAAGAATAGAGATACAAAATACAGTACACTGTTGTACCAGAAACAACTGTAGAAGGCCTGACTCATCTTCTGTACTGACTTTTGTAAGGTGTTTAAAGGTTCCAATTGTAGGCAGATGAAAGTTTCTGCGGTTTTAGGTTTAAAGGGCTCCAGTGTCATGAATATTTGTTGTTTCTGTTTAGACAGATTTATCTTTGACCCTCCCATGCCCCATCCTTCTATGAAAAAATAAAACATAAGGAGAATTTCCTGCAGCTTATTGGTGTGCTTAAAAGGCTATCCACTCAAGACTCTGTTATATGCACAGCTGTAATCAAAATTATTCAAACCCCATCACAAATAATGTTTATTATCAAAATTTACAGACTTTCTAATCAAAAGAGGGATTGAAATAGGTCAATACAATGAATGCTTCAAGGACTTTCCCCAAATCCAATAGAAAAATGCAACTTCTGATGAAATCTTCAGCCTCAAAATTATTCAACCCCCTGAATAAAATCCCTCACAACAGCACAAATACACAAAACAGCTGTTGCTTCATTGGCTCTTCTATCAGGACAAGCATACCTCAAATTCCACCAAGACTTGTTTGCAGAAGAAGTCCTGGAGGGCTGTATAGTGGCCATCACTGTCACCTGACATGAACCCCACAGAAAAGCCATTGTAGCCTGCAAATCTCATACTCTGGAACTCTCTCCCACTGGAGGCCAAGACTGCCCCATCTCTGCTGTCTTTCTGGAAACAGACAAAGGCCTTTCTCTTCAGGCAAGCTTTCCCTCAATGATGGACTGCCTATTATGTGACTTTTAAATGAATCTACTATACAGACTTTGTGTTTATAATCACTTATAACTTTGTGTTTATACATCTTCTTGTATGATTGCATTGACAGTATGTTTTCAATGTTTAGTTTCCATCCCTCATGACTTTAGATGGTCTACCTTTCATGATTACATTGACTTTCATAAGTACACCTGTGTTTTCAATGTTCGTTCCATCTCTCATAATTAAATTTGTATTTGTTTCTTTAACCACTCGCATTCTCTTTTAGCTTAGTGCTGTAAGATGCCCCTCAATTCCTGTTCTTAAACTTGAATACAGTGGTACCTCTACTTAAGAGTGGCTCTACTTAAGAGCAATTTGACTTGCATGTCTTAAATGTATAGCACTGGGCTGTATACTGCCTCTCACTATTGTAAGCTGCTTTGGGTCCTTTTCCAAGGAGAAAGGTGGGGTAAAATACTCAAAAACAAAATAAAATAAATAAAATATTGCTGAACTGCAGGCTACTACTCATTTGGAATGGGCTTAAGATTCCTAAGGAAGGCTGCCAGAAGCTGGTGTCTGGCTATGCATCTTTTTTGCAGCCACTCATAGCAGCAAAAGGGTGCTTTACTAAGTACTAAAGAGGCTAGCCATGAAGAGATTGAATAGTTTTGAGGTTGTAGAATTCATTAAGCACTGCATTTTCAGTTGAATTTGAGAAAACCACTTGAAGCATTCATTGTGCTGAGCTATTTCAGTTGCTTGTTTGATTTGTTCATTGCAAACAGCTGAAAGTCTGTAAAATCTGACAAGAAACCTGATTTTTAATGTGGGTTGAATAAATTTGATTACATTTGTAGTAATAATGATTGATGCATGCACTTTCCAGGGCCAATCCTGTTAACTTTCAGTCTGATTCTTACACTGCACTCTATAAATTTAGAAGGAAGGAGCTGTCATTTTATCCCAGGTTTATACCACTTTTCCTGCCAAAAGCAACTCCGTAATTTGAAAAGTACACCCACTCCAATTCCTATGCAAAACAAACTTTACATTGAGCCTTTGGTACCCATAGACGTTTTGTGTAACTTTGCAGTATATGGAACATCATTTAAAAGGTCAGCCCCCACATCAAGCATTTGGACAAAACAATGAGAGATTTGATTAGTTTGAGTTTGCCAGAACAATGCTGCAATCTCATGACTCAGTTGAGGTTGGCCTCATTAGAATTCCTCTTCTGTTTATTGAGGCTGGTGAAGTACATTCCAGGCCTCGCTGCTGCAAACAGCAAAAGGATTCCGGGTCTGGAACTGTGCTTGCAGGTTCACCTCCAAATTGTCCCTTAGGGCAGAGAAACATGTTAGCTTGCAGCTTTGCTGGGGTGCAGTTTGGTGTTGCATGCCACAGTGATGTGTGAGTTGTTGTAAAGGTACTTTACATTCTGTTGCTGTGGTTCTGAAGCTGCAGATTTTTATTATTAGTCTGGGTAGTATAAGGGATGTAGCATAGCAGCTGTAACTGAGCTATAATTTGGGTAATCCCTCTTTGAACCTCACCAATGTTACTAGGTGGTTTTAGATAAGATATTCTTTCTAATTCTCACCCCCTTCCCAAATAGGAAAATAATTCTGACCTCTCAATTTTATGAGTTTTTATTGCTGAAGCGAGTGTTTTGTATGTTCTAAATAGCAAATAAATGGAAAATAATTATTCTCTTTATCTTATTAGTGGCTTCAACAGTATTACTTTATATAACTTTGGGTTGAAACCAGAGTCCTTATTCATGTGAAGTTCTCATTTTTGGACTGGCTTTTGTCCTGTTCCAAATGCATATGGAATTGTGTTTTGATTACATTATTCACCCACAGACTGCACTGAGAAGATTCTCTTAACAGAAGCTTAATTTTTGTTCAAGGATCTAATTTTGAAAAGGCTGTATAACTTAGAGTGCCAACTTTGGGTCTTGCTCTCCAGCATCATGGCACTAGGCTCAACATTACTTGTGACACATGAAAACTGGGCTGACAGGTGAGGTGAGGATGAATGTGAACAAATGCCTTTATGTGTGAGAAGCATATATGAGGGAATTGCAGTGTTTCTTGACTACTGACGTGCCACTAATCCCATGTTCCCTGGGCCAGCGAAAGGACTTGAAACTCAAGGCTAACAATGGGGCATAGCTGGGCTTGATCATCATCTGAAGAGGTGGAACTTGCCGATACAACCATGTCACATGTGCTTTCAGAGTATTTCTTGATCCTCCCACTGGAATCCTCCTAAAATTGGACAATGGTTGTTCTGTTAGACTTTATCTCCCTGGTTGTGTGAACAACCACCATAGCAAAGTATTCTGATGTGATGTGTGTTTACAAAAATATTTATTTCTATAGTGTAGACTTGCTTTGAGTGTGACTCCTAGAGTGTCCCATTCTGTCCTCAGTACTGCGTAATGAGTCAGCTTGTCCAGGCCTGTGAGTCCTGCCTCAATGTGGGAATCTCACTGTTATGTTTCGTACATTAATTCAACACAGAGGAAGGTAACATGTGGTCCTCCACAAATTTTTGGACTGCATCTCCCATAAGCCCTGCTCAGCACTCTCAACAGTGGAAAATAATGGAAGCTACAGCCCAACAATATCTGGAGGACCACTCTCCTCTCTGTTATATCAGTATACAATGAGCAGTGAGATTCCCACACTGAGGCAAGATTCACAGGAAGCTGCTTATATTATAATGAGTAAGTAGCTTGGGGCATGGTGGCTCACTGGGCTAGAGTGCTGAAACTGTCAGCTGCAAAGTCGGCAGCTTGGTGGTTGGAATCCCGGGTGCCATTCAGCGAAGTGAGCTCCCACTGTTAACCCCAGCTCCTGCCAACCTAGCAGTTCAAAAGCATGTAAATGCAAGTACAGTGGTACCTTGTATAAAGGAACTAATTCGTTCCAAATAAAATTATGTTAAGCAAATTTTCCTTTATACAAATTTCCCATAGGAATGCATTGAAAACAGAGTGATCCCATTTTTATGTTGTACAGATTCACCCCATAGGCGATTATGTTAAGCAATTTTCCCCATCTCAGGAATTTTTTTATGTTGTACAAATTTTATGTTATACAAACCATTTGTTATACAAGGGTCCCTGTAGATAAATAGGTACCGCCATAAAAAGCGGGAAGTTAAACGATGTTCCATGCACAGAAATGCATTCAACATGGCCATGGGCTTGCACAACACTGGCTCTTTGGCTTGGAAATGAAGATGAGCACTGCCCCTAGAGTTGGACTCAACTAGCATGCATGTGTGGGGGAACGTCTACCTTAACGTTAACTTGATCTACAGTATCTAGCCCATCGTTATCAGCATTGAGTGGCAGTGGCTCTCCAGGGTTTTATGCTGGATTCATCCATAATCCTACCTGGTTATGCCGGGTTTGACATGAACCAAACAATGAAATAATGAAGCAGAATCAGAAGCCACATTGTCCAGGGGTTTGTACATTTCTTGGCTGTTTCATATTCTGTGTTTTCATGGATTCATCAGTTGTACAGCTTCAAATAGTGTTCCTGCTGAAGCTGACATACTAGAAGCATCTTATTATTTCTTTAACTTTCAGGAAATTCCCACCAGATTTCAGCTCTACATTTCATGTGTGGAAGGACAGGAAGTAAGAGACTGTATTGCCTTTCTTGAATTATTTCCATGATAGCGATAGCCTGAAGAACAAATCTGTTGAATTGTACTGAGGCTGAGATACAAAGCCTCCACAGCTACAGAACACTGGATATAGAGAAAGACATGTTTGCTTGAGAAATCACTCTTTCATGGGATATGTGATTTGGAATTAGCAAGAATTTCTCTTTTTTTGTTGTTTCCAAGTATTCCAGACAAAGATGACATGGGTAAATAACCCTTACTTCTTTCAGGAACTTTTTCATGTGCTTGTTGTTCAACTATCAGGTGTATCCAAAGTGATATGCTTCGACCTTTATTCATATATCCAAAACAATACATGGGTTAATTGCCCATTTCTTCTCTGTGTTACATTGTGTACAAGAAAACTGAAGAAGAAAAATACATGTATTTTTGTACTTCAGATATTACAGTACTAATCAAGGTGAGTTTGATTTAAATCAAACTTATTTCAAAGCCCAAAAAGAGTGCTGGTTATATATATCACTTCATAGTGCTTAAAGCAGTCTGGGGGTGGTTTACAAGTACAGTGGACCCTTGTATAACAAACAGCTTGTATAACATAAAATCTGTACAACATAAAAATTCCAGAGATAGGGGAAATTTGCTTAACATAATCGCCTATGGGGAAAATCCATACAACATAAAAATGGGATTACTCCGTTTTCAATGCATTCCTATGGGAATTTGTATAAAGGAAAATTTGCTTAACATAATTTCAGTTGGAACGAATTAATTCCTTTATACAAGGTACCACAGTGTAATTATGCAGGATACACCCCTGCCCCAGTGAGCCAGTACTCAGGTACTGATTTTACTGATCTCAGAAGGATAGAGGGCTGTGTGAACCTCAGCCTGCTACCTGCAATTGAACCCTAGGTCATGAGCACACTTTTGGCTTCAGCATAGCAGTTTAACTGCTGTGCCACAAAGTTCTTCATGATTTAAGTTAAAAATAGGTTCTAGATGAATTAAATAAAAACAATTTTAAAAAATTAAATCATGTTTTAGTTTGATGGGAAAAACACCCCATCAATTTTTATCCACCCTAGTTCTAGTAGAAACAAAAGATGGCTCTGTAGACCATAGCTGTTAAATATCATAGCAGGTGAAGTAGCCTCTGTCCGGTGTTTCACCTATGGCAACTCTAGAAACTCCTGATTCACTAGTCTACCAAGATCAACATAGACCAGAATATGGGTGTCATCAAGCTTTCAGGAAGCTGGCTCAATCAGAGCCCTAAAATTCATTTGAGGCAATTTACATTGAGGGCAGCAGAACTTGAAAATCCCATTTCTATATAGTGTTGAGAAGCAATGTATATGGCTAACTTCAAGATCCTAGAAATTCCAAAGAGTAAACAAAATTCACAACATTTGATCTGATGGTGCCAGTTATTGATGGATGTTCACTTGAGTAAAAAAAAAAAAGATAAAAATTCAACCCAAGTAGAAATAACTGATCGTGTTGGGAAAAATGAATGGTTTTCTAAAAATGTGTGGAAGTACATACTACTATTACAGAAAGGAGCCTAGCATGATTTATTAAAGTTATGTTTGTTAAAGTTAACTTAAAAAAAGGCATAGACTTCTTCGTGTGGTTGCAGTTGTTTTTCCTTGCACAGTGAGCTATAATACAGTTTCTGGCATATGCCAATATAGTAATTCCCTGTGGGATAAAATTATCATGCCCATGACATTGCAGATACAGCAAAGCCTTCCTGTAGCCTGTCCTCAATTGCCACAGGTTTGCATACTGAAGTGATTCTTTCTAATAAAAGTGTCAAGTTCTCTATTAGGAATTTCCCTTTTTAAAACACAAAGGGGCCTTTGTTGCTGTGTGGTCTTCATGTTCATTTTCTTTTGGCCATTCCTAGATGAACGTTGGAGAAGTGTTTATTACTTAGTTTTACCATATTAAAACTGCACCAATAGAACTGTCAGCTGCATATTCTTAAAATATGTATGTTCAAGATGGATGTTTAATCATACTAATTGATGAGAAAAATCTTGATGCATAAAAGAAGTGTTTTACAAAGCCTAGAATTTCATCCAATAAGGAATCCTGCATTGTTGATGGCACTGTTACAGCTTTTTAAAATTCAGTATATTCAGTTAATATGCATAATTTCTTTGCAAGTTGTCTTCTTCAGTGTTCTAGTCATTTCTTTTTTCTGGATTTCTTCTCTGGTGCTCCTTAGCTGAGTGTACCATTGTAGAAAACTTGTCTTTCATATATTTTCACACTTTCATTATTTCCTCTACTGCCAGCACAAAAGTGAATAATCAAAAGTTGATGTAAGAAGTCATTGTTTTCTTAGATGAATAATAAAGCTGTTTGTCAGAATACAATAATGGGCAAAACTTTTGGTCATGTTTTCTTATCAGTCAAGTACCATATATACTCGAGTATAAGTCAACCCGAGTATAAGTCCAGGCCCCTAATTTAACCCCCCAAAACTGAGGAAACATATTGACTCGAGTATAAGTCTAGGGTGGGAAATGTAGCAGGGCCTGGCAGCTCCTCCTTTGTGAGTTGGGGGAGCGGTGTGTGTGATGTTTAAAATGACTTCTAGCCACTGATGCAAGTGCTTGGATCAGTGGCTAAAAGTCATTTTAAACATCGTGTGCCGCTCCCCTGTGATGCAGAGGGGGGTCAGGAGAAGCGGCACACAATGTTTAAAATAACTTTTAGCCACCGACCCAAGCACTTGCCTCAGTGGATAAAAGTATTGACCCGCATATAAGTTAAGGAACCCTTTTTTCAGCCCAAAATTAGGGCTGAAAAACTAGGCTTATATTCAAGTATATACAGTAAGTAGGAATTGATGTCATAAATAGAGGAATGTTCTTAACTCCTCCATTTCTATAACTATATTTGAGCATATAAGCAAGGAGGTATGCCGCTGTCAATAATTCCGCTTTCAAAATGTTCATTCCTCCGTCAGGCAGAAGCTCTGGTAGAACAAAATTTATTTATTTATACAATTTATATGCCACCCACTACCCAAAGGTCTCTCGATGTTGTCTCTGTACTGTTGAGGTTATTATACTTGGGGAATTTCAAGGGTGGGCCAAGTGTGAAGAATCAGATACTTTTGGGATTCCAACACCCCTTGGTATTAGCCAACACAGCCAGTTGTAAACAGTGCTGAGAATAGCTGTCCAGCAAAGTCTGGAATGCCACATTTTGCCATCTCTATTATATCTGAATGAGCCATGCTAAGGGGAATAGGCATTTGGATGGCCTTAGAACACTTTGGTGCCTGAGGCCAGAAATCCAAATAGTATGCCTCACACTGTTATTATGACATCATTCTCCCGCCACCACTGCCTTTAAAGAGTGATGACATTCTGTGGCACTACACAACCTCCTGCATGAAGCAAGCAGTCCTGCTGTGCTGAAAAAGAAGCACAGTACTGGAGTCGAGGTTGAGAAAAAGGAGCTTGCCTTGGGCCATGTAGTGAATTTATGGCTGGCATGATACTTGCACTGGAATTCTGTGGCACAAACATTTAGCTGCTATCCTGTAGCAGCTGTTGATAGCTGCTACAGGATAGCATACCACCTGTATTCAAATTTCATAATAAACCATAGGAACAAGTAACAGGAAGCTTCAGGCTTACAGGCTCCTGTCACGTCTTCCAGTATGTCCACAAAGAGAAGATTGGAAGTCTCGTTTCCATTTTGACAACTGCACTTTTATTTTGTATCCAAACTGGCTGCCTCCAGTATGGCAGAAAATGGTCTCTTCGGCTGTTAATAAAATATTCCATTATCAGTTCAAGCAAACTACCAGTCAAGCTGGACTGGATGTGGAATAGGGGTAGTCCAATAGTCCCTTGCCTCATGCAGTAAAATGTTTTGGGTTGGCTGCGTCAGTCAAGGTGTATATTTTTCCCTTTTCTTCTGCTGTGGGATTAGCAGCATCAACCGATCCTCTTGTGTATTTTTACAGATGTTTAGTACTAACTAGACTTTAAAATATTTTTGTATTCCTTACACGTCCCTTCACCTCCACAATACTCAGTTCACCAAGGAGTGTCTTTGCTGTGGGCGTTGTTGAATTGGTCTTAATTTTGTTAGCTGGGAAAACCAGGCTGGTTGCATTCCTCATGGCCTGCACTTCACGGAAGCCGGAGAAAGGAAAGGGAATGGCTGTTTGACCCCGAAATAGCTGACAGTCCAAGCAGAGTAAATTTGAATCATGGCCTTGGCTGATTAGAATCCTCTTCCTGGAGGGGAAGTGGATGTGCACATACACTGGAGCAGTACTGCTTGTCTTTTCTTAATAGAGGCCAGTCGGAAAGGTATTTAGCGTTCTGAACTTCAGCTTAAGGATCTTATGTGACTGAATATGCTGCCACAGAGGGTGGTGGAGTGGCCTTCTTTGGAGGTTTTAAAGCAAAGGCTGGATGGCCATCTGTCGGGAGTCCTGTGATGGGGGTTCCTGCATGGCAGGGGGTTGGACTAGATGGCCCTTGAGGTCTCGTCCAACTCTATGATTCTATGAATATACACACGCACGCACGCACACACACACACACACACACACACACACACACTTGCCTGGGGAAAAAGTGAATTCAAGACTATGAAAATGTTCTTCTACAAGTGGCTTAGCATGATATTTGTATATTTTTCTATTTATAATATGATTGCATTTTCACACAAAGAACAATGCTTGTGCTTGCTATTGGGAGCTGGAATTGTGAAAGAGATGAGTACAGTATTGGAGTTGAATAGAACCAGTAAGAGTACCATGGTTACATTAAAACCTGTGAGAAAGAGAAACTCTTTACATTTGTTTTCCCATCTCTGAGTGCTGCCTGTTCTAGGGCCCTTCCCTGAATTTCTCTCTTCTAGACTGTCAGTGATCAAATGTTGTTGGGCGCCTTTGAATGATGGGAACCACGTGAACTTGATGTGTTTAATCTAAAAGAAAACAAAATGGCGTTCCTTAGTTATTGGGGGAGGGGGACATTACTTTTCCATAGTCCTTTGTAAGGCACTTCTCTCCTTTTATATCTTGTTGCTTGTGTTGCTCTTGAATCTGCTGTGCTGAAAGAAGTGGACACATCCTTCCAGCTTTTGTTGCCCTGCATGCCCAGTGGTGAAGAAGTCAGGGACCTGCTGTCCAACAACATCTGGAGGGTTGCAGTCCCCTACCGCCTATCCCCTAAGGTTGTTCCATAAACTGTTTGAGAAAGCATCCTGTGCACTATATGTAGTCTTGGAGTTGCTTAAAATTAATGATTTTCACAAAGGTAACACAGAATCTAAAAAGGCTTTCAATTCTTCAGCCTGTGTCATGTAAACATGTTAAGCCCCTCTGGCAGAAATAATTACTTACCTCAGGGGGAAGTGGGAAGCATTGTTTATCTGCTCATTTTACTCTTGGAAGACTTACCCAGCTCTGTCTGGCTTCAAGACTTCACAAGGCATTGTTTATCTTCTTTAAAGCATCTATTTAGAACTGAAATAAATGCTTGAATTCAAATGTTTATCTCTTTCCCTCTGTTACCATGTGATTTCAGAACACATGGGATCGTGGCTAAGCCCAGCTGGTCCTGGAGATATGATACACAACTGACTTGTTGCTCCTCTTTGTTACTTATGTAACCCTGTTTGATTTGTAAAGCAGAAGTTGCTGTTGTGTGAACTCAGGTGTTAAACTCAACTTCCTATCTGCTAGGAGATGATAGCAAGATAAGTATAGGCCTACAACCAGAGGTCCAGATATGTTGCTTTCTAGGGTGTTTCCATGTCCCACATAGCTTTTTATGAATAGAAGATACCGGTAGCTGTATCTTCAGTAATTATATGAGAATAGATATGATCTATATACAGGAATACCCCGCCGTCCACTGGGGATAGGTGCCAGGCCTTCTTGTGGATAACAAAAACTGTGGATAAGAGAGAACATCAAAAACCCCAAAACTGATGTTTTGTGATAGTAGCTTGCTTTATGGCTGCTGTTTTGCGGCAGTAGCATCCTTTATGGCTGCGGTTTTATGACAGTAGCTTGCTTTATGACTTCTGTTTTATGTCAGTACTGTAGTTTGGTTTGCAGCTGCTGGATTATTTATTTAATGTTTTCCTCTGGCATCTGTGAATAACTGAATCAATGGTTAGTGACTCATTGAATACGGGGACCCTACTGTATATATTTTGCTCTAGGGCAATTTATTTAAATTGAACCATACGGTTAAATGTGAGAATTAGTTGTACAATATTTTGATTTCTTACAGAGAGTTCTAGAAAGTATGTATCCAAGAAGAAAATGGGAGGAGTAGCAGACTAAAACAAAGTCATTAGTCTTATTTTATTGATAGATGTTTGGATGGAAACATAATTCTTTCCATATATGCAACATTGAGTTGAGAACTGAAGTGTACTGAACTTAACCATGCTTATTTCTTCTGTTTGCTGTCTTCCCTTTGTAAGATATAATTCATAGCTATTGGTTTGAGATTAGGTTGCTGCATGTGTGACTGGTTGTAATGGAGCCTGATAGGTGCATGCAAGAAGAAGATTAGAGAGACTTGCAGGGATTACTGAGGACTGTTATAAGACCAGGACAGACAGCCTCTGAAAAGGTGAGCAGCACAGGGTTAGATAGACTGAGTGTAAACCTTCATAATAACTGTATTACAGTATAACGATGCCACGACTGTATTGATCCTCCTCAAGACTTGACCAGCCCTGCTTTTCTGTGTTGGTTCATCAGTTGCTGAGGTGTCTGCAACAGAAGGCAATGGAGAGGGAATCAAAACTAAATGGGATTTTAGCCAAAAACATTTTTTGTACTATTCTGAAATCTGCCACAAGAACTTCTTGTGACCACAGTGATGCAAGAAAACTCTTCTGTACTTTTGTGTGTCCCCCTCCTCCCCAGCTGTAAATAAAGAGATTTTTTTGGGGGTGTTGGCTGAACATTCATATCTTGCTATTCAGCATAAACTGTGCAGCAGGCACTGTTTACTTTTTTGATCACTTAATGAATTTATTTGGGTTTGAATGAAAAATAAGCCAGGTATTAGTTAGAGTCTGTATAATTCTGAAATGAAAATGGGATTTTTAATTGATTTATTTGATTCGTATACTGCCCTATCAGTGCTAAGCACTATTCTGCACAGGCACTGCCCCAGCCAGGGTTGCCTTTGATGAATGATAATTGGAGTTGCAGTTTCGAACATCTGAAATGTCGCAGGCTCGTGGAGGGTACCATATTAATATTATGTAATACATATGCTTTATGTGTGTGATTTAGAGTTTTTCTAATAGCACAAAATATTTGCAGAGAAATACCGTACTTGATAGGAAGAGGAAATTATTACGTTTACTCAGCAAATAGTTTTTTCTCAGCAAACTTTTATGGTCCATTGTTTTTAATTAGATCAATAGAAATATTTTAAGAAGACAAAAGAATGTGCATGTCCTTGTTTAAATATAAAAGGGGGAGAGAGGGCTGAAAACTTTAAAACACGCATATTATTAATACACTCAAAGACCTAGGCATTTATTCATTATATATGGATACATATTTCCTAAGGGAAGCTACCTGAATAAACTTAATTTATTGTTTAGAAACTTCCCTCTTTGTTCCTGTTAATTATGTTACAAATTACATTTTATGAAGCAATGCCTTTTTAAAAGTACTGTAGAAAGATTTCCACAGGAAAAATTTAGTAGTGGAAAAACATCTGGCTGATATTGTTCCGATTTAATAACCTTATTTATGAGACCTGTCATAGGTTGAAAAGCGCATAGCTACTTGTGGGGTGATTTATAGATTGTGGGAATTGTCAGATGTGAGATAAGGTGAATTTAATCTAGAAGAATCTCTGTATAGTAGTATCATTTGACACTGGTGTCACAGTGCTGCCTTAGAAAACATGGTCTAATTTGTCTGATGCAGTTTTGATCACAGGAACTACCCTCTTTATCTGTTTTGTTTATGAACAGAGAGAATTGTGAATGACTATTTGTCTTTGGTTTGGGTTCTTGTCAAGTTGTGCCCCGTTGCCTTGGTATTTTTAAGTGGTTTGTGATACTTCAAGAAATATACTTGTGGCATATTTCAAATGGTTATTATGCTTCATTGACATTTCCACTGTTATCATACTAGGTTTGCATGGTTTGGCACAGCCTTAGTGGAATAGTGAACAATTTCAGCATATTGATGCAGCTGTCAAGAGTTGAACACACTATACTCAGCCTGCCATCCTTCTGAGGTCAATAAATTGAGCACCCAGCTCAAGAGGGAAGGGCTGTCAATTATAGATTTTTTTGTGGGGGAGGACGAAATATGGCAGGAAAAAAATAAATGAAATTTAATTGTGCAACTTAGAAAATGTGAAATTGACATTTGAAATGTGTTGTACTGCCCAAATATGGTGCTAAAGAAATTACTTCAGAGGTAGGGGCTACCATACAGCTCAAGGAAACGAGCTGGTCTATACTGCATCTGATGGCTAGCCAAGGAGACCACTTTTCCATGGGAAACCCAAACTTCAGTGTCACAATGTTTTTACTTAAATCAAAACATCAAAGGTATTTAAACATGTTTGTGATATCTCCTAAAGGATAATGTGCTAATATAGCCACATTAGTGACTCTAGCTGTCCAGGGTATCTTCAGAATTCTTCTGTACATCCACATTTCCAATGGTTCCAGCTTCCTGCAAATGTACTGTATCTGTAAGGGTCCAAGTTTCAACACCATAGAGAAGTATTTTGAATATAATAGATTGAAGTATTCAAGTACAAAGTCTGATAGATAATTCCTGGTTTGTCAAGACTTTTCTCATTTTCTGGAAGGGATTTCCCGCTTGTTCAGTTCTACAACAAATTTCACAAGAAGGGTCCGAGTTCCACCATCTAGCAAGTGCTGCTTCTGACGGACCCTGCTTCACTTACCACCCCTTCGTTTCCACCTGCATGCTGTTACTGTCTCCTTGTGAGTGAGAGGCACAAGAGGCAGTCTAACTGGCCAATCAGTTGAGGGGTATGACTGGAGAAGAGGGACTTCTGCCTTACAGCTTTTTTAGCTGTCTGCTGGCATGTGCTGCAGTTTCACCATCTAGCAAGTGTTGCTTTGATGGACCCTGCTTCACATACCACCCCTTCGTTTCCACCTGCTTGCTGATACTGCTTTCTGTATGTGAGAGGCATGAGAGGCAATCTAGCTGCCTTGCCATCGGAGGGGTGTGGCTGGGGGGAGGGGCATCGGGCTGATGCCAACTTTTGCTATCGTGGCACCCTTTGGCACTCAACTGCTATCCAGTTGATGCTAAAATATAGAGTGGCTGCGAAGGGGAGGGGGTGATGGGATGACAAAGCTGAATGGATGGGTGGTTTGTTTTTGTTTAGTTTTGCTTCTTTGTTTTGTTTCATTTCTTCTTTCTTGTCTTTTTTCTGTTGTTTTTCTTGTCATCCGAGATAGAGGTAAGGACCCACAATGGAACTGATGGAACAGGAAGGAGGGAGGGCAATGGAGGGGGCAGCCATTGAGCCTGTGCTGTGTAGGGGAAGCTATGGAGGTGGGGGTGGAATGTGCCCGCGTAGAAGAGAGGTTAGATAGCTTACATCTATCCCCTCTTCTGGTTCCTCCCCCAACCAGAAGGTATCAGGTGATCATATCAGTGAGACTTTGAGCCACACGGTGCTATTGTTGAATGTCAGGTCGGTAAAAAATAAGACCACCCTCATTCATTATGTCATTCTGGATCAGTGTGCAACCTGGCATGTATTACTGAGACCTGGGTGGGAGAAGAAGGTGGGGTTCCCCTCTCCCAGATATGCCCACCTGGGTACTCAGTCCAGCACTAGTGTTGCCCGGAAGGTCAGGGAGGGGGAGTTGCTATAATCTATAGGAGTTCTATAAGAACATAAGAAGAGCCATGCTGGATCAGGCCAAAGGCTCATCTAGTCCAGCTTCCTGTATCTCACAGTGGCCCCACCAGATGCGTCTGGGAGCGCACAAGACTAGATATCTGTCTCCTGATACCACTCCCCTGCATCTGGTCCTTGAGGTACCCCGTGGTTTAAGCTTGGAGATGATACATCTCCCTCATGGTTTGTAACCTGCGATGGACTTTTCCTCCAGGAATCTGGCCAGTCCCCTTTTGAAGGCATCCAGGCCAGGTGCCATCACCACATCCTGTGGCAGGGAGTTTCACAGACTAACGTGCTGGGTGAAAAAAATATTTTCTTCCCCAACTCTTGTCATCGATTCCTCGTGCATTCAGTTGCCCAACCAGTTGCACATTGACTTTGCAGTGGAGGTATGAAAGGGGTTAGTTAAATGATCCCCCTTATGAAGTTTCTTAAGTAAGTAGGATTCTGACCATGGTCTTTTGATTGTGGAAATACAATACTTGGTTCCCCTTGGTGGCAGTTGAATCAAGTACTTGACCAGTAGGTTTGTTGTTGTTGTTGTTGTTGCTGCTGCTGCTGTTGTTTGTAGTGATGTTATTACAACCAGGGTCAATTGTGTGGGGGCAAAGTGCTTTGAACTCTTGAGGCCCCAGGTTAATTTATCACAACATCAGTGAAAATCTCAGGCAGTAGAGCTGGGAAAGATCTCTAGCTCAGAGGCAGAATAGACAGTGTTTAGCTGAGACTAGTGCTCTAATCTGAGCGTACATTTCCTATTCTGGGCTGTCTTATCAGTATGTGTCAGTGAGGTACGTGCTTGGATTCCTGGGCCTTCCCTCTTATACATTCCAGCTCTCTTGATTAGTCTTCTCTGCAGACGTTCTTAGAAAAGTTCCTATTTGCTAGATGCCTTATCTTTTACCAGGCCTCTGCAATAGGATTTATGCTCTGTAAACATCCCCAAGTTGTTTTTCCTCTGAATGCTGGTTTTGAGTGGGAGGATCGGCATTTCCTCTTGTAATCCCCCCATAGGATCTGAGCTTTGGGAGGATCCCAGTTGAAGTCTTGCTGTCAGCCAGGCCCTGCTTCATAGACTAGACAACAAGCCATCCTTCCTGCCAGATGTCCAATTCCCTGGAAGCCACAGCTTGTTCTCACTGACTTTTTGGGCAGTTTTTTCCCCTTCAGAGTCTCATTCTGTGCTGTTAGCTAGGATTCTACTGCCCTTTTCTTCTGATGAGCTGCAGGGCCGCCAACCTGGGAGTAGGTTCAGGCCAAAGCCATGATGCTGCAGTGAGCCTCCACGCTCTCTGACTAGTGTGCAGCCTTTTTGTTTCCTGTAGATAGGCAATACTGTAGAATGGATTGATGGACTTGCACATGAGGTATGGTGTAGCTGTGAATATAAAGAGGAAAATCTTTATTCATCCATATTTTTTCCAGTGATTTACAGAAATTCCGACCCATCTCAGAGGCCTTGTAGAAAAAAGCAAATACTGGGGTGCATTTAAAATGGTGGTGCAAGGATTAGTCAGATGGCATTTTATATGCTTATCAGTCTGCTAATGTTATTCCTACTATTATACAGAATTAGGTTGGTAACTGGTCTTGAAGTCCCTCGATTAACCAAGTGGGGATAGCTTGAAAGACAACTGTTTTCCTCAAGGATCTGGGATGAATAGGTGGGAGGCTTTTACTACTTTGGAACCTCTGCAGAACAATGCACTGCTGCTTTAGTTTTAGAGAGGACACCTGGACAGTAAGGTTCTGCTCATCTCGTTCTTTGATTTTTACAATTGCAGAAACAGTGACTTGATTTGCAAAGGCTAACATGAGTATTTGTCCCACAAGGCCATGCATATTATTGGGGATGCTTAAGGTATCACTTTCTCCCTTTATTTCAGAAGCCCTTTCCTTACTGACTTGAAATGCTTGCCACAGAGCTGTCTGTCTTGGAAACTACTCTTTTTTGTAATAGCATGTTTTAGACTAGCTAGTGTGAGAAAGCCCAACCACCCTCCCCCTCTGCTTCCATCTGGTTTTCATTGAATAGCAGCAAGAGAGAAGAGCATCTGTCATGATATGAGTCTGCTCCCCCTGAGACCCAAGTCTGATGGTGCTTTGCTCTGCTTTGTTCTGGGAAGGTGACCTTCAACATTGGAGAGGGTGGGTGTGGAGATGACACAACAGTGTGTGGGGAGAGCTGTTTCTGGGTATAGGATCCAAGTAACACACTTGTGAGGCTGAAAGCACTGAGAAGGACAGGTCAGTTGATTCCACTAATTTGTCATTCAAAAATGGCAATTATTTTGTGAATCAGGTTGTTGTACTGACAGGCTTGGTTACACAGACATTTGTGGAAGTTGTTTCCAGGGTGTAACTGGCTTCAGTGTTCCTCTGCTATGCAATTGAAAAACACACAGAAGTGAATACACTTGAATGTAGTCCAATAATATCTAAGGACCCAAGGTTGGGAACCACTGATCTAGGGTGTCTACTCAAAGATCTAGGGTGCCTACTCATCCTACGGAAGCTCAGCAGTTGTACTATCTGAACTAGCAGTTACTAGCTATATATGTGTGTGAAGGGATGCCTGGCAAATTTGCTTGTTAGCTGGGTAGCAATGGGATTGGACGGGTAGTGTATTAGTCAGCTGGGGTGATGAAAGAGACAGGACCCTGTAGGGTTTTGAGGGGAAAAAAAAAATAAAAATATATGAAACATAAGGTTTATGATGAAAAGTAGGAATGTAGAATTGAGCAAGTGGTAAACCTGGAGAGAAAGATAAGGAACGTGTGAATATGAATTATCTTTATTATCTTTATTGGTTGTAGTAGCTAAAGTTACACCCCCAGCACCACCAACATGGGACAAATGCTAAAGAAGAAGAAATAAATAGGTAGTAGCTGAAGAAAAACTCAAGTTCAAATTAATACTCCTATGCAATTAAACATTATTGTTGTCACTCTTTAAATAACAGGCCTGGTGTGGTTAATGGCTAATGCCAGACAAACTACTAAAATGATTTTAAAAGGTGACAGGACTGGACTGGGGCAGGTCACAGCCTGCCTCTTCTGCATTTTAAAAAGGGTTGAATGGGTCTAATCTTAACATGAAAAAGGGATGCCTGGGTGAGGAAAGCTGTGTGTGTTGTGTCGTTATAGTCCTGACCGACTCTTCATGACTCCATGTCCATGGAGTTTTCTTGGCAGGAATACTGGAGTGGTTTGCCAGTCCCTACTCCAGGTGCCTACAGCACCTGGTATTCCCTGGTGGTTTCCCATCCAAGTACTAACCAGGGCCGACCCTGCTTAGCTTCCGAAATCAGGTGAGATCGGATATGCTTAGGGCATCTAGCTAGGCGGCCTTCCTTAACTTCCCCATGCTTATTTACTCCAGGCGTCATTTTCCCAGTCTGGCTTTGGTACTGGGAGGGAGTGGACCTGGAGAGTAAAGTGACGGAAGTGACAGAAGGCAGGGAGGTGAGGGAAAAGAGGTCTACACCTTTCATTGGTGCTGTTAGTGTGTTATATAAGGGAGAGACAGGTGGATTACAAATGGAAGCTGCTCCACCCCTATTTATGACTAATTTCTCCCTCACAAGGAACTTCTGGTGTATATTATCATCATCATTATTTTTAAAGATGTTATATCCTTCCACATCACTGCATCCTCACTTGGGCGTGATCAGTCTTTAGTATAAGCAGGTCAAATTGGATTCCTGAGGCATTTTGCCAGGCCTGGTGCCATGTTTGAACCCCACCTCCACCCCACCCACCTCTAACCTACTACTCTGTCAGCCTCCCTCAGCAAGCTGACTCAGTAGCAGTAGCAAGGTTGGGACAAACCAAGGAGCGGCTCTTGTGTCTTAAACTAAAGATAGAGCAAGAGCAGTCTGCCTGCCAATCATTGCCTTGCTTGGTATTTTGCTGCCCCTCCTATTGCCCCCAGTGGCAGTTTGGGAAACGGACAGAAAGTACTCACAGTGGTATCTGCAAGGCCGGGCAACAATTGACCATTTATCTCTTTAGAAGACTTGGTGCTTGAGAGGAGAAGAGACAAGTTGGCTGGTGCAGAAGCCCTCATCTCCCTGCCCCCCCCCCAAGACTCTGGGCCTTGACATACTGTTGTGGAAGCATGTGGAATGGGGTGGGGTGGGATGAAAAGATGTTGGCTACTGTAGCTGCCCAACCTAATACTTCCCCTCTTAATGTTAGGCATTTAAAAACCTTTTTAAAAACCAATAAATTGACCATGCCAGCGTCAGCCGTGGGGCACCTTTCAAATCTTTGGCCACATGCCAAGTCTGCATTCCTCTTTCCCTTACCTGCTTCTCTCCAGAACACTTTTGTTTTGACAAGGCATTCCCCAGTCTTGCACTGTAGAATTGGTGCATTTGTTTATTCCACTCTTGAAACTTAAGGCTTGACCTTAGATGCACTCCACCCAATCAGGTGGTGTTTCTGGGACTTAACGAAAGTGTAATGAACTTAGCCTATGGACAGGTCAGTTAGAGAGCTTTGGAAAGATCCCAGCTCACCTGTTATCCAAGCTTATAGATTTTATTTTTTCCAAAGAGGTGGAAAAAGAAACATTTCCTTGACTCCAGAAGATTGAAGCCTGACAAGTCAAAGTCCACTCCAAAGCAGATTAACTCTTCTCCCCAACCCTTTCTAGACTGGATAGTATTCATTTATATTTATTTATATATTAGATGTTTATATCACCATCTGACCCACTCTGAGAGGTTTATTTATTTTATTTATTTTATAGTACAGTAGACCCTCGTATAACAAACAGTTTGAATAACATAAAATCTGTACAACATAAAAAAATTCCAGAGATAGGGGAAATTTGCTTAACAGAATTGCCTATGGGGCCAATCTTGTACAATATAAAAATGGTCGCATTTAGGAATTAGTCTGTTTTCAATGCATTCCTATTGGAAATTTGTATAAAGGAAAATTTGCTTAACAGAATTTCACTTGGAACGAATTACTGTAATTTGTTTATACAAGGTACCACTGTATTTTTACCCCTCCTTTCTCCTTGGAAAAGGACCCAAGGCAGTTTAGCAACAAAGTGAAACAAATTACAAGTACTTAATGAGAACATCTAATAAAGTTGAAATAAAAATAACAAGGAGACAACATTAACATATAAATAATATCACATTTAAAGCTAGTATGACAATGTTAAAAATGGGAGGTGGGCAAAGTGGAATAGAAAATGTTTGTTTAATGGGTAATGGGTAAATGCTGGTGTTATGTTTTGTTCTGGGGAAATACCTGCTGAAATAACCAGTAGCAAGCTTCTCTTACTTCTTTCCATGTGGAGGAGGGGGCCTCTAGTGAATGTAGGGAGAAATGGAATTATGTCCCCCCCCCCAAGTTTCTGAACAACCACTGCTGAAGTATAAATGTGACAAAAAGTAAACACATTCTGACCATTAGGTCCAGGAGCGAGTGCATACTGGGTATTGGTTCTTTTGACTCAAGTTAATTTCATCTCCAAGCCCTGTTGATAGTAAGCATGGCTCAAACTGAATGTCTATAAAATTCTGTAGCAGTTTCCTTGGTTTCTAAAATGCACTCTTTGTGGAGCTAACTTTGGAAAGTCTTCAGAGGGTCCAAAAGTCCACAGCCAGATTGCTAACTGGGCCTGGTTACAGGGAACATATAACTCCTCGGTTACAGCAGCTCCACTCGCTGCCAGTCCATATCCAGGCCCAGTTGCAAGTGCTGTTTTTAACCTAGAAAAGGTGTAAATGGCTTGGATCCAAGCTAGCCAAACAGTATCTCCCTCTGTGAGCCTCCCCAGGCATTAAGATCATCAAGGGAGGCCATTCCCTCGGTTCCATCAACTTCACAGGCATGCTTCCTGGGGACAACAGGAGAGGACCTTCTCTGGGCATTTATACACGACCCCTAAGCTCCGCTGCAAATGGCTGCAAGCTCCGGAGCTTAAAAATGTTTCCCCACCAGCTCGGGAGTTTGCAGACAATTAAGTGCGACCCCGCCCACTTTAGCGCGACCCAGCACACTTTTCTTGTACCTTCTCTTTGGAGGTGAAAAATCTTTGATGCGGTGCAACGATAGTGAGTGCGGGGCTCTCCTTGCTTCTGTTTGCTGCTTTTTGGCTCCCGCCCCTTTAAGAGCTACTTTTACAGAGACGAGGGGGTTGGACTTGATGGCCTTACAGAGAGGAGAAGCAGGTGCTTTTCTTTCTCTTTTTCTCCCTCCCTCACGCAGCCACCAACCAGGAAGTGCGGAGGGGGGTGGGGACAGAGGAAGAGCGACGAACCCCTAAGATCTCTGGTCCGAATTTAAGTGGCCAGCGGATCTAGATTGTGGAACTCCCTCCCATAGGAAGCTAGGCTGGCCCAGTCGTCCCTCTGCTTCCACAAGCAGGCCAAGATCTTTCTCTTCAGGCAAAAAAATTTTTAATGACTACTGGTCTGAGAAGGGTATTTTAATCAGTTGTGTTGTTGTTTTAAATGTGTTTTAGTATTGATTTTATTTACTGTTTTTAACATTAAACTGGTTTTATTATTTTTAATATTTGTACACTTACTGTTTAGCTTTTTAAATATTATCTTCTTTTAAATAATGTAAGCCACGTCAGCTCTTTTTTAAGGAGAAAGGTGGAATAAAAATATTTCATATAAATAAATAAAAATTTTCACAGTCATAAAAAGAAAACCGATTTCAGTCAACAGACTGAAAAGATTTTTGAAAACTTCATGAGTTTAGCCTCTAAGCAAAAAAGTTTAATACACAATAAAAGGTCAAGCTTTCAACAGGAAAATATGAATACATTAGATCTGGTAATATATCACAGAACATTCGGGTGAGGTGCCCTAATTGTTTAATCAGCTTATTGTCCTCGTGGGGTTAATTAAAAAGACAGCCATGTCTTTGCCTTTCTCCCAGTTCACTGCATAATTTTTAAACATATATCTAAATACTTCTATCAGCCTTAAATTCCAAGAGTGTGACTGAAACAGCTTTTTCGTTTTACTACAAAATATTCTATGTCCAGTTTCCAAGCCATGTTTAGCTAATGCAGACATTAGTTCTTGGCCCAATCTAAGGTAATGCTGATGATGTTCCTTGCATTGAATATCAATGCTTCCTCCCATCTCTCCAATAAAAGTTGACCCATAAGAACATGTTATCCCACTTAATGATTCATGGCTGCTAATGAAGACAGCAGTAGGATGATTAAACAATTAGTGCACATGAATGTTCTGTGCTATATTATCATATGCAATGTAGTTGTTATGCCATTTGTATCCTGAAGATGCCAAAACGTATTTTCCTGCTGAAACCTTGATCTTTTCTTGAGTTTTCAAGTTTTTTACTTGGAACCCAAATTTGTGACATTTTAAGGTCTTTTCTGTATGTTGACTGGGATTGGTCTACTTGTAATAATACTCCAAGAAAGCAGATTTTTTTTTACTTTGAGCCATGTTTTTCTCTCCACTTAAAACGTCCCTGGCTCCTAAATTTCATATTCCTCCACTTAGAGTGGATTTGTGAGTCACTATAGCCATGTAGTAACAACATATGATCCAAATGTTCTACATTCATTCCTGCTCTTGTGAAAACCTTGCTCTCCTAGTTTCTGTAGAGTGCCTGGCTCATACTCTTCAGTTGGCTGTGACAGTGGCACTGTTTAAATTGCTAAATTTTGAAAATATGAATTAGTGTGCATAGGTGAGGTGTAAGTGCTAATTCAGGGTTGGGGATCCTTTGGTTTTTGATATATTTTAGATTGCAATTCCCACAGTCCTTTAACTATTGCTGAACTTGTACTTCCTTTTTGAGGTAGACTGAGCTTCTATGAGAGTTCCATTTTGCATTACAAGATATAAAGAATGGAAAGAAAGCTTTGTATGAGCTGAAATTTCCACCAATCTGTCTGATTCTCATCTCTTCTTCATCTCTTTGCCTTGGATGGTAGATACTGTATTAGAAAGCTCTATGTCCCAAAACATGTTAGTGTTGAGATGATTTTGGTAATGCTTTGAAACCAGATGTCTGGTAACACTTGAGACTTACTTCAAGACCTTGAGCAAGACACCACCCTTCCTTCTGCACCGTCCTGGAGGCTTTGTGGCCTGCAGCATACACTGAACGGCTTACAAAGTGTTTTGATTGCCTAAGGCAGTGTTGGCAAATCTATGGCAGGGGTGCCAGAGGTGGCACTCGGAGCCCTTTCTGTGGGCATCTGACGTCGTCCGTTCACAGCCACCTGTATTCAGGTTAAATTGCTGTGTAGGCACTTAGCGAAAAATTAGGTGGGTTTTGAATCACAGTTTGGGCACCCGGTCTCTAAATGGTTTGCGATCACTGGCCTAGGGGCAGAAAACACTTAAGAACCAAATATTGACTTGATCCTTCTGTCCAAAGAGGGGACATAAATTAACTCTGTTAAGCTTAGGATGTGGTTTTAAAAAGCAGCAGAGATGTGCTCTCAGTATCCTGGCATCTTGACCTTGAGATCTGCAGAACAACAAATTGCCAGCTAAAACCAAATAAAAAGAAAAGAAAAGACACAAAACATGTGACACCTTGAAGACGAACTTTCATATTTTAATGTAACATTTTGTGGACATGTCCACTTCTTCAAACATATTTATTTATTTATATTTTATTTTAGAGTATTTTTACCCCGCCTTTCTCCTTGGAAAAGGACCCAAGGTGGCTTACAGTAATGAGGGATAATATACAGTCCAGTACAATTAAGACATGTTCAAGTATTTGAAAACAAGGAATTCAGGGACATCTTATAGCATTACTATGCAACATTACATTAAAGCTACAAGGTTATAAGTACTGGTAGTTATAAACACAAAGTCTATGTGAACCTGCAGTGTCGGATTGGCTTTATTTTTTATAAAATTTAGTTACACCATTTTATGATATATTTAATTGTTTGTGCTGAGCATGTTTTGAAAGTACTATACTCTGTTTCACAATTAACTTCCATGAAGATTCTGAGCCTTTTTTCTCACAAGTAAAACTCTCTGTACACTGTGAATGGTGATTTTATGATGACAGCCTCAGACCATTG
The DNA here is from genome assembly GCA_029282475.1 of Phrynocephalus forsythii. Taxonomy (NCBI): domain Eukaryota; kingdom Metazoa; phylum Chordata; class Lepidosauria; order Squamata; family Agamidae; genus Phrynocephalus; species Phrynocephalus forsythii. The sequence continues at coordinate 10,781,764 of JAPFRF010000011.1, forward strand.
TATTAAAGCTGTTTTGCAGTTTTACACTGGCTGAAATGCTCTGTAAGATGCTTAATGATAATTACGTAAATGCATTCATTAAAATATAAAATTTCTATCTAAAAGGCCTCCTTGAAGTTTACTTGTAGATAAATAGGAGATGTTGCCTAATTTTCTTGAATTCCTGCGTGGAATGTCTACCCCTGGAATGTGAAGGAGGACCAGTCTTTTCTTAAAGTAGCTTGCTTGACTGCAGATTTCAGAGGAGTTGCCATTTTCCTGCCTCCAACCGTTCCTCTTTGTGCTGTTTGTTTGTAGTATGTAGCAAGTGGTATGAAATGGTGAACAACTTTCATTTCACATGTGTTCAGTCATGAGGCTCTTGAGTCCAAGTTCTTAGTTCATGGAATCATAGAATCATAGAGTTGGAAGAGACCTCAAGGGCCATCCAGTCCAACTTCCTGCCATGCAGGAATCCCCATCACAGTACTCCCAACATATGGCCATCCAGTCTGTACTTAAAAACCTCCAAAGACTTCACCACCCTCCCTGGCAGCATATTCCACTGACAAACAGCTCAAACTGTCATGAAGTTCTTCCTAATGTTTAAATTGAATCTCTTTTCTAGTAGTTTGAAACCATTGCCCGGAGTCCTAGTCTCTGAAGCCATGGAAAACAAACCAGTCCCCTCTTCAATGTGACATCCTTTCAAATATTTCAACATAGCTATCATATCCCCTCTAAGCCTTCTTTTTGTAAGACTAAACATTCCCAGCTCCCTAAGCCGCTCTTTGTAAGACATTTATTCCAGACTTTCAACCATCCTGGTTGCCCTCCTCTGGACCTGTTCAAGGTTGTCAACATCCTTTTTAAATTGAGGTGCGCAGAACTGGACACAGTATTCCAGGTGAGGTCTGACCAGAGCAGAATAGAGTGGTACTATCACTTCCCTTGATCTAAACAATATGCTTCTGTTGATGCAACCAAGAATTGCATTGGATTTCTTGGCCACTGCATCACACTGCTAACTCATGTTCAATATGTGGTCCACCAAGACTCGCAGACCCCTTTCACATGCACTATTTTCCAGCCAGGTGTCTCCCATCCTATACCTGTGCAATTCATTCTTTTTACCTAGATGCAGCACTACATTTCTCTCTGTTGAAACGCATTCCATTAGCTTTGGCCCACTAATCTGTCACGGTTATTTTGGATTTTCATCCTGTCCTCTAGAGAATTTGCAACCCCTCCCAATTTGGTATCAACTACAAATTTAATCAGCTTACTCTATTGCTTCCTCCAAGTCATTAATAAAGATATTGAATAACACTGGACCCAGAACAGAACCCTGGAGCACCCCACTAGTCATGTCTCTCCAAGCTGAAGAGAAGCCATTTATGATCACCCTTTGGATGTGATCAGTCAACCAATTACAAATCCACCTAACAGTACCACTATCTGTCCCACATTCTACTAACTTCTTTGCAAGTATACCATGGTTCATCCTTAATATTGAAAACATGGGACAAATGTACATTGATTTTCTTGCACACTTCTCTACAAAACATGTATTCTGCTGTTCAAATTTCCCTGACTTACAAGCTTCTGTGCCAAATTTCTGAGGCAAGAATTTCATCCCAAAAATCCCAGCTGAAGTGTTTGGAATAAGAAATGTTGAGAAAGGAAGCAACCTCATATGGAACCTGGATCCCCCCCCACACACACTCTTGCAGCCTTGTTAAACCTAAAAATAAGATAAAATATTAGCAGTTGTGATCATTCTGTGGCTGCAGAATGAATGAAAATCAATGATTTAAAAATAAAAATGAATCTTTACCATATAAACTGGCTTTTTAATATAAAAAGTGGAAATACTTCTGTAAGCATTTTTATTTAAAATACTGTATGTTATAGTTCAGAGATGTGGAATAAGGGTTATAAATTCTAATTCTTTATCATGAGACTTCTTTTTATTTTTAAAGCTTTGTACACAAAGATCCAACAATTTGATTGAGTTTTCAATTTTATAAAGTTCCATAGGTTTCGGTAGAGATTTGGGGGGTGTCATTCTTTCTTCCCATCATGTACTGAGTTCGGTACTCAGTCTGATCTTACCACAAAATTGTGCACTCCTCAAACTTGGTTTGTGTCTCCAGAGAGCCTTATCAGTTACCAGCACTATTCAAATGTGAGAAATAGTTGGTCTGATAAACCCTGTTTCCAGCCTCTACATGAGATTAGTCTTTGAGTCCTTATGTCCCAAGCATGATACAAACTGGGAAATTCTCAGAAGCTTGTAAAATACTGTGTCTTAGATTCCCCTCAAGACGTTGTGGCCTGTCTGCAACATTATGAAGACAAAATCAGGCCTCCCCTGCGCTTTCTGGAACTGCACACCTTCAGACTCTGGAAGGGTCAATGAATATGCATTTGTCATATGAAAATTATAGCAGACAAGATTGCTGGGGTGGGGAGGAGGGGGAGAAATATAGCATGATTCAACTGAGCCCTTCTGGAATTAAATTCTAACTGAAATCAAGTTGATTTAAACAAAATCCGTCCTTCCTGGTTGTAGCATGCAGTATGTTATGCTGAAGTAGGTAGCTTTGGTACATTTATTTATTTATATTTGTACTTGTTAACTGCCCGATTTTCCCACAGGAACTCTGGGCGGTGTACAACAAATAACAAATACAACAACCCAAACTAAACCCCCATCATAAACAAAACAAATAAGCTAAAAATGAAACAACACAAATAATATGACAAGACAGGACAATATATTACATAAAAGTTATCTACCTTCTTTTTGAAGGATAACCGTCAGACCAGATGGTCAGTACTCGGCAGTGTACATGAAATACTTCAGATGAAGAATAAATTGGTTAAAGCATTTAGCACACTCAAGTTTACAGTTATGCATTAAGTTGCTAGTAATAACAAAATCTGTAGCATTTTCCTTTTCCTCTGAATTTCCCCTCCCTACTCATGAACAACAAGTAGTTTTATGTTTCTTTTTAAATCAGCACTATATGTTGACGTTCTTCAGTAATAGGCAGTCCATGATTTGAATCTGTCTTTTGCTTGTATTTTGTATTTTGCTTTGTATTTTTTTCTCTGGAGGTACAGCCAGAGTCTGACGCAATTACTCAGACAAATGGCATGGAAGGCAAGCCTTTAATATGATTCATTTTGACCATTACAAGTAATGTGCCTACTTTCAAAATACTGCCTTGCTGTCCATGTCTCTTCTTGACAATCATGTTTTTTCTCTCCCCCCCCCCCAATGATCCCATATACTGGCAAATGAAATTCATAACGCAGGAGCAACCCTACATCTTCTAAGTGATTCTGCACATTATAAAGGGAGATGTAAAAGAGTCAGCATATAGGGTTTCTCTTTTCTGGAAATGAAACGTGTATATAATGGCTTCGGTTACTAAATTTTTAGGTGTGCTTTTTATATTGAGCTTTTAAAAAGAAACAATAGGGAAAAGCAAGTTGCATAAAGCAATGCAGTGACTACTGACAACAACAACTTGCATGTTATGGAATATTGGCTGGACTAGATCCAGAGTTTTAACTTGCTGTAGATTTAAAGCAAGGTGCTTATATTATCTCATATAAATGCTGTAATTGGATTGCAGTGGTAAAACGCTGGTGGTTATAGAGTTATATATGCAATATTTTCAAAGAAGCTTTGTAACAACATCTTTCGTGCTGTGTTCTGCCTGTTCTCTAGCATATGTGTCTGAAAATTCAAAGCGGCTTGGCAAGTTTGTTGGAAAGCTTCTTCAAAAATTTCCCAGCTATGAGTGGGTATGTAAAAGTGAGTGCCAAGTTGAGGAAGTAAAGGATGAGTAATTGATTTTCAGGGCACTGAAGAAAAATCCCAGAGTGTCTTCAATCCAGATTAGCATATCTAGAATGTGCTTTTCTCCCTAGCATTGTCCAAGGACATTTCCTTTAAAATGCAGTATTAGCATTTAGGAATTCCAAGTGTTCAACTTTTTTTTCTTTCATGCCCCAGAAGCCACATGACCCTCCTGCTTTGTTTAATTGTAGGGGTTATTATTATAGACCCCCAATTATCTTGCCTACATTCCATTGCATAAAGCGCCAGAGCTCATTTAAAGTACTTGTAATATTGATTATTTGCTTTTGGGAACTGGTGCAGGCACTGATGCTGGAAAAGATGCTAAAAGGTCCTGATGGACATAAATGCCATGAAATGACCTTTCTCTCCTGCATAGAGCTTGTCCACTGCTTCACTGTTGCTTCAAATATACCAAAAAAGGTAAAATATCAAGTGACTTGGGGAAAACAAATTTTAAATTGATAAATTAACATTTTAGCTCCAGCAGTTAAACAGTTCGAAATAATGTCATGTGTAGATGCTTAAGAAAAGGTGAAGTGGGTCTTCCTGGAGTACAGCATGTTTTGCTGGCAGAAGGGTCTAAGGGCCTTTTCACATGATCCCTAAAATCCGCGGCAAATGGCTCCCAGATCCGGAGCTTAAAATTGTTTCCCCACCAGCTCCGGGGTTTACAAAAAATTAAGTGCGACCACGCCCACCTAAGCGCGTCCCAGCGCACTTTTCAAGTACCTGCTCTCCGTGATGTGGATGTAACGTAGTGAGTGCTGGGCTCTCCTTGCTTCTGTTTGTTGTTGTTTTTGCCCCCCGCCCCTTTAAGAGATACTTAAGAGACTGGAATGCTGCTGGAGCAGAGCAAGGCGGCAGAACGGAGGTGAGCCAGCATTCTTTTCTTCCTTTTTTTCTCCCTCCCCTCACACAGGCAGCAGCCAGGAGTGGGGAGGGGGTGGGAACACAGGAACAGCGACAAACCCCCAAGATCTCTGGTCCGAATTTAAGTGGCCAGCGGATCTTAGGGGTCATGTGAAAAGGCCCAAAGTTCAGTTTCTGACATCTCAAGAAATGTGGCTTATGTCTAAGTATTATTGTGTCCAATGCTTCCTCAAGCTACTTGCGTAGTGAGTCCATCAATATATGCCAAATAAGCCCAAACCAGGCCCAATAATGACATTACACTGGGTGCTTTGCATTGCTGGGTATAAACCAGAAAACCTAATCCTATTGTATTGTTGGGGTACAGCATAATGAACAATTACGAATCATAGGATCTGAGGTCCATACCATCTCTAGGATGCTATCTCCCCCATTCATGGACTTAAGAAAAGCTTTTATGAGATACTCCCTCTGTCATCTTTTATGAAACACAAACTCATGGTATTTCTCATTGGCAACATCACAGCAGATTAATGTCAGGCATGGTGGTAGAAGTTTGACTTGAGCATATTCTTATGAAGGTGTTATCCAATACTGTACATACACCTGTTACTGGCTCAGATCATAAGGGAAGCAATTTAAGATTGATCTGTATTGTGTCATAATCTGAATTCTTTGGAGAAGGATATATATACGGTGATAATATTAAGAACATTAAGGTTACATGGTCAATATCATATGTTGAATAAGGGAGAATGCCCCACAGACTAGATAAAGAAAATACACTTCATGATCAGTTCCTGTGCCTGGTTCTTGGAAGCATTCCAGGGTTCCAGTCTAGTTAGTGTTGACAGAAACTACACTATCAGGGTTCTTTGTACAGATAACTTTTCAGGGGACTCTGCACTTGAACCTGAGGTAATCCACATAGACATCAGTTTTGACATCTCAGTGAGAATTAGGTTTTTATACCTCATCTTCAAGGGCCAGGTATAGATCAAACTTCTTTTTTGGCACTGTTTGACCATCTTTTCCCCTCTTCTTGTCTCAGGATCAGTTTGACATAGTTGAGCGGCACACACAATGGGGCCTCGATCTGATGGACAAGTATGTCAAGTTTGTGAAAGAACGGACAGAGATTGAGCAGGCATATGCAAAGCAGCTGAGGTACGTACCCAGATGGGACAAAGCCAGCTAGGCTGGAAAGGAACGAGAAGGCTTGGGTTTTAGATTTTAGGTCTGAAAAGGAAAGTGGAGATAACGAAACCCAGGACTGTGGTAATGCTGCATTCAGGAAAGGAGTATTTCATTGGACAATACCATCAGTAAGATGAAGAATTTGGTGTACTAATTTATTTCTCTTATAAATTCTTGAATTATGTATCAGTAGATGGAGCAATATTGTTCTGCCTCTGTGTATTCAGGAGAGAGCTGCCTCAGAGAACTTCTCCAACATGGGTTCCATAGACGGGTCTCAACAAGTATACCTTTGAACAGCTGCTATTATGCCAAGCAAACATCCCCAGTCAGTAGACAGAGAGCTTTGGGTTGTCTCAGCCACAGCACTGTTCCCCCATTGACAGCAGTGGTTTCTGAAAGTCTTCATGTTACACCACTCTGCCCCGCTGGGGCTACTAACCCCTGTTTGTTTATTACTCCAGGCTGGGGCTGGCTTGTACTCACTGATTCTTGCTTGTCTAATCCTTATTTTTGGGGCTGAGTTTCCATCCTGATCCTGGTGCCCTTTGGACAGGGCTGATAATCCAGGATGCTTGTTGGTCCTCACAGAGAGAGATATTCTGTCCCCAAGCGTGCAGATAATTAGATGCTGGGAATAAGCAATTAAGATGTGTTGACTTTGTGGCTTGCTTGTTACTATCCAAGTATCTGGCTGGCCACTGGTGGACACTGGATTGGGTGGACGTTGTGATCCAACACAATAATCCAAGTCTTAATTGGGATTTCAATTTTATTTTATTTTATTACACAAACCCAAAACAAAAACAAACATGGTAAAATAACACAATCTATAAAATTAGAGTCTAATTATTGAAAGAGGGTTCAGCATTTATTTTACTTTACAGTTACAGTTGTGACAGGAATCCACTAGTGGCAAAAATATCTTCTCTTGTGTATTATACATATAACAATTGGAATTTCCAGGTTCATGTTTAGAAATTATCTTCTTTTGGCTATGCAGAAAACATGCTCTCCTAGTTACCTTTTTCTTTTGATCCCTGGATTCAGCAAAGTTCTCCTGATGTTTGAGGCAGTCTCTGTTCTCCCTTTCCATCATCTTCCATTCATCTGCCCCATCATCTTCAAACTATCCCCTCGACCATTCATTCCAAATGTGCCTGAAGCTGATCCAGAGGCTCTGTTCTAATATGGCTTCTGTCCATGAAGGCCCAGGGAAGTCTAGAGCCTCTGGCTGACTGGCAAGTTCAGGCGTTGTCCAAGTCCCTTTGCTCTTAGGTTGGATTCTTTAGCTGTGACTGCCCTTCTTTCCCCTCTTCCTCCCCAGATGTTGGCTTAGAACATCTGTTCTTTTTCCAGGCATCCCAGTACCGGGAATAGAGGCCTCTTAGTTGATTTGTACTGTTCCAAAACTGTCTTCCCTCACTGATCCTTTTTTTCCTTTTTTACTCTTTCCCCTGTCTGCTGTCTCTCATGTGGTTAGACTGCAAGCTTCTTTGGAAAAATACCTTCCATTTGTTGCCGTATCATGAATGGACATACAGTATATCTTATTAAGGAGCTCTATTATTAGATACCAGTAGTAGATCTAAATATTGCAGTGTTTTTACATTAGTTTGGTTCTTATTGTGCCTACAGGTGTGGTTTAAATGTCTGACATTGCGTGGGCCTTTACTCCGTTATCCTATGAGTATCTCACTCATCTCAAAACTATGTTAGGATGAGTGAGAAGCATCATTAATTTCCAGAGGACCGTTGAACAAAATGTTTCTAGTGAGTTGTACAAAAGTGAATGCAGCCTAAGAACATCGAAGTTCTGAGCTTCAACTAAGAAACTGTCTGGCATTTTTTTCCATCTTGCCAACGATTTTACATTTAAGAAATAACTCCTGGGTTAGCACAGGAGGCCTTAAACAGGCCCAAGCCAAGCAGCTTATCACAGGGGGCCTTGCCTTTCATATACTGTGGTCCTGCAATATACCAGGACCGCAGTATATGAACCACGAAATAGTGGGGGACCAATGTACACAAAACCTTCAGTGATGAAGTTGTAGTTTCCATAAAGCAAATGTTTGGGAGCCTTTGTATTAATGTCTTCCAGTTTTCTCCTCTTCAACAGAAAATACTCTTCCATAGAGAACAGGCTGGCTGAGGTTGTTGTTACTGTAAATTATGCCCGTGCTTCAAATCTGACCCTCCTTCTTTTTGTCAAGCTTCTTATGGGCTACTACCAGAGCATCAACCAGAAGTTTTAAAATAATTTCTAGCTGAAACTTTTTAGAACCTCCAGCTACTAGGTCATTGTGATGAGACAAACCATTGTTATTTTATATTGTACAGTAGTTACCCCCGTATTCACTGATTCATTATCCACTGATTCATTCAGTTATCCACAGTTGGCAGAGGAAAAATAAATAATTCAGCAGCCTTAAAGCAAGCTACTGTCACAAAGAGCAGTTGTAAAGCAAGCTATTGTCACAAACAGCAGCTGTAAAGCAAGCTACTGTTGCAAAACAGCAGCTGAAAAGCATGGTACTATCACAAAACAGTAGTTTTGGGGAACATTTTGGCATGCTCTCTTATCAACGGTTTTCATTATCCACGGGAAGGCTTGGAACCAATCCCCAGCGGATACTGGGGTCCTACTGTATAACATCAAAACAAAAATGTCAGTTGACTTTAGCACATCCCATATGTATACTTTGCAAAAACAGAGCAACCCTTCACACTGTGCACAGAAATTCCCATCCACCACTCAGCATCCGTAGGAAGCTGTACAAGATATTAGCAGCATAATTAAACCATTGACTTCTCAGGTAAGTCTGAGATGTTTAGTTGGGTTTGCCCATTGATATTTTAGTTATTTATTTATTTATTTATTTATTTATTTTTACAACTTATATGCCGCCCACTACCCAAAGGTCTCTGGGCGGCTTACAATAAAGAAATAAAACAGTTAAAACATCAAATATCAATAAATAATTAAAACAATAATAAAAACCTTACACTAAAATCATTACACTAAAATTGCCATCAGAGGACCCACAGTCTATGCTGTATCAATTAAAAAACTTCTGGAACAGGAAGGTTTTTACCTGGCGCCGAAATGTCATCCGCCAGGCAGATCTCACTTGGGAGGGCATTCCATAGCTTGGGGGCAGCTGCTGAGAAGGCCCTGTTCCTACAAGCCATCCCTCTCATCTCCTTGAGGGATGGCTCTTTCAAGAGGGCCCCTGGCTCGATCTTAATTGCCGGGTAGGTTTGTATGGAAGGAGGCGGTCCTCCTTTGCATCCATATCTTGAATTGACTCAAGAGCCTAATAGAGACACTATCTGACATTTAATCTGTTTGGCTTTCTGGTCCTAGGCTGCTTGTAGTGGAAGAATTTAGGGCAACAGATAAATGCAAGTGTAAAATGAATGGATACCAAGCTCAGTGAGCCACAGCACTGGGAAGCATGTGAGGAAGTGATTTCATTTGCCACTACTTTTCTAGATAGTACTGCCTCTGTGCTCATTCATTTTGTCTCTCCTCCTCCCTTCCATCATCCCACCTGCAGGAACCTTGTGAAAAAGCATCTTCCGAAGAGAACTGTGCGAGAAGACCCAGAAATGAAGTAAGAAATGTTACGTGTGTGCTTTAATTGCATCATCATGAAACGTTCCTGCACAGTCATATATATTTTTGAGGGAAAAGCTGTAGACTCTAAACCACCACTACCACTACCCCAAAATAGGTCAACGTCAAGAGTTTTCATATTTTGCCTTTCCAAAACTGAGACAAGTCAGTGGCTCTCTAGTGTTGGCTACCCAGGCCATTCAGGATAGCTGTATTCATGGGAATGCTGGTGAAGCAACAGTGTGTGACACTTCAGCATAGCATCAGGATAAGGCAGTGTTGGCGAACCTATGGCACAGATGTCAAAGGTGGCACTCGACATCACCCTTTCTGAGCCACCTGTATTCAGGTTAAATTGCTATATTGACACTTTGCGAAAAATTAGTGGGTTTTGAATAGCAGTTTGGGCACCCAGTCTCTAAAAGGTTCGCAATCACTGGGATAAGGCATCTTGTGGAATTACCTCTTGGGTCATGTTGTTTAACCTTGGGGAAAGAGCCCAGGGAATTCTCGCCAGCTCTAGGCCTCAGGTGTGAGGAGTCTGACTGTGGTGGAATGTGGAATGTATCTTACTCTAATGTATGTTTTCACTGTTAAACTTGCGACATGTATTTGTCACCAGTAGCTACTGCTTCAGAAATATGCTACACTCATGACTGAATCTACTACTTAACTGCTTTATTGTTTGATAAAGTACAGCTATTATAAAGAAATAACAAGAATATCACTGGTAAGTAGTTTCAGAATTCCATAACAAGGAAGGTGAAAAGCCATCACTAAATCTGAAACACCAAATCTTAGTCATCATTGAATCATAGTAAACGATTCATTTAGTCTGATACTAGAGTGAAATGTGTCATTCCAAAATTGTACCATTGTGGAACAACCCTGTATGAATGAAGGAAAAATGGTTGCCTTTAATAGATTCATTTTCCCTTGTATAAACTACAGGGCCTGAACCATCAAGGCCACATTCCAAATTCTTAAAAAAACAGGCTGATAAAAGAAGTTGAGGGGATTTCTTCTTTTTGTATGCAGTCAAAAAGTAAGGTGGCTGTCCGTAAAAAAAAGAAATAGAACCACACCTTCTTTTTCAACAGTAAACATTCAGATGGCCTCAGAGGGTCTCAAATAGGTTATAAAGACTATTAGAACCCGTTTCTCAAGCAAGTACATGCTGCAGATATGAAAAAGTCTCATTTGCATCTCTTTTCTTCCTATTTCCATATAGCAAGACAGTCTGTTGGGGATCTTAGCCGCTTGTGAGTGTTCTCACTTCCAAAGGAAGAAACCAAACTTTTTCCCCACTGTCCTTTGCACAATTTGTGCAGATTGTCTCTAACTTGCCAAAAAGATGGCATCCAAAGGTTTAATTTTGTTCATTTTTCAAAATGCACAAAAAATAGCCTTGTAAATCTGCAAATAATCTCAGAGACTGAAAAATAGACTTCACAGGCAAGGGGAAGAAATTTGTACATTCTCAGTTTGCATATGTTAAATAGATAGCCATGGTTTTATATCTTTGATTTAGATGAACACAAGTACCATATTTTCCATCTATAAGACTATTCCCATATATAAGACCACCCCCACTTTTCCAATCCAGAATTACAGTTTTGTAACTGCACAGTTCTCTCCTCGGCTTACTTTTGTGTATAAGATGACTCTCAAGTTTTAGTCTAACAATTTTAGAAAACAACTTAGTCTTATACACAGGAAAATACTGTGGTGTTTTTTTTTTTTTTTTGGCTGTCATGCCTGATGGTGGTTGATAGCATTTTTAATTTATTTAAATAGCTGTTAAGCTAGGTGGAGTGCATTTTGTAAATTAATTACACATCATGTACAGGATGTAAATGATGTGTAATTTCTTTGGCTGTAAAATCAAGATAGACACATTTATTTGAATGAATCCAAGGTCTGGGGAGAGCAAGTTTTATTTTTTATCATTACTCAGTTAGCCTTGGGTACTTTTTATAATTCATTTCCACCACCACCACCATGCTCAACTCTGGTCATTGTCATAAACTAACTTACCCATTGTGAAATATTTCACATAGAATATTCTTAAATCTTCTCACCCTTATGCTGTCCCTTTCTGATCTTTATCATCTTTGTGATAGCCTCCTTGAAATGTAGCAATGATAATTGTACCCAGTGTTCCAAATATAACTACAGAACAAATTTATATATGAATGTGATATGTTCATGTTCTTTTATAAATCTCATTTTGTAGTTGTTTGGGTTTATTTACACCCACACACAAGCATGAGCATGAGCACACATGTAGCACCTGTAATATTAAGTGTCTCTTTATAGAACCTTTCTGGCTAGTTCTTAATATGGAGTATGCTTTTTTTCCAGTTTTGCTACATACTGCTGCCATTTTATTGAGCTTCTCTCTACCATGCCTCTAAGACATGTTTTATGGTCCTTACTATTTTGTCATCATTGTTTCAAAACAGAGACAGGGGGGTGGAATCACTTGATTCATTTCAGGATCTAGTGGAGGACTGACTTGCTTCTAACAGCAGTGGTGGTGGTTCCAGAATCCTTTCTTTCCCATTGAACCAGGGTGTCAGCAAGGTGGCCATCATCCCTCATGTCCAATAATTGGGATGCCTTGTTGTTCCAAGACATTTTGTCAGAAGTGTGGGAGGTGACCAGCTGGGACAGCAATATCCACAACACTTTGCTTTTGTTCTGTCCCGCCGCTTATTCTCTATACATTGACACCAACTCTGGAACATGTGGGTTTTAGCATATATGTAGGAATGTGATACAAGATTATATCAAGGTCTTCCATGGCTGTTCCCTCATTCCTTCCTTCACTTATCATTTGCTAACTTGGAAGCTTGCAGAAACAAGAAACATATCAAAATATTCCTCCAACCCTCTTCCTAGCCATAGCTATGCCAGGAGAAATGTTTTGTGGCCGTAAAATTCAGTCTTGGTTTTTTATTATTTAATTATAACAGTCCTTTTGTGGGACCAGATGATTTCTTTTGTTCTTTGACACTGGTAGATTGCTCAGTGTTTTATTAGATTCAAACAGGGAGGGACCATTTTCTGAACCTGTTTTAGAGAACTACTTTAAAAGAGTCTGTTTTTTAAAACCTTTTTGTCAGCTTGACAAAAGCTAAAATGCTATTCTGCCCCCCCCCAACACACACAGAGAGATACATTTAGTACTGGATCAAAGGAACGCCTGGCACAGACATTTATCTTTGTAATTAAGATAAATTGGACAGATCAGTATTATACAGTGGCACCTCAGTTTATGAGTACCTTGGATTGCAAGTATTTTGGTTTGCGAGCCTTGGTTTGTGAGCATTGCTCCTGTTTGCATGATAGGCTGACCTCATCATGGGCCCTGTGCTTCCCGGAATGGGCCTTCGGGCTGCGTGGTGGGCCTGCACCTGGCATCCTGGGGCCTTGGCACGGACTGGAAGTGACTTCCAGGCTGCACAGTGGGCCTATGCAGGACCTCCAGAGCTTGCCCCAGACTTGGTGGTGCCCTAGCACACCCTAAGCCCGGCACTGCCCGTCTGTGGTCTCCACAGAGCACCCCAAGCCTGGTGCTGCCTGTCCGCAGCCACTGTGGCGCGCCCCAGGCAGTGCTGGGCCCAGGGCAAGCTCCTGGAGGCCACTGCAGCTCCCGGCCAAAGCAAATTTCCCCATAGGAAATAATGGAAACTGGGACCCCAGAACGGATCCGGTAAGTTTCCATTATTTCCTATAGGGAAATTTGCTTTGCTATAGAAGAATTTTGGTTTACAAGCATGCTTCCAGAACAGATTGTGCTCGTAAACCAAGATACCACTGTATGTGCAATTTACTTGCTTAGGAAAAAGATCCCCTCAGTATGTAAACTTGGGGAAAATATATGATGACCATACTTACTGATGTTGTGGGTATTCTAGGAGTGATTTCTTCCTTGACTCTCTTATGCAGATTCTGCCAGTATCAAGCCTTCCTCCAGATAGTCAAGGAGCTAAACGACTTTGCTGGCCAGCGCGAGGTAGTAGCGGAAAATCTTCTGATGCGGATCTGTGTGGAGCTTGCCAAGTACTCTCAAGAGCTCAAGCAAGAGAGAAAATCGGTAAGGAACCTCTCACTCTGTAAGAGACCCAACATGGCAGTCGGGCGAACAAATTAGAGAGAACAAGCTGAGCTGGTTTTAAGGAACAGCACAGCTAAAATGTTCTTCTCTGTGAGGAGCACTCCAGGTTTTACTGATCACCAATATGATATAACTGTCCTCATAGATGGCTTCTGCCTGGAGCAGGGGCACACTTACCCTTCCCTAAGTTGGACCATGGCCATCTCTGACTGTCCTTAGGGCATGGCTTTCTTATACTGTTGGTATAGCATGTGTAGTCACTCGTTTGACCAGCTGCATTCTCTTCGGGAAACTTACATGTTCCTTTTGAGATGGTCCTTATGGCATCTGTCAAATGAATTTTTATTTACTTACAAAAGCAACAAAAGCAAGCTGAGCCAAAACTAACATCTATGTTGACGCGACAGCCTTAATAAGTCAACCCCCAAAAGCCATGAAGGATATGCAAGCTCTTGAGATTGTCATCTTTTCTTTAGCTGGAAGTTGAGTCATGGCGACTGGACTTCTTTCCTTGAGAGATTGAAACGTTTCGCTGCTCATCCGAACAGCTTTGTTAGCCAGCTGTTTGAGTAAGCAGTGAAACGTTTCATTCTCTCAAGAAAAGAAGTCCAGTTGCCATGACTCAACTTCCAGATAAACTCACCTGGATGACTAAGAATCTTCACAGACATCTCTTCTCTAGCTTTTACAAATTAAAATTAAATCCTGTAAAGGTGGCCATATGTAGGTATGTGTGAGAAGAGTCATTACAAGGGATGCCTGTGCTTGCAGGTAACTTTTGCTCTTTGTGGATGTTTCTGCCATCAGATAACCTGAAAACATTTGGCAGATGCCCAAACTGTTCAGGGCTCTTACAGGACTGGCGGGACTCTTCTGATGAAGGTTTTCTCTCTTTTAACTCTCCTCTTCCTAGCACTTGCAAGAGGGCCGAAAGGCTCAGCAGCAGCTGGAGAACTCCTTCAAACAGCTGGAAAACGTGAGTTCCTGGTTCAGGGGAAAAAAAACATTTTCAGCCTAACTCGACATGCGTTTAATGAAGTGAGGGCCACATGTTTGGAAGGCCTTAAAACTATTTTTGTTGATTCGGCTCGCGTTCAGAGCAGGAAAGCAGCTGTGGAGGCCATCGTTCCCTTTAGAATTCTCCAAACATTTGTCGGATGTAATGGGATGAAGATAATCAAAGGGGCTTTTAAAAAAAATTCCAAGAAAGTTTCCTCTGTCCATTCTTTACAGCAGCTTTGGGACTGGTTGGTGCAAAGCAACATGTGAAGTCAGTGTTATAACCTGGCTTCAGGCCATTGGCCATGCAGTACACGTTATGGCCTTTGAAATTCTCCAAAAGCTTCTGACCTTTTACAGAAATTTAAACCATAATTTTGGATCCTTGTTGGTGTGAAGGTAAAGCTTATTAATAGCAGAAGCCCATGCTCTTCAGAGACAGCCCAGCGTTTAGGATCATCATCCAGCAGTTGGTTCTCCTCCATGATAAAAGATGTAAGGAAAAATTGCAAAGCAGATATTGAAGAAATGATTTGAAAATGATTACACAGCTTATGTCTGGGCTATTTGAGGGCCCATATCTCCTCCACCCCATATCCACCTCCCCAGGCTTTATGTTTTTGGCGAGAGCCAGTGCTCTCAAAGTCACACTTTGTGCACAAGTGGCAGAGGGTGTTTGGAGGCAGCTGTTTCCAAACTGTGGAATTTTCTCTCACATAGAGATGTGAAGGACCGGAAGAAAAAAAAACGGAAAAAAATTTTTTTTGGGGGGGGGAAACCTGGGGGGTTTCCTTTTTTTTTTCCTGAAGCATTTTGGGTTTTTTCCCAAAAAGTTGGAAAATTGAAAAAAGAAAAAAAAAGATTATGGAATGTTTTATTTTAACATGATGAGTAAAATATTTTAAGACAAGTTGTTTATAATATTATCCAAATCATTTCTTTTAAAAAACCGCAATAGTATCAGATTACAGGTTTTCTAATTTCTGTACACTGAGGACAAGCAAGTCCTAGGTTACAAACTGAACTCTCCAGTGCAAGAACAAGACGCATTTATTTCTTTAGGAGGTGCTGTTTTTGTCAAAAGAAAAAGAAAAAGGTTTTCACTTTTGTTCTGGCATGTGGGTGGGTGTGTTTGGTTCTGTTCTGTCCTCTTCGCTAGGCTTCAAAGCACTGGAAGAAAATATAGAGCAACAAAAATGATTCTGATTAAATGTCATGTCCATTCATTGAAACTTAGTCCCAATTCCTTCTATACATTCCCCCCCCTTTTCAATTCTTTTTACGATAAATAGGTTTTTATTGTATTTTTATTTAATACTGTGGAGAGGAATTATGAATTGTTAATTCTGGATTTTTAAACATTGTTTTGTAGAGGTTTTTTTGTTCCACATAAAGTAGTAAACAGTTCAGGAGATAGTTACTGCATTTGTTACGTAGGTATATAAATAAATATTATTTAAAAAGTAAATTCTATTTGTAACGTTTGGATACACTCTTTTAATATGCTAGTTGAGATAATTTTATTTCAAGTCAGATTGTCCATAGTCATATTTTATGTTCCTAAAGTAACAGAATTTCTTTCAAGCTGTAAAGGGGGGGTGGGGAGTGCTAATGTAGCATTTGTTTCAATTTTAACAAAAATTTCCATTTTTTTCTGGGGGGGGAATGGAAAAAAATCCAGGGTTTTTTCCGAGCTTCAAAATTTCCAGAAATTTTTTTCATCTCTGCTCTCACAGGAGACCAAGCTGGACTCTTCCCTGCTGTCCTTCTGGCAACAGATAAAGACCTTTCTTTTTTTGGAAGGCTTTTAAATACATAAACTATTGCTCAGGAATGAGTTTTTACCATGTGTGTGTGTTTTGTTTGTTTTAAAGCATTTAAAATTGTTCTAGAGGGGTTTTATTTAGGGCTTTTTAATAATGAATATGTGCAGTTGTATTCTAATAATGCAATTTACTATATTTTTGATTATTTGTATTTTAAAGACCATTTGTAAGCTGCTTTGGGTTCCTCTACAAGTCTGCAAGGATAAAGGCAGGGTAGCAAATAAAAACATACTGTGGTACCTTGTATAAAGGAATTAATTTGTTTCAGATGAAATTATGTTAAGCAAATTTTGCTTTATAAAAATTTCCCATAAGAATGCATTGAAAACAGAGTAATCCCTAATCATGATCATTTTTATGTTGTACGGATTCAGTCCATAGACAATTATGTTAAGCAAATTTCTACTATCTCCAGAATTTTTTATGTTGTACAGATTTTATGTTATACAAACTGTTTGTTATACAAGGGCCCACTGTATCTACATTTTGTGTTTTTCAAAAATTGCCTGAGGCTCAGAGATTATCACAAAAATCACAGCTTCCTCCCTGAACACCCCCCCAGGGAGGGGGAGCTGTACAAATATTTAATGTGGACTATTAAATAAAGGATACCATTGCTCAAAAGCCAGTTACCATAAAATAACAACATGCACATACTGCTTACATATACTGTACCTTCTACCTGCACGAGTACTCAAATTTTACACTGTATGCACATGTAAAAAAAACCAAACCCTGGGGTTTGGTCACCTAGCACACTGCCATTCCTTCTGTGACATATTACACGGCTACTTTCCCCTTTTCCCCCCACCATGAAATGGTCCTGCCTGTTTATTCGCACACGAGGCTCTTCTCTTTGTTTGGGCTGGGATAGAACCCACTTTAGGATTTCAGCCATGCCTTAAAAGCTTAGCCCTAGTGTCTGGAGAAAGTTTCAGATGAATGGGAGTGACCTTCCAGCCGCCTCAGGCAGTTAAAGTTGCTGGAGCTGCTCCAGCAAGGTAAATAAAAAAGGTTAGCCGTCCCATCTGCGTTCCTGGGGCAGGACAACAAGAAAAGCTGGGAAACAGTATTGTGCTTTTTGTAACTGTGCTGTTGTCAGATTTTCATTGTCACTCCTTAGATATTTTTTTTTAAATCTCCTTTGTGTACTCCCAAGCAGAGCAATAAAATGTTGGATTATATCATTCGGTTTTAGACCTACAAGCAGAACGTCCTGTTTAAGGTTATTGATTATGTTGCTCTTTGCTTTGAACGCATCTGAGAAAGACTAATGCAGTTGATTATTGTTCCCCCTAATTTTTGTCCCCAGTGTGTGGGGGTCCTGTTTTGCATACATGTACAACTCTCCCCCCCCCAATGGGGGAGAAAAAAGCCCTGCATGGAGAAGGTCAGAGGTGCACACGGTCACACCTTTGAAGGAACCTGTGATCCTCAAAGCGGTGAGGTGAATGGTCTAAACCAGTGGTTCTCATCCTTGGGTCCCCGGATGTTCCTGGACTGCAACTCCCAGAAATCCTGGCCAGCTCAGCTAGTGCTGAAGACTTTAGGTAGTTGTAGTCCAAGAACATCTGGAGACCCATGGTTGAGAACCACAGGTTTAAACCTTAGATCAGGCATGTCCAAACTTAGGGCCTTCAGATGTTTTAGACCGCAACTCCCACAGTCCTTTGCCATTGGCAATCTAAGCTTAGAATTCTGGGAGTTGTGGTCCAAAACATCAGGAGGGTTGAAGTTTGGACATGCCTGCCTTAGATCATTAAGCCCAGAATGGTTAACAAAACTGAAGCATGTGGCATGAAGATTCTCACCAGTTCCTGGAAAGCAAAACTTATGATGCCCCAATAAAATTAGTCACTGAATTGTCAGCGAGGCCCCGCATCGATAAGCCAATCAGAGAACACACCGCCTGTGTCCTCCTTAGAGTATAAAAGAGTTATCCTACATTTGGTGCCTTTGGCAAGGCTTCTTGTTCCTCTGGGTTGTTGCTCACTCTGGCTCTCTTTCCCACAGAGCAAGCGGAAGTTTGAGCGTGACTGCAGAGAAGCAGAAAAAGCTGTGGTGACCGCCGAGAAACTGGACCAGGACATCAATGCTACCAAGGCAGATGTGGAGAAGGTCAGCGTTTTGACTGGGCTGGGCTACTGCGTCCACCCCAGAGGGAGGGGGGCAGGCCAGGCCTGAGAGTCTTATCTGGAGTGGGACCGATGAGCCGGGCGCTCAGTCACCTCGGCTGATGTCCAGTGATGAAACCCTCTTTGGTCTTGTCATGATTTTCCTTGTGCTGCATGAAGTCCTCCAGCAAGAGCACAGCAGCTACAGGCTTTCCACTACTGTGGCAAATCTAACCTTCCATGTACAAAGCCTTATTGTGATTCAAAGCATTGTTCTGTCCAGACGAGTAGCCTATATAGTACGACCCCCCCCCGGTTGGTTCCAAGCCCCACCCCAGATACTGAGAGCCAGGGAGAATAGCAAACACTATACATAGCATGGTAAAATAAAAACATTAAAAAAGAAAGCATTTTCTATATTAGCTGAACTGGCCACTCTATAGTTTGCAGAGCCTGGAAAGATGATTGTTTGGAGAAATTCCCACTCAGTATGACCACTGACGTGCTGTCCGAGTACATCTGAGAATTGTCATCCAACAAAGTTAACTTCTTCAGTCTTTGTTTCATAGCAATTAAGACTCAAGGCTTTTATGCACTTGAAGCAGAGAGTCTTTTGGTTGACAGGCAAGCGATTCTGCTATTGCGGCTTCTAGTTGACTGTCATCATAAAACAGATTAATACTGGGACAAAGGGCAAGATATTAAGAATAGTGTTTATTTTAAATTAAAGAAATTTTTAGTGTCCTAAATATTCTGGGTATAGAATCATAGAATTGTAGCGCTGGAGGGAGCCCCATACTGTGAGATACCTTGTCAAGGTAGCAGTGTGCCTCTAACTCTGGGGTGTAGCTCCAGAAGAACAGTGTCCAGAAGAACCAGCTTTACAGAGTAGATGCCAATTTTTTTTTTACTATCTTGCCCTTTCCCCCTATATTGCTCTACAGTATATCCCTGTATAACAACAATTTGTTCATTCTATCTTACCAGCTCTGAACCAATTGAGGCCTTTTCTAGGCATCTGAGGAGAAGAATTGTCCTATGTCCTGTGGAATAAGAGATGTCTTGAATTTTTCATAGTTCTAGAGTTCATGGTAATACTATGGCCATTTCCACATAGTGTACTCTTTTCCAGGCCAAACAACAAGCCAACCTGCGTAGCCACATGGCTGAGGAGAGCAAAAATGAATATGCTTCATATCTACAAAAATTCAACCACAATCAAAGCCAGTTCTACTTCCTGGAAATGCCACAGATCTTCAATGTAAGTCGTTAAAGAGCATTTTTGAGTTGATACTTTAATTTTGATTTTTGTGCCCCCTCTTATGCTAAATGATCCTTAAAAGCAGCCCGTGATAAGTAGTGAAAAATAAAATTAAATGAAAGTTGCAAATCAGTCACGAAGAGTCGGTCATGACTGTAACGACACAACACACTCACCACACCGTTCAATTCATAGTGCTGGTTTTAACCTATAAAGCCCTAAATGGCTTGGGTCCAAGCTATTTTAAGGACCCTGTCTCTCTTTATGAGTCTGCCCAGGTGTTCAGAGAGGATATTCCTCCCAGGTAAGAGCTTCCTTTTGGTCCTGGCAGCTTCATGGGTGCATTGGGTGGCCCCATGTGAGAGAGCCTTCTTGGTCTCTGCTCCCAGACTCTGGAACCCCCGTCTCACAGGAGGCCAGGCTGGCCCCTTGTTTGCTGTCCTCCCACAAGCAGATGAAGATCTTTCTGTTCATACAGACCTTCCCCTTAGTGATTTGCCTGGCTATACGTAACAGGAAGCAGAGTGGGGAATTGAACTTCCAACTATTGGCTACACAACCAGATACCTAAACGACTGAGCTATCCAGCAGTTTCAGTGGTTCTCAAAACATTTTGGTCACATGGCTCCCTTTATTTACTGACCACTGGCCACAGCTTTTCTTGCTCAGAGGGGCCATGAGGGGGTCTTTCTCCTACCAGGGGCAGCATCTTGACCCTCCCCCAGGGCATTCTGCCCTGCCCCGCCCCGAATATCCCCAGGGGGGCACCTCTTTCCAGGTCTTGATGCAGGAAACTCACAAGACCACCATGCAAGAAATATCAGGCACTGTAGAGATGGGGAAAGGAGAGTCAGTAAGGCACATGGCTTCCGGTTCTTGTTTGCCATAGAGCCATGAAACTGATAGAGGAGCTGTTTATGGAGCCATGAACAGTTCCCCAGTGGTGGCAAACCTTCACCACTCCTGATGTTTTGGACCACAACTCCCAGAACTCCAGGTCTGTATAGCCAATGACAAAGGACTGTGGGAGTTGTGTTCCAAAACATCTGGAGTGTCGAAGGTTTGTCAACATTACCCTACAGCCTTCATAACTCTATCTTCCCCCTGTTTTCCCATGGCCCCCTGGCTGGGTTTCACTGCTCCTCATGGAACCATGGTGCTTGGTTTGAGAACCTCCGGATCAAGTCATCAAAAACAACAATAACAACAACAACAACAAGCAATGGTAGGGATTATTGTGCCATTTTAAATGTGGGAACCAATCTTACATGAAGTGTTGGCTGCAAGGCAGAAAGCAGTGATATAACCAAGCAGACTTGGGTCAGCGAGCAAAGTTAGCCGAGTTAGGGAGGGACTGACAAATCCACAGGCACTCCGCATTGTAACTTGCTCTTCTTTTCTCTGTCCTTAGAAGCTGCAGGAAATGGATGAAAGACGGACCCAGCGCCTCAAGGAAGGCTATAGCATCTTCTCAGAGACGGAGCAGCAGGTGGTGCCTATCATTGGCAAGTGCCTAGAAGGCATGAAGGCGGCAGCAGACGTGGTGGATGAGAAGAACGTGGGTGCCTGCCAAATGAACTGTAGAATGCCCCTGTGTAGTCTAGAGCCTTTGTTCTCAAACCCCAGGTCCCCACATGTTCTCGGACTGCAGCTCTCAGAGTTGGGAAGGCATGACAAGGTTTGAGGACCAATCCAGCTACACTCCCCTTCTCTCCCAGCATCCTGCCAACCTGCAGGTTGCTTTCTGGGACAGAAGCACTGTTCAGTGGTGGAGGACATGTGTTGCACGCCAGAGGTCTCGGGTTCAATTCCAGAATCTCCAGAGTGTTTGCATGGCATGGTGGGATGTGGAGCCCAGCACTAGAGGGTGCCAGAGGAAAGCTGGACTCTACTGCCATGCGCATCTCTCTGCCCTCTAAGAGCCCCTGACATGCAGAACTCTGGAGGTCTCAGTGGGCAGTTGAACTCCTTTTGCAGATTCCATTAGTGGTATGGTTTTATTTTGAACCTGCCGACAAAGAATTTGCAGTGAACCCTGCCCCAAGCTTCCAGAAGCCAGAATAGTATAATGAATCAGAACTTGATCACACCCCATGCTCAAAAGGAAGGTGACCTCCGATTCCCCCCATAAGAATTATCTGTTGCTTCTTGACATTGTAGGCTTCTGGCAGTGAAGAGCAAATGGGAATTTGCACTGGTGTTCAGAACTCAGGGGCAGCCAATAGAAAGAAGGCGGCCCTCTTGCTTTGCTTTTATTTTCAAAAGCTAAGCTAGATGTAGGGCAAAGCCTACAGACAGTCCATACAGATGGATGAATCCAGCTTGTGTTGTGTTAATTGGAGCCATAAGTCTCACTAGACTGGGGTGGGCGCTGTGTGCCCTGTGGGATTTTGGGGCCCTCTTATCTAAGTTCCTTTCTCTGGAGGTGCTGGCATTGTATATAGAGGGTTGTTCTTCAGGCAGGGCTGGGATTCCATGTTAACACTGAGCTGTGCGTCTCCCTCAGGGAAACAGCCTAGTAGTTGCTTAGCCTTAGAGGTTATTACTGCTGCCAGGCTCATGGGATCTACAGAGTTACTGCTGGGATGATTGCGAGGGACTTGGTGCCTGTTCTTTTTGGTTTCTGTTTTGTTTTTCTTAACAGTGATTTAGGTTCAAAATGTTGGGCTTCTTATCTTTGGGGTTGGTTGTGGTTGTTTCAGCCTGACTTTCAGTGGCTACCCATGTACTTCAATTGCTGCTATTATAATATGGCTGGATGCTACTGGGGAATAATGTGGGGTTTTGCTACAAGGCTGTATGGTTAGTTTTGATTTTGGATTAAGATTATGGGATGTGGGGGGTTTCTCTCTTTTTTTTTACATGAGCTTGTGGTTCAAAACCACTCAGAAAACTGCCTTTCTCCCACCTAGGATTCGCAGGTGCTGATTGAACTACACAAGTCAGGCTTTGAGAGGCCAGGAGACATGGATTTTGAGGACTTCAGCCAGCCTATGAACCGCACCTCATCGGATACTAGCCTGGGCACACCTCGTAGCACTTTGGATGGTCGGCTTGACCCCCGCCTGCTGAGCAAGAATAAAGGCAAACGCTGGCCATTCAGCAGGAAGAATAAGGTGAGGGGGTAGTTTCTCTCTTCTCTTTCTGCTTGCAGGATCACCAAAGCTACTATGTTCGCTTGCTACCTCTGGTTCCAGCTGGAAGGGAAGGAAAAGGGTATACAGTAATCCCCCGCCTATCGTGGGGGTTAGGGACCCGACCTGACCCACAATAATGGAAAATCCGTGATATGCGGATGCTGGGTCGGGTCGGAACTGGGGGGCCTTTCTGGGGGGCCCTCCACTTACCTGAGGCCTGGCACTGCCCCAAACCGGCCTCCAATGGGCTTCCCAGGCCTGTCAGAGGCCTCAGAAGTGGTTTCCGGTGATCCGAAAGTCACTTCTGGTGTGCTGGAAGTCACTTCTGGTTCGCCAGAAACCACTTCTGGGGCCTCTGACAGGCCC
This sequence comes from Phrynocephalus forsythii, assembly GCA_029282475.1. Lineage (NCBI taxonomy): Eukaryota > Metazoa > Chordata > Lepidosauria > Squamata > Agamidae > Phrynocephalus > Phrynocephalus forsythii. The sequence continues at coordinate 10,805,132 of JAPFRF010000011.1, forward strand.
GGGAAGCCTGTTAGAGCCCCGTTGGGGAAGCGCCAGGCCTGAGGTAAGTGCAAGAGACCTCAAACAGGGCCAAGCAGCTTACCACAGGGGTCCTTGCCTTTCAAATACTGTGATCCTGCAATATACAGGTACCGGGACCCCAGTATATGAACCACAGAATGGCGGGGGACCACTGTAACAGATAAGCCATAGTGTTCATTATTGCCCCAGGGCTTAGGACCTCTCAGGAGTCCTGGATCTCCACCAAAGGTTTTAGTGCAATAGGGCATAGATGGCCACAGTACAGCTACAACTGCGTGCCTATCAAATTAATCGCTGCCCACCCATAGACCACGGAGTCACTGTGCTCAGCTAGAAAGCAGTATTCTATGCAAGATAGCCGAGCAGCATTTGTCATGTTCATTACCTCTCTGGCTGCTTTCTCCCGCTTTTCTGGTTGCTTACGCTAGTCCTCATGAAACAGCTTTCTCCTGCAACTTTTTGGCCCGAATTCATGCTTCCCAAGAACATGCGTCCAGGTCAGAATAACGTGTGAGTATGCTCCGCTGCAAATGGCTGCAAGCTCTGGAGCTTAAAAATGTTTCCCCACCAGCTCCGGAGTTTGCAGACAATTAAGTGCGACCCAGCGCACTTTTCTTGTACCTTCTCTTTGGAGGTGAAAAATCTTTGATGCGGTGCAACGATAGTGAGTGCGGGGCTCTCCTTGCTTCTGTTTGCTGCTTTTTGGCTCCCACCCCTTTAAGAGCTACTTTTACAGAGACAAGAGGCAGAACGAGGTGAGCAGCATGCTTTTCTTTCTCTTTTTCTCCCTCCCCTCACACAGCCAGCAGCCAGGAAGTGCGGAGGGGGGTGGGGACACAGGAAGAGCGACAAACCCCTAAGATCTCCTGTCCGAATTTAAGTGGCCAGCGGATCTTAGGGGTCGTGTAAAAAGGCCCTATATGTGTCTGTTTGGCTGTGGCCGAAATGTCATTCCCTTCTGCAGCCACTGCTCAGGGCAACCTTCTAAGCCCTTCGCCTCACCTGGATCCCTGCCACCAAAGAGGCCTTGGATCTCCTCCCCCTCCCCCCCCAGACCTGCTATTCTAAGGAATAATTCCCCAGCTGTAACTGTCACTCAGAGGCAGGGCTTTTTTCTCCCCTACAATCACTAGTTGACCTCTCTGTTTAGATTCTGAAATGGTTACGGAACATTCCTTGCACCTGGTCTATTTTTTTCTGATTTTCCCCTCGATCTCCAGCACCTCTGATGCTTGCTGTAGGCTGTATTTTTTTTCTCCTCGAACACCTCGGCCTTATAAGTCCTGCCATGTAGACTTCATAAAGGGTGCCAGGCTCAGCTGCCTTGGCTGACTTCTCTTGTTGGCCTGTCCTTGGCTTGCGTCCCTTTTCCGTACTGCATAATTTCCTCCCTGTCTGCTTTGGACGTTTGTACGCTTGCTGCCTTTTTCTTCTTGCTTATCTGTGTATATCTTTAGGGTTTAAAGAAATAAGAGCTCTAGCCATTTTCTAGGTCTTTCTCAGAAGGAATGTCCCAAAGGCTATTCCTGCAGGTGAAATACGCTGAAAAATATGGCGGCCTCTGTTTGGCTGCTCATATTTCTAGGCTGTTCATAACCTATGCCAAGCCACAAACAGAGCATGGAAAATGCCTTTTGCCTTTTGCTTTACAGTGCTTTGCTTTGTTAAATGCCCCACAGTTGTACTCGGGGAGCTGTAATCCCAAAAAATGTAACATCTCCAAGCTCCTTCTGATGTCTAGTTTGACTGCTCCTTTCTTAGATAACTGCCCCTTCCTGAAACCTATGAATTTGCTAAAAGATCCATCTGTGCAATTTGGATGCCCTAATAAAGAGAAATGTTGCATTAAATACTAACAGGCTAGAATCCTATTGGCTAATTGTGCTGACATACATGCAGTGGTGAAAATGGCATTAGTGAGCTGCCTTTAGCTGCCGTGTTTTCATTTCTGTCTCTCATCATGCATCAGCCTTGGGATTTGGTACATAATAAGAGACACGTGGGACGACATGGAATTTGTCCCTCTCATTTATTCCATTGCACTTATACCAGCACAGCTAACCAGTAGGATTCCAACCAGTATTTGTTCAGAACTGTTTGAAACAGCAGAATGCCTTTTGCTAGAGCCTAGCTGTCCTTTGCCAGAATTCCAGCCCCTGGGAGTAACTCCCATAAGGCCTTTTCATCCCACCAGCCAGGGCCACAAAGTGTTACAGAGCCTGTGAGGAAGGGCTCCTCCAAATAGCCAGAAAGTCTTTTGCCAAGGTCTTTGTAGATCTTACGTAGCCCTTTGAATTGTGTCCCCAAACAGATCCATCGCCCCTGGAGCTGCCATTAGAAGGAGGGGGAGGCTCCCTCTAGCCATCCCTGGTCAATAGCCAGGCCACAGCAGTCTGGGCGGCCAAGGTTTCTGAACACTCGTTAAAAGCAGTGTGCTTTAAAATAATTTTAAATGGAAATTAACGAATAATAAGAAACGTTCACTCTTATTAAAGAACAACTTTGTTGGCTTTTAATTCTTTAAATAATCAATAGCTACAAGCTGTTATTGAAAAACATAATTAATTGGTGTAAGGAATAACTTAAAAGAAACAAATGTTTCCCAAATTCTTTATATGGCATCATTTTGGAGGGAAAGGCCAGTAAGGGTGGACTGTGTGAAATGGAGAACTAGAGAGCAAGGGAGCAGGGGGAGGAGGAAATGATGGCTCTTGCTCACAGCAGTGGCTGTGGCATTCCTGTGATCTCAGGTCCATTCTTCTGATGCCCTCAAACTATCTCCCGCCTTGCCACTAATTTAAGCTCCTTCCGTTCATACCCACCTCCTCCTTTGGCACTGAGGTTTAGGGACCCTTCAGCCTTTCTTCTCAGTCTACAAAATGGTGGCTCTGGGGCTGCTGAGCCATATTGGAAGGTTGTGCTCTCCTGGAAAGTCCATTCTGTGTCTTGGCTTGACTTTCTTCTCTCTTGGAGATACGCCTTAATAGTGAATGCTCTGCATTTTGTGCTGTTGCCTACTGCCCTCTTCCCTCTGTAGTCTTGTTTTTTTTATTACAGTGCATTCCTGTTATATTGGGTATACCTATTGCCTTTTCAAGTGCACGAAGTAGTTATATTAGCCTGTATAAGAAGCAATTTTACTTTAGGGCAAATGGTTACAAGAAACCAAAGTAGCCAAATATTGCTCCATATTGTAAGCATGTACAGTATAGATGGAATGTACTGTAATTTTTCTGTTTGGGGTTTTGTGTGTGTGTGTGTGTGTGTGTGTGTGTGTTTTTTATTTTCTTACAGTGTTTTTTTCCCCCATTCTTTTGTGTCTGTTTTCATTTCTTGTTCATGGCCCTTGTCTGTCGCTAGCTCCCACCCCCCCCTGTCCCCCTTAAATTGCCCTTCATCTTTCCCGTCCTCATCTTCCATCAATGGACCTCCATCCCCCAAATTCACTCGTGACCCCTTGTCTTACTGTTTGAACGAGATAAATAAGACAGTCAAACCCCGCATCACGTCTTTCCGCAGTCTCAAACGGGGGGTAAGTGGATGATTTTTTGTTTGCTAAATCAGAGCATCATTTGTCTGCTGCTTCCAAAAACACCTGCCTGGCCAGGTGTGGTTTTGGTGTCAGTAAGATATTTTTAAAGCATAGTTGATACGTCTAATGTTGGTTTTGAAAGCAGTTACGTTTGGCAATATACTGAATTCAGAAAATTTCTGATTGCAAAACTCATTCAGATTATCTTTGGATTTGCGCCTCTGGCAGAGGACCAGCAACCGGTCCATGTTTGTTGCTGAGGTCTCTTGTGGTCACTCAGACTCAAAAGATGATGAGGCAAAATTACACCTCTAACTGGGGGGGGGGGAGGCAACAGCTATAAACGTATATCCTGAGGGACCTTTTCCATCCCCTCACACCGTTCTGGCCCACAGGTGTGTGGGTGTCTCACTTATCTCGAGTGAGCTCAGGTTTTGCATGTCTCTTCAGCCTGAAAGTGTTGTAACCCTTGGGTGTGACTGAAGAGGCCTTCTTCAGTTGTGGACTCTCTACTGTGCAGTGGTGCCTCCATCTCGCTCAGCTGTCATCCTTTTTTGCATCCACCAGAATCATAATTAGTCAGAGTGGACAGTCAGAATCCTAGAGAATCTGTCTTCTTGTACATTCTAAACTCACAGAAGCTTGGTTCTGCTCTCCCCTGAAGCCCAAATCATTTCTGAATCACTGTTGGAGGAAGGCTTTGTTGTGGTATTTCTTAGGAAACGGTGGGTTTGACTCTCCGATAAGATGCCTTTTATTTGGGAACTCACAGAACTGTTTGTGGCGTGGGGGGATCAGAAAACAAGCGCTACGCCCTGCCAGAAATGAGAGGATCAGTGCTGCTGAGTCCATGCTTGTGCCACAAAAGGAGACCAAGTGGCTGTGAGAGGTGGTGCTTATACAGTAAGCAACACATCACAGTTCATCCCATTGAGGCAAAATACATCCTGTAGGTCAGGGGTCCTCAACCTAAGGCCCCGGGGCTGTATGCGCCCCCCCCAAGGTCCTGAATCCGGCCCCTGGGACCAATTCCAACCCCCCCACCTACCCCCTGCTTTGCGAGCAAGCCAGCCTCCGCAGCTGCTTCTATTGCTGAGGCAACTCAAATAAGTGAGCTATGTCGCTTCTCCCACTCCCCCCAACTACCGCCCAGATTATCAGCGTGCTGGCTAATGGGGCATTCAGAGTGGGAGGGCTACAGCAAGGTCCCCCACCCACCGCCCAGATGGTCGGGGCGCCGGGTGCATCCGAGCGGGTCAGTTTAAAACAGGAGGGCTGCGACAAGGTCTCCCACTCCCTCCATGGCCCTGAGGGCCCACCCCTGCTCCTCCTCCCCCCTGCCCACCTGCCTTCCTTGTGTGGTTGCCACCTGTGTTATTGTAGTTGTGAGGAATGAAGGGGGCAGGAGGGGACAGCGCCAGCCAGCCTTCTGAGCTAGAGCAGCCATGGCAGTGGACCTCTGGAAGGATGGACGGCAGGGGACTGAGGGGGAAACGGAGCTACTTCCCGCCCACCCAGCCCCCTCTGAGCTGCTGCCTTGCTCCGTGGAGTGAGGGAGGGGAGGAGGGAGCACAGCCATGGCTGGAGGCCGAGGCTGCCACCACCATCACCAGGTTAGAGACCAGCAAGGAGGAGGTGGTGGAGAAAGAAGAGAAGGGAAGAGAAGGACAACGGTGGCCTGGGCCTGGTTCCTGGGAGGCTTGTGGGGCTGCATTTGTCCCCCGGTTAGTGATGAGCGGGCTGACGAGCCAAGAGAGCACCGCAGCCTGGCTGGATTCGGCCAGTGAGTGGGCTGCAGGTGGCTTTGGGCATGCCTTCCTGCCTCCACTCCCTCCTTCCCAGCCCTTGCTCCCTCCCTCCTCACTTGCAGCGCACCAGGTCGGGCCAGGCCAGGCCAAGAGAGGAGGCAGCTTTCCTTCCAGGGCACAGTGAGGATATGATGGCCAGGGCACACGCTTGGATCTGCGCGCAGTGGCACCAGCCTTGCTGTGGCTGCTGCTTCTCATCCTGGGTGGCCGCCCAGAAGGTGATGAGGGGCCTGAGTTTGCCTGGGCTGCCACCTCCTTCCCGACACAAGGAAGGAAGGAAGGAAGGAAGGAAGGAAGGAAGGAAGGAAGGAAGGAGAGGAAGGACTGGAGGAGGAGGAGGAGGAGGAGGAGGAGCCGGAGCCACTGGAGGAGGAGGAGGAGGAGGCGCAGCAGAGGGATCCCAGCGGTGGCACCTCAGGGTGGTGATCTGGAGCAGGAGGCATTGCTGGGGCCTTGGAGACACAATGATCATGGGTCAATCGTGGGGGGCTCTGCCCACTTGGCCCTCCCTCCCCCCTTTTTTCCATGTCAGCCTATTTTTTTCTTTTTGGACTGTGGTCCAGCCCCCAGTGGTGTCTGGAGTGTGGTGGACCGGCCCTCTGTTTGAAAACTTTGAGGACCCCTGCTGTAGGTGAAGCACAGCTACCCATCACATTCAGCGCTAGTTACGGCCAAGGTGACTCAGGTTAGATTTTCTTGCCGTTCCACAGTGAAGCCCTAAGGATTATGGCCAGAATCCTGTTAACCCCTTCCACTTACTAAAAAAAAGTTCTTCATGCAATAAGCGGGACTGTTCAGAGCTCGAGTAATAGAACCCCTTAGACTAGAGCAAATATAACACCCCACTGAAAGCAGCAGTTGCAGTCCACCCAGGGGTGGCCAAAGCATTCTTTCCCCACATCACTGACTTCCTTTAGGCCAGGAGTGACTTGAATACCAGACCTGAAACCTGGGCTCTCTCTGGCTGAGCGGTCATTGCCAAAATCAGAACTGATGATGAAAAGGATTCACTAGTTAGGCCAAAGGTGTCTCTTCATTCTTCACTGACCAGTGTCAGGATGGGTGGGTGCAGCCTCTTTGCCTGCCCTCCTGTTCTGAGTCTGACCATGCTTATGTGTAAGTCTATGCTGACGAGGTTTGACATTGGGAAGTACCTAGTTAAAATCTAGGGTCAAACTAGGTGATACTCTCTCACATGAGTCTTGCCTTCAGCTGAAGCAGCTATGGAATGCAGGAGCTTAAAGATCATGCAAGTGGGTGGAGGCATGTTTAATTCTTTCCTAGTTGGCCACTTTTCCAATCAGAACCACCCCCCAAGCTGCTTTTCCTTTAGAGGAGAAATGCTCCAAGTCCATTCCTTGCCCAGGTGGTAAGGACTATTGGAATAACGCTTTATATCGTTATTCAGCTATTTCATTTTTGATTTATGTCAGAATTGGGATAGCACCCAAGATCTCATTACAGTACCATTGTTGCAGAGCTTGCAAAAATCACGGTCTGCTACAGGGCATCTGTTGCCCCTAGAGTTAGACTACGGAAAGTGGCGTGTCTTGATCCACTTTTTCTCGGTGGGCAGATTGGGGTGACCGAGAGTAGCCTGCTGGAGCTTCATTTCAGATAGTCCTCAGGGTAAAGCAGAGAAGTGTCCATGAGGAACACAGAGGAAACTCAGATATCTTCTCTCTTCCTACTGCCAGACTGTGATCACAGAAGACTTCAGCCACTTACCTCCAGAGCAGAGGAGGAAAAAGCTCCAGCAGAAAATTGAAGAAAGGAATCGGGAGTTGCAGAAAGAGTTAGATCAGAGGTAAGAAACTGAAGGGGGGGGTTCAAAAAAGGGCAAGCAGTGCAGATGTACTTTTGTTAAAAATAAATAAAGGTAAGAGCCTACAAGATCTGCATGCCAACTATATCATTCAAATGTCCCTCGGAGTCGAGTTATAAGCATCCAGTCTTCAGTGTTTCACATCACAGATTTGATTCAATTAGCTGAACTGTATGCTTGTCTACTCAAAAGGAAGAAGCCCCATTGAATTTAGTGGGGCTTGCTGCTGGAGCTTGAAATAGTAAGCCCCCTCCCCAAGTCTTTGACATTGATAGGAATATAATAGCTCCTTCAACCTTTCCAGCATAACTCTGAGCTATGACTTGCTGAAAATCCAAAAAGACTTCTGCTGTTCTACAACATCTGGCTGTGCAGATGCATGCCAGTATTTTATTTTATTATAGAAAAGCTTAAGATTTTTTTCAACAGGTGATGTTGATAACGTAATTTAACACATGCTCAGGAGATTTAAAATGGTTTCTCAAAACATGGTTTTGTGTCAATACAGATGTAAATTAATTTTATGTCTTAAGGATGTTTGCACTAATCAACACTACTTAATAAATAGTCACTGAAATGATTTTATATGAATTTAAGTGTTCGTGTTTAATCTCCCCCCACTGGGGAGCACGTTAGAAAGGTTTGTTTTCATTTTATTTCCCCTCTATCCTAGTGGCTTTCATTTAGGATAGTACTTGGTGCTGTGTATTCTAGTCCACAGAACATTCTGCTGTAACACATGTGTTGATATATAAAGTCTTCCAGTGCTCTTTGGCTTACACTGACCTGCTCTCAAGACACAGTAAACCTAACCAGTCATCCAGCACTATTTATTGTGGATTTGAGGTTATTAACATGGGTCCCTTCCGCTTCAAATGCTTTTAGGTTGTGGACATCAGCTTTCCTGAGACCCCAGCATATCACCAACCCTTGTCCCAGCAACCCGCTCTTGTTTGCTTTTCCTCTTTCAGGGATGCCTTAAATAAGATGAAAGATGTTTATCAGAAGACGCCTCAGATGGGAGACCCCACTAGTCTAGAGCCAAAAATCTCGGAGACCTTGGGCAACATTGAAAGGCTGCGTCTAGAAATCCAGAAGTGTGAAGTAAGGGCTGGGGGATGGGGAGGAATGCACTGGCCAGTCCCTTTGGGAATGCTCACTTGTCGGTTTCCCCCTTGCTGTTATAACCCCGCATCTTGGCCACTCCCCTGCTGAGTGGTGCTGCCTCTCTACCAAAATCCACATCATTTTATTCTCTGTCCAATACAGGAAGTGTCGGTAGATCCCACCCCCTTGCCTCCTCCTTGTTGCTAGACAGCAGCAAAAGGGTGAGGCTGCTTTGATCCACAGGAAAGAAAATCCAAACACTACAAGACGAAAAGACCACAGAGGTGCCTGTGTGTTTGGTATAGGTCAGTGGTGGTGGAACTTCAGCAGTCCAGATGTTTTGGACTACAACTCCCAGAATTCCAAGCCTAGATTGCCATTGCCAAAGGACTGTGGGAGTTGTGCTCCAAAACATCTGGATTACCAAAGGTTTGCCACCATTGGTATAGGCTAATGCAGATGTACATTCCTGGCATCTCCTGTCTTCCAAGAGAAGGGGAATCTTCATGTTATTGTGTCCTCAGCATGTCTCGCCAGAAACCACGTGATACTCTCTGATGCATCAGCCTGGGAAGCCCCTTTTCCAACCTGGGAAGTTGTTTGCCATTCTCCATGGTATGAAACACTTGGTCTTTTCATGCCTTTTTCATCCTCCCTCATTTTTAATGTGTAGCTAGATAAAGCACGCTGCAAATGCAGGACAGAGTGGATAGAGTGACAGGCTAAGACTCAGAATTGTTTGAATCCCTGCTCAGATATGGAAGCTTACCAGGGTGGCGTTATTGGCCAAACAACTCCTTAAATAGTTTGCACACTTTGAAAACTCTATCAGGGCCACCCTAAGTCTGATGCTGCATGAGAGCACATAACAACAAAACTTCATAAAGAGTTCTGTAGAACTTGAACACTTACATGCTTTGTCGGTTTACAATTCATCCTATTGACACGTATAAGTGAAACCTGAAAAATTAGAATATCGTGCAAATGTTCATTTATTTCAGTAAGTCAACTCAAAGGATGAAACTAATGTATGAGATAGACTCATTACATGCAAAACGAGATAATGTCAAGCCTTACTTTGGTATAATTGTGATGATTATGGCATACAGCTTATGAAAACCCCAAATTCACAACCTCAGAAAATTAAAATGTTAAATGACATCAATCACACAAGGATTGGAAATAGAACAATATTGGACCTCTGAAAAGTATAAGCATGCACATGTACTCAGTACTTGGTTTGGGCCCCTTTTGCATCATCAGTTACTGCCTCAGTGTGGCATGGCATGGATACTATCAGCCTGGGGCACTGCTGAGGCTGTTATGGAAGACCAGGATGCTTCAATAGTGGCCTTCAGCTCCACTGCATTGTTCGGTCTCATGTCTTTCATTTTCGTCCTGGCAATGCCCAATGCAGTCCCTGCCTGCCTTCCGGAAGGCGCTGAAAACCCTTCTCTTCCGGGAGGCGTTTGGGTGACACCTTTTTTTTTTTTTTTTGGTCCCGCCATCTGCTGCAGCCGTTTTGTTTTATTGCTTATTTTAGTTGTTGTTTTAATTTGTTGTTTGTACATTTATTGTAAACCGCCCGGAGTTCCTTTCAGGAAGACGGGCGGTATATAAGCTGTATAAATAAATAAATAAATAAATAAATGGGGTTCAGGTCAGGCGCGTTTGCTGGCCAATCAAGCACAGTAATCTCATGGTCATTGAGCCAGGTTTTGGTACTGTTGACAGTGTAGTTAGGTGCCAAGTCCTGCTGGAAAATGAAGTCAGCATCCCCATAAAGCTTGACTGTGGAAGGAAACACGAAGTGCTCCAAAATCTCCTGGTAGACGGCTGCGTTGACCTTGGACTTAATGAAGCACAGAGGACCAACACCAGCAGATGACATGGCTCGCCAAATCAACACAGACTGTGGAAACTTCACGCTGGACTTCAAGCATTGTGCACGGTGTGCCTCTCCATTCTTCCTCCAGACTCTGGGTCCTTGATTCCCAAAGGAGATGCAAAAGTTGCTCTCATCAAAAAAGAGGACTTTGAACCACTGAGCAACAGTGTTCAGGAGCGTCTTGACAAGAGAAATGCGACATTTGAAGCCCATGTCCAGGATCCGCCTTTGTGTGGTGGCTCTTGGTGCACTAACTCCGGCCTCAGTCCACTCCTTGTGAAAGTCTCCAACACTTTTGAATGGCTTTTTCCTGACATTCCTCTCCTGGCTGTGGTCATCCCTGCTGCTTGTGCACCTTTTTCTTCCACACTTTTCCCTTCCACATAACTTTCTATTGATGTGCTTTGATACAGCACTTTGGGAACATCCAACTTCTTTTGCAATCTGTACCTTTTTGGGGCTTTTCCTCCTTATGGAGGGTGTCAATGATGATTTTCTGCACATCTGTCAGGTCAGCAGTCTTTCCTGTGATTGTGATTCCTACTAAACCAGCCTGAGAGAACATTTATAAGGTCAGGAAACCTTTGCAGGTGGTATGGACCTATTAGCTGATTAGAGTGGGATTCTTTGAGCCAAGAATATTGAACCTTTTCACACTATTCTAATTTTCTGAGATTGTGAATTTGGGGTTTTCATAAGCTGTACGCCATAATCATCACAATTACACCAAAGTAAGGATTGGCCTATCTCGCTTTGCATGTAATGAGTCTATCTCATATATTAATTTCACCTTTTGAGTTGACTTAACTGAAATAAATGAACATTTGCACAATATTCTAATTTTTCGGGTTTCACCTGTACTTCCAGCCATTCTCTACATTAACACCAAAAGTTAATGACTTCTTCCTGTTCCTTGTTCCCAACAGAAGGGCAGTTATAAAGGCAGTCCCATTACCTTTTAAAAGCAACATTATTACAACTTCATCGATAAGTTTATGTTATTAACTCCAGGCTATAATATGCATGCAGACACTTAGTATCATGGCAGTTTTACTTTATGTTATGTTGCCTCAGTATTCCAAGTTTTGGATAGTTTTGTTTCTATATATCACCTTGGCTGGCAATTATTAAATATTTTCCTTATGCTGTCCCCCCCCCAAATAACCTCTGGAACAGGTCTGACCTAGTAAATTTGCACTTGAGATATTTCAGAATGGGGCGGTGCACTTAAACCAGTCTTATATATAGCTCCTTGTAAGGCGAAGAGAGGGGCTGTCCAGCAGCATATACATGTGGACTAACATTGAGGAGGGCTATGCATTCCCCATTCCAAGCTGTCGCCCACTGCCCCAAATGGCTGCACTGTTCTTACTTAGAACAGAATCACTCAAATCCTGGTAAAAAGCCTGCGAGAGGGATATTGCGCCTTCAACTCACACCCCATTTTTTGGGTTCCCTATAGGCTTGGTTGGCAGATGCAGAGAACCGGATGCTGAGTAACCGCCCCGATACGGTCACCCGTTACAGCCGCCACTTGGACCATGCCAGTGCTGTGAACAACAACAACTGTTCGCATGAAAAGGACAGGTGAGAGCTGTGCCCATCACCGAAGCTAAACTAGCTGTGCCTGCTCCACGGTCACCTTTGGAATGAGTCTCTTGTACTGATTGTTTACCTTTGCCTTGTCTGGAACTCCACCTGAGTTGCATGGGTTTAGTTATTCATCCAGCTGGAGAAAAGAACTGAAAGTTGTCTGGGACTCCAGATGCCGTGAGAGTTTTTGTAGCAATCAGTTTCACTACAACACTTGAGGTTGTAGCTTTATGTCCCCTGATAGAGTTCTCCCTAAAGAGGGACTTCAGGGGCGCCAGCAGATCTAAATCTTGAACATTAAGGTTGCAAGAAGGAGAATCAACAGAAAGTGCCGTATAAGTTTGTTTATATGGTTCTAGCATTGAGCTTCCGAGGCACGGCCCACGTGGCTGGATGATCTTGCGCCAGGCTGTGTGCATTGGGGAGACCCTCCGGAACAGTCTCCTGGGAGACCCTTCTGGATCCAAGCCCATTTGCACAATGGCGGGGGGGGGTTGCTTATGCTGAAGTGATACTGGGTGGAACAAGATCCAAGGTAGACAAGAGCTGAAATCCTGCAGCAAGTCACAACTAAAGTCGGCCCCTTGAATCACTCACTCGGGGGGATTTGGTGAGCCAGTTTTTTTCTGTAAGCTCCATTTATTAAAATCTCTAGTTGCAATTATTGTTTCATTTCAACCGTGTGACACCCCCACCCAAAAACTGTAATTAGATTGTAGCTCCCAGCAAATGGGGCTATGGGTGGCAGTGAGTCTGTCACATACTGCAGCAGGTGGTGTACCTAAGAGCAGTGGCCTGTTTGCATTAGGCAGTAGATGACCACTGTCTTTTATATTACCTGCAAACATGCATGTGTGAAATAATTTTCTCTGTGGCCAAACTGGGTTGACGTCTTTCTTTGCCTGCTGTGTTTTGTAATTCATTTATTCTTTTGGTGCATAAAGTTACAGAATGGATGATGATGATGATGATGATGATGATGATGATGATGATGATGATGATGATGATGATGATGATGATGATGATGATGATGATACCTTTTTTAATACTCCCAAGCTGATGGCCCAATGGTTTTCTGTCCCCACCTTATAAGGAATGTTGACTGCATTAAATTTATATATTTTATTTATTTATTGGATTTCTGTACCGCCCGTCTGGCAGCGAGGACACTCTGGGCGGTTTACAACAATTAAGGAATGCAGTACACTGCAAATAAACTAAATAAATCATAGAATAAAATAAATATAAAACTCAGTAATATAATTAAAATAAAAATAAAATTAACAAAGTGACATAAAATAGTGGATAAGTGTTGTTATTGGCGGGCAAATAAGTTAAACTCATGTTTTAATGGATGAACACTGAAGTTACATTATATGTGAGGGAATGCCTGCTTACGGTAAACAGCCAAGTTTTTAATAATTTTTAAAAGGCAGCTAAAGAGGGGGCCAGGCAGATGTCTGGAGGAAGGTTATTCCACAGGCAAGGGGCAATGGCAGAAAAGGCCCCATTTCTAGCTTTTTTCCTTTTGGGCCTCTCCTGGTGTTAATTGCCTCAAGCGCCTAGCCTGTGAAGATTGGGTATTATGGGAAGTTTTCAATGGGAGAAGGTGCTCTGACAAGTGCATTGCTCTGCATGTTTCCTAGTTGCCTGCAGGCCATTTGGTTGGAGTCCGTTTGTCTGTTGATTATCTTGAAGAGCAGGAGAATGTTTTGCCCTGGAGAAATGTTTCTTGCTGAAAGTTCTGGATGGAGCCCCAGCAAGTGTTAACGTCTTATGCCAACTTCATTTTCAATACTGAAGGAAGAGTAAATCCTGTCGTGTTCCACAGCTGGTCATTTCTTCTTCTTCTTCTTCTTCTTCTTCTTCTTCTTCTTCTTCTTCTTCTTCTTCTTCTTCTTTCAGCCCTGACACCACCCACTCGGATGAGAGCCACGACACTCTCAACCAGCCCATCTACACCGAGTTTGATGACGACTTTGAAGAGGAATTGGCTTCACCCATTGGTACTTGTGTGGCCTTGTATCAATTTGAAGGTACATACTCAACAAGGATTCTTAACAATTGCATTTGTTTGGATCTGTTGGGACCACATCCGTGCTTCTTTCTGCCCTGGTAGCATGGGCTGCTACTGGTTGTAAAACACACAGAAGGGAGTGGTGGATTATGTTTGGTCCCCATGACCCTTCTCAGTAGGTTGAGGCATGGCAGGTTATCTTATGCAAAGCAACACTGCACAGATCTGTTTTCTTCTTTCCATTACACATATTTTAAAAATTGAATGATTTGAGCCACTGCAACCACCCACCTTTCACCCCTTAGGATGCCATTTTGATGACTTACGTGGCTTCTTAGACTTTGAAGGACACTGGTCACACTTTAAAAAAATCACCTCTCGCTTGAATGATCCCAGTTGCTTTTTGTTCAAGGGACTGATCATTTCTGGTCAGCTCCACTAGAGCCTCAGGCCTTCTTCGGTTACTGACAAGGCTCTTCTTGTCCTGGGCATTTCTTATGCATATAAGGAAAGGTTCCCCCCGCACATATGTGCTAGTCATGTCCAGCTCTAGGGGTGGCACTCAGCTCCGTTTCTAAGCCAAAGAGCCAATGTTGTGCAAGTCCGTGGCCATGTGGCTGGCATGGCCGAATGCATTTCTGCACATGGAACACTGTTTACCTTCCCACTTTTTATGGCGGTACCTGTTTATCTACTTGCATTGCATGCTTTTGAACTGCTAGGTTGACAGGAGCTTGGGTTAACAATGGGAACTCATTCTGCTGCATGCCACCCAGGATTCGAACTGCCGAGCTGCCCCTTATTGGTGGGAATCTGCTTTATAAATAGGTAGCAGTTAAAGATAGGAGTCTTATGAGGCTGAATTCTGCGCTTTCCCTGCACTTCTGCAGATTCTACTTGCAAACAGTTCTGTCTCCTGAAAACAAGTGTGGGTGATGCCAGAGGTTTGGGTGGAGCCACTGGTTGGACCACACTGGGTCACCCCTTCTCTTCTCAAATCTGGGAGCAATGGGAGGGGGGCAGTTTCAGTTTTGAAAAGGAAAACACTTTGTTGGATCAAAACCAGGCCCAAGGCTCCTAGAAAGTGTTCAAAGAGCAAGACGCCTCCTCAAGCTGGTTTATCTTGATGCTGCCGCTGCAGCATCTTATGGAGCTGTGCCTGAAATTCTTTTCTCGTGGGGTGGGGGAGCGGAGAGGAAGGTGGCCACCATATTTGTAGCCTTGGGGCAGCACAGAGTTCACATTCCTTTGCTCAAGTACTGATCTCTCAGCTGTGAAAGATGGCGCAGGTGACCTTGTGTAGTCTCCCTCGTGCTTGGTAGGCATTTATAAGAATGGTGGATGGAGGCAGTTAAGAAACATGTATTCTTCCCGATCTGCACAAGAGCTCCAACTCCTGCTTGTAACCTGCTGGGACCAGACTCCGAATGAATTCTAGTTTGTTGCCATGGACTTTTACTCCTGTCCTGCCACGTGGGTATCACTTCTTTGGGTGTTTCTTGCTATACTCTTTGATTCCAGCCAGCTGCCCCTTCTAGGTATCCTTGCCCTCCTCTCGGACGTGAAGTTGCTTGCGTTCTTCCCCCAGGTTCCAGCGAGGGCACCATCTCCATGCTGGAGGGCGAAGAGCTCAGCTTGATGGAAGAAGACAAGGGCGACGGGTGGACGCGTGTCCGGCGAAGCAAAGGAGGCGAGGGCTACGTCCCTACCTCCTACCTGCGCGTCAGTGTAAACTGAGCAAGATGGGTTTGGGCATCTCCAAGAGCTGCCGCTTGGAAACAACCGGGCAACACCAGGGCATGAGCAGAAGTGAGATGCTTCAGTGGACAGGGAAAAACTCTGTGATGCCTGCCGTCCACCGGAGGACCCCTAACAAAGGAAGGCATCTCATGCCAAATCACTACTGCAGAGCTGCGAGAGATGAGAGTAGTCTTTTTGAATAGGAAAGAAAAGGCAGCTGTGGCCTGCTCATAATATGATCACAAGAGAGAGATTGACCTCCTCATGCTTATGCGCCCAACCCGTTATTACCACTCTCCCTGACCACCTTCCCACTTTACCATCAAGGCAAGTGTAGCTGAAGCAGACCCCTTGCGAAATGCTCTCTGGTGGGGACAGGCGAACAATACCACACCCTCTCCCCCCTGGAAATAGTAGCAGTTCTGCATAAAGGAAGGACTCCTCATTTCTTGCATCTAGGTTGGTTTGGTTTCCCCTAGCGGATGAGACGTCAGTGATGCATGTGCATCGTTTCTCTCTCTCTCTCTCTCTCTTTCTCAGCTGCGTCGGCAGAAAGACTTCGCCCTCCCCTTTCCTCCTGGTGCAGTGGCAGTGTTCCCTTCCCTTCCCCACCTGCCGCCTCAGTCAAGCTGATCGGAGCGGAACAATCTCATAAATACCAGTAGCTGCTTTATGCTGCATTTAATTAGACTGTGTCTGCAAGTCGAGGGGTGTTTTCTGTGTGTGGTGTATATGCTTAAATGCTCAGTACAAGTGAGGAGAGGGATGTATCTGAAAACCTAACTTTTATCCCCACCACCACCCACCACTGCTGCTGTGCCTGCCTTTTGGCATTATGTGTGTGTGTGTGTGTGTGTGAGAGAGAGAGAGAGAGAGAGAGAGAGGGGAAAGGAAAAAAAGCAAAAATAAGGTAGGAATATTTGTACCTCAGGCCAATTGACTTTCATTTCTGCATCAGGTTATGTGAGATCCACCATCTTAGAGGAGCTCTGTGCCTAAAGCCAGCCAAATTTCACACTGAGAGCAAACCAACATCCAGATACTTTTTCTCTGAAATGCACTTTACTTTCCCTGGATCTGATCGGCCGGGCCCACACAGTCGCCTAGAAGTGCCTGCTCTGTAAGGTGTTTTTTTCTTTCTTTCCCTTGGAGCCCTTGCTCTCAGGAAAACCAGGCCTCCTGGCATTCTCCTATTCCTACCCCCTCTGCTGCGTATTTTTATGTGGTAACTTTTTTTTAAAAAAAAGATGCTAATGAATTAGCCTTTTTTATACAGTGACCAATTTATTTTGTCATTCGGTTTAGCTTGTTATTCACACAGTCAAGAAACAAATGTGTCAAGGGTCGAATTTCGCCATGCTTTGATGAGCAGAGAAGGCGTGGGGGGAGGAGGAGGTTACTGAGCCACACTCTTTCTTTCTCTCTCTTGGGATGTAGAATGTATTTCCAGGTGCCTTTTTACACTTTATGTAAATAGTAGGTGGGGAGGTGGGGGGAGAGAACCTTTCTGGGTGCCTGTGTAGCTGATATTTCTGTTTCTCGGGCCTCCAAGTGTTGGTTTTTAAAGAAGTTTATAAAAATGCTAGACTGCAATGATTATAATGTATAATCATTAGGGAACTTAAGGAGCCTCTGTCTGCTTCCTTTGTTTACACACACACACACACACACACACACACACACACACACCAGGAAAAAAAGCCAAACAGCCCACCTGCTGTTGGGCCTTCCCTGCTGCTTGTAAACAAAAACAGCTTAGGTTGGAGGCTGAATATAAAGCAAACCACATAGACCGGGCCCCTTTCTCCACATTAGGAAGGAACAGCCAGAGTTCCAGAGTCTGCGGTTACAATGGATTTGAACCATAACCAAAACAATGTTGTTGTGGGTTGTTTTTTTTTGGGGGGGGGGAGAATTCGTTCTCAATCCTTATGTGCAAGTCTGAAGACCGCCCTGACTGGAGTATTAGTATCCTGCTTTTGAGAATCGTGTAAGGTAGCCAAATGCTCACTGCAAGACATGTTTAGGGAGGGTAGTTCAAAACAGATTTGGACTTCCAGCAGAGAGAAGAATCTCTAGTATTAGACACGCACACACATGCACCATCACTGGCCTCTGATGCACAGCAGGACTAAGAGGGAAAGCGCAAGCTTCCGCTCTGCTTGTACACTGTCCCATCTCTGCTCTGTCCAGTGGCCTGCTGTGTCCGGCCACAAAGGGGCTCCTACCCAGGCTTCTCCTTTGTTACTGCGGGTCTTCTATGGGTTATGGCTATGAGAAGGAAGGTGTTTCTTCTCCATGGCTTTGTGAATTGATCACCAAGCTTTTCTATGACTTCAGTTCCTCCTGGTACTACTGAACGGAGTTAGGGGAGCCACTTGTGCAAAGAAAAGATGACAACGGGCTGCTGGACTTCCTGGTTATAATGAGGTGAAGAGCTGCCAGTCACTCAACCACCCACATTGCCTTATATCACAAAACACATGGTTCCTTTTCTTTCTTGGAAACAGAGGCACAGGCAAACCCCTTACTAGAGAAGGTGGGACAAAATTTAGAACGTATACAGAGTTTAGAACTCACAGCCAAATTAAAAGTATTACCTAGTGGTGGTAAGAAGGCATTACATCTACTCATGTTCCGACCTTGCTCGGGCAATATTCCATGTTCTTCCTTGGTTGCCGAGTCTGTTCTTGTAGGGTAGTCCATTGTCTAGCATGAAAGAAAGAAAATGCAGTGTGATCTTTGTACACCATCTGAAGACAAGGGTGGGTGATACCTTTATTAGACAGCTGCAACCAGAACCTAGCTTTTGACTCCTGCAGGAGCCAACATCAGCTGGGCATTATTATCAGCAAGGACTTCCAGTACTTCAGAAATTAAATAAAACCTTCTTTTCCTCCTAATTTGAAATTAAAGCATCAGTGGAGAGAACATACGTGTTTTTGTACACCACTCACTCTTGAGTGTTGAAAGCAACTCTAGGACAGTACTTAGGCACATCTAGCTTTGCTGTTCTTTGGCTTCTTGAGCTGCAGTTTTGTGCCGTGATCCAAGTGAGGAACCTTCTGGCTTCCAGGTTACAAACCTGTGCTCGTTCCATACCCCTAAGGTCATGAGGTTTCACAGCATTGCCTGTGCCTCCCCCCCCAAACGTTCATTCATAGGGCCACCATAAGTTGGAGATGAGCTGATGCCACGTAATAACAACTTATTGCAGTATGAGGTGCAGTTTCACACATGAGGAACTGTAACTGCAAAATATTTTTACAAATTACATCTCTTGTCGTCAGGGGTTCCAGTCACCCTCTGTAAAGTTACAATCAATTTCCCCCATCTCAAAAGACGGATACCAATAAATATGTACTGAGTGGGAGTGTAGCTGATAAACTTGCAAGTGATACCTTCCTGGTTTTTTTTGCCTCAGTCTGTAATTATTGTCCATGGAATTTCTTATCTTCACCAGGTATAGAGAGCAGAATAATTTCAATACCACATGACTGACAAAAGGCAGCCCATTCATTCCATATCGTTCACTTTTCACAGGCTGCACACACTGCCCAAGTGAAAAGATAGCTTAAAAGAGCACCCATGGCCCTGGCCACGATAGAAGGACCACCATTTATTGTCTTTGGGGAGCATGTGCCCTAATGATAAGCTTCAGCTCCTTGCAAACTAGGTCCTTTGTGCCATTCAACCCCTGGAAATCCCCTGGATTCAGGGCTCAGTGAGTATCTCCTGCTGGTGGTGGGTGGCTCTTCCCTTTTGGCTTCCAGAATTCTTCTTTGGTGCTCCTGGCTGGCACAGCTTCCCCCTATGGACTGTTCATTCTAGCTTCTGGGACAGAACAGTCAGAATTCGTTCAAATTTACTGTATCTCTCAGCCTGGTCCGCCTCTGCTCCTTTACTGCCCCAGAATAATCGTAGAGAGAACTCGGTCTGGAACGCTTCCAGAAGCTCTGGTGTTGCCCGGAAGCCTAGGAGGAAAGAGATAGAAAAAAGCGTGAACACTGAACAAGTGAAACTGAATTATAACCTTGCATGCGGTAGGCAATCCTAACACTGTGTTCAGAAGACCACGGACCATCCTTTTGAAACAGGTATAAGGCATTGTCCTACAAATAAGAGGAAATGGCGGGGAGGACAGCACGAGCACTGCAGTTAGGTCAGGGCCCAATGAATCACCCATAACTCAGTATGAAACTTCACTACATGTTTACGACAACTAGTCCCAGGATCTAAACAAAGGCTCTGACTTTAAGAGAAATCCTGCCTTGCTCCATATTCTAGGATCCTGCAACTGATTACATGTGGCGCTTCCAACCCCACTTATTTAAAAAAGTTTTTATTTCCATTCAACACACGTTTGTTGAAGGTTTCATGAGCAAAGGAGGACTGCAAAGCAAAGCACAACTTGGGAAGCTCTGTGCAAAGCTCTGATTCTGAGCCAAAGGGCCTTACAAACAACAAGCCTCCATGCTGACAAATACAATCTCCCTCTTCCCATTTGGTCTTCTGATTAGCACTGAAAGAAACTAAATGGACTTCGGTAATTTGTGTTTTGCCATCCGGCCCCTGAGCAGCAAGGTAGAAAGATGGCCAGGATCGAGGCTCCTGGTGAGTGAGATTGTTCCGCCCACAATACAGGAGAAGGCAGGCCCACCGATTGCATGCAGCCAAAAAGGGAAGGTCTTGGGAGACAATACCTGCCCCATGCCCATGTATTCATGACTCACTCTGCTGCATTGGGTGATGTCTGGGCTACAACTAAGAGAAACATTCAAATGCTGCTTCGTTTTGCATCTCAAAATCACAGCTCTTTCAAGGGTGAGCAGAAGAAAGATTCAGACCTGCAGAACTGGTCACTGCATAATTTATAGTGGGTGGGCAAGCATTTCTGCCTTTCTCCCCCAGGCAGGGCTATTGTTGGGCAACCAAGAAGGTGAGGCAGACCCAGGTGCTGTGGGGAGCAACCTCAAACCCAGATGCAGCCCAACAGCACAGGCTCGGCTGCTGGGGAGCTTCTCTGCTCTTGGCAGGACAGTTTGGCACCACCTTACCTTGGAGTTTCATCTCAGCATTGACTCGATAGTCGGTGGCGTTGGTCGCAATGAAGCGGGCAGCTTCCAGTGTTCTTAGGAGGACGTCGCACGTCTCCCCTTGGTCACCACACAGCTCTTCTCCTTCCATAAGGCACAAGAGCGGTAGGATGTGGGGAACGGCGACTCCCTTCAGGGAGAAGGCTGAATTTCCTGTGGGACCAAAGAGAGAACTATCAGGGGTCTTTGTGTCACTCATCTGTGGAGAATAAATCCCATCAGGGAAAAACCTGTAGCTCAGCCACTGGGTACCTGTCTTGCACGCAGAAGCCCTAGCATCTCCAGTGAAAACAATCCCAAGAACAGAAGTTGGAAATTACTTTTGACCTTATTCCCAGTGGCCCCCAGACCAGTGTGGCTACTTTTTAAAGGCAGCATAAAGTGCCTTGAAAGCTCCGCCAGGAAGCCAAACTGGAAAAGGACCTTAAATCCTTATAAAAGCTGCTATCAGAGAGTGTGAGGGTTAGATTGACCGACAGTCTGAATTTGCTAGGTAAATACCGTATGCAGAATCACAGCTTCACTGTACCACAGGAAAGCAGTGCCTTAACCTGTAAGTTTTGGCAAGGATGGAGGATGGAGATTAATTCCTTTTGAGTGTTCATCATAATCTCCATTTTGTGACAACACTTGACTGGTCAACATAGACCAGTGATGGCGAACCTATGGCACGGGTGCCAAAGGTGGCACTCGGAGCCCTTTCTGTGGGCACCCGACATCGCCCCTTCATAGCCACCTGTGTACAGGTTAAATGGCTGTATTTGGCACTTTGCAAAAAAATTAGTGGGTTTTGAATTGCAGTTTGGGCACTTGGTCTCTAAAAGGTTTGCCATCACTGACATAGACCCTACACAACCCAGAAACTTGCTTCTCCCATGTTCAGGTCTGTGCATTTAGAAAACCGATGAATACAAGCATATGATTAATTAACATGCATTCTTTCAGCTATAGAAGCTGTGGCCTCAAAAGCTGATTCAGGCAGTGGGGGCTCCCACGTGGACCTCATCAAATAGGCAGCCACATTTCATCTGCAATCCAATTTGATGTATGCACAGCCTCCCGTGAAAGAGCATCACTGTCTGTAGCTATTCTGCTCTGCTGACTTGAGATCCTTTTTCCCGCTGCAGCCCAAGTGGCTGCGCTTGAGCCTAGCTAGACCTCACCTTCCGCCCGGTTCAGGCACCCCATGAGGGGCTTGAGCTCCTTCTCAAAGACAATGGCACTCTGTGTGTGGTTTTGGCGCAGGTGCCTCCATGTCTGTTCCAGCCGTGTGATCTACAGAAAAAGAGGCATATAGGGGGAGAAATATAAGCAACATATTAGCCAATTCAGCTCCAGCCCAAGAAGCACAGGGCGACTGATCTGGTAGAAGCACAGAGTTGGAAGAGACCTCGAGGGCCATCCAGTCCAAACCCCTGCCATGCAGGAACCCCCATCACAGTATTTCCGACAGATGGCCATCCTGCCTCTTCTTAAAAACCTCCAAAGAAGGAGACTCCACCACCCTCATTTCCGGCAGCATCTTCCACTGCGGAACAGCTCTAACTGCCAGGAAGTTCTTCCTAATGTTTAATTTGAATCTCTTTTCCTTAGTTTGAGACCATTGCCCCGGGTTCTAGTCTCTGAAGCTATGGAAAACATACCTGTCCCCTCTACAATATGATATCATTGCAGATACTAAAACATGGCTATCATATCCCCTCTCAACCTTTTTGATGAGAGATACTTGAGCTCCACTGAGGGGGAAATGTAATATAAAGGAGGAAGAGTTACCAGTGGCCCAGGTGGGGGCTGAATGCAAGGCTACACTTTGCTGTTCCTGCAAATAAATTCTTGCCTGCGGTAAAAATCTACTGGTGGCCATGAGACTGAGCTGCAACTGGGCATATGCCCGACATTCCATGGCTGCCACTCTCAAACAGCGCTTTCAGAAAGATCTGTTGATTCTGGACTCTCTTCCCAGAGCCTTTGGGGCCAAATGAAGGAATCCCCCCCTTCCAATTAATGCCTAAGCAACTTCACTGAGAGGCAAGGACTGTTATTGTCACTACGTACAGAGCTCTGCTATTCAGAGAAAAAGTGTTCTCTTGGCAGACAAGAGAAATATCACCATGTTTAACTTATAGCCCATCAGCTATAAGTCCTCAATTTATCTGACAAAACAAATAAAAAACACAACTAGTGGAGCATTGCCACTTTCTCCCCTCCCCAAATGCTTTAGGGACTCCAAATTAAGAAGCCTTGCTGAGGGAAAATCAGCATGGCTTCCATAAGGGTAAGTCTTGCTTGACAAAACTTTTAGAATTTTTTGAAAAGGTCAACAGGCATGTGGATTTGGGTGAACAGATGGATATTGTCTATCTGGATTTTCAGAAGGCTTTTGACACAGTCCCTCATCAAAGGCTGCTGAGAAAATTGCACAGTCAGGGGATAAGAGGGCAGGTCCTCCTACAGACTGGGAACTGGTTGAGATCCATGAAACAAAGA
Source organism: Phrynocephalus forsythii (assembly GCA_029282475.1). Lineage (NCBI taxonomy): Eukaryota > Metazoa > Chordata > Lepidosauria > Squamata > Agamidae > Phrynocephalus > Phrynocephalus forsythii. Next base: position 10,828,246 of record JAPFRF010000011.1, read on the forward strand.
GTAGGTGTCAATGGGCAATTTTTACAATGGAGAGAGGAGAAAAGCGGTGTGCCCCAGGGATCTGTCCTGGGACTGGTGCTTTTCAATCTGTCCATAAGTGACCTGGAGACAGGGCTAATTAGTGTGGTGGTCAAGTTTGTAGATGACATGAAAAGAGCCTTGTGGCGCAGTGGTTAAATGCCTGTACTACAGGTAAACTGTGCTCACAACCCTGGGGTTCAATCCCGGGTAGCAACCTCTTGGTTGAATCAGCCATCCATCCTTCTGAGGTAGGTAAAATTAGTACCCAGCTTCCCAGGGTGGAGTGTAGCCTGCATACTGTAATTAAAAACTGTAAACTGCCCAGAGACTATTTAAAGTTGTATGAGGCGGTATACAGTATAAGCAGGCCACTTTGTTTTGCTTTGCTTTTTCTGTGTGGTAAAAACCAGAGAAGATTGTGTGCTGGTGGATAGTTCAATGAAGGTGTCTATCCAGTGTGTGGCAGTGGTGAAGAAGGTCAATTCCATGCTAGGGATCATCAAGAAGGGGATTGAAAATAAAAGAGCCAACATTATAATGCCATTGTACAAAATTATAGTAAGGCTGCACCTGGAGTACTGTGTACAATTCTGGTCACCGCATCTCAAAAAAGACATAGTGGAACTGGAAAACGTGTAGAAGAGAGTGGCTAAAAGGATTACTGGGCTGGGGGGGTCTCCTTTATGAGGAAAGGCTAAAACATTTGGGGCTCTTTAGTCTGAGAAAAAAAGGTGCCTGAGGGGAGATATGATTGAGATGTACAAAATAATGCAGGGCATGAGTGAAGTGGATAGAGGGACACTCTTCTCCCTCTCACAAAATACCAGAACTAGGGGACATCCACTCAAATATTTTTTTACCCAGCATGTTATTAGTCTGTGGAACTCCCTGCCACAGGATGTGGTGATGGCATCTAGGCTGGATGCCTTCAAAAGGGGATTGGACAGATTCTTGGAGGAGAAGTCCATCACAGGTTACAAACCATGATGAAGATGTGTCATCTCCAGGCTTAAAAACAGGGTGCTTCAAAAGGCCAGACGCAGGGGAGTGGTATCAGGAGACAGATATCTAGTCTCATGCACTCCCAGAGGCATTTGGTGGGGCCACTGTGAGATACAGGAAGCTGGACTAGATGGGCCTCTGGCCTGATACAGCATGGCTCTTCTTATGTTCTTATACTGCAATGCTAATCACTATGGACAAGCAGCATTTTACAAATGGAGAGAAAGTCAAAGGCTGTAGAAAGGAGCCCAACTCCCCTCAAAGCTAATTATTATGTACCTGGCAGCTTCTAGACTCAGTTAATCTTTAGCCTAATTTAGCAAGATGACGCCCACATTCTTGCAAAACTTGCTGAGCATTTGGGAGTAAGTGGTAGGATGCCAAACGAACGGCTGACTTGTGTGAGCCCGATTTAAGGCTACCTGAGTTGGCGATGCAAGCCGTAGCCTTTGGGGGCACTGAGGTTCCTGTGAGGCCCAAGTGCAATGCCTTGAACACTGCAGCAGCTACACACTGATATATTGCTTAGCAGCAGCAGCAGCAGCAACTACAGGCACCCCCCACCCCGGCAAGGTTCCTGATGAACCAGTGCACTGCAACCGTCTTAAAGAATCTTCCCTCTCCAGGGAAGCTTACAAACGCAACACTTCCCGCCCCCCCGCCCCCGAATGAAAGTAGAATCAGGTTAGGCCGAGGGACCACAAATGGACTCAATACCACCCCACCTCACGCCATCCATCTAGAACACAAGTGGCTACCGAGGCCACTTCCCTGCCCCCCCGAATGAAAGTAGAATCAGGTTGGGCCGAGGACCCACAAATGGACTCAATACCACCCCATCTCACACAAGTGGCTACCGAGGCCACCTTCCTCCAGTGCTGACTGCACATTTCCTTCCAAGGAAAGAATACTGGTACAGCAATGATTTTTGATACCAGTCTATCCCTCGCATCTGGTATCCCAAAGCCTAGCAGAGGCCTTGATATTCGCTCTGTAGGAAAGCCTTCTCCATTCCCTTTTCCCTTCCCACCCGTGGGTCACCTGGGGCAGCTGGAGGGCTTTCATCACAGCCGACAGGGCAAAGAGGTCCCCTGCCGACCTCCACAGTTCCATGCCCAGCTGGATGACCTTGTGCACTGTGGCTGCCCGCTCGGCCACGGGCCCCGTGCAGCCCAGGATGTCCACAGCAATGCCCAGGGCTATGAGGTGGTGCCTGAAGATTGGAGGTAAGAGGGAGGATGGGGGGGAGAGGGAGAGACAACATGCACTTTAGGACACTTTGCACTCAAGCACTCGCAGGAAAAAAAGGCCCCTCTCCCACCCTGATCCCTCACAATACCGTGGCAGTTCGTACAAGCCAAGCCAGCCTGGGGGTGTGGTGGCTAAGCCCCATGGAAGCCATCTGTTCCACTTCCTCATTGCCATGGCGTGGTGCTCGTGTGTGGCACCAGGGGGCGCTGTGCCGCAGAGAATGAAAGGGAATGTACATTAAGAGTCACTGTCCTAATCGGCAGGGCCAGCAAAGCTCACCTTAGATCTTAGTCTGGACTAAGATCTTCTTACACACCAGCAAACAGTATTCTATTGTCTAAATGTGGAACAGAAGAGAAATCACAATGGTGTGGCTCGGGCTGCAGTAGGTCCCCTGTGGCATGACCAGTCTCACAAGCAGCATTAGAATGATCACTCATTAGGGAACGTACCAAAAGAGGGGATGCACACTGTTTTCCTTCCATTCCATACTCAGGTAGCAAGAGACCAGCTTCAGAATCTTATACTGTACTACTGTATCTTTTGAGTGTTCAGAGTGCTTCACATCACTATGGTAATTGTTACAATCACCTGGTGAGGGAGGCAAGTGGTAGGTACCATCCATATTGCAGAAGTAGACGTGTATTGAGCTCATGGGAAAAGGTGAAACCTGACATGGAGGACAGGCCACTATACACGGCACTAGACCAAAAAGGTAGGTCAGGAAGTGAAGATGGCAAACTTAAAAATGCAGAAGCAATTTTGGGATGGCACAGTGCTCAAATAAGAGCACTGACTTGTCAGCATCCATGTTTCAGAATCTGGAATGCTATTTAGGGAGAGAACCCACAACCGTCTTAAGATATAACAAGATTCGCAGAGGATTATGCTCCTTCCACTGAGATGACCAACAGTGATCACCTTGGGGAAAATTCAAATCCTTTAGCATAGGAGTGCCCAAACTTTTTGTAAGGAGGGCCAGATTTGGTGGCAGAGAATGTGTCAGAGGAGGGTTGCTCCCCGATCCTGCCATCCCACTGCAAGCCCCACCCACTGACCCATAAGCTCCACCCACTGATCCCTTGCAACCCCACCCGCAGGAAGGGAGGGAGGGAGGGAGGGAGGTGAAAACCAAGAAAGGAAGGAAGGAAAGTGGGGAACAAGGAAGGGAGGGAGGCTGGGACCAAGGGAGGGAAGAAGAAAGGAAAGAAGGTGGGGACCAAGGGAGGGAGGAAAGAAGGAAGGTGGGGACCAAAGGAAGCACAGGGAGCCTGTTTAAAAAAACCTGGGGCAAAGGAGGGGGACAGAGGGGTGGGCCAGCCAGCCGCGGGCCACTCAGAATGGCCTGACGGGCCGGATGCCCCCCCCCCAGGCCCGACTTTGGACAGGCCTGCTTTAGCAAATGTTATTGGCTGAGTAAATTGGCTGCCACCACACACCCAGAGGCAGCTGCATCAGCCACGGGCAACTGACTTCTGGAGACAGCTGGAGCAGCCCTTAAAAGTGCCATTCTCCTCTTGTGGAGTGTCATCCTGCCCCACTTCACGCAAACGGAAGTTAATACCTTTCCAGCAGGTCCTTCCGCAATTGATGTCCTTGAGGCAAAGTTATGAGTTCCAGGCCAGAGCTCACCCCCATTGACCGCTGCTGCTCCTTGGATACCCCAATAATTCGGACAGCCTGAAGAACAGATGAGACATTTGGTAAAAGATGTAAGAGTTGGCAATGGCTGATGCTTCCCCTACAAGCTCTCTCCCAGAGGAAACTTTCCTTGTGCACGGCACCCTCCCTACAGACAAGAAGTCTGTTTTCTCTGACTGGAACTCGTGCTTGCTACAGAGCAAAAATGTTCCGGTGGCTACTCAAGAATGCAAATCATGGTCACCATGTTGTTCTAACATGTTGGAAACACGCCCCAAGGCATAATCAGAACAGGGAGGAATTACTCAGATATCACAAGGGATTCCAGTAGACTGTGTTTTTCCCATTTAGAAACGAGCAAATGCCATTTTTCCACATGGTCTTCTCCATACCTTTTCCATGGAACATTACAATTCAATTGTAATGCTCTCCAAGTGTTCAAATCCCTTATCTGCTTATTTTGCTCTGGTACTGAAGTGGGGGAAATGGGCAAGAACCATCAAGAGGGTTGGAGGGATGAGAGTTTGGGCTCCAAAGTTTCCTACAATATTCTGGTACAGTTTGTTTGTTTGTTGTTTGTGCTTCATACATTGTGAGGTTTGCTCTACAAAGACGTTCAATATAAAAATGGACAACCAAACAGACAAAAGAACAGACAAAAGAAAAAAAATGCTGGGCTACCTGTTGAGAAAAAATATTGTTAGTCTGTGGTACTCCCTGCCACAGGATGTGGTGATGGCATCTGGTCTGGATGCCTTCAGAAGGGGATTGGACAGATTCCTGGAGGAGAAGTCCATCACAGGTTACAAACCATGATGGAGATGCGTAATCTCCAGGCTTAAAACCTGGGTACTTCAAGAGCCAGATGCAGGGGAGTGGTATCAGAAGACAGATATCTAGTCTTATGCGCTCCTGGACACATTTGGTGGGGCCACTGTGAGATACAGGAAGCTGGACTAGATGGGCCTTTGGCCTGATCCAGCATGGCTCTTCTTATGCTCTTATGTTAACCATCTGCCAGGTCCACTTGGATCTGGATTCCTGCATTGAGCAGTGGGTTCAGATCCATTAGGCCCCTCCCAACTCCATTCCTGAATGACTTTAAGAGGAATAGATATGAAACTGCAAAAGGGGAAGCAAAGGAAACTTGTCGGTGGGCTGGGCCTTCTTAGGGTAGGTCACCAGAAGGGGCATCATGTCAATAGTCGTTCTATGCCGTTCCAAAACAAAATGCCCTCACCTGACAGTCTATCTGCAGAAGGTGAAGGGCGGTGGCCTGGCAATCGTGCTGAGCGAAGAGATCCTTCAGGCGCTTGAGGGTGCTAGGCTCCAGGGGCTTGTTGTCAGGAGCCAAGAGGAGTGAACGGAAGTGCCGAGGCTGAAAGGAGGAGGAGGTCTGCAGCACTGGCCTCTCAAAGCCCGTCTCCTCCTCGGCCTCCACCACGTGGGGAAGAGCAGGCGGCGCGGCCTCAGCGTCCAAGAATCCAAAGGCCGTCTCGGTCATGTGGGCCCGAGCACGCCACCTCTCCTCCGTCCGCAAGCGCTCCACGTGGCTTCGGGGGCCTTCAGGCGGCTTGGGAACCAGTTCACAGTAGTCGCTTGCCAGCATGGACGGGGCCCTCAGAGGCTTGGGTGGGGCTTTGGAGTGGAGGCGCCCCTCGGAGCCGCTCAAAGTCAGGCCTTCCCCCAGTGGCTGAGACAACGAGGCATTCACTCGAAGGACAGGGTCACTGCCTGTGCGGAAGGCCGGGGACAAGGGGGGAAGCGGACTGTGACTGTGGGCCCTGGGTGAAATTTCTGGGCTACCTGTTGAGAGAAGAATAGGAATTAACTGAGGAGAGGGGCAGGGGTTTAACAGCAATGACCTGGCCAAAGTAGAAACTGTCCTGAATTAAGACCTCATCGATTTCGATGATCAAATCAAAGACATTTTATATCAAGTAATGGTGCGGTTTGCTTATACCTCTTCCTTTATCAGACAGGAATAGAACGGCAATGTGATCCACTCATAGAAGCCAAGTTCTAGGTTAGTCAATACCTGTACAGTATTGTATCACTGAATTGCTACAAATAAAGTGAGATTTTGAGTGCTGCAGAACTTTTCATCAGGCAAAGAAGGTATAAAATCTTAGTCAGGAAATCTAAAAATTGGAACTGCAGAATCTTGTATTCCATTTTGATTCCCTTTAACTTTATAAGTCAAGACCTTCAATTCCATGCCAATGTTTGGCCTCTCTCCTTCAAGTCCCAAGGTTTATATTATATTTGCTTGATGGAAGTCTTTGACAAAATTCAAAATCTCATCTTAATTATAACTTTAATAGTTATTCAGTAATGACACTACCTAACTCAGAATTTTGATCTTCTCTTAAGTCAGCCTTCCCCAAGTCTGATTATCTCCAATCAGCTTATGCTCCGTACACATTGCTTTTGCTGCCCAGTTCCACACCACGGAGCTTTGTACGCCCATTCCTATGCCCATGGAACAGCAGCTTCCTGAAATGGAACAATGGACATAACCGTAGTTGGTGAGCTCAGTGTAACAGCAAAGCAACAGGAAAACCACAATCCATGGTTTAATACTGGCCTATGGCAGCTTCATGAAAATCATAATTAAAAGAATGACATGTGTACAGATATGTACAGATGAGAAAAACACTAGGGTTTAGCTTGATATTTAAGTGATGCCACCACCTGCAAGCTTCTAGAGCAGTGATTCTCAACATGTGGGTCCCCAGATGTTCCTGGACTGCAACTCCCAGAAGCCTCCTCCACTCGCTGTGCTGGAAGGGGTTTCTAGGAATTGCAGTCCAGGATCATCTGAGGACCCAGAGGTTGAGAACCACTGTTCTAGAGACATCCAAGAAGGATTTGAAAAACAGGAAGGACGTTTCAAGTCAAAACTGTTCAATAAAACCCTAATAACTGGAAGGAGCCAATTTCTACCTCCGAGTACCTGATCCGCCTTCCTTAACACACTGAGAAATACTAGCCGTGCTGACACTTACACCCGTTGATGTAGCTCACAGCCTCTCTTTGCTCACCTCCACAGTCTAGTCTCATTCTGCTCAGTTTTGGGTAGATATTAGGGATGGGCAGGAAATGAAAAATGAAATGCTCTTTCATCATTTTGTTACATAATGAAACAAAACGAAATGAGGAAGCAGCATTTCGTTATAGATGAAACAAAACAATCATTTTTACATTGAAATGAACTGTTTCGTTCCATTGTTTTCGTGCTCCTGCCAAGCTGTCAATGTCTGGACCCCGTTAAAACTGGCCCAGTTGGCACCAACGGCTCAGCAGGAACCTTTTAAAAATGGCTCCCAGAGTCCTGGGCACCAAATCTGGTGCTTCTAGGACCCAGGGGAGCCATTTCATTTTGTATATTTTTTAAAAAAAATTCATAAGAAACAAAACAAAACAAAACGGGGGTGAACACGAAACAAAATGAAACGAAACATTATTTTTCTGTTTCGTGCACATCCCTAGTAGATACCATGAATCAACAAGTGGTGGTGGTGGGGGAACCCTACGGGAATAATGAGTCAATAGAAAAAGCTGCCTTAAAAGATGGCAATATTTCTGCTGAGAGGCTTTTGGAAAATAAAGAAATCTGAATCTTGGAAGTGTGTTTATGATTTCATTTGCCAATCAAGGAGAAACTGAGATCTTACCTGTTTCCTGACTTGGGCCAAGCAGCACACTTTTAACTCTTATCACTTACCTGTCAGTAAGTTGCTGTCTGACTGGGCACTGTGCAAGGACGGTCTCTGTCCCAGTTGGTCCAGGCTACTGGGGTCACTCCCACTTCGATCTTTTGCTCTGCGGGAAGGAAGAGAGATCTGACTGATCCATTCCTGTCCACAAAACCGGGTTTTCAAACATCTGCAGAAAAGCTGGCTGAAGAACTGGAGGGGTTGTGGGGTGTGTGGAGGGCACAGCAATAAAGCTTCCCTGGAGCTCACCAGTGAGTGAGTGCCTTTCTTAAAAGTCTTCGGGAGCCAAATTGCACAGAAGTAGCCTTCAAAGGTTTGTCTGTCTTTCAGACTATGAGAGGTGTGGTGGCTCAGTGGGCTAGAGTGCTGAAACGGTCGGCTGCAATGTCGGCAGCTTGGCAGTTCGAATCCTGGGTGCCACACAGCGGACTGGAGCAAGCTCCCGCTGCTAACCCCATCTCCTTCTAACCTAGCAGTTCAAAAGGATATAAATGCAAGTAGACAAATAGGTACTACTGTAACAAGTGGGAAGGTAAGCAGTGTTTTGTGTGCAGAAATATGTTTAGCCATGCCAGCCATGTGGCCACGGATTTGCACAACGATGGCTCTTTGGCTTGAATACGGAGATGACCACCGCCCCTAGAGTTGGACACGACTAGCACGGATGTGCGGGGAGAACCTTTACCTTACCATTCAAAGGTTTGTCAGACTACGATGGTATAAGCCTACTAGTGGCTGTTAGGCTTACAAGAGCGACATACTGCCTCCAGTACCAGAGGCAGCCCATGTCCTGCTGACAAGATTCCCGGAGGCATCTGCCTGGCCGCTCTTGGAAGGTAATGCAGGACTAAACAGGCCTTTTGTCTGATCCCGCAGGGCTCGGCCTATATCCTTCAGCTCTCTGAAGCCAACCCTTCCAGTAGCCACATCCTGGTCTGGTATTGGGGCCGAACGAGACCTGGGATTTACATGTCTCAGGAATTTCAGGGATCCTTGCTTTCAATCAATCCTGGCATATCCACCGCCACATCCTTTCCTAAGCCAGGAGCTCTCTCCGCAAGCCCACCTACGACCCCAAGAGGACTCACCGGAGCAGACTCCCGTCTCCCATTTCCTCTCCAGTGGCGGCTGCATGAAAGCTGCTCCTCCGCAAGCCCCCCCCATCTTCCTTGGTCTGCCCAGGGGGTTGTCCGGTGTCACTATAGCGCTCCTTAATCCAGCGGAGGGGCACCTTCCTGTTGACTGGCCGGGACACTACAGCACCTGAGACCTCCGAGATGGGCTTCCGGTTGCCCACGTAGAAGCGCACCAAGGCGGGCACGTTGTCAAAGGGCTCCTGCTCAAACTGGAACAGGGTGCGGGAGTAGCCCTTTCGGGGGCGCAGGACCACCCGGATGATCTTGAAGTGCAGGGCTTGCCCCCCCCAGGAGCACGAGAGGACAAAGTCACCAGGGCTGGACCGTGAGTCACGGATCAGGAAGTCCCCGTCATCCTGGAGGAGGGACTCTGCCTCCTAAGTGCCAGAGGAGCAAAAAGAGAAAAGGAAGGGCTTCATTCATCAAAAGGGGTGGCTGACCAAACAGTCATGGCAAGGGAAGAGGAGTTCTAACCCCTAGCAGAGGAAGCAGACCTCGGACCTCGGACCTCAGTAAGAACCAACTGGCAATACCAAAGGAAGTGAGAGACTTTGGTCCTCTGACAGCCTTCTCCCCTACTGGGTGAGAGGCATATATTTCAAGTGGTATGACAGGGAAGCTCTTGTCCTAAATCTATAACAAAAGTGGGGCACCCAAAGAAAGAGGATCGGTTTAGAGGCTAAATAAAACTCCAAGGGAAACCTTCATGTTTTAATTTCTGCTTCCACTAAAGGGGGGAAAGGGGTTTAGATTGTCTTTGGAGGAACATACCCATCTCCCTATATGGGTTGATCCCCACCCTCTACTCCCCCATTTGGCATGCTTCAGCCCTCCATTCCAATTGTTCCCACAACTGAAAAGTTCCCTCTAGACCTTGTAAAGGGGACAGAGAATCAAGAGAACTTTACCAGAAGACTGGTTCATTTTGGGTAGGAAAAGCACTACTAGAAGCGCTATTATCTCTGAGCAGATTGATATTTAATTAATTTATTTAAAATATGTTTACCCCACCCTTCTTCTTGAAAAGGACCCAAGGCGGCTTGCAATATTGAAAGACAACATTTAAAGTTGAAAGCAATTGAGTACACAATGGTGGTCACAATCAGGGAAATAAACTCTTCAGTCTGCTTCAAGGCGGGTTCCACAGCTCCAACCGTCAACAACGCAAGGAAGAGCCTATGAAGTATTTCCTTTCCCCTTCTCCTCCCAATGTTCTCTGTGGCCTCTTACCTGCCGTGGCAGGCAACCATGGTACCAGGCGTGGCTACGCAGCTCCTCAGTGCTAAGTTTCAATTCCTCCTCCAGTTCCTTCTTTAGTTTTTCACTGGATAATTCCATGGTCTCCTGGAACCCCTTCCAGAGAAAATAAAATTTTAAAAAAGTCAGTGGCAACATTGTGGCTCTGTGGCCTCTGCAGTGTCTGTTGGGTCTCCACGGCTCACCTGTTTTGACTTGGAAAATCCAAAAAGCAGAGGAGGAGGAAGATGCTAAGCACCAAAGTGCCAGGCAAGGGTAACCCTCAACAAATATTTCACATAGACAACACACTCATGATGTCCTACGCTGTGTTTGCTTCCAGTTTCAATTGTGTTCCTGCAGCTAAATAGCTGTCTGTGGCAGAGTGGTGGATCTTTTACCCAGACGTCCCTCCTCACTGACATGGAAACATGGGAGTCCATGCAGCTGAAGCTCCATTATAAGGATCTAAGTGGCAATCCATACAGTCTAAACAGAATGACTGTAGCCTGAGAGTTGTTCTAGGCCAGTGTTGGCGAACCTATGGCATGGGTGCCAAAGATGGCACTTGGAGCCCTTTCTGTGGGCACCTGACATCGCCCCTTCACAACCACCTGTATTCAGGATAAATCGCTGTATAGGCACTTGGTGGAAAATTAGTGGGTTTTTAATCACAATTTGGGCACTCAGTCCCTAAAATTTCCTTTTTTCCCCCTCTCGCCCATTGATCCATCTTGCTGGGTTTTTTCCCTTTTTCTGTATTGCATTGTTTTCTTTTAACTTGTAAACTGCCCACAGTTCCAGATTGGAAGATGGGCGGTATAAAAATGAAACAAACAAATAAATAATAAATAAATAATAAATAAAAGGTTCGCCATCACTGTTCTAGGTCCTCACTGCTAATGTCTTCACATTCAGAAATCTCTTCTATTGCTGCACCTCTTTTAGCTTCTTGGGACCATTCTGGCTACGAGCATATACCAAATACCAATGTACCAAATACAAATCCCCAGGGTGTTACAGAGAGCACTGTGGCCCAGGTTCTAAAGTAACCTGAGCACCTTCAACATCTTCTGCTACGTGGCAGGAGATCAATGAACCGAATGTTCTCAATTGCAGTTGCTCCATCTAAAAGCTTGGGGCTGCCTCTGCAGGAACAAGATAAAGAACAGCAGTAGCAAGGGTACAGCCAGGGCAGCTCTTGGCCTAGTATGGAGTTAGCCATCAGCACAACGGAATGGTTGGGGGGGGGCAGGGAGGGGGGGAAGGATGGCTAAAAAGCTGCACAGCCTTCAAAATATGCTGCAGGCAGAGAAAGAAACTCAAGCTAAAGGTCAAGCAACGAATTGCCTGCCCCAACAAGCCAATCAACGTTTTCCAGCAAAAGAGGTCTTCCATCTAAAGCCACACCACCACATCAACAGCATCACAGTTCATGTGAATCTGAAACAGCTGTCCAGTTCTGATTTAAAGGGCGGTAATGGTGAGATCATGATGAATCATGATCTCATTAATCTGAAATCATGATTAAATCACTGCTGCAGCTTCCCCAAATGATGATCTGAAGGATGCAACATCGCAAAGAATATTGAGCTAAAATTTCCATTTATATTTCATATAATACTTGTCATTTTGTGAAAACCAGATGTATTCCTTCAGGCTAACCCATTAAATAATAACTCATTAATAAACTGATTAACTAATTTTAACCTTTAAATATTTATTCAAACATATTTTCATAAGGCCACCACATTCATTCATTCATTCATTCATTCATTCATTCATTCATTCATTCACTCATTCATTCATTTTTCTGGAAGTTCATTCATGGCAACTGGACTTCCTTTTCTTGAGAGATTGAAATGTTTCGCTGCTCATCCAAACAGCTTCATCAGTCTTCGCCTGTCTTTGTCAAGTCTTCGTTAGACTGAAAAAGCTATTTGGCTGAGCAGCAAAACGTTTCAGTCTCTCAAGAAAAAGAGGTCCAGTTGCCATGACTGAACTTCCAGATAAATTCACCTGGATTATTGAGAATCTTCACAGACTTATTTATTTATTTAGAGTATTTTTACCCCACCTTTCTCCTTCAAAAAGGACCCAAGGGAGCTTACAGTATTGAGGGAGAATATACAGTCCAGTACAATTAAGACATATTCATGTTTGAGAACAGGGAATTGAGGGACATCTTACAGCATTAAAAGACAACATTAAAGCTACAAAAGAACACCAGCAGTTAAAGAGAGAGCAAAAGTTTCATATTATCATGCATGGTAGACCATCCAAAAGCTACGGGGAATGGAGACAAACAGTGAGAACAATGTCAGTGGAATCAAATATAAACATAAAGTTATAAGTGTTTATAAACAGAAAGTCTATGTAATCATGTATGGTAGATTCATATAAAGGCACATAATAGGTAGTCCATCATTCAGGGAAAGCTTATCTGAAGATAAAGGTCTTTGCCTGTTTCTGGAAAGTCAGCAGAGGTGGGGCAGTCCTGGCCTCTAGTGGGAGGGAGTTCCAGAGTCTGAGCACAACAGCCGAGAAGGCCCTTTCATGTGTGCACCTCCAAGCTGTGAACCTCTTTTTTTAATTGGAGGGTGACCCCATCCAGTACAGGTTGCATCCTTATCCTTTATCCCTTGTTCTCCCTTTCGACTAACCAGAAACACCCCTGTCTTGTCTGGGTTTAGTTTCAATTTGTTCCTCCTCATCCAGTTCATTACTGCAGCTAAACACTCATGTAAAGTTGAGATAGTAGATCCCTTAAAATCTGGAGGTGACCCTGGGGGATTCCACAGGTCAGCAGCCATGGTGTTGAAGATGAATCACCTAATGCCACTTTCTGCGTTCTTTCCTGCAGGAAGGACTGGAGCCATTTTAATGCAGTGCCCCCAATTCCTATTTCAGAGAGACGAGTCAGGAGGATGCCATGGTCTAGTAAAAAAAGGGGGGGCATGGATCCCTTATCCATTTCCCTACGTAGGTCATCTACCAATGCAACCAGTGCCGTCTCAGTCCCATAGCCAGGCCTGAAGCTAGTTTGAAATGGATCCAGGTAGTTTATCCCATCCAAAAACCTCTGGAGGCCACAACCCACTCTAGGAATCTGTCCAAGAATTGAATAGTTGATACTGGTTGGTAATTGTTCAGTATTGTTGGATCTAAGGAGGGCTTTTTTAACAGTGGTTTTACTATTGCATTCTTTAAGCATGCCGGAATCGTGCCCTGTTGTAAGGAGGCCTTCACTACTCTTCCTAACCAGTCTGCCATGCCTTCTCTGGCAGCTTTTATGATCCATGAGGGGCAAGGATCCAGCAGACTTGTGGTGGTCCTCATCTCCCCAAGGGTCCTGACCATATCATCCGGCTGTAGGAGCTGTAGGACAAGCAGAAGGGAGCATTTTATTTACTGGCTCTGGATCAATAGCGGCATCCAAGGTAGCCCTGATCTGTTCAATTTTGCCTGCAAAGTGTTGTGCAAACGCTTTGCAGTGAGAGATACAGAGTGGTTTCTGCTATCCCCCCTGTGGGTCAGCGTGTAGCAGACTTTCAGCTATTTGGAAAAGCTCCACTGGGATGATTTTGTGCCAAATCAATGGTGGTGGAGAAAAATGATTTCTTTGCTGCCCCCACTGCCTTGAAGTAAACGTTCCCAAAGGCCCTTCATTCTTTCTTTGTCTGTTTCAATCTGGGTTTTCCGCCAATACCTTTTACCTCTACGGGCCACTTGTTTCAATTTTGCCACCTCCCCAGCAAACCAAGCATCCAATTTGGGTCTATTTTGAGGAAGGAGATGTTTAGGAGCAATCTGGTCAATGGCTTTGCTCATTTCCCCATTCCAGAGATCAACCAAGGATTCAATAGAATCACCCATCAGAGAGGAAAGAAACTCCCCAAGAGCGGTTAAAAAATAATCTGGATTCATCAACCTTCTAGGACATTTTGCTTTTGTCTTGACTCCCCTCCCCACCCCACCCCCGCCCAGGTTCTGATTTACAGTGAGCCTAAAGCACACCATATAGTGGTCTGTCCAAGACAATGGGACTACAGAAGGTTCCTTTACCCCGATGTTTCCACTGTCCATAGCAGGGCAGAGGACCAGGTCTAAGGTGTGGCCCGCAGGATCTTTTAATAGCCTCCTCAGACTGTTTTGTAACAGTTAACACTTAAATTCCAGGATTACAAAGACTTAATTCTTCACAATTTTTTAAAAAAAGAACAAAGTTGTAAGGAAGAAAAATACTGATGAAACTGTTTGGGGAAAGGGTGGTAACTAAATTCTCTCTTATTCAATTCTCACCTGCAACTTCATACTAACACTATTTCATAATTCTGTGGCATTTCCTGCTAAAGCTGATAGTTTGCCACTGAACTGTGCAAACAAACCAAAAGGGTTTCTTAAAACCATTTTTCTGGTCAACCCTGGGGAATATTTGGACCCCACCTCAGGCATAGTCTATCTGCTACTTATCAGGGTGTGCTTTCAACAATACCCAGACAAATCAAAAAGCCTTCACCACCAAGGCCATAGCTAACAATCCATACATTATAAGTACCATCAGTTACATGACATTTTTCAGAAAGACAGAAGGATGTCTGGGTTTGGAGAGAAGGAATCTAAGTTTCAAACCATAATCATGGGCCCAAAAAAGAAATTGTTGACTAGATTATATAATTTCTTGTTGGAGTTGAACTTAAAAGATGAACAAGTCAAAGAATGTATGATAAAATGGGCTATGGATTTGGGTCATAATATTGAGTTAGATGTGTGGGAAAGACTGTGGAAAAAGAACATGAAGTTTACCGCATGTACTTTGATAAAAGAAAATCTGTTGAAAATGATGTATAGGTGGTATATTACTCCAACGAAATTAGCAAAGATGTATAGGATGAAAGATGATCATTGTTGGAAATGTAAAGAGAAACAAGGTGACTTTTATCATATGTGGTGGACCTGTGAGAAAGTGAAAGAGTATTGGGCACTGATATATGATGAACTCAAAAAGATGTTAAAGTGTACATTCCCAAAACGATCTGAACTTTTTCTGTTAGGGTTGGTGGATAGTGAAATTAAAGGAGCAGACAGGACTTTATTATTATATGCAACAGCAGCGGCATGAATGCTCCTGGCACAGAACTGGAAGACAACGTATATACCGTCTTTGGATGAATGGAGGGCGAAATTACTGGACTTTGCAGAGATGGCCAGACTGACATGCAGACTGAGGGATCAAGACAACCAGAGGTTCCAAAAAGACTGGCAAAAATTTAAGAACTACATGGAGACTTATTGTAAGGATTTAAAGACTCTTACCGGATTAGGGTAGAACGCGAGGGACTACTATTTACTTTTAGAACCTTTTTTATAAGTATATAAAAGGGGTTCGTTTGAAAGGAAGGCTGGGAGATGAATAACGTTAAAACCGCGCGAAGAACAGAGGGAAGCCGAACCTTAGTGATAGATTGATTCTGTATGGTTAATGTTTTGAATTTGTTTTTCTTTTGTATATTAAAATTTTCTAATAAAAATGCTTTGAAAAAAAAAACAATCCATACATTATAGGTTTCAGCAACTTAGGCCATTGTTCACCTTAAGGCTATAGATACTATTGTCTACCTAACAAGCCTATTCAGGCCATTGTTCTTCTTATGAGACTATTTCAGACCAGGGTGACAAGAGGTCAAAGCGAACTATAAGATGGAGGACTCGCTCTAGCTGTATTCAGACTGATGAAGCTGTTTAGGGGAGCAGCAAAACGTTTCTATATCTCAAGAAAAAGAAGTCCAGTAGCCATGACTCAACTTCCAGATAAACTCACCTGGATGATTGAGAATCTTCACTTACATAATTATACTATTAACGGCATTAATTCTCCCCAAAAATAAGAGGCTGTTGACAATTTCAGATCTTTTCCTGGTGGCAGCCAACCCTGGTAAGTTTCACGCTCCCCAACACTGATCTTCACAGAAACACTATAGTAAAATCCAAATTAAAATAGAACACAGCATATTTTTTTGCTTTTACTATGGGATAAGTCCTCTTCTCCCTTCTTTACCTTCATATTTGAATTGCCTTAACTTTTCAATTACATACGTGTTACATTCATTTCATTTTTGCTGCGGTAAAAATATCACTTGAGCATATATGATGCATTGGATCTCCTTACTAGGGTGGTGGTGGTGGAAAGGCCACCTATAAATAACATAAAAGAAATAATAAATGATTAAAATAAAACAAAGTATCCCTCTGGTTTCATGGCAAACAAAGTATCTCTCTGGTTTCATGCCAAACCAAAAGAAGTGACTTTCTGTCAGTTTGAGCCTGAAGGGGAAAAGCCTTAAATCAGATGACAGCAGGTGCTCTTTCTCCTA
Organism: Phrynocephalus forsythii; assembly: GCA_029282475.1. Taxonomy (NCBI): domain Eukaryota; kingdom Metazoa; phylum Chordata; class Lepidosauria; order Squamata; family Agamidae; genus Phrynocephalus; species Phrynocephalus forsythii. The sequence goes on from JAPFRF010000011.1 coordinate 10,844,626, forward strand.
TCAGGTGCAGAAATGGAAAAGTCACATCTGAACCATAAAAATGAGCTATTTTTCAGTCATTTTAGAGCAAATGAGCCAGTAGCTTTGCTGAGCTCTTCTTGAGGAGTGTGTGTGTAAAACATATAGAAATAAGGCATGGCATACCTTCTTAAGGAAAAGAAGGCCTTCCCAGGAATGCAGGGGTCCCTTCATTGCCTCACGGACCATGTATAGTTGTGCACAGAACAGGAACAGGAATTCTGAATTGCCTGGAAACGGCAAGAGCTTGGAAGGGAACGGTCCTTTTAAAGGGGCATGAAAGATGATGACAAGAGTCAGTGGCGTGAGAGGAAATGGATGTCACAAAAATGGGGGGGGAGGGAGGGGGCAGGAAGCAGAAGTTAGAAATTCTGCCTGAACTCCTTAACCCTAAGGCAGCATACTGCATCCGGGCTGAAATGCTGCTCCACAGAGCCTGCAAGTTCTCAACTCAGGCTAAAGAACTTTGTAATAGGCAGATGCCAGGATACATGAATCGTTTTGCTGCCGCCTTATTTCCTAGCGGTGGTGGCAAGGTGGGCATTTTGGACTGACCGGATACAGGAACCCTGGCTCCAGCCAAGCTGAACTCAACAAGTCTGGGGGCATCAGGTTGGTATGTTGGGGGAGAACAACCAGATTAAACAGGTTTTGGACTGACTGGATGCTTTGTTTATGAAAATGCAAGAGAGAAAATGAAAAAAATGATGCTTCTGATGCACATTACAAGGGCGAAATACATGGGAGATACAATGGGATTTGCTTCATTTATAAAACAGATGAATTGGTTTATTATTGTTATTTTTAACTGTCTGGGTGACGTAGAAGGCAGAGTCAAAATGATCCAGAAAATTTGTTACCAAACTGGCTTTTTTCTCTGTTTCTAGAGGGCTACAAGCTTTTTCATGACAGGAGGATTCAATGGCGCATTTTCCCCTACAGACATTGTTGTCAAGAAGGGTGTGTGTGTGTGTGTGTGTGTGTGTGTGTGTAGTATTCACCTCTCTCTACTATTTTAGGATGGGCACAAAACAAAAAATGAAATGCTGTTTTGTCGTTTCATTACATAATGAGGCGAAACGAAACAAAATGATGAAGCAGCATTTCGTTACAGATGAAATGAACTGTTTCATTCCGTCTGTAAAATGGTGGCTTACTTGCGGATGTTCCGCTACTACCACAGCCGCTGCCGCTGAGACCGTCCAGCCAAGCCAGAGAGGGTGAGTGGCTGGCAGGCCAGCCTAGGCCCGCCGCCGGAGCCTCCACTTCCACCATTGGAGCCACTGACGCTGCAGCAGGAGAAGATGAGTGGCCAGCAGGTCGACCTAGGCCCACTGCTGCCAGAGTTGCCGCGGCTGCACCGGAGTTCCACCAGCCAGCAGGGCTGGCTGGCCTAGGGCCCTCTGCCACCAGAGTTACCACCGCTACCAGCGGAGGTGGAGTCGCTGCAAGCCAGTTGGGCAGGCTGGCCTAGCCCCCCCTGCCATCGCCAGAGTCTTTGGAGCCACTGCCACAGGTAATGAAACGTTTCGTTTCGTACAAATTTTTGTTGTAAAAATTCGTACGAGATGAAACAAAATGAAATGTATGTGTGTGGGGGGGAACAGAACCAAACAAAACACAATTTTTCTGTTTCGCGCCCATCCATACACTATTTTTTTAAAAGGCTGCCCAACCAGAAGGGCATGATTGATGTGCAGGAGAGGACCATGCAAAACCAAAGCACTGTAAGATTTGCTGTGAAGCTGCTTTCATGTTTAAAGCTTAAAAAAAACTTTCAGTCTGAAAAACTGAAAAAAGTACTTCATAGTCTCAGAGTACAGAAATGCAAAAGTCTGAACAGTAATTTTGCCTCTGTCGCTTATTTTCAAGTACTGTATATCTATGGATTACTGATCTCTGGTGATGTATAGTTTTTAACCTAATTTAAACTTGTTTTCATTATCCGAAATCTGTAATTCCTGTATGAGCTACTTGATACTCAAGGAAGGTAGTAAGTGATGAGTAGTGGGAATGAATTGATCCCAAATGGAATCATCCTGGGTAGTAAATCATGATGTATTTTGCAAAAATTACTGTTCAAATGTTTTGCATTTTGAACCTTTTCCGTGTTATTTTTCTATTTCTATAGAAATGTTTTTCAGAAATACAGTAACGTTTGAGTCAGGAGGATCCCCATAGAGGACACTTGGCTGAGAGCCAAGGAAGCTCTCCCTGGCTTGTCTGCAAGCAACCTCCGGTACATTCGCACTGGACATTACACCCATCTCTGGGTCCCCTGAACGATCTCAGGGAGTAGTTGCAATTCTCCTCTTTTCTCCTCTCCCACCATCCCGGCACCCAGCCAGCATGTATACCAACAGCTCCTGTGGCTCCTTCCTGGCTGCATACATAGGAATCCTACTTCATGTGGGGGGATTTCTAAGGCAGATCAGTAGGGATTTCTGTTGCTTCAGACCCTCAGGGCAAATCTCACTGCGCTGCAGATATTCCCGTGGAGGTAACATTTTCCTTGGCTCTTGAATGTCTTTCATTCCATTTGGAATGTAGAACTCCTCCCGGCTGCAAATCTTTAAAGGACCAGCAGAGGCAGGTCTAGGGAGGGAGGGAGGGAGGGAGGGGTGCTATAAACTACAGTATACTCTAACGTGTGTTGGAACCAGTATGAACCGTGAACTCCTGAATCAATCTAGAGTTCCTATGCGGGCACTGTTTGCGATTTCAAACGTAATTCAAACTGTGAATCAAATCAGAGCCAAGACGAATCATTCTGATTCAGTGCTCCAATGTAGCCACACCCTGTCGTGCTCTGATATCAGAAGAAAGTTACTCAAATGTCTTGCCAGTGATAGGCAGGTCAACTGTAAACACAGGAAGCCCAGATGATGCCTCCTGCCCAACACACGTGCACGCACTGCAACAATACGCCCGCCTCTCTTTTATATACACAATTTTATTACAGCCAGACTGTTGACAATTCTCTTGGGTAACCCAACCAGCCAGTACCAACACAAAGAGAAATGGCCTGAGCCGTACAATAGACAGGAAATGCTCCCTGCCCAGTCCTGCTCCACCTCCTCCTTTTACAGCTTTATGTCTTGTTCCCGGAGTGGGAGCCCCAGCACGAGGTCAGGGTTTGCTTGAAAGTCCACCCCCATCCCTTGCAAAAGAATGCCGAGGCCCCGGGTTAAGAGCATGGTCCTTCCCAATGTGATCCCTCCTGTGGCCGTGTGTCCCCTAAGACAGTGGTGGACAAACTTTGGCCCTCCAGATGCTTTGGACCACAACTCCCACAGTCCTTTGTCATTTGCAATCCAGGCATGGAATTTTGGGAGTTGTGGTCCAAAACATCTGGGGGCCAAAGTTTGACCACCACTGCCCTAAGATGTAAAAAGATATTGGAGCACTTCTACCTGCCGCACATAATGGAATCACAAGTGTTATAGTGTGTCTAGATTTCAGTAGTCATCCCTGCATGTGTTACAGCCCATAAATAAATAAATCCTGACTTCCCCTTCTTCCAGGGTGCCAGAGTACAGTTTGGGCATGCTGTGTGCAGCCATACAAAATAATGCATGGTGCCAATGCAGCGGTGGATCAGATTCACTGATCTGGCCCTACTGCCAGCACAAGATTGGTTGAAGCTGTGATTACCCCCCTACAATGTTAATACCAAAAACCAATGCAAGGGGAGGAAAACTGACAGAGAAAGGGAAATCTGAATGAATCAAAAATTGACAGGCTGACAAGTACGGAAGGGGAAAGCAGGAGAAAAAAAACAAAAGAACAAGATCATCTTTCTTTCATAAAGGATAATTAAGGAAATACTAATCCTAACCACCCAGAGTGGTCTCAGTGCTAGATGGGCAGTAAATAAATAAATAAATAAATAAATAAATAAATAAATAAATAAATACTTCTTGTGTAACTGAGGAGGTTACAACTGAGTTTTGTATGGTACTGAGGGGACTGCAAGGTCTAAAGCTATCAAAAGGGACAACAAATCTGGCTTTAAAAGGAGATGTTCATTTTACATGACAAAACGTGGGGATAAATCCATCAGGAACTGATGGAGAACTTTTTAAAAAGCCAAATGCTTTGCCACAATGAAAGCTAACTTTGAATTAGGAAATGAGAGAATGGAGACAATTAAACTTGTGTCCAAGGCACATGCCCAAATGGATTTAGATCTATATAGCTCACTGTTGATTGTGTCTCCAATTGTCGCCTTGGCCAAGCACAGTCTGTAAGGCATGACTCAAGTCTTGTGCAATGTAGAACTATTTGCAGGAATAAAACAGCTCAAAAGCACTTGGAACAATTCTATCTCCAGTGAAAGCACTAAAGCACTCCATCTGTCAGTACGGACACCTGATGAAACATCACAGTTTTCGTCAATAGCAAAAGGAATATGCAAGGCCAATGAAAAACTGGCAGAGAAATTGAGTGAACTCCTCTGGTAGATTTAGAGAAATCTAAAGAAACTGACTTTGAGTACGTAATCATTTCATGTAAGAACAGTTGTAGGCTGGTGGTATATTATTTGCTATCAAGTTGCATCTGATTTACAGCCAACCTATTATATATACTCCGACCCAAGTATAAGCCAAGGGCCTAATTTTACCCCCCAAAACTGGGAAAACTTATTTACTCGAGTATAAGCCGAGGGTGTTTTCCCCACTATACTCGAGTATATATGCTTTGTTTATGAAAATGCAAGAGAGAGAATGAAGAAATGAGCTGGACGAGAAAATGAAGAAATGAAACTGGACGAGCTCTAAAGGGGCTGGGGGTAGTATTGTCAACATGTGTTGGGAGCATGGAGGCCATTAGGGAGTTAATATCATAAACTCCTTGATTGCTTCCACAGTCCCTGCACAGTTGCCAATACTAACCCCCAGCCCCTTTAGAGCTTCATAACTTACCCCAAATTTTTTCCAGATTTCAGGGTGTTCCCTAAAATTGCTTCAGAAAGGTACCCTTGCTACTTTGGAGTCCCAAGGTAAGTAAATTTTGATTGCATATTTTAAAAATAATTTTGAGTGCATATACTTTTAAAAAACATGCACTCAAAAATTACTTACTTTGGGGGCACCAAAGTAGCAGGGGTATCTTAAGAGATTTTAGGGAACCCAATGAAATTTAGAAACATTTGGGGGAAAGGGGTTATGTTATGAAGCTCCAAAGGGGGTGTCCCTAGGAAAAAACCTTTTAATTGGAATCATATGGGAAGCGGCAGCAGCCTTATCTTCCATTGGATCAGCTTCGGAGTAGAAGGTTTTTTTCTAGGGGCACCCTTTGGAGCTTCATAACTCAGCCCACTTATCCTCAAATGTTTCCAAATTTCAGAGAGTTCCCTAAAATCGCTTTCTGAAGGTACCCCTGCTACTTTGGAGTCCTAAGGTAAGTAAATTTTGCTTGCATATTTAAAAAAAAAATTTGAGTGCATATTTTTTTAAAAAAACATGCACTCAAAAATTACTTACCATGGTGGCACCAGAGTATCAGGGGTACTTTCAGAAAGGGATTTTACAGAATCCCCTGAAATTTGGAAACACTTGGGGGTAAGGGGGATGAGTTATGAAGGTCCAAAGGAGGTGCCCTTAACCTAAACCTTCTCATTGGAATAATATGGGAAGCGGAGGCACTGCTATTGCCTGCCCAATTACGACTTGCCCTCCGCCGCCCTCCCCAAGCTATCTGAGCACCTAATTTTACCCCAAAAAACTGGGAAACTTGTTGACTCGAGTATAAACCGGGGGTGTTTATTTCAACCAAAAATAAGGGTTGAAAGTATATATGATAACTGGGTTTTCAAAGGATGTGCTATATTAGAGGAGCAGTTTTAAGAATGTCACTCCCCAGTGAGCTTCTAGGGCAGTGATGGCGAACCTATGGCATGGGTGCCAAAGGTGGCACTTGGAGCCCTTTCTGTGGGCACCCAACATTGCCCCTTCATAGCCACCTGTATACAGGTTAAATTACTGTATTAGCACTTTGCAAAAAAAAAATAGTGGGTTTTGAATTGCAGTTTGGGCACTCGGTCTCTAAAAGGTTCGCCATCACTGTTCTAGGGCCATGCAGTAATTTGAAACAAGGTCTTCCATCTCCTAGTTATATCACTGAATCCACTACACCATTGTAGAATTGATACATCTAGATACTGGCTAAAATTATGTTGGTAATCTGATGTGACAGCACTGCGGACCAAAAATAATTGATACAGTTTATGCTAGTGTTGGTGAACCTATGGCACAGGTGCCAAAGGTAGCATTCAGAGCCCTTTCTGTGGGCACCCGACATCGTCCCTTCACAGCCACCTGTATTCAGGTTAAATTGCTGTACTGGCACTTTGCGAATAATTAGTGGGTTTTGAATCACAGTTTGGGCACTCAGTCTCTAAAAGGTTCCCCATCACTGGTTTATGCAATAGTGAAAATACCACAAATCTAATTACAAAACCCACTACTTTCTATATGCTGGAAGAAGCTGACTATTCGTGAAGGAACGCAACTGGATCCAAAGCACAGACATGTATCTTCATGCATGTTTCCTCCTTGGAACACCTTGGTCACAGATGAAAAGCCAAGTTTGTGAATTCTCGTTATTTGTTTGTTTGTTTGTTTGTTTGTTTGTTTGTTTGTAGCACTTATATCCCACCCATCTTCCGTAACGGAACTCTGGGCGGCTTACAATAAAACAATCCAAAATAATAAGTAAAGGCCAAGAATCCTCTGTCATATGTACTAGAGTAGGCCTGCTGGATCAGTGGAGATTTGATAAGTCAATTCTTCCATAAATTCCATTAATTCAATGGGTTTACTCTTCTTTCAGCTTACTACATTATGCAATAGGATCTCAGCCAATATGGATCTTAAATTGTTCAAGCTGTTCTTATTACATTAAATATTTTAATAATCTGTTGTACCTTTGGTAGTTTTTAAATATAGTACTGCTTGTTTTAATATATTAAACTGCCTTAGGTCCTTTTTTGGTGAAAAGGGGGCATGATTTATAAAATTGAATGAATGAAATACAGTGGACCCTTGTATAACAAACAGCTTGTATAACAAAATCTGTACAACATAAAAAATTCCGGAGATAGGGGAAATTTGCTTAACATAATCGCCTATGGGGAAAATCCGTACAACATAAAAATGGGATTACTCCATTTTCAATGCATTCCTATGGGAATTTGTATAAAGGAAATTTTGCTTAACATAATTTCATTTGGAAAAAATTAATTCCTTTCTACAAGGTACCACTGTAATATTCATCTCAGTCTGTAAAGCAAGACACATGTTGCAGCAGCTTGTAGACTAAGTACATATTTCAGCTCATCAGGATCTAGACAAAAACTCTGGAACACTGCAGAACCAACCACTATTCTCTACCTGCATTCCCCAAACCTTTTGAGGCCAGATAGACAGAATTTTGACTTCCTACGTGTACAGTTAATCCTACTATCTTGACATTCCTGGGTCTTCTTCATGAAGATGGGGAGGAGAAGGCAGAACATGGAATCTCTGCATTCCTCCTTGATTAAAATAAGCTCTTTCTTTTGCCCCTCCTATCTCATGTGCGGATGTACTAATAATAGATTTGGCCATAAGGATGTGGCATCATCATCTTTGATACAAGGAAGCCAACAAAAAGCAAAGCTATTGGCTCTGAGACACTGGCACTTGCTCAGTAGGTTGTTGACAGTTTTAAAGATGAAGCTGTTACACAAGGAGATGGAACAGTAATGATCAAAGGAATTCAAGTGACAACAAAACCGGATAGCTCAGTGGTTTAGGTCTACGCCTGTGGAAGCAGAGGTTCCAAGTTCAATTCCCCACTGTGCCTCTATGTCAGGGGGTAGACTTGAGGGGCCCTTCCAGATCTGCAGTTCAAAGGTGGTTAACATCATTACCAGAAACATCATCATCACCATTCCAAGATACCAGGAACAGTCGATCAAATATATAAAAATACTAACTGGTATTACCATATTTTTCCGAGTATACAACGCTATTTTTTTTCTAAAATCATGACATTAAAAATTAAGGAGCATCATATTCAGAGACGTAAGCCTTTCCTGAGAGGGGGAGGAGAACCCAAACTGACATTGCTATTTTGTTTCCCTTCCTTTCCAGCAGCCATTGTTTACTCTCTGTGTCCTGAAGACTCCCCTCCACTTTGCTTTTCGTAGGATTGGTTCTTGCTTTTCAGCGGGGAAAGCCTTGGGCTTGAGCAGCCCATTAAGTGTGTTTCCACGCTGAAAAGATGTGGCTAAAAAGAGTCCTTACAAGAGCAAAGCAGAGAGGAGGGTAATCAAGAGTTCCCACAAAGTGGAACAATCAAGAGCTCCCAACCTGATGAACTGGTTGGCACACCTGTTGATACCTTGGTAGAAGGGTGGTATACCTCTGCTGCCAGGGCAATCAACACACTTGCTCCTAAACACCCCCTTCACCACCGGGCTCCTTGGTTTAACCAGGACTTGCGGGCTTTGAAATGAAATAGAAGGAGGCTAGAGAGCATATGGAGGTGGGCCCCGATGGAACACAATCTATCTGCCGTCAAGATCACATTGACTACTTATTCAGCCAAGATCAAAGTTTGAAGAAGAACTTATTTCACCAACCGGATAAGCAAAGTGCAAAAAATCTTCAGGCTGAATTATTTCGTATATGTAATCTATCCAGGGTTAGTTGCAGTGATAGCCCTCCCCCTAGTTACTTCTGCAACTAATTTGGGGCATTTTTAAAATCAAAAGTGGAGGCCATCTGCCAAGATCTGGATTTCCAGATAGAAACAGTAGATCGAGCAGAAATGTCCAGTGCATCACCTTGCCTGGTTATTTTATATAACTTTCAACCTATGACATCATCTGAAGTGGACAGGGTTGTTGATCACTGTTGGGTCACCACCTACTCTCTTGATCCTTGCCCAGCCTGGCTTATAAAAGCAGCCAGGCTGGTGACTTTCGAATGGGCCATTGCAATAATCAATGGGTTTCTCTGCACCTCCCCCCCCGTGCTGATTTTGACAGGTCAGACCTGTCAAAGTCAGCTGTCTGGTGGGCAAGCGGAAAGCAGCCTTTGGCTGCTCTTGATTGAGGGGGGTTGGGACAGCCTTCCCATAGGAATGCATTGAAAACCTATTAATCCATTCCCTCCAAAACAGATTAATTAGTTTTCAATGCATTCCTATGGGAAACCTCTGTTCGACTTACGAATTGTTTGACTTCTGAAGATGCCTTCAGAACGAATTATAAATGTTAAGTCGAGGTACCACTGTATCTGTTAAATATCAGTGCAATATTATGTTGTTCTTAATATCAACAATTTTTGTAGCTCTGATGGTGTTATTTCTAGGATCTGCAGCTGCTTGTAATGAAATTTCTTGACATTGTTCCCAAATCCCCAAAGACTACAGAAAGTGTTTCATTCACGTCAAAGTGGATGCTGGTTTGGAAGCCTTTTATGAGTTGCTAGGTACAAACTTTAACCCAGAAGAACTTTCACTTGCGGGTAAGAAGCTACTTCAACATCAGCACTTGTAACTCCCACCTGGTCACATTTTACCCATTATCCAAATACAGAAATGTAATGATAACTGTCGTGGAACATATTCTGGCAGCTAAACCTTTGCTGATGCTGAACATCTCATCAGCATGTCACACTGAAGTCTCTCATCATGAGCAGACTCTTGGGTGAACTGGAAAATGTGCACTTCTGCATCATTCCTAATATGCCACCACTCTCTATATGAGATCCAAGGGTATCGATGCTTCTACAGAAAAATAAATTGGATTAGAGAAGCCAAGTCACAGGTATAGCAAAAGAGCAGAGGTGTTTAAAGGGTTTTTTCAGAGGCTAGCAAGTAAGACTATGCGCCTCAGCCAGTCCCAGATGGTGACGATCAAAACCTATCAAAACAAAGTAAATGTTGCCGCAATGACATAGTATACTGCATGATTCATGATGATTTTATTTGAACTAATGTTTTTAATCAGGTAATTGGACCTAATAATATACGAGTAATTTACAGTAAGGAGAGATGAAGAGTATTATTTTAATATTTTATTTCTTTTTCTCTTCTCTTTGTCATAAGCAATAACTTCATTAACCCAAGTCCATATTGCCAACTACACAGGGACCTATTTCCTACTACACCTTACAGTATATTTCCTGATACATAGCAGATGTCTGCCTGGTTGTCAGAATGATGCCTGGGAGCGGCTTTAGAAATTCAGGACCCTTTAGGGAGGGGTGCAAGGGACACTGAGTTTCCGTCTACATTCACTTTTTTCCGAGGAGAACTTAACATCTTTGGTTATTTTTGAAATGTAACATACAATGTCAGAACACACTGCTCTCGAAACACAGTGGATTCACTCCCCAGCCAAACAGATCTTCAGGACCTTCTTACTCGTGAGATACGTAACCTCCATTTCATTTATCTGTGCTTTGCCACAGCCCCATATACAACATTCAAAGGTGTTCTCTTCTGCCTTCACCCCACCACCTTGTGGCTCTTGGCCCACTTCCTTTTATGTTGTATATAGGACTCACTATTATCCATGGCTTCATGCTCCAGTGTCTCAATTTCTTTGTCACTACGAGGACACAATCAATTTTCAGATGGTACACCCTAATAGCACCCCTCTCAAACTGCAAATGGAAAGCAGGTGATTATGGCTCTTGAAAAGACCTGCTATTTTGGGGTGGTCAGATTTTCCAGAAACCGAGGTTTTTGACAGCATTTGATACAGAATACTGGAAATCAATATCCTTTATATACTTTTAAAAAAAGATTTTTAGACAGATTTTACTGTCTTGAGCTCATGGGCATGGAGAAACTCCACAGACAGACCTAACAGATGCAGTTTACTTAGAAAGATTTTTAACCAGGAATTAATGTAACTAAAGTACTGTAGATATCTTTATGCAGAAGGTGCAAATATTCTGTAAAAGTGTCACTGTGTTTCACTTTAGTCCAATGTCTAAAGCAGGTATGTCCAAACTTCGGCCCTCTTGATGTTTTGGACCACAACTCCCAGAACTCTAAGCTTAGATTGCCAGTGGCAAAGGACTGTGGGAGCTGTGGTCCAAAACACCTGGAGGGCCAAAGTTTGGACATGCCTGGTCTAAAGGTATGCAGCCAGACAGTGAATTCCAGTGAACAAACACCTGTCTGAATTCGTAAACCAGCTGCAGGGACACATTTTGGCATTCCAAGGGTAGATCTCAAAAATGTTGTGAGAACACTTTCAATATTTGGGTAAAAAAATTAGGATCCCAGACTGGAATTCCATACAGCAGTTACGGCTTGACTCTCTGTGTTCCATTTCTGCATTTCTGCATGATGAACCAGTGCAGCAAAGGACAATCCTCAAAGCACATCAAGTAAATAATCCCAAAAAAGTGGGATGATGAAGGGAGTCTCAATGATAAGAGAGAGAGAGAGAGAGAATGGCAACAGGGTGTAGCCAGCCATACTGATTCAAATAGGAGGAAATAAATCACTGCTTGGGATGTTCATACTGGTATATATATATCATATGATCACAAAAATCATACCACAGAGGGAAGAACTACAAAACATTCTCCTCATGTGAGCAGGGCCTAGCTCAACTAGGGCAATCACAAGTTCAGGATGCCATCCAACTATATGTATCAGTGAAGGAGGCATTTTCCAGTAGCAGTGTGAATAATTTTTACCACATGAGGCAGTCACAGCAGCAAGAAAAGCCACTTCTCCAATTACATTATGAACTCAGTCCCTCCAGGGACAATCCAGACACTGCTCTGAGTCTACCAAGTTACACTTCCCGCACATAATCTACAATTAACTGGTCTGAAACAGCTGCCCCATGACCACTTAACCCAGGTTTCCCTCTCAGGTTCCTGTGAAACACTCCAAGGCAACTTCCCCTTCAGAGCCAACTGTTGAACTTGTTCCTAGAAAGTTCCTAGGAGCTATCCAAGACTGGTCACCTGCCCAGTAGACACAGCCTTAGATCTGGAGAAGGCCTCCTGGTTGCCTCCACAAGACCACAGCCCAGTCACCTGGTTATGAGGGAAACACACTTTTTTTTCACCTGCTCACCTACATTTTTATAAATGGCTAGAACTGAGTTTCTGGCATTAGAAAAGGGAGCAGAAGTTTGAGGTGTCACTGGTGCCAATACCCTTGCAGACCAATTCCTTAGGGCAAAATCTTAACCAAAAGAAGCCTGTGGTCTGAAGAGGAGGGAGTGAATGGCAAAACGGCAGAAGGAAGCGCCCTCTCTGCTTCACCAAAAGTATCTTAACTTTGATGGACAGTCAGAAAAAGGGATATTTAATTTCTAGTGTTTCCAAGCTGCTCAAAGTAACATGAATGAGACCAGGTCCCATTATATCCTCACAACTCTTATGTAAGGTAAGTTAGGTGGATAGGTGGCAACCAGCCCAGAGAACTTCCTGGGTCAATGGGGACTCCAGCCTGAATGTTCCCTCTCTAACAACTATACCACACTGGGCCTCATATGAACACTCGGATCGTCCAAAACCCAAGAGCTGGAGAAATAAGGGGGAATGCCAATGTTTGCCATGGGAGGTGACTGGACTACATGTCATTAATATTGGTTACTACATTTATTCCCTGCCTTTCTTTCCAGGCTGACATATGTGACTTCTCTCTCCATACTCTGCCCTAAAAACTTCTGTGAGGCAGGTCAGTCTGAGAGACAATAACTGGCCCAAAAGGTCACCCAGTCAGTTTCAGGGCTCAGTGAAGACTCAATGCTGGATTCCTTCAACCCCACTCCAGAATTTTTACCATGGCTACACCACAGTAAGTCTCATTTCAAAATAGCCACAATCCTATTTATGTTTGCAACCCAGTCATGTGCCTGGCCACATGGGCCACAAAGGAACTAACATATGCCCAGACATCTTATCATTGAATCGAAATTAGCAATGGTGAATTATTCCAACCTGACACAAAACCACCAACAGGGTTCCACCCAACTGCTTAAGACAATGTGGTCTTATTGCAGAGCTCACTTAAATTGCAGAAGCAATCCCTGAAGGAACAAGCAACAATACCTTAGAACTCCAGTGAAGCAACAAAGAGTTGAGGGGGTAAACTCCACAATAACCTGCAGAATCAGACATGAAGCTGAAGCATAACCCTTGAAGCCACTTGGGAGACTAGGCAAGACCATGATTCACTTCCTGAAAGTTTCTGAAACATCCTGCCACCACATTCTGAGAACAAGCCATCTTAATTGCAACTAGCAGATCAGATAACCTGCCACCACATTTCCCATTACACTGTCTCACATTCATCTCTTACAGTTTGCAGTGCATCCTTGTTTCTCCAGTGCCCTCTCCTAGACCAGAGGACCAGAGTACATGTCAGAGCGTATCTCCCAGAAGTCAGCTGGGGTCAGGCCCACGAGAATGGGGCAGGCGCACTCAGTTAGGGTGGCCACACCCAGGGAGGCACAGAAATCGCTCACGCGTAACCGCGCCTTCTCTGTGGTGGGCCCCACGCTGTGGAATCATCTCCCTAGTGAGCTGCGCCTAGCACAGTCCCTGCCCACCTTTAAAAAGGCCCTGAAAACCTACCTTTTCAAAGAGGCATACGGTGACCTTTTTACTTAATTTTTTTTTTGCCGCCCGCGCCATCTTTTGTGGAGGGTTTTGTCCCCCTTATTTTATTAGCACTTTCCCTCTTTTTGTATTTTTGCTGCCTTGTTCTAATTGTAAACCGCCCAGAGTTCGATTCGGAAGATGGGCGGTCTAGAAATATAATAAAAAAATACATAAATATTTCTTCAAAAGCTAAAACAAGATGCAAGAGGAGGAGTAGACCCATGGGGTTAAAATGGGATCTCCCACTGGGCCCACAAAAAAGAAAGAAAGAAAGAAACCATCAATCTTTCCTCTTGGGGAACCCTACCCCATTCCCTTTCCCTCTTTCTCTCTCCAGAGGTAACAGTCACCGGCAAGAAAAGCAGCTGAAACATAGCTTTCAGAGTGAAAATCAAATATTACATGCGAGTTTGTGGCTGTATGCCAAACAGGTTGTATAGATTTGGCAGGGCCCAGCGCTGGTCTGACACTACAATTTAGGGGCTAAACTTAACACATGTCTTTTGCTCCTGTTACTGTGTATAATACCACTGACTACTAGAATATATAAATAACATTTTCTTCAGCCCACAAAGAATGCTTTCACAGCTGGATACCATAACTGTACCCAATATATCCTCAGGCAGGCTGAGAATGATAACAAACTAAGGTCCATGTAGAATCCGATGCCTCAGAAGCAAGAGCTGCACAGACTGTACGCCTGACTTTGAGATAAAAATGTACAGGATTCGCTCGTCAGAAATCAACGGGAGCAATTTAAATAGGTAAGGCCCCAAATTCAGCACACACACACACACACACACACCCCCACAATGGGGCTGCGAAAACTTCGTAGCCCCCTCCGTCTTGGCTCCGAGAGAAGGGCGCGCCGTTGCCTGCAGCGACCAAGGCAACTGAAGTAGGCGGCGGCGGCGGAATGCAAGCTCCATTTTCCACAAAAGCTGACCATTTTGGAAATGCAAACGGTCCGGAAGCCACGCTCCTACGGAGCACCGTACCTTATTTCAAGGCTCTGGGGCCGTGCCGGAAGAGGGCAAGGCAGGGCAGTCACGGCGAGCAGACCACGGTGGCCAAGGTGCCCGCGGGCGAGTCATTCCCCGCCCCGGGTCAGGACGCCGCCGGGAGACCTTCCCCAAAGAGAGAGAGAGAGAGAGAGACTTCGCCTTCCCGATCGCCCTTCTCCCCAGGTCGGCGAAGAAACTCGGGACTCCCCAGCCCGAAGGAAAGCGGCCACACGCCGGCTCCGCCCTCGCCCTCCTTCCCTGGAGCACCTGAAGCGACGAGGCGGTTCCCGGGCTCGGGCGGGACCTTTCCCTTCCAGGCTCGCTTGCTTCCCCACCTGCGCGCCCTCCCTTCAAGGCTGGATCTCCAGCTCCGTCGCCCGCCCCCCGCCCCGGTCTCGCCCCGTGCCTATGCCGCCGCCCCCGCCCCATGTCGGAAGCTCGGCTGCTGTCACCCATGGGTTTCCCGGGGAGGAGGTGCCCACCACCCGGGCGAAGGAGGGCTGTGGAGGTCGGGCGCCGGGGAGTGCTTGCTCCAGAGTACTCGCCCATTTCCGACGGTCTGGGCAGACTCCTGGTCTTAAGCCTGCGGTAGAAAGCGAAAACGTGGGCCTGTGTTTAATATTTCACCTAAGAACATCAGCAGAGCCCTGCTGGATCAGGCCAAGGGCCCATCTGGTCCAGCTTCCTGTATCCCAGAGTGGCCCCACCAGATGCCTCTAGGAACCCATGGATACTGTACCTGTTTCCTGATGCCACTGACAATAGCGGGTCTGGAATTGAAGCTCTGGCATGAAGTCAGGCAAGGTGGGATTAGCTAAACCAAAGTTCCTGTTTTATTGATAAAATACAGCAATTGTGTCAAGAACTATGCGGCACCCTCCCCCCCTTTTTTAAAAAAATTAACAGACAAACAAACAAATAACAATATTGGTGCACCCCACCACCACCATCCAGTTCTTCCTTGAGTTCTTCCTTTACTACTCCAACTTAGTTGTTTTGATATTCTTCTTAAAGTCCTCTTCTCCAGAACTGTCTTGAGATCTTCCTTGGTTCTTTCCCCTTCCCTTCTACTAATACAAAGTCTATAAATTTCCCCCAAATATCGTAAAAAATGTCCTTCATTTCTGCTCGTTTAACTTTTAAACTACAAGACAAGTTATCATTTATGGCTATGTCCCAAAGTTTGTTATACCAATCTTCCATCCTGAGATCTACTTTGGATTTCCAATTTCTTGCTATAATTAATCTTGCAGCTGTCATAAGATTTGCTATTAGTTCTTTTGTTTTAACATCAGGATCTTTACTAGTTAACAATTATAACAATGCTATCTCTGGATTACAATCAATATCTACTTGAATCATCTCTCTCAACTCTAAAAAAACCATTTTCCAAAACTTTTGAACTATTTCACATTCCCACCAAAGATGCATATTTGTACCTATCTTTTTCTCACATTTCCAACATATCTTAGAGTATTCTGCATTCATTCTATTCAACCTAAGTGGTGTCAAATACCATCTTAAAACCAATTTGAAATAAGTTTCCTTTATCCTAACCGATAATGATCTCAAGATTCTCATATTCCAAATTTTCCCCAGTCTTCTTTTTTTCTCTACATTAAGATCTTGTTTCCAGACCTCTCTCAGATAATCTAGCTCCCTCACCTCCAAAGAGTCCCCCATTATTTTGTATATTTTACGTACTAATCCTTTCTCTATATTTTCCTGGTCAGATTCAAGCGATAACAAAAACTGTTCAAACTTTGTGCATTCTCTAAGTTGACTGTTTCTTCTGACCCAGTCCTTTGTCCATTTTTCTAACTGGATATAGTTTATCCATATTAAATCATTAGATTGCACCCTCTTTTTAAGCCTGGAGATAACACATATTCCCCATAGTACGTAACCTACAATGGATTTTTCCTCCAGAAATCTGCCCATTTCCTGTTACAGGCATCTAAGCCAGATGCCATCACCACATCCTGTGGCAAGGAGTTCCATAGACTAACAACACCCTAGGTAAAGAAATCTTTTCTTTTGCCTATTCTCACTATCCCAACCCGCAGTATGAGTGGATGATCCCTGGTTCTGGCATTGTATGAAAGGGAAAGGAGCTTCTCTCTCTCCACTTTACCCTCTGCATAATTTTGTATACAGTATCTCAATCATGTTCCCCCTTCTTTTTTCTAGAATCAAAAAGCCCCAAACATATAGCCTTTCCTCATACAAGAGGTAATCCAGACCAGTAATCATTTTAGTTGCTCTCTTCTGCACCTTTTCCAGTTTCACTATGGGCCTTTTTACACAACTCCTAAACTCCGCCGCAAATGGCTCCCAGCTCCGGAGCTTAAAATTGTTTACCCACCAGCTCTGGAGTTTACTGAAAATTAAGTGCGACCACGCCCACCTAAGCGCGTCCCAGCGCACTTTTCATGTACCTGCTCTCCGAGGGTGAAAAATCTTGATGCGGATGTGCCGGGCTCTCCTCGCTTCTTTTGTTGTTTTTTGCCTCCCACCCCTGTAAGAGAAGGAATCACAACGACAGGGCGGTGTCCACGGCACGGGAGGTAAGCCTGCATTCTTTTGTCCCTTTTTTTCTCCCTCCCCTCACGCAGCCAGCAGCCAGGAAGTGCAGATCTTAGGGGTGTAAAAGCGCCCTATGTCTTTTCAATATATAGCAACCAGAACTGTGCACAATACTTGTTTTGTAGAATGACATTGTTTTGTAGAATGGCATTATAATATTGGCTGTTTTATTTTCAATCAACTTCTTAGAACATCTCTAGCATGGAATTGGCCTTGTTCTCCACTGCCATACCCTGAGTTGACACTTTCATTGAGCTCTCCACCAGGACATGGGGATCTCTTTCCTGATCCCTCATGGACAACTCGGAACCTATTAGCTGATACTGTAATGTAATTTGCTTTCATTGAAACACATTTGTCATTTTGCTGCCCATTCTCCCATTTTGGAGAGATCCTTCTGGAACTCTTCACAACCCCTTTTGTACTTCACCACCCAGAAAAGTTTAGTGTTACCTGCAAAGTTGGCCACCTGTTTATCTGAGTCTCCAAGTCATTTATAAGCAGGTTGAAAAGCACTGGTCCCATGACAGATCCCTGGGGAACCCCGCTTTTCACTTCTCTCCATTGTGAAATTTGCCCACTGATGCCTACTCTCTGTTTCCTGGATCTCAACCAGTTCTTAGTCCATAGGAGGACCTGCCCTCTTATCCTCTGGTTGTGGAGTTTTGACTGCCTTTTTATTTTTCTACTTTCCCCCAACTAATGTTACCAGCAAGCATGCCCAGTGAGATAATGGAATTTGGCAACCTCCCACCTTAGATGCTTTGCTTTTTTAAGCATAATTATTCAGTGCTTGTGAATTCCTCTATATTGTTCCCTTGCCTGCAAGTTTTTACTGGGGTCAGGGGCAAGGAAATTGGATTAAGTTCTTAAGATGACACGCTTGAATTACGTTCTTCAGTCTGCCCCTAAAGCAGGGGTGGGGAACCTTCAGCCCTCCAGATGTTTGGACCACAGGTGCCATAGTCTATTACCATTGGCAATATAAGCTTGGAATTCTGGGAGTTGTAGTCCAAAACACCTGGCAGGTGGAAGGTTCTCCACCCATGCTCTAAAGCAGTGGTTCTCAACCTGTGGGTCACCAGATGTTCTTGGACTGCAACTCCAAGAAACCCCTTCCATCACAGCGAGTGGTGGATGCTTCTGGGAGTTGTAGTCCAAGAACATCTGGGAACCCACAGGTTGAGAACCATTGCTCTAAAGCAGGGGTCCTCAACCTAAGGCCCCGGGACTGGATGCGGCCCCCCAAGGTCCTGAATCCGGCCCCTGGGACCAATTGCACCCCCCCACCTACCCCCTGTTTTGTGAGCAAGCCAGCCTCCGCAGCTGCTTTTGGACTGTGATCCGCCCCCCAGTGGTGTCTGGGTGGTGGTGAACCGGCCCGCTGTTTGAAAACTTTGAGGACCCCTGCTCTAAAGGGTTGAAAAGCCATGACACTGCACGCAAAAATGAAGAGTGCAGGACTCCTGTATCTTTTTAACAACTGTGTAGCTGCACTTAATGTCCTCCTTGGCATCCAATCTCTCTGGCTGTTTCTGTTTCTTCTAAACACTTGGGATGGGGGAGTCACTGGTGAAGCCCCTTTTATGACAGGATGTGTCTCAGGCATAATAACCCAGGCTGCCAGTTGAAGATCATCTGGGTCATGGGAAAGTGGGTATCTCAGAATAGCCCAAACATCCAGAACCAGTCTGTTTCAGCAAGGCCTGTGCCCCTCTCCTGTTGTATATGTATGTGTGAAGGCTTGCCTGTTTGCTTGTGACGGGGCACATGCATGAAATCAAAGGGCTCAAAAACAAAATATTAGCATGCCTCTATGCATGACCATAGCTGCCTAGATGCCCTAAGCACATCGGATCTCACCTGACTCCAGAAGCTAAGCAGGGTCAGCCCTGGTTAGTGCTTGGATGGGAGACAACTAGGGAATACCAGGTGCTGTAGGCACCTGGAGAAGGAAATGGCAAACCACTCCAGTATTCCTGCCAAGAAAACTCCATAGACATGGGGTCACGCAGAGTCGGTTACGACTGTAATGACACAACACGCACACACATGCATGATCATAAATATGCCTTTTCAGAAATAACTTTTATTTATTTATTTTATTTTATTTTATTTCTATATCACGTATATGGCAGCGAGGCCACTCTGGGTGATTTACAACATCAAGACATCATAACACAATAGTTCCACAATTAACTTATACCTAAAAAAAACCTGAACCACAAATAAGCAGTAATTTCTAACATTAAGCTTTAAATCAGTGTGCAAAAACAACATAAACATAATAAAACACATTTGATAGACTATATACATTGACAGAGTTATTTTCATTCAAGGGTGTTAACAGTGAGTAGGAGCTAGTTCACTGGAGCACATTACTTAGAATTTTTTTAAAGTGTATAAATTGCTTACAGTTTGCATCCAAGTCAAACAAGAAGGTTACCTAACCAGATGGAGCTACTGCTAATGCCTTTCCACAGAGGTTTTGTGCCGTGGAGGTTGAGCATGATCGATAGTTGAAATGACTGAAAATTTGCAAAAATCCGAGAATGGCAATATTGTAGGCTTGAGTAATCAACAATACAGAAACCATTACGCTTCATAGATATTTTGTATTCAACGAGGCCCTTGCTTATCACTGTAAAAATAATATTTTGTATAAAAAATAACAAGTGCAGAGGATGGAGGCTTCACCCTTTCTAAAGAGGTAACAGTGTTCTACAGCCGCTCAAAGCCAAATTCAGGGCAGATTGACCACTGTGCCTAGTGTTGGGGCTAGAAGCCCAGGAACAGACCATGGAGATCCTGATTTTCTCTTCTGGAACCAGCAATTTTTTGTTTGAGCCACTGCTGATTCATACTGATTCATTCCACCTCTGCTCTTCATGGTATTCTATCTTTTGTCCTCTGTTAAATACTTGATTTATGACTCAGTCCTAGAGAATGTCCTAACTTGGAAGTGTTTAACTATGTCATACATTGTTTGGTTTCATGCCAATCTAGAGAGTTGAGGGTTTCCAATATCCACCACTGCTTTATAAGGAGTTCTTTAAACGGATGGTACTATTTTGGACCACCACCACCCCCGGGATGGAGGTTGGGAACAAGCCATTGCCTATCAGATTTGACTCACTTTTAAACACTTGACAAATATTCATTTAAGATAAGGTCATGTTGTTTTGGAAGCTCATATCTTTATTCATCCATAACCACGAGTGTGAAGCTAACAGGCTGGACATACACAGTGCCATTTGAGTTTCTTGCTGAGTGTTGTAGAGCTGAAACATGGAGGGGAGTGTTGAATCCACAGCTCAGGTGACATGCAGAATTTTATCTTCTCTAAAAGCAATAGATGTACAGTACTGGTGGTAGAATTAGACAGGGATGCTGTGGGTGTAATTTCTTATCCAGTTCTGGTTACAAACAATCAACATTCAGATGTTTAAAAGCCACAAATAAACAAACATGGAAGACCAATAAGTCAAATTTATAATTTTGAGGGTCCTTTAGGGCTGTGTGAAGTAAATGCATCTTGCCATCTGGCTGAGACTCAAATTACGAGGGTTTGATAGTTTTCAAACCAGCAACATTTCTTGAACAACAGCGCCTAAGAGGTGACCTGATTGAAGTTTATAAAATCATACATGGTGCGGACAAAGTAGATAAGGAAAAACTGTTTGCCCTATCACACAGCAGTCGAACTACGGGGCACTCCATGAAACTTTTGGGTGCTAGATCTCAAACAAATAAGAGGAAGTACTTTTTCACCCGGAGGATCACTGGTCTATCGAACCCCCTGCCAGAAGAAGTGGTGACAGCTGTCAGCCTTGACAGCTTTAAGAAAGGATTGAACAAGTTCATGGAGAACAAGGGTATCAAAGGCTATCATTAGGGATGCCTAAATACAACCTCCAGATTGGAGAGATAGGCAGGATGTCTCAATGCCATTTTCAGGGAATCACAAGCAGATGAAGACATCTGCTTGAGATCCCCTGAAGCAAATGGTGAGCCACTGTGTGAGGCAGAATGCTGGACTGGATGGGCTGTGGCCTGTTCCAGCAAGGTTGTTCTTATGTTCTTATGTTAACATTTATTTCTGAAGAATCTGGAAAATGTTTAACATCCACTGAAACATTTAACTTGTCTTCCTTACATGATGGCATAAAAAAGGAGGGATCCTCAACAGGGTTAACATATTAAGCCCCATATCCACAGGTAGTCCATCTTTCCCCAATCCAGATGAAACTTGCAACAAGGGCAACGCCTCTCAAAGGACTGCTGTTGATTGTGAGTGTCTGATTTCTGGCAACAACCATGGGTTGGGGTCTCCTACTGTGACAACACCCTGGAAATAGGAGTAATGAATATACAAATCATCAGCCAATCCCAGCAGGAGGGTGGGGAATGGTATGATATAAAAAGGGTGGAGCCTAGTCAGTTGAGGCAGTTCAGTTAAGTTGAAGATTGAAAGGGGTGACGTCACAATTTGGTGGCAGCGGTGGGATGTCGAAATAAACCCACTTGTGTCTTTGAAAACCCAGTCTGTGAAGGGGTGATGTCACACCTACTATCCCGTCCCTCTCGATTTGATCCACTGCTCCTTTCTCTCTTAAACAATTTTGGCTCTTTCCTCTTTACTTTTTCTGCTCCACTCCTGGGACTCATTTTCTCCCCAATATAAGGGTTTTACCAGAATCACCTCTCACCTTCTCCTTCTCCCTCAGGAAGAATCATCATCTTTTCAAATTTGTTAGACCAAGGGTTCTTCACCCATGTCCGTTTCCATCCTGGGTGAAGCACTGTCCATACCCCTCTAAGTCTCTACCTGTCCCGCCTCCACTACTCCTCTGCCACCTTCCTTCATATTTTCTTCCTCCTCTATTCCCGTCTTTCCCCTCCCATATACAGTATTTCTTCATGTACAATACTATATTTTTGTCTAAAATTGATAGACTAAAAACTGAGGGTCATCATACAGTACATGGAAGTAAGCCTAGGAGAGAACAGTGTGGCTGCGAAATTGTAATTTTGGGTTCAAAATTACAATCATCTTATACATAGGGACGTCTTACAGATGAAAAAATACTGTATGTCACATCCTTATCCCTTGTCACATCACTCTCTGCAGGGGTTGCCTTTTCTGCTCTCCAGGCTTTCCCTTCTCCTTCTTTAGTGTTTGATGCTTCCATCTCCTTGACTTGTTTTACTTTCTATTTTTTTCCCTTGGCTTGTTGAAATAGCCTCCTCTCCAATGTTTTGGGCTTTTTTCATTTTTATTCTCTAAAAGTCTTTCAGTAGAAAGAGATGGCACTCTAACTGAGAGGGTCTCTTCCCTATCAACCTTCACACAATAACAGGAAGTTGAAGACTATGGAGGAGCAGCAATAAAAGGTGTATGAAATTGTTCTGGTTCCAGCTACACTGCGGTGAGACAACTTGATAAGTTGAATTCCTCCAGATAAAGGGACCCTAATAAGGGTAAAGTTTCCTTGGAAGGGAAAAGAAGAAGAGTCAGCAACTGCAGACCACAAAGGGAGCGGCAGTGAACTTTGTGGAATCAGGAAAATGCTTCATCTCCCACTGGAAGAAGACCTTCGCTATGGCGATGGTGGAGCTGTCGGTGCTGGACATTAAAGCTTGTAAATACTTGGAGTGTCGTGATTAGAATGCTTTCTCTCTCTCTCTCTATGCAAAGCTTCTCCTTGGTATTTGGAAATCTTTCCATCAAACAAGCACTAAACCCCCTTTCTCTGAGGAAGCTGCTTTTAGCAAAGAAGGGGTCAATGTTTTTGAAAGACAAGCACAGAAATGATTGTTTTCACATTATTTCATGACTTTGCTTTCCTGCCTATTGCCTTCTTGTGGAAAATATTTTAAGCCTTTGCTGCTCTTTATATATGGTGCATTTAAAGACAAAACTTAAAGGAAAGTACCTTATCCCCCTGTGCTTTCTATAAATTGAATTTAAAGATGCAACTTTAAGAGCAGCGTTGGGAAAGCTGTTTCTTCAAAAAAATAATAATCATCATCTGACCTTGGATTAACCACATGTTTTGAAAACAAAGCTTGAAGGCTGTTCCTAGCTGCTTTGGTACCAATCTAGTGCTACTCTCCTCTGTATATTTCTTGTTTGGAAACTAAGTGGCAGAAACTATTACAAACAATATTAACCCTTTCTTGTGAGCTATAAAACACAATGGATTGGGAAAACATCTCAGAAGATTTTGCCAACATAATTCTATGTGGTTTGCAAAAAATTATAGATATCTACACTGGCTCAACCTCTGAAGATACAGAGATCTTCAATTCTGATAAAGACACAGAGGCAAAACAGAGACTGGGATACAGTTTGCAGATTACTACAACAGTAACTCCGCAAGACAGACCTCAAGTTGGAGTGGTGGATAACACTAGGTCTCTAGAAAAAACTGAAATTAGCTCTGATCAGGAGATTGAACTAAAAAAAGGCTGATCTTAATCTACAAACAAGATTGATCCATGATGGATCTGTGGATATGCTAAATTTACAGGATATGATAAACATATCTACTGAGGTCAGCCCGAGTCAGGAGACTGAACCAGAATGGAGGGTGGATCTTAACATGAACACTGATGTGATGGGAATGGTGCAGACTGGGCCCTTGGATGTGCCAGGTCCATGGAGTATGATGGGCACATCTGTCTTACTTGATGTGGGTGCCAACAAGAGGAAAATTTGGGACTTTTTCAGTGGCAGAGTGGCCATCAAGATTGCTATCGGGATAATACAACAACCCATGAGGATGATGGATTTGGCAAGGGGGAAGCAATCTGTGAGGATGGCAGGAAAAGGGATGGCAGGGCTTGGCAGGAAAAGGGAAAACTGAAAAAAATAACTTCTACTTAATGAATTTATTACTGTACATAAAAATGCTTTCTGTGTTCTGATTGTCTCAGGCTATGGGTTAATTGGTATGATATGGGAAATGGAAAATAGAAATGTGAAGATAACTGACATATAAATAAAGGTTAATCTGTTAGATTTTTAAAAGAATAGAGGCAGTTAAGTATAGATAAGAATTTCTATGCCTAAAGTGAAAAATATAAACCAGGAGGTAGCTCTCTTTCAATAGCCCATAAAGTATTAACTTGAATTAGAGATGATTTCTGAAATTAGGCACTTTTTGGAAGAATTGGTAAATATACTGTGGATGATATATAGAATATATATAGTTAGCCAAATTCATTCTTAATTGCTTAGTATCAAATAACTAAATAGTGAGATTGAATAGATTGTTGAGATAAGATAGGCTATATGCTATGTATTAAAAATAGACGTAAGTACATTTAGATAGGAGATGAGATAGTAAAGAAACTAAGTATGAAAGTACGCTCATTTAAGCTTGGAATGGAGATATAAATTATACTGGGCTCAAATGTTGGGAAAAACTGTGATTGAATCAGTAACACGACAGGAGACAAGCAATATATTTGTTCTATGTAATTTATTGTAGAAAATAAATAAAAAATATATTTTAAAAGATGTACAAAGTCATCCAGAAACCATGATGTTTAATTGTATAATGCCAAATGATTTGATGTTCTGTTTGAACTTCGTACTCAGTCTTTATTGTTTGGCCTAAATTGAACTTTATATTAGCAGGCAACAGGATTTTCTTCCCATGTTCTCACTGTTGCCTTCTGAGCCACCTGAGAACCTGCTTCTGATAATTTCCCAACCTTCTGCAGCAGGTTCTGAGATTGTATTTATGTTGGGAAAAGACTGCAAGGGAGTCTTCCCAAACTCAAGACTGAAGAGTGATGGGCCTCCTTTTTGTTTCCATGGACAGATGGCCATTGGGACTCAATGACCATATGGGACTCTGCTCTTGTTCGCCTTCCCACCTTCCCTCCTTCAAGGACTTGGTCTCCTAACCAAACTGAATGCTCAAGGCAATTTACAATAGTAAAATTAAAAGATCAAATGAACTTCAGACATTGACAAAGATCAATGGGGTTAAGGAAGGCAGACAGTTCACAAACAAATGCAGAAATCAATAGGTAGGTAGCATTTATTTTATTTATTTATTGTATTTTTAATCTTGTATACCGCTGCAATTTCCTCAATGATTAGACCATTGGAATATAATCTCAAAGATCAGGGTCTGTCCTTTCCATGACCTCACTGTATGGCGTTTTCTCTCCATGCAGTGGAAGAAAGAGGAGTGCTCCCCAACCTTTTTATCACCGTGGACCGGTAAATGTTTGATAATTTTTCCCTGGCCAGCTTGCGGGGGGGGGGGGTGTCGTGGCGGCAGCGGCAGCAGCGGCAATGGCGGGGCGGGGGGGGGGGCGGCGGCGGTGGCGGCGAAAACACCCGGGCTGGCCTGCGCGCCCCCCCCGCCCACCTCAACAGAGGCGCGGCGGTGGCAGGGAAAACACCCGGCAGGGCCTGTGCCGCCCCCCGCCCACCTCAACACAGGCACGGTGGCGGCCTGCCCCGCCCCCCGCCCCCGCCCAACACAGGCACGGCGGCAGCGGGGAAAACACCCAGGCGGCGGCCGCCCCGAGACGCCGCGGCGGCAGGGAAAACACCCAGGGCCTGCCCCGCCCCGCCCACCTCAACACAGCGCGCGGCCCGGGCCGGCCTGCGCCGCCCCCCCGCCCCCCCGCTCACCTCAACACAGGCCGAGCTCGCGGCCGGCCGTTAATGCCTGTCCGGGAGCTGGGCCGCCGCCACAGGGAAATGATTTGAAGTTCCTTGGGTGGCGGCCTGGTGCGAATTGCTCCACGGACCGGCACCGGTCCGTGGCCCGGGGGTTGAGGACCACTGCCTTAACAGATAGGGGTGTTCCCAGAACCACAGTTCCTGTCACAAGCCATGCAAATATGTACAGTAATACCTTGGTTTACGAGCATGATTCCTCCCAGAAACATGTTTGTAAACCAAAACATTTTTATATCAAAACAAATTTCCCCATAAGAAATAATGGAAACTCAGATGATTCATTCTGGGGCCCCCATAGACCATATACTGTATGCACAAAATGCCAATACTCATGAAATAAGTTGGCCAGAAGTCCATGTCCATACCATGGTTTAGGTACCTGCCTGCTGAATCTGCTCTGCTTGGGACTAACAACTGGATTTTACTCTTGTTTTTAATGTGACAATAATAACATGCAGTTTGTAGCCATAGACACACTTGACTAGCTACCCCATGAGTAGAAATTGTTTGAAAAGTAAGAAAGGATGTTGAAAACAAATTAAAGTAAAATATAAAGAAAAAGAAAACCCTAACTTGCGCTCCCCTTCTACTTTAAGAGACATGTGAACATTCCCATAATTTTTCTTTGAAGGTCACTGTTGGGGCTAGGTGGAACCAAGAATGGGGCTAAAATGGATGGAGCCACTGTCTCTGTTAGGTTTGAACTCTTATCTGGATCCATATTCAGTCAAATATTCCCTCTAGATACCTACCCGAGGAAGATTTTGTTTGTTTGTTTGTTTGTTTGTTATATTTCTATCCTTCCCATCTGTCTATAAGGCCGCAATGAGCAGCTAACAACAATAAAAGTACATAACACAAAATACATTACATCAATGTAATAAACATCAAAATCTAAGCACAGCACTCAAAATCATAAAAATATTCATATAACAAAAATGATATGTGAAGATGCAGCAACTCCTTCATTGTACCCAGATCGTGCTCCATGATCTCTCAAAATACTACATTGTTATCTTTATAACTAGGATCTAATTTATTTTTACCTCTCTTCTCTTTCCCATTTTTCCAGTTAAGATTTGAGCTCAAGAACTGCATTTATAACGGATTTTGGTAGGGTGCTCAACAAGACATTAACCATAGATTCTTTTAAGTCCCACTATGATGTGGGCCTTTCATTGGCTAGATTTGGTGTTTCATCTCATCCCATAGATCTGTGGTGGTGAATGTTCAGCACCCCAGATGTTTTTGATCACAACTCCCAGAATTCTGAGCCTATATTGCCAGTGACAAAACTGTGGGAGTTGTGGTCCAAAACATCTGGAGTGCCGAAAGTTTGCCACCACTGCTAGATGTTAAGTCGGCTTGTGATCTGGGGAATTTGAAGACCAAGGCAACACTCTCTGTCATGTTCCTCAAACCATTCCTGAACATTTTTTGTAGTAAAACAGGACGCATTATCCTGCTGAAAGAGGCCTCTGCCATCAAGAAACACAGTGACCGTGAAAGAGTGTACATGGTCTGAACCAATCTCTAGGCAGTGTGTGGAACATGATTTTCTGCCCACTGTCATGGACAGAAGACCACTTCTTGCTGAAATTCAGCCTGTCCACTGCAACCTCTCTTTGCAGGGAGAATGGATCTGTAAAACTGGTCCATCCTCACAGGTTTCAGGAGACCTTGGGGTAGTATCTGACTGACGTTGTAGACAGTCTTGGTGAAGCCCAGGTTGACTGATGGTATTCAGAGGCAAACCAGGCCATTGACCTAATCACCCCCAACTGCCCTCTCCACTTCAGAGCTCATCTTGTCCCTTGATATACTGATGGACGGCAAGCAATGAAGCCAGCAAGGAGTCTGCTGAATTGTCAATAGGAGTGAGATCAGTTGGTACAAAATTTGGCTGCTATTAAGAACATGACCAGTAGATCTATTAACACCTTTAAGATGGTAAAAAGGCCTTTACCATCAGGATTATTGGTGAGTAGAGATGGGCACGACTTAGCGGTATTCCCGTTTCCGTTTCCGTTACTCGTATCCGTTACTCTACGGAAACGGAAACGGGAATTACTCCGCCAGAATTCGAGCTCGAACCGACGAACGAACAATTTGGTCTCATTTGTCGTGCTCGTTACTTGCACGCGGCGATTGCGCAATGCCAAGCGGCACAGAAAAAAAGTTTTTAAAAGTAAAAAAAAACCGATTCCCAGCCCTAAAAGCAGGCGAAAACTGTCTGAGGGCACCTTCCAGGCCAGAAGGTTTTTTTTGGGGGGGGGTTCCCCGCCCCCCTTTCCTTGGCTACTGCTACTGCTGCGCTGCGCTGGTACCAGGCCGGGGGGGGGGCATAGTCTCGTCTGCCTTTGCCATGCGGTGTGTGGGCGGGGGGGGGGGTCCAAAATGGTGACCGCAATATTTTTTTTTGAAATCCTTGCCCAAAACCCCACCAAAGCACCACAGAAACATGCAAAAGTTACCTATTTTAAATGCTTGATTTTTTACAGTAGCAGCAGTGGGTTTGTCTTGCCAAAATACGTCTCCGTTGATTTTATTTTATTTTGTTCTTAATTTATTTTTTTACACCTGCGCAACGATGGGCTGGCCATGGGACGGGACCATGCAAATTTTTGGAGCCATTCCACCAATTGCATGGACAGGTTTTGACTGACACTTCTGGATGTGCCAGAGGGCATAAAAAGCCGAGGCAGTTCTAGTCCGTCACAGTCTGGGCTTGGATCTTGTGGAGGGTGGTCAGGGCTGGATTGCTGCGCTCAGTCTAGTTTCGATTTTGCGGTCGCGGTCTCGGTCTCGCTAGGCAGGGAGGGAATTGAATTGATTTTAATTCGCAAAACATAATAATTTCTTTTATTCCCTGTGGGGAATAGCAACGCAGTGTTTATTCTTTTTTTGTTTTCTGCATTTTTGAGGAAGAGTTCCGTTTTTTATTTGCTTATATTTGCTTCAAGGGGGAGGGAAGATTTGAGTGGGAGCGGTAGGGGAGGGGAGGTGCTGCGGATTTATTTTGAAAATATATTATTTTATATTACACTACCATACCATTTCTTTTGTATCCCAATTTCCCACCAAGTTCATTTACTTGGCCAAGGTTCTTTTACCCTGCGCCTACAGCTTTTTTGCTGCTGTTGCGATTGGGGTTTTGGAAGGGAATCCAGCAGCAACCCTATCCTACCCTAGTAGCAGCTTATAGTTTTATTCCATTTATTTTCTATTCTACAGTTTATTAGCAAGTGGCAAAGCAACAGCCAAGGTCCAGTACTAGTGCTTAGAAGGGGAGGTTGGAGGCTATGGATTAAATTATTTTAAAAATATTATACAGAGTACAGACTGAGTAGGCAGAGTCTCCCTCGCCAACCAGTGCACTCCAATTTCTCAAACACATTTGTTGGCAACAAGGCTAGGGCACCTTCCTCTGTAGAACATTTTACAATTTCATTTTACTTAACACTTATAGATATTCTTTCACTTGTCCAACACCTCATTCATTTTTTTGCAGTCAGGCACTCAAACAAACATTTGTTGAAGGGCAGGCACCCAGCCACCTCTATAGAACTTTTTCTTCAATTACATCTTTGAAGAAGTTACATTCATCTTAGTTACTGTGCATTATTTGTGAAAGTTGGGTGCTGCCAGATTTTGCAAACCCCTTGCTTCTATTAGCTTGGTTTTTGTGCAGTTGTAACTTACATCTGTGAAGAAGTTAAGTTACAGTTCTCCTAATTACACTTGCCCTGTGCATTGTGAAACTTGTTTGCCAGGATTGGCAAACCCCTTGCTTCTACTAGCTTGGTTTTTGTGCTGTTTTTGTGAGTCAACCTCACTCATTTACTCACCAGTTTGCCACCAGTCTACATACACAATTACATTTTTGAAGAAGTTACATTTCTCTTTGTTACACTTGCCCTGTGCTGTGCATTGAGAGACTTGGGTGCCAGGATTGGCAAACCCCTTGCTCCTATTACCTTGTTTGTTGTGCTGCTGTTGTGAGTCCATCTCACTCATTTACTTGCCACCACAGTCTACATACACAATCCAATTACAACTGTGAAGAAGTTACAGTTCTCCTAATTACAGTTGCCCTGTGCAGGGCATTGAGAGACTTGGGTGCCAGGATTGGAAAACCCCTTGCTCCTATTTCCTTGTTTGTTGTGTTGCTGCTGTTGTGAGTCCATCTCACTCATTTACTTGCCACCACAGTCTACATACACAATCCAATTACAACTGTGAAGAAGTTACAGTTCTCTTTGTTACACTTGCCCTGTGTAGGGCATAGAGAGACTTGGGTGCCAGGATTGGCAAACCCCTTGCTTCTATTACCTTGTTTGTTGTGCTGCTGTTGTGAGTCCATCTCACTCATTTACTTGCCACCACAGTCTATATACACAATCCAATTACAACTGTGAAGAAGTTAGGGTTCTCTTTGTTACACTTGCCCTGTGTAGGGCATAGAGAGACTTGGGTGCCAGGATTGGCAAACCCCTTGCTTCTATTACCTTGTTTGTTGTGCTGCTGTTGTGAGTCCATCTCACTCATTTACTTGCCACCACAGTCTACATACACAATCCAATTACAACTGTGAAGAAGTTACAGTT
Source organism: Phrynocephalus forsythii (assembly GCA_029282475.1). Lineage (NCBI taxonomy): Eukaryota > Metazoa > Chordata > Lepidosauria > Squamata > Agamidae > Phrynocephalus > Phrynocephalus forsythii. The sequence goes on from JAPFRF010000011.1 coordinate 10,875,185, forward strand.
CTCCTAATTACACTTGCCCTGTGCTGTGCATTGAGAGACTTGGGTGCCAGGATTGGCAAACCCCTTGCTCCTATTACCTTGTTTGTTGTGCTGCTGTTGTGAGTCCATCTCACTCATTTACTTGCCACCACAGTCTATATACACAATCCAATTACAACTGTGAAGAAGTTAGGGTTCTCTTTGTTACACTTGCCCTGTGTAGGGCATAGGGAGACTTGGGTGCCAGGATTGGCAAACCCCTTGCTTCTATTACCTTGTTTGTTGTGCTGCTGTTGTGAGTCCATCTCACTCATTTACTTGCCACCACAGTCTACATACACAATCCAATTACAACTGTGAAGAAGTTACAGTTCTCCTAATTACACTTGCCCTGTGCTGTGCATTGAGAGACTTGGGTGCCAGGATTGGCAAACCCCTTGCTCCTATTTCCTTGTTTGTTGTGCTGCTGTTGTGACTCCATCTCACTCATTTACTTGCACAGTTCCTTGGTGCTTTTCTTTACTATCACATTATACATTCCCTGGCCTGAGCCACAAGAAGTGAGAAAAATGAGGAGGGGTCGCACAGCTAGAGGGCAGGGGAGGGGACCCCTAAAGATAAATAGGGGCACGTTTCTGAGGGAAGGGGCAGGAAGTAGTGCAGAAAGTGATACTGGTGCAACTCCCTCCCCGAGTAGCAGTGCCAGTGGCACAAGCAGCACTGTGCCATCGTCTGTCACCGAGGGAAGCATGGATGAGGCGTACCAAATCCCATCTTCATTACCTGACAGCCCCACCCTTAATCAGCAAGAAGACAAGGGCTCTGATTCTGAAATGGCATCAGAATCAGAATCGGGCTCCTTGTATCTAAACATGCCAGATTCTGAGGACCTGTTGGCAGGGACAGACTTAAGGCAGGCTCCAGGCAGTGACGGAAGGAGCAGCCCTCTTTCCACCCAGAGTACCACCAGTGAGAGCAGTAGTACTACTCTACTTTCCCGGCAGGGCAGAGGCCACACCAGCACCACAGCAGCGGCAGCGGCAGGCAATAACAGAGGGGGCGTTACTTTCAGTAAGCCACGAGGGTGTCTCTGGGAGCATTTTGACAACAGCCCCCAAGACGCAAGGATGGCGGTGTGCAAGATATGCGGGGTGGTCTTGCGCAGGGGGAATGACCCCAAACACCTCTCCTCAAGTGGGTTGCGCAGCCATCTGATGAGGAAGCACCCTGGGACTCTGCCTGGAACCCTGTCAGGCCCTTGCTCTTCAGGGAGGAAGAGAGGGGAAGAAGGGTTAGAGAAAGAAAAACACAGCTCCGCTAGTGAGAGTGGGAAGAGGCAGGCCACTCTGCAGGAAGTGGAGCTGTTGGGTGGGACTTTTGTCAGCCTGCGAAATAGGGCCAAAGCACAGGAGACCACCACTCGAGTGGTGGGTGAAATGGTGGCCATGAACGGGTTGCCCCTCTCCTTTGTGGAGTCATCAGGCTTCAGGCACCTGATGAAGCACGTGGCACCATAGTACGAGACTCCATCCCGGCGTACCTTCAGCAGGCGGGTGATTCCCTCCCTTTATGAGTCTGTCAGGGACAGGATCCGGGCCCTGCTGCAGGCGGCCAGAGGGAGGAAGTTCCACTTCACTTCCGACCTCTGGACCGGTGGGCACCACGGATACCTCTCACTGACGGCTCATTGGTGGCAACCCAAGGAGGCCCTGGAGCCCCGGTCAGCCCATGAGCAGCTGCAGGGGGAGGCACAAGGCAGCACCCCAAGAGGGTATAGGGTGGTTCTTCTCCAGGCACAAAGCATGGAGGACAACGCCACAGGGATCAACATTGCTGACATTCTCAAGACAGCAATGCGAGAGTGGGGATTGGGGACAGAGGGACAGGTCAATCGTGGAGTCATGGTTACAGATGTGGGCCGTAACATGACCAACGCAGTTCTTGGGGCAGGGTTCCAGGGCATCGTGTGCGCAGCACACAAACTGCATCTAGTGGTGGGCGATGCCATTGGCCTGGGTGCACCAAAGGACTCCTGGAGTGAGGGGACCAGGGAGACCAGGGCCTTGCTGGACAAGTGTCGGAAGATCGTGGGGCACTTCGCTTGCAGCGTCAAGGCAGCCAGGATGATGCGTGAGAGGCAGGCGGAGATGGGCCGACCGGAGCACGTCCTGATCCAGGACGTGACCACCCGGTGGAACTCCACCCACGAAATGGTCAAGCGTCTGGTGGAGCAGAAGGAAGTGGTGGAATACATCATGTCAACCACCCCAGTCCTGCATGAGGGGAGGGAATTGGACCTTGGTGCTACCGAGTGGCTCGCCCTCTCCCAGATGGCGGGTATCCTGCAGCCTTTTGAGGAGACCACCCACGTCCTCAGCAGCTACAACGCCAGCCTGGGCCACGTTCTCCCCCTGGTCAATGCCCTTCGCCAATGCCTAGAGACCAGTATCCGGGAAGAAGGCAATCTTCTCCCTAAGAGCAGGGCATTGGCAGACAGGCTGTTGACCGGCGTGGATACCCGCCTTGGCCCACTAAGAAGGGAAAAGATGTACCAGATGGCCTGCCTGTGCGACCCTCGCGTCAAGGGTTCCCTGGCGGCCAGCACTGCCGAACTGAAATCCTGGAAGACGGAGCTATGCCATCAAGTCAGGGCTGTCTCCGATGAGGGCCAGGCGTTTCAGAGGGCGCACGGAAGCCAGAGCGATGCTGAGGAGGAGTCCTCGCAAGGATCCACATCCCTCTGTACTCCAGGAGCGTTCACCCAGAGACCAGGTTCCGTTCCAGCAGCCAACTACCTGGCCTCTGCCCTAGCCATGGCAGTTTCCTCCTCAGTGGAGGCAAGGGAGGAAGAAGTAGCAGACCCCGCTCAGACCATGGTGAAGGAGTACATGGCCGAGCCCCTCCAACCCCTCAGCTCGGACCCACTGCACTACTGGGCCAGAAAGGCAGACCTCTGGCCCGCTCTTTCAACTCTGGCGTTGGACCTCTTGTCTATCCCACCCACCAGTGTCCAGAGTGAGCGTGTCTTCTCCCACATGGGAGATGTGCTGAGGCCGCGCCGCTGTCGCCTGGACCCGGAGACGGTGGAAAGGTTGACTTTCATCCGCTTCAACCTTTCCACCTTGGGATTCCCCAACACTCCAAGAATTAAGTTGCTGCCTGTAACCTAACTTCCTGCCTGCAATCCTCCCTGCCCGCCTGCAAGCCTGCCTGCCTCCCTACAAGCCTGCCTGCCTGCCTGGCCCTGTGACTACCTGCCGACCGATTGCCTAAATGCCTGCCAAACTGCCTGCTTGACTGCCTGCCTGCCTGCCTGCCTACCTGTATTCTCTCACACACACAATTGAAGGGTACTATTAGTGGCCCAATTTTTCTATTTTTTTTTTTAAAATATGTTTTTATTAGAAAATTTTAGTATACAAAAAAAAGTCAAGTTCAAAACATTAGCAATACAAAATCATTCTACCACTAAAATTTGGCTTCCCTCTGTTCTTCCCGTGCTTTTAGCGTTATTCATCTCCTAGCCTTCCTTTCAGACAAACCCCTTTATATACTTATAAAAAAGATTTGAAAAATAAGTAGTAATCCTTCGAGCTCTATCCTAATCCGGTAAGAGTCTTTAATTCCTTGCAATGAATCTCCATGTAGTTCTTAAATTTTTGCCAATCTTTTTGGAACTTCTGGTTGTCTTGATCCCTCAGTCTGCACGTCAGTCTGGCCATCTCTGCAAAGTCCAATATTTTCGCCCTCCATTCATCCAAAGATGGTATATACGTTGTCTTCCAATTCTGTGCCAGGAGCATTCGTGCCATGCTGTTGCATATAGAAATAGAGTCCTATCTGCTCCTTTAATTTCATTATCCACCAACCCTAACAGAAAAAATTCAGGTCGTTTTGGGAATGTACACTTTAACATCTTTTTGAGTTCATCATATATCAATGCCCAGTACTCTTTCACTTTCTCACAAGTCCACCACATATGATAAAAATCACCTTGTTTCTCTTTACATTTCCAGCAGTGGTCATCTTTCATCCTATACATCTTTGCTAACCGTTGGGGTAATATACCACCTATACATCATTTTCAACAGATTTTCTTTTATCAAAGTACATGCGGTAAACTTCATATTCTTTTTCCACAGTCTTTCCCACACATCTAACTCAATATTATGACCCAGATCCATAGCCCATTTTACCATACATTCTTTAACTTGTTCATCTTTTAGATTCAACTCCAACAAAAAATTATATAATCTGGTCAACAATTTCTTTTTTGGGCCCGTGATTATGGTTTGGAACTTAGATTCCTTCTCTCCAAACCCAGACACCTTTCTATCTTTCTGAAAAATGTCATTTAGTTGATGGTACTGAAACCAGCCTGTTAACTTCTCTTTCAACATATCATAAGACTTCAGTCTAGGACCTTTTTCTGAAAAGAATAACACATCACCATAGGTGATCCCCACTCCTTCTTTATCTTTCCTCTTAATCACCAATGCCTCAATCGGGGATAACCATCTCGGTGTATGTCTCTCTAAGAGGGGTTTCAACCGTTCCCAGACCTGAAGTAGTGACTTTCTAATTACATGATTCATAAAGCTTTTATGTACTTTCACTTTGTCATACCAAAGATAAGCGTGCCAACCAAATCTGTTATCATGACCTTCTAAATCCAATAGATCCTCATCAACTAAAGTAATCCAATCTTTTATCCAACCGAGGCAGGCCACTTCGTAGTACAATCTCAGGTCTGGCATGGCAAATCCATCCCATACCACATTTGTTGGTGTTTCTCTTCTCCAGTTATTTTTCAAATAGTCTCTGAAGGTTTTTTTCGCTATCTGCAAAGTCTCAGTCTCATCCAGTAAACTTTCATTCAACCTCCAACGGTATAATCCTTGCATTTTTGTTTTAATTTCCATCACCATTGCATTATGATCTGAGATCGTTTTAGGTAAAATTTCCACTTTTGTCACTCTATGTGAGATATCATTAGGGACAAATATATAATCAATTCTCCCCCAACTCTGGTTCGGTTCAGAAAAAAAAGTAAACTGTTTTTCCGTTGGATGTCTCAGTCTCCAAATATCGGTCCATCCAAAATTTTCAACTAAGTCATAAAAAGATTTTGGTAATTTCCCTTCTGAACCTTTCTTTTTCTGAGATCTATCCAAATCTGGCATCATTACACCATTACAGTCTCCCATCAGAAAGAGTTTTTCATCCATATAATCTAACAGTTTTTGTTCTACCTCTCTGTAAAATTCTGATTTCCTTTCATTTGGCACGTAAATGCCTACAATAAAAAATTTTTCAGATTGCCAAGTGATTTGTACCATCAGAAATCTTCCCTCTTCATCTTTCATAATCAACTTAGGTTCCAATTTATGTTTTGCATATATCACCACTCCTCTTTTCTTCAATTTATCAGACGATTCAAATTCTTGTCCCAAAATTTTGTTTTAGAATCTTCGTATGTTTCATTGCAACATGTGTTTCTTGCAGGCAAATCAAGTCCAGATTTTCTTTCTTCAATAAGTGCGTAATTCTGTTTCTCTTGGTCTTTTCATTCAAACCATTAACATTCCAAGTCAATACTCTCAGCGCCATTGTAAATTTCAAATTAAATATATTTTTATCAATCTCTATTCAAATATTGGCCATAGCTAAATCCGCTTTACCTTCTTCCTCCTCAGAGAGTTCTAACTCCTCCTCTTCTTCCTCTTCTTCTTCTTCAGGTGATTTATCACCCTCTTTCGATGGTTTCCTGTACCCAAGCTCTTCTCCATATTTTCTCAGAAATTTACCTATTTCCGACTCAGATATTATTTTAAATCTTTTCATCTTGTAAATGAAGGATAGACCTTCTGGGAACTCCCAGCGAAATCTCAAACCATTTCTTCTCAGCGTTTCTGCCAGAGATTTATAACTTCCTCTTCTTCTCAAGAAATGGAGAGGAATCTCCTTGTATATCAGAATCTGTTGTCCATCAATCACAAACCGATTGTCATAGCTATGTTTCAGGATTCTATCTCGCACGGCCAGTGGCCCAATTTTTCTAGCCCTGGCCTGTCCAAACCAGGCAGGGCCACTCAAAGTGTCATTGGAAAGGGTCTGTCTGTATTGGCCCAATGTTTCCCCTTTTGCCATGGCTGGTCTGAGAGAGACCCTAATACCTGCCTTCCTTGGTGCTTCACACCGTTCCCTGGGGTTTAGGCGCCAATCTGCTAACAAAGTGGTGAGGAAGCACTTTACAACAACCAACCTCAAAGACTGAGTATCCGGGGGCAAGCTCCCCTCCTTACAGCCTTAAAGAAATAGACCCACCCAGTTCTCCTGCTTCCACTCTGTCTCCTTGGTTGCCAAAACCCGGTCTCCTGGGGTGGCAATAGAAACTCTGCCTGCCAAGGCGGAAACAATCCACCCTACTGGCACTTTGGCTTAGTGCCTTCCCAATCCCTAGCCTTGGAGGATGGTATCCTCTAAGCATGCGCCTAGGCTACACACACATACCTGTAAGCCAGACTAGATGCTTCCCTACCTGCCCGGCCCTCTGCCAACCTGCCTGCCTGTCAGACTCCACCAGTCCCGGCTTTGAGCATGCCTTCAAGTTGCTTCTCATTCAACCTCCTCCAGTCTGCCCTTCTGGACTCCCAGTCCCATACTTTGTCATCTGGGCTGGTCTGTGAACCACTAAGAAGGGCTGTGGAAAGGGAAAGACAGGAGCTCCGCTTCTAATGGGAAGAGGCAGGCCTCTCTGCAGGAAGTGTTGCCGCTGTGTGGGAGTTTTGTCTGCCTCCGCTACCGCTAATTTTCACTCTGAGCTGCAATGCACAGTGAAGGGAGGGACAAGGAAGCCTCCAGGCTTGGTGCTTGGTGGATACTCTGACGCACACTGACTGTGTGAGTCTGTAATTCACACAGACCTAGCTATGTCTCCTCCGCCACTCTTTCCACTGGGCTGCCAGCTGTGGCTCACAAAGAAGGGAAACGTCCTTGTTGTGTGTGCGTACTCCTGTCCGAAAGTCCCCTGTGTGGATCTTGGTGCTGTGCTGTGTGACTCATTGTGCGCACACTCAGTGCTTAAACATTTTATAATCATTTCTGCCCTAACCCCGGAACAAAGGCTGCCGGACAAGAAAAGTTACTGGTTGCAAATCTAGGTTGTGATTGATGATGATGATGATTGAGTTATGGGAACACTCTTCAGGAACAGCTGGTGGTGGGCTTAGGGTTAGGGTTAGGGTTAGGGGGGATGTTTAGGCCTCCGCTACTCTGTCCTCTGGGCTGCACCACACTGTGTCTCACTAAGAAGGGCTGGAGTGGAATGTACTTGCGCGTACCACAGTTCTGCACAATAATCGTTTGTTTCTTAGAAATGGAAGAGCCTTTCAGGAGGAAGTTCCAGGCTTGGCTCTTGGAGTTGTGGAACTGCTGTGATTCACTACGAAGGGCATGGAGATGGAATGCCGGCACGGCAGTTAGGAGCAGTCTACCAGCACACAGCTGGGAAAGAAAGTCAGAAAGCTTGGCTTGCTGTCCTTTTGGAAGCCTGTGTGGTCAAAGACTCAGACTCACTCTAGCTCTGTGTCTTCTCCCTGCCTGCCTGTCAGGCTCCCCCCACTTCCGGCTTAGAGGAGGCCTTCCAGCTGCTTCTCCTTCACTGGTCCAGTTAGTGCTTCAAGTTCAGCCCTGTCGCCACTGCCCTCAACTTGCCCATGCAGCAACCACGGCTGCGCCCGCCTCTTGGCGGAAAACCACTTGAACACCAACTGTAATAGTGCATTCACTCATCAACTATTTTCTTTAGAAGAACTGGTGGACTCTGTCATCCCACATTGGGGGGGGGGTTCTTCACGCAGTCTAGGTTGGGAAATCTCTTGGCTGAGGGAGGGGCGATTTGGTGGTTCTCCTTCAACCCCCTGTAGTCTGGCCTTCTGGCCTCCCCTACCCTTCACTCTGGGTTGCACACACTGTGCCTCACAGAGAAGGGCATTGTGCTTGTGTGCTAGAAAACAGCCGTGGGGTGGGCCCGTGATTAGGCAGAACTCTGCCTTGCTCTCCTCAAGGTGGTTGCGCAGCCACCTCATGCGAAAGCACCCTTGGACTCTGCCTGGGACAGTGACAGGACTCTGCAGGAAGGAGTGCCGCAGTGTGGGAGTGTTGTTAGCCTCCGGACCGCCAGTTAGTCTTCAGTGGGCTGCCATTGCCATACACTGTGGCTCACAAAGAAGGACAACTTACTGCCATGCTGGTGGCCCTCTGTCACCGTTATAAATAGGACAGTTTATCAGAAAGTTCAAGGCTTGGCTCTTAGAGTTGTGGGGAATGTGATTCACTACAAAGGGCATGCCACTGGGATGGAATGCACTGACTGTGGCTCTCAGTGAAGGGAGGGAGCAAGGAAGCCTCCAGGCTTGGTTCTTTGTGGGTACTCTGACTCACACAGACAGTGAGCCTGTGGTTCTCAGGCCTACTGTCTTCCGTGGACTGCAAAGCTATGTCTCACTGAGAAGGGAACATGGCTGTGCTGGCCTGCTAGGAGTTTACGGGGAAAGCAGCACACAGCTGTGTAGGAAGACCCTCTGGCTTGCAGTCCTTTTTTCAGAGTGGTCTCAGGCCTCAGAGTCAGACACCATGTGGACTCTGCTTTTCCACTGGGCTGCCAACTGTGGCTCATGAAGAAGGGAAGCCTGCGTAGGCGTACATAACAGATTGTCGGAAAGGTGCAGCCTGGCCCTTGTTGATGGATGGATACTTGGAGTCACTGACTGTGAGTCTGTGAGGGAAGGGTGACTGTGTTCCATTTGCTGCAACCCACTGTGGCTCATGAAGAAGGGCATTTTCCTGGCGTCCTCCTCAGGCCATTCAGCTACGCTGGGGAGCTGGAGCTTCCTGGCAATGATCCTCCCCTACGGAGGCCCTGTGGCCTCAGACTCAGGCTATGTGGCCTCCTCCAGCCACTCTTTCCTCTTGGATGCAAAACACTGTGGCTCACTAAGAAGGGAAGAGTAGTTGTGTGCAGCACGCACTCCAGTAGTTTCTCTGACAGTTCCAGGCTTGGCTTTTGGAGTTGTAGGAGCTGGGATTCACAACGAAGGCCATGGCCGTGGATTGCTGGCCCAGCATTCAATTACTCCAGCTTGTGGCCTCCACCACTCTTTCCTCTGGGATGCAAGACACTGTGGCTCACTAAGAAGGGAAGAGTAGTTGGGTGCCAGCACTCCAGTAGTTTCTCTGACAGTTCCAGGCTTGGCTTTTGGAGTTGTAGGAGCTGGGATTGCAAGACAGTGTGCCTCACAAGGAAGGGAAGAGGAGTTGGGTGCCAGCACTCCAGTAGTTTATTGCAAAGTTGCAGGCTTGGCTCTTGGAGTTGTGTGGGAACCAACTGTGATTCACAAAGAAGGGCATGGTAGTAGACTGCCAGGCCGGCAGTTAGCAAGTCTACCAGTACACAGCTGGGGACTTGGGGAGGAAGAGTCAGACTCAGAATGTGGCTTGCTGTCCTTTTTGCAGCCTGTGTGGTGCCAGACCAAACTCAAGGTGATTGGCCTCCTCCACCAGTCTTTCCTCTGGGCTGCAAGACGCCGTGTTTCACACTGAAGGGGGTTCCTGATTTGAACAGCGTTCGTACGTACAGCACCACCAAGACTTAGTCAAAAAGTGACATGTGGTGGACGGTGGTGCATCGCAGGCAGTGTGGTGCCAGACCAAACTCAAGGTGATTGGCCTCCTCCGCCAGTCTTTCCTCTGGGCTGCAAGACGCCGTGTTTCACACAGAAGGGGGGGTACTGATTTGAACAGCATTCGTACTACGTACAGCACCACCCAAGAGTTTGTCAGAAAGTGCCATGTGGTGCATCGCAGGCAGTGTGATGCCAGACCAGACTCAAGGTGATTGGCCTCCTCCGCAACTCAGTCCTCTGGGCTGCAAGACACTGTGACCCAAGGCCAGTGGCCTTTAAATTCCTGTCATGCCATTCAGCTCCATCCATTTTATACTGGAGCTGGCAAGGAGCCTGCCGCACTCTGGCTCTGTGCTGTGGTGCTCTCATACTCTGCCTTGTGGCCTGACCGGAGTGGCCGCCCTTACTCTGGCCTTATGGACGCGTTGACCAGAGGTAGTCCTCCTCCTTGTATAGCCTAGTGGGCTGGGCTGTGGGCTGTAAAACTTAAGTCAGAGCAACCCAGAGCCCTATCCCATTCCCATACCTACCAAAACTATTCCTGGCTGTAGCTACTATCTAGGTACGTAGCTTAACCACCTCAGGCTCTAACTGCTAATGTTTTTGTTGACCATGACGAAAAGCAGGGTTGCATTGGCTTTGGCTTTATTGCTTGTCCTTTAAGTGTGTGTGACTTTGACTGTGAATGTGAAGTGAAGGCAGAAGGACCTTGGTGATGGGGGGCCAATTTGAGAGGAGTAGAGTAGTAGACCCCTCATCCAGATTTGGGGAGGAATGGAATGTCTGTTTCTCCTGCTGCCTCTGAGAGAGGTGGAGGGGAGATGGGATGGATTCAAAACCAAACAACAAAAAAGTACAACAAACAGGCACGTCAGCCAGACCAAGTAGGGTGGCTGGCTGGTTCAGCATCAGCAGATTCAGCACAGCAGACCAAGAGGAAAAAAAAAAGAAATGCAAATTTGTTTCTGCCCCACTTTGTTTGCTTAGGATGCACTAGCCTTGTTGTGCAGCAGCAAGTCCATCACCCAGGCAGGTTTAAACTGTATTCCGCCTGCTCATTTGCGGGACCCGTGCCCACCCGCCCGCGCGCTAGCCACTCCCCCTGCCGCTGCCGCTGCCGCTGCCCACGCATGTACCCCCGCGCCACCGCCGCCCGCGCTGCGCCCGCAAGCCGCACCCACAAGTCTCGGTTGGACGTCAAAATGCGCGAAATCGCGGCAGAAACGGAAACGAAAAAACGAACCGACTAATTTTTGCAAATTTTCGCGAAAAACAGAGACGACCCAAAACGGAACCGGCCCGACTAACGACAACTCGAAAAAAAATTTTTTCCAGTCGTGCCCATCTCTATTGGTGCGGGCCCGAGCCAACAATCCTCAGCATCCTCAATGCTTTCTAACATTTAGACAGAGGGGTGCCACCAATTTGCAGCCAAGTGTCATCAATGTGCTGATCACCACTCTATTTCACCTTTGCCACCTCTGCAGTAGACGCTGTCCAGATGCTTTGGTACTGGAATGGACCAGTAACTTATCCAAACTGATTTTGGATAAGATAGATATTTTATTCTTTGGGGGAGAGAGTGGGGGTCTGAAAGGTGGAAGGTTCCCTCCACTCGATGACACTGCCCTCCCATTTAGGAATCAAGTTTCTAAACTGCACCTTTCCTGCACCCAGCTCTTTCTTGGGACCCCCAGACTGCAGCCTTGTCCATATCGGCCTTTAATCAGCTTAAGTGCATTGCCCAACACTGCCCTGACCTAGACAATTTGTGCAACAATAGCTCTTCTGTATGATTGGTTCAAACAGGCTAGCTTTCACTCCTGACATGCACCAATGATGCCACTGGTTCACTGGTTGTCCCACCACGCAACACTTTGGGTAGGTAGTAACCATGGGATACCAGGGATATCCCGCAAGGCCTGCCATTTTGGAGATGCTCTGACCCACTCAACTCGTCATCACTATTTGGCCCTTGCCAAAGTCATTCAGATCTTTTCACAGGCCCATATTTCCAGCTTTCAATGCAGGCCATTCAAGAACGGAGTGTTCACTTGTTGCCTAACACATCCCATCCCTCATCAAGAGCCACTGTAACGAGAGAATCAATGCTATACACTTCACCTGTCCAAAGTTTTAATGTTGGGACGGATCAGTGTGTATCCTGCCTCCCCCCCCAAGAGGCTCAAGGCCAGTTGCACGGTTCCCCCCCCCCATTTCATCTTTAAAAGCCAACCCTATGGGGGGAGGGTATTGCCATTTTTGTGTGCATATCTTGCCTAGAACAAGAGGTTAACTCTTAACCAAAGAACAAACACGGTACTGGGATAAGATAAGATCAATTTTTATTAATTCCACATTGGGGAAATTTACTTGTTACACAGCTCCCAATGTAAAGAACAAGTAAAGAAGGATAGGTGCACAAAAAGTGTAAAGCGAGAAAGAAAAAAAGGTAATAGAGATTAAAATAAAATTTAAAAAATCCAATATACAAATATACACTATAAAATTTGGATATAAAAAAATAAATGGGAAAAATAAAAATAAACGACAGTGTAGCCTTCCTATGAATAGCATGTTAGACTGTAGAGTTGTAGCGTTCCTTCCCACACCAAGCATCAACTGGAGAAAGATGCCACCACTTTTGCTGCCAAAACTACAATTTGTGGAGAAGAGTGACCTCTCGTGGATGGTCAGGGTAAAAAAACAGCAGGGAAGAGTTGTGTTCAAAAGTAACACCCATTCTGATTCTGTGGAGAGTTAACTATTATGTGACTTCTGCAGACAGCAGTGGCAGTACAAGGGCACACCTTGGCCTGTGGATAAAACTGTAGGAAGGCAATTTTTCTTCTGAGATGCAGCATTCATGCATCTCTCCATGTTTTAAAATATGTTTATTATACAAAAAAAGCAATGTAATTAATTTTTAAGGCCCACATGTGTGATAAAAAGTAAACCATAGTTATATAAGGCAAGAAAAGTATAAAGGTAATAAAATCGAGATAAACAGACTGTTAATTGATCCATTAAACAGATTTTTGCCACAAATCTACAAGAGTACTTGCAGGGGGGTTGCTCATGAACATTAGTGTTTGTGTAAGTGACAAATGACTCCTATATTTCATAAAAATGAGAAGTTACGTTTGCTTGTCAAAGTGAACTCACCCGCTTGGTTAGGTTATCTATTAGAACAGGCATGTCCAAACTTTGGCCCTCCAGATGTTTTGGACCACAACTCCCACAGTCCTTTGTCATTGGCAATCTAAGCTTAGAATTCTGGGAGTTGTGGTCCAAACATCAAGTTTGGACACGCCTGTATTAGAACAACTCACCAAAACTTAGCATGCCAGGTTTTCAAGGGAAAGTTAGCCAAAGTTTTCCGCTGCAAGACAAGTAGTGTGCATCCATGTTGATTTACAGGGATAATATACATCTGTCCTAGAACACATAAGCTAGGCTATAGGCTCCAGTTGATACATACTATGAAAGAAGACTTTCACTATCTAAATATGGCAATTTTGGGGACATCTGTGTAAAGCTTGAAACTCATTACCCATAACCAGTTTGTGACTGAGTAAGGTATGCCCCGAATATAGAAGTGGGGCATTCCTTCCTGCTTGTTTAAGAAGCTGCTCCTACCATTACCGGAATAATTTTTATCTGCTCACTGTATGCAAGGACATACAGTCTGTATGTCATGGACACCTTTCTGGTCTGCGACAGGTTAATAATGATTATGTGATGCCAAGTCAATTGCAACTTACCTACTTACCTATTTTAAAAGTTATACTGTATATTGCACAAATTTTCCCAAAAGGAATTAAAAACACCACAATTCAAATCAAATAGTCAACAACACAAGAAAAAAAAAGAAAGAGAAGAAACCGGCAAGAGGCACAGAACAGATAGTAACAATAAACAACAAATCACAAAGAGCCCGAGACAAACATTAGCAATCACCATAAGCTTCTCTGAACAGCCAGGTTTTCAGAACTTTCTTGAAGGCTGTAAGGGATTGAGCCAGGCATATCTCGTTGGGCCGTTTGTTCCATATAGTTGGGTCTACCACCGAGAAGGCCCAATTACGTGTCCCAACCTTGCGGGCCTCCCTTGGTGGGTCTGGCCAGCTCTGACCTTATAATGACCCTATTACAGTGGTACTAAAGGAATTACCGTATATACTTGAGTATAATTACCGTATATACTCGAGTATAAGTCGACCCGAGTGTAAGTCAAGGCCCCTAATTTAACCCCCCAAAACTGGGGAAACGTATTGACTTGAGTATAAGTCTAGGGTGGGAAATGCAGCAGGGCCTGGCAGCTCTTTCTTTGTGAGCTGGGGGAGTGGTGTGTGATGTTTAAATTTAGCCACTGATGCAAGTGCTTGGGTCAGTGGCTAAAAGTCATTTTAAACATTGTGTGCCGCTCCCCTGTGATGCAGAGGGGGGTCATGAGAAGCGGCATGCAATGTTTAAAATAACTTTTAGCCACAGTTGACTTGCCTCAATGGCTAAAAGTATTGACCCGAATATAAGCCGAGGACCCCTTTTTTCAGCCCAAAATTTGGGCTGGAAAAACTAGGCTTATATTCGAGTATATACAGTAATTCGTTCCAAATGAAATTATGTTAAGCAAATCTTCCTTTATACAAATTTCCCGTAGGAATGCCTCGTGGCGCAGTGGTTAAATGCCTGTACTGCAGGTAAAACTGTGCTCACGACCTGGGTTCAATCCCTGGTAGCAGGCTCAAGGTTGATTCAGCCTTCCATCCTTCCGAGGTCAGTAAAATGAGTACCCAGCTTGCTGGGGGGGCAATGTGTAGCCTGCACACTGTAATTAAAATTGTAAACCGCCCAGAGACTACTTGTAGTGGTATGGGGCGGTATATAAGCAGAACACTTTGCTTTTAATCCCTAATCGCGATCATTTTTATGTTGTACGGATTTGCCCCATAGATGATTCTGTTAAGCAAATTTCCCCTATCTCCAGAAATTTTTATGTTGTACAGATTTTATGTTATACAAACCGTTTGTTATACAAGCGTCCACTGTATATGGTTTTCGAAGTATACAGGTCTCAGAAGAGAGATGTAATTCCATTTTTTTCTGGGACCATTCTGGATCTCTGTCACTTGCCTAAGACCACTCAGCTTGGCTCTTCGACAAGGTTCAGTTGGGAATCAAAACTCCCAACACCTACTTCAGTATTCCAGATCACTGAGCAATCCAGCAAACTGACAGAGGTAGGATGCACAAAGGGAAAACAGGAAGTGGGGTTTGATCACTGAACATTCTGTTAAGCAGTCATTTTAAAATTCCTGTGATATGTATGCAAGACTGGTTTCAAAACGATCCATTCAAGTGTCAGATAAACTTTTGTCCCTTTTTCATGACGTAGCCAGAATCTGTAGAATTTTTAATAACACTAATTTTTAATACACTAATATAATACCCAGCTACAGGAACAGCATCAGGGAGGCACCCACAATTCAGTACACATAACCAGCTTGTGGTGGAAGCAGTTGCACCCCATGGTTTTGAGGCCATGTCTGTCTCGAAAAACTTAGAAGTCTTTACCTCAAAGCTGCAAAACAGAATACACCGGCTTATCAAATGATTTGATACCCAAGGCAAAAAACACACAAGCATATTCCCTGGCTGATAAATAATTAATGATGGATTGATGACTAATTATTTGCTTGAAGTAAAAAAAGGGGGGACCCATGTAGCCTATACAAAATACAAATGCAAGACTAGGCTACAGGCAACGTTTGGTACTTGCTTTGAAAAGGGTATTGCCCTCAAAAGCTTGCAATTTTTTTGTTATTTTATTAGTGGCCTATAAAGGTATCACCTGTAGCCTAGTCTTGTAAGTAAAGTATTTGCTATATGTCAGTGATGGCGAACTTTTTAGAGACCGAGTGCCCAAATTGCGATTCAAAACCCACTAATTTTTCACAAAGTGCCAGTACAGCCATTTAACCTGAATACAGGTGGCTGTGAAGGGGTGATGTTGGGTGCCCCACCCAAAGGGCTCCGAGTGTCACTTTTGGCACCCATGCCATAGATTCGCCAACACTGCTATATGTTGATGGTATCCAAAGTCTTTTGCAGCAGGAAAAGAGGAGCTGGCTAGATAGCTTTATGACTTGGAACACCTAATAAATCCTTGGAAGTATAAGCAGAAGTCAGAGTTGACTTGACAGAATATAACTAATTAATTAACAGGAAAAAGAAGCACTAACATTAGATGGATTGGCTTTAAAAAGGAAGCCGTGGCTTTTAGGTTAGCATATTTCAAGCATCATTAACGTCAATAAGTCACAAGGAAATGACTTAAGGGCCCTTAAAAACAACAGAGAGTATAAGACACTCTTAATACCTTGGGAGGCAGAAACAAAATCCAAAGCAATCTTGATAGGCTTGAGCCCTGAGTTAAGAACAACAGAATAAAATTGAACAGAGATAAGTGAAAAGGTCTACAAGAGGGAGGGAAAAGCCAAACACAGTAACAAAACGAGGGACACCTGGCTCAGTAATAGTACAAATGAGAACAGTCTTGGAATTGAAGTAGATGACAAGCTGGATATGAGCCAACAGTGCTGAAATCTGGCGGGAAAAAAAGGGCAAATGATATTGTATTTTAGAATGCATTAACAGAACTACAGATCCCATAAAGTACCAGTATGCAGCATTGGTTAGGCCTCATCTAGAGCGTGGCACCATGTCTAACAGAAGCATAGATTTTCCTGAGGATCAACTGATGCATTGAAGGAAATGAGAACAAATTCTCTCTCTCTCTCTCTCTCTCTCTCTCTCTCTCTCTCCCCCCTAAATATTTCTGAATCCTGATGGTAAAATGATCAACTGAGAAGAAAGAATGTAGATATCAGACATGAAAAAAAAACCTGTTGCAGCAACATCCTCACAGGAGAGTTGAGAAGTTTAGAAGACAACGATTTCTTCCATTTCTCATTCCTTTTGGTCTGGAAGAAAAATGCTTGTAAAGAGGCAGGTAGCTCTTAAGGCGATTAACCTCTCCACATATTTGATCTTTTTTGTTCAAGATCAAAATTGGGAACCCATAGCTATACTGTACTTCTTTGTAGACAATTCTGAGAGTTATCATCCTAAAAATTTACTTTTCAAAGTTCCACTCTAGAGCAATATTTTTGGATACAGAGAACTTACTTCATACCATAACATTACATCTAGTTTCTACCTTCTGGAGTTTCTTACATAATTCAGATACATTTCTATTCTCATCCTATCTAAGATAAAATTTGTGAATGTGTGTGTGTTAGAAAAACAATTAACTCCCTCACTACCTAAACACAGCGAAGGAAACTTTGAGTCAAAGCAATAGAGTGGTGAGGTGACAGTGTCTCCTGGTACCTCTGACAATTGGTTAGAAATGAGTCCAGCTCAAGAAACAACTGTGATGTCCTTAACAGCATTGTTTGGCAAGTATGATGTCATAGGAGGAGGGCAGGGCAGACTGGGCTGTTGCTAGGCTATAGCTCCCATCAATTTTAGGCAACACAGCTAATGGTGAGGAATGGCAGGCCTTGCAGTGAAACAACATACGGAGGGGCCCAATCCACCCCACATGACCTATATATAGAGGAAAGACTCGGAATAAATGTGTTTTGCAGGCTGCTTCTTAGCAGGCTTCATGGACACCTCCTACAATCAGTCTGGGCAGCTGAAGTTTTCTCTGGGCCGCACGTTAGGGTGGCCATCAGTCCATGCATCATCAAAAAAAACTTTTTTAAAATGTGGACAGAACATGGTGTAGGTTTGCATAGAAAACATAGGATTAAGACAAGCCAAAGCAACAAAAAAGCCAAGAAGAAGGAAGACAGGCACCTGAAGACAGCACTCAAGGCCTGTGTGGATATCCAAAGTGGCCCTTCAACAAGGCAATGTCCCGACCCAGAAGAACAATAGATCAGCCTGAGACCCAAAGCCGAAGGAAGAACCCGGTCATTCTTTACATGGCTCGACTGCTTGAAAAGCTTAAAAGAATTAAAAGCCTTTTGAGGCAGCAGAGATGGACATAACATCAAAATTGATGAAAGACAAAGACTTATGGAAGGTAAGAGATAGTTGGAAACCACTCTGTAATTTTTATGAAAAGGAGTTTTGTAACTGAATTACTTCAACAGTATAACAGAGATTATAGCTGTTAGTGTTAAAATAAGAGAAATGTGTAAGCATGCCACCTGAGCTCCCATTTTATCCTTATTCCCCTTTCCCCTTCCCATCCCCTGTAGAGAACCCTTTATGTATATAAAATAATAAATAATTTTTTAAAAAGCTTAAAAGAATTTTGGGCAAACATTAGATACTTGTTCACTTCAAACCCACAAACCCACAAAGGCAGAGACTCATCCACCCAAAGGCCCCGACACCAAAACACAAGAGGAGCAATATAGTCTATTTATTTATTTATATTTATTTTAGAGTATTTTTACCCCGCCTTGGAAAAGAACTCAAGGCGGCTTACAGTAATGAGGGATAATATACAGTCCAGTACAATTAAGACATGTTCAAGTATTTGAAAACAAGGAATTGAGGAACATCTTTACAGCATTCATAGACAACATTACATTAAAGCTACAAGGTTATAAATACTGTAATTATAAAAACAAAGTCTATGCGAACCTATAGATTCATATGGTAGTCCATCATTCAGGGAAAGCTTACCTGAAGAGAAAGGTCTTTGCCTGTTTCCTGAAGAACAACAGTTTTCCAAATTCACCTTCCATTTAGCCTTATCAGCGTTATTACCGGGCATCTGCTTTTTGGAAATTTTCAGATGCACCCAACCCTCCATGGTCTGGTGTAGCTACCCAACAAGTAAGGCTGATGGGTAACCCCTCCTCCAGGAGAGGCTAAGAAACACTAAGGTTGATTATTTATTTTAATAACAGGTTGGTGGGTGAAATGACAGGTTCTAAACAGGGGGAGCATGTTACCTACAGAAAGAAAAAGGCATGAAATAATCCATATCCTATAGCTTTATTTACTGATGATTACTGGGAAGTGTCTTCTCCAAACTGATATTGCCACTGGCTTTAAAGCCATTGGGTGGGGCTGCCTTTTGCTGTACCCGCAATCCCCCGGCCTTATCAAGAAGGTAGGTTGTTTTGACTTCGACTATAAATACAGGATAAAATTACATCTCTTTCTCTCTCTCTCTCTCTCTCTCTCTCTCTCTCTCTCTCTGACTCCACCCACAACTCCTATTGGAGCATGCAAAACAAGATACCCCCTCCAATATTCTAAATAATAAATATTCATGAATCTGGGCGAACACCAGAGGCATCTCTGTGTGTTGTGTTGTGTCATTACAGTCGTGACCGACCCTTCATGACTTCACATCCAGAGGCTAAATCCCATTCCGGGCTGAGTTTACCAAGGGCCATTAATCTGACCCTGCCCCAGCCTACAAAATGGAATGGAAACATGTGATGTGGTGCCTTTTGTTTTGCCTCCAAGTCTGCCACCCCGGGGCAAAACCATTTCTCTTTGTTGACAAGCAAGGCCAGCCCTGCCTACCAACGGCTCTGTGGGCAGCCACAAGGAAAGGCTGGTAAAGAAAGGTCTCATTCATCTTATAAGGATGTTCTCATGTTAAGTCTCCCCAAGAAAGAAGGAAGGAAGCAAGCATTTCTCAGGGAGCCAGAGCTGTTTTTTCCCCTTCAGCCCATCCTCCTCAGGGGGGTGGGGTGAGGAAGCTCCCGAGCTCAACCCCCACAGACTTTTGTGGTCTGATGTCAGTTGCAAAAGAGGAAACTGTCGCCTGTAGTTGTGTTTCCCAGCCCTGAAGAAAGGTGCTGGCTGCTGGTGCTGGTGGTGGCGACGGCGACACTGCTACTAGCAGTGGCAAGTGACTAGAGCAACCGGAGCAGCGGTTTGGGTGAGGGCTGCAAAGGGATGGAGCTGTGGAGGCAGTGTGCCCGCTGGCTTATCCAGTGCCGGGTGCTGCCCCCCAACCACCGAGTGACCTTAGAGAGTGCCCAGGTGTGTGACTTAGCCCAGGCCCTGCGTGATGGTGTCCTCCTTTGTCAGCTCCTCAACAACCTCATGCCTCATGCTGTCAACCTGCGGGAGATCAATCTGCGGCCTCAGATGTCTCAGGTGAGTAAAGAACCTTTAGTCTGGAAAAAAGGCGCCTGAGGGGGGATATGACTGAAACGTACAAAATAATGCAGGGCTTGAGTAAAGTGGATAGAGGGACGCTCTTCTCCCTCTCACAGAATACCAGAACTAGGAGACGTCCACTCGAACTGAGGATGGGTTAGGAGAGTGAGAACAGACAAAATAATTTTTTTTTACCCAGCGTGTTGTTATTCTGTAGAACTCCCTGCCACAAGATGTAGTGATGGCATCTGGCCTGGATGCCTTCAAAAGGGGATTGGACAGATTCCTGGAGGAGAAGTCCATCACGGGTTACAAACCATGATGGAGATGTGTAATCTCCAGGTTTAAAAGCAGGGTACTTCAAGGACCAGATGCAGGGGAGTGGTAGCAGGAGACAGATATCTAGTCTCATGCGCTCCCAGACGCATCTGGTGGGGCCACTGTGAGATACAGGAAGCTGGACTAGATGGGCCGTTGGCCTGATCCAGCATGGCTCTTCTTATGTTCTTATGTTCTTATAACCTCACAAAGGAAGGGAGAATGTGTTTGGGGTGTCTGCGTGCAGTGGGTTCATTCCTCCCATTGACAAGGGAAGGGTGTGCATTTGCGTGTAGTTTCGCCAGAAACCTTCCATAGAAATCATCATGACACCTCGACTAGTCACTGAGGGGATTCACAGCTCTCTCGCTGTCTCGTTCCCCTCCTCCCTCCACATACTGTGAATAGTTGTGGAGTAATGACAACGGATTTTACCAGCGGATTCCTTGGGGGGTGGGATTGCGGAGTTAGATGGCACAAAAACCTAGCAGCATGGAAAACATTAATGATAAGTAGATCAAGTTGGAAGACATTAATGCTAGCGGTATTCATTCCATCAGCATTTGTGAGTTGGGATACTTGGAAGAGAACAGGAGATGATGTGATACAATGGATCAGTCTGAGCAAGGCATTCACTTGGGCCTGTACTTGTTGAGTTGCATCTCAAAGCAAAAAGGTTAACATGCCTCTAAGGAAGTAATTGCAGCATGATCATGCATGTGTGGGTGGGGAGTATTGGGCTCTTGTTTGTCGCTGAGTTGTGTTGCTTAAGGTGCACGGTGGTGGACCGATGTGTAGATTTCATTTTGACTGTGAAGCGGGGGATGGGGGGGAGGTAATAATCGCTGTAATGTGTATGTGCCCGAAGAGGAGGAGGTGGGATCATTTGAAATGGAAAGGAAGACTAGTAAAAATGTCTGCCAGAAGGATGAAAGAGATAGATGTATAATGAATGTCAAAGCCCCCAAATTAAGTCCAAGTAGCAAAGCCAGGTTTGTCTATGTACGCAAATACAGAAGAAGGTGGGCTGCCTGCTGTCTGAGGTTCTGTTAATGGACCCTAAAATAAGTATGCCATCAAGTGAATTCTGATTTTATAGTAGCACTTCTCAAGGTTTTCTGGGTAGAAAGTTCTCAGAACTAGCTTGTACTTTCCTTCTTCTTGGGGCTGGCGTGTGTGTGTGTGTGTGTGTATATACACTGGGTCTGTGAAGTTCGCCCGAGGGCTCCCAGGCTGTCACTTTTTGGATATCGTAATGGGGCATTGAACTCCAAGCCAGATAGCTAACCCACTGAACTCTCTAGCCAACCAAAGACTAAAGAGAAAGATAAATAAAATGATACTGTCATGCATTCCATCAATTTTTTTAAAAAAAGTCCTGCCCCCACCCTTTTAAACCACTTTTTACCCTTCTTCCCAAACCATAATGTGGACTTGCAATGTGAAAGACCTGGGCCTCACCTGAGCCCTTGGAAGGCTTTTTTTGTGATTATTCAGAATCGGGACATAAGAGGATGTAAGGTGAAAAATGTATACATAGGAGTCTGCCCAGATCAGAGAGACCTAAATTAAGAGTACAGTACCTATTTTTAAATTTGCTTTTTGTTTATTAAGGAAGACGGAGAGTTTGCCTTTCTGATGGGTTTTTCCAGACAACAGAATTAGTCGAGGAGAAGCCAAAGCTGCGACACAGACTAGCTAAATATGAACTTTGAAGAGTTACCCAACTGCTAGCCCTCAGAAGACATCCTGCGTCTATCTTACTTCTCATGCCCAATAAGACAACAGACTTTTACTGTATTCTAGTATTTTAAAAAATGATGGTGGGAACTGGAGGAAAATGCAGCCAGGTAGCATCCAGGCTTTTTTGTGAAAGGCTATGAATGTAGTGGTGTGCTAAACAGTAAAACCTTATCTAGAATCACCTTCTGTCTTGAGAGAAAATGTTTAAATAAGCAGGCCCATGGTTCCCCTGGTTGCAAACTTCAGAGGCATATTGCTAGGAAACTAGGTAGTTCTAGGTAGATTTGTACTCTGATATAGTGAGGCAATTCTTGTCTTGTGAAGGTAGTATTTCATTCTGTTTCATTGCTAGCCTCCATGGTATACAATCTTCCTCTCCTGATGATTCCTTAAGAGCATCTACAGAGAAGATGCATGATTAACTCTGGAGTATGCCATTGTCTTTCTTCGGTAGCTCCCATTCGTTTCAGGGGGGTGTCCACAAGAAAAATGTACACTGTGGAAACCTGGAAACAATAATGATTATCTGCTTTCTGACACCAAGGAAAGCACTCCAAGTCTGTAGTCTGGGAAAGGGACACATACCTTGCCTTACTTCATAAGGGGATCACTACTAGATCATGTTACCACAAGGAAGTTAGCTTTCCTTCAGAACTTGGTGCTTTCACAGGTGTGTGGGTGGGTGTAGGTTTGGGTGGGTGGGTGCGCGCTTGGGTGGCTGTTTCTAGATTTAGCCCTGTTTTCCCAAACAAGTTTAAGGGGTAAGTGATTATCTAGATCCATATTCATGTACCCCCCCAATCACTTTTCTTTTTTAAAAAATAAGCATTTAGAAGTTTGCGGTTTCGAGTGAAGTTTAATTACAGTGGTACCTTTTATAAAGGAATTAATTTGTTCCAAATGAAATTATGTTAAGCAAAATTTCCTTTATACAAATTTTCCATAGGGATGCGTTGAAAATGGAGTAATCCCTAATCGCGACCATTTTTATGTTGTACAGATTCGCCCCATAGGTGATTCTGTTAAGTAAACTTCCCCTATCTCCTGAATTTTTTATGTTGTACAGATTTTATGTCATACAAACCGTTTCTTATATGAGGGTCCACTGTGCTCTTAGATTGTGGTGTTATTTCTTCTTGTTGTTGGTTCTTTGGTTTCTATGAAAAATTGTGCCACTGCACCATGGCTATTTGTTGCTATTTGCGAGCAAGTTGCTTCTGAGTTTTGCCAACTCTATAAATTAATAACAGCCTCCATCCCTGAAAAAAAAGAAAAAGAAACTGAAAAAAAGCCTTGCAGAGGCTTTGCAATCTGTAAACCATGGCTTCCTTTACTGATTAAGTACATCTCATGTTAGGTCTGCTTTTCCTATTGCCTTATAACAGCCATGTCTAAACTTCAGCCCTCCTGATGTTTTGGACTGCAACTCCCAAAATTCTTAGCTTAGATTGGCAATGGTAAAGGACTGTGGGAGTTGCGGTCCAAAACATCTGGGGGAGGCAAAGTTTGAACATGCCTGCCTTATACTTTTCCTAATATAATTGTATTTTTCCAGTGAGTCTGGTCTTATGATTTGTCCAAAATATGACAGCCTTAAGTTTAGTCGTTGTAGCATATACTGAGTTCAGGCATCATTTGCTCTGGAACCCATTCCCAAAGTAAGAACAGATTATGAAATTGGGAACATGTCGGCTAGAGAAGGAGGAAGCTATTTTGGCGTCTAAGCAACAATACCTGATGCTTTGCTTAGGCAAATCATTTTATTTGTATATGGATTACTATGAAGACTGCTGTGAAGGAGCGTTCCGTCTCCTGATCACAGCAGCAGCACCCCAGGGAAAAGAATTTTCCTACCATCATTTCCTTTTGGCAGTCGTTGCAACTCACTGTTCCCCGAGCTGAATTTCTGTGGCACTTTAAAGGCTGTACAGTCAACCCTCATATAACAAATGGTTTGTATAACATAAAATCTGTGCAACATAAAAAAATTCGGAGATAGGGGAAATTTGTTTAACATAATCGCCTATGGGGCAAATCCATACATCAAATGAAATTATGTTAAGCAAATTTTCCTTTATACAAATTTCCCATAGGAATGCATTGACAACGGAGTAATTCCTAATTATGACCATTTTTATGTTGTACAGATTCGCCCCATAGGTGATTCTGTTAAGCAGATTTCCCCTATCTCCGGAATTTTTTATGTTATACACATTTATGTTATACAAACTGTTTGTTATAGGAGGGTCCACTGCAATTCCTTTATACAAGGTACCACTGTATTTGTATCCTGGGGAAGAAGGCAGATGTGTAGTTTGGAAGGGTATTAAAGCTGTGTTCTTTTGTTTTAAGAGGAGTGAGCCCCCCCATACCTTGGCCCATTTCTTTCCTGGATTCATCACTCCCTGGAGTGGGTCTGGTCTTGCACATCCAGAAGATATGCAAGACTAGACCAGTTTAGGAAGGCACGAGCCAAGGTGAAAGGTTAGCAGATGTCCACTCGCCTGCAGCGTGTAATGGGCCAGACTCTCCACGCAAGGGACGCATGTCCTCTGCCACTGAGCTGTAGCCAGAAAGTGTGGCATAGTTCGTACAGGCTAATAGCTTCTCCAGGTGTATTTGGGGTAAAAGGTATTATGTAAACTTCGATTATGATGGCGACATCAAAGATAATAGTGAGGACAGTGAAGGCATGTTTTACACTTAATGTGTGTGTGTGTGTGTGTGTGTGTGTGTGTGTGTGTGTGTGTGTGTGTGTGTGTGTGTGTGTTTGCCAGAATAGTTTGTGTTGCTAAAGAAGTCAGCATCATTATCTCTGGCGTACAGGCTTGAGCCATTCTTGCTCCCTACTGTATATGACCCAATAGATCCCAACATGCTACATCACATGCTGCCATGAGATATACAGTAGGACCCCAGTATCCGCTGGGGATTGGTTCCAGGCCTACCCGTGGGTAATGAAATCCGTGGATAAGAGAGAACCCCCCCCAAAAAAAACCACCCCTGCTGTTTGTGACAGTAGCTTCCTTTACACTGCTGTTTTATGAGAGCAGTTCACTTTACAGCTGCTGTCTGCGATAGTAGCTTGCTTTGCAGTTGCTGGATTATTATTTTTTCCTGCAAACCATGGATAACTGAATCAGTGGATAATGAATCAGTGGATATGGGGGTCCTACTGTAATGCCCACTGTGAGTTATTGTGTGTGTTCACCTGCACATGTGCACTTTCTTAATTGCCGCAAATATACTCTCGAGCAAAGGGCCACATGATAGATCCTGTTAAAGTCATTGTGGCCGGCGGGAAGGAATCGTTGTTGGGGTTGCCCTGACTTACCTGCTTTCCAGCTCTGGGCCACAAAGAGTGCACTCAGACCGTACGTGCTATATGAAGAATGACACTTTTTCTTACCACTAGCTTTCCTTCTCATCAGAAGGAAGCTACATCTTAGAGCAGTGGTGTCCAAACTTCGCCCCCCCCCCGATCTCTTGGACCACAACTCCCACAGTCCTTTGTCTAGGCTTGGAATTCTGGGAGTTGTGGTCTAAAACATCTGGAGGGCTGAAGTTTGAATGCCGCTGTCTTAGAGCCTCAGTTTCTGAGGGCTCTTGGAATATTAAAAAAACACCTAAAATTTTGGTTTTTGTTAGAGTAATGCACATTTTGTGACCATCCTGTGAGTCCTCATACTATAACCTGAGCCTACAGAATGCATCCAGTCATCATCACTGCCAAGTTGTGTAGCTTTTCGACCGTCTACTCAACCTGTCCTTCCGCTGCTCTGCTTTAGCACGGTTCCATTTATCAGGCTGCCACGTATCAGGCTGTGATTTCAACAATACTTCTGGCTTTCACCACCAAGGCCATAGATAATGACCCATCCTTTATCGGTTTCAACAACTTAGGCCGTGATTCACCTTAAGGCAATTGAGACTGGTGTCTACTTAACGAGCCTATTCAAGCCATTGTTCATCTTATGAGCTTATTTTAGACCAGCATGACAGGCCAAGTGAACTATAAAATGGAGGACTCACAACTAGCTTTCTTCTGTCTGATGAAGCTGTTTGGATGAGCAGCAAAGTGTTTCAATCTCTCAAGAAAAAGAAGCCCAGTTGCCATGACTCAACTTCCAGATAAACTCACTTGGATGACTGAGAATCTTCACAGACACAGTTCCAAATAAGCTCCCAAAATACGACAGGGTGAGAAAGAGGGCCCTGATGGCTGTTGCTAAAACAGCCCTGGTATACTTCTAAAGGAACTAAGACATACAACTTTCCTCCCAAGGGTCCTTTCTCAGCCACCATCCCCTATTCTTTAAAAATGTTCTGTTAAAATGTATATACTGTACAGTACATATCTTCCTTATTGCAGGAACTTGTGGAACCTGGTATCTTTTAGGGCTTGCAGCAGGGGTGGGGAACCCATGGCCCTCAAGAATCCAAATATTGCTCAACCACAATTCTCATCATGTCTCACCATTGGCCAGGATGGGTATGGATGGTAGAAACCAGAGTCCAACATCTGGAGAGGTGCCAACTTTGCCTTTATAATTATGGTACCAAATGACAAGGATCAGTCTGGTACAGTGGACAGAGTATTGTGTTGAAACTTAGGAGACTGTGTTCAAGTAAATGCTTAACCATATTTATTTGCTTGCTTGCTTGCTTGTTTTGTATGCCACCTTTCTCTTGGAAAGGGAACCCAAGGCGGTTCACAATGTCAAAAGAAATAGAGTTTAAAACATAATAAATTAAACATTAAAAACAATTAAACTGTGCATTAGTTAAAATATAGTTGCTGTCGTTGCTGCTGTCCCCCCTACCCCACCACTGTCACTGTCACCCTGCCACTCCCAATCCCCCATCACCGCTGCTGTTGCTGTATCCCTGCCTCTGTCACTGCTGCTGTCCCCATCAACCCCACCGCTATCGGTTCCTCGGTCCCTTCCACCCCCACCACTGCTGCTGCCGCTGTTGCTGTCACCCTCCAAAGTGGCTTTGGAGAGGAGGGGTGATGGTGATACTGGCGAGGAGATGACAGTGTCCGCATATCGTGGATTTTCGTTTATCATGGGTGATTTGGAAAAGTAACTCCCGCGATAAACGAGGGACTACTGTAAAATGATAGCTGATGCCAGGACCCTGCCTGTCATGGAACCCGAATGTGAAGGGTTAAATGCTGGAAAGCAGCAGGAGGAGCCTTGTAGTTCAACTCAGCAGGCAGCTGAGTCTGAGGACGCAGCTGAGGGCACATCTCCTCCTCCTATAAGGGCTAGGAGCAGGATCCTGCAAAGGAGAACTAACAGGAGAGCTAGGGAAAGGATCTTTAATGATAGGCGTAAAATTAGATCTGAAAGCCCTGAGTTCTAGCAGGAGCCTTGCCAGAGATATGGGTGTGCTCCCTGTTTTAGAATAAAGCTAGCAAGTTTACCCTGAACCCTCTGTGGGAGCAACGCGTCACTTACCTTGCCATCACGTTCCTGTGTGTTATCCTGACTTTGTTTCCGGACCTTGGACCGGCTTTCTGACTACGGCGTTCTCTGTTTCCTGACCTTGGACCGGCTTCCTGACTACGACGTTTCTCTGTTTCCCTTGAACTTGGCATTTGGCTCTGTAAGTTTGTACTTTATCTGGATTACAACTAAAGTTCCTGGCAAAGAACTAAACTTGGCTTGCTGTGTGTTCTGTGTGCGGGGCTTGACAGCTGACAAGTGACAACTGAAAAATTTGACTTACGAAGGAAATCATTGCAAATGGATTTCCGAAAAAACTCAAGTTATGAAATTGTGTGTATCACGTTTCCAGAACCAGGGCATTGGTTTCCAGTGATTTCCTTTCATATTAGAAACTGATGCCTCAGTTCCGCAAATGCTACTCACAGCATTTCTGGAACTGGTACACATAGCTAGCCAGCAAAGAGATCGAAGCACCCAGGAGAAGGAGGAGGAGGAGGGGGCGATCTTAATCAATGGCAGCCAAAGGCTGCTCTTTGCAGCCCACACCAGACAGCTGATTTTGACAGGTCAGATATGTCAAAATCAACTATCTGGAGGGCTGCAGAGAGCAGCCTTTGGCTGCCATTGATTGTGGGGTGGGGCAGATCTATCAAAATCAGCTGTCTGGTGGGGGCTGTGGAGAGCAGCCTTTGGCTGCCGTTAATTGAGGGGGGTTGGGACAGCCTTCTCATGGGAATACACTGAAAACCAATTAATCTGTTCCCCCTTTAAACCTTTTTTCCCAACCTCCAGAATGGATTAATTGATTTTCAGTGCATTCCTATAGGGAACTGTGCTTCGATTTACAAAAAAATTGACTTAATTGGAACAGATTAATTTTATAAGTCAAGGTATCATTGTATAAAGTTCAGCAGAAAAGGCTAAAAGAAAGTTAGGAGAAATGTGTTAGACTGGCTGTCCTGGCTGTGGTGGAGAACAGATTCAGATATGTAAAATGTGCTTGTCAATTACAGAAAGAAAGAAAAAAATAAAACAAAATGGGGACAGTGGAAGAAAAAGTGTTTTGCTTATATACCACCCCATACCACTTCAAGTACAGTAACCCCCACCATTTTATGGTTCATGTACTGCAGTCCCGCTATATTTTTTAATATTTATATACCTTTTTATAAAAGGTATATAAATATAAAAATAAATAAATAAAATAAACAGTTCAGGAGATTGTTACTTGCAATTACAAATAAATATTATTTTAAAAGTAAATTCTGTTTTGTAATAATTGATTGGATACACTATATTTTAATATGCTAGTTGTGATAATTTTATGCCAAGTCAAATTGTCCATAGTAATATTTTATGCTCCTAAAGTAGCAGAATGATAGCATGCAGGAAATTCCTTGTCCCTTCTTTAGGGGGAACCAGGGTCAGAGCATGGAAATGTTGATAATTTAGCCAACCATTAGCTTTGCTGGTGGCAAGTTCTTGGAGTTGCGGCCATGGTCTTGAAGTCATCAGGGTTCCACGATTCCTGAAGTGGGGCCTGGAATTTTGAGCTGGTTTGAGGGTCTTTGAAGTGTGGACTATTGCATCTGCTTTAAAGACATAAGGCCTTCTAAAATATTAACACCCACTGTTCTTCATGGTGGCAAGACATTTTTCTTCAATGAGACACAATTGTTTACATTGGGTGTGTAAAAGCGTGGGGTTTAGTGATTTCAGCAAGTGATTTCAGCTCTGTGACAGTAGGCTGGAGACAGCTTCTATTGTAACCACTCTTTATTCAGGGAGAGAACAAGACTGGGGACTGGGGAGAGGGAGCTACATTTATAGGAACGAGGACAGGCTGGGAAAAGATACATTTTGGAGGGAACAATTACAAGCAATCACAAAGCTGCCTTTTGGCGGAAACCAATAGGATTGAGGATCCAAATGCAGCAACTAGAAATAACCAATAGGCCTGTTCCCTTTGGAACAGGAAGGCAGTTACTTCAACATAAGCCATTACAGATAATAGGAATACAGATCAATACACAACCCCCTCCACCCCTGGTGGGCACAACACACGTAATCCTTAAGATATTGTGGGGCCCTGCGACTTCTAATTGATCTCCTGACTACTGGTGTTGCAGGGGCTTGAGCAGGCAGTGTCTGTGGTGGAGAGTCTACTGCAATAGCTTCGTCTGACACGGAGGGTGTATTAGACAACTCAGTGTCCCTGATCTGTTCCTCGGCACCATGAGGACTTGCAGGACAGATTCATTTGCGGAAGCCACTGGTACCTGCATTCCTGGGGCATCTCCGCTCTGGTCTTGCAGCTGTGACTCTTTAATGGGGGTAGTGTCACTCTCAGACTGCAATTCCCCCACTCCTGTACCAACTCTACTGAGCGCTCTGCGCCTCAGTTGGTCCACGTGCCTATGCCAGACCCTGCCATCTTCAATGGTCACGTAATAAGAGACTGGCCCAGACGCTCTGGTGATCATCCCTGGCACCCACAGGGGACCTCTGGCATAATTTCTCACCCAGACCAAATCTTCAGGAGCAAAATACCTTGTAGAGTCGCTCTCTGCCTGTGGAGGTGCTCTAGCCTTGCGGTTTGGCATTTTGTCTGGGTGGACATAATCCAGCACCGTTACCAGCCTTCTACCTAGGAGCAGCTCTGCTGGCGACTTGCCCGTAGTAGCACACGGCGTCGCATGCTGCAAAAAAAAACATTCGGGCAATGCGCGTTGACCAGTCACCCTCCATCAAGCGTGCAATAGATCCTTTGGCTGTCTGCACCATGCACTCAGCCTGCCCATTGGATGAGGGGTGAAAGGGAGCTGATGTGACCCCTCTTATGAAATTATCAGCCAAGAATGCCCTGAATTCTTGGGATACAAAGGCTGCTCCATTGTCTGACACAGTGGTCTCGGGCAACCCGTGGGTTGCAAACAGCTGTCTCAACACTTTGATGACTGCAGCTGACGACATGCTGGGAACCATAGCTACCTCTAACCATTTAGAATACACATCAACGATAACCAAAAAGACCTTTCCTTGGAATGGCCCAGCAAAATCTAAGTGCAGCCGGCTCCAGGGAGTCCGGGTCTGCTCCCACCAGTGGACTGGTGCTCTGGCCACTTCTGGGCGCACTTCCTGACATGGCTTGCACGTCCGTACCCATTGTTCAACATCTTGGTCCATCCCCGGCCACCACACATAGCACCAGGCTAGCGACTTCATCCTGACCATTCCCAGATGCCCCATGTGAAGCGTATCCAGAACCCTGTTTCTCAGTGGCGCTGGGATGATCACTCTGTCTCCCCACAGGAGACAGCCCTTATGCAGGGATAGCTCATGTTGCCTTTTTGCGTATGGTCTAAATTTTTCTTCATGCAGGCCAGCTGGCCATCCCCTCCCCACCCAAGTGAGCACACGGGAGAGAGCGGTATCTTTCCTCGTTCTCTCAGCTATTTCAGTGGCCGTTACAGGGGCCCCCGGGAGTGTTTCCAGCATCATCACTCGTTCTGCTGGGGCAGGATCCGCATCGCTCACACCAGGAAGGGGCAAGCGACTGAGTGCATCCACGTGGCACAACCTTTTCCCTGGAACATGGGTCAGAGTGTACTGGAACCCATTTAGGAATATAGACCATCGCAACATTCTGGGGGAGAGAATCTGCGGCATCTGTTTGTTCGGGTTGAACAATCCTAACAATCGCTTGTGGTCGGTTTCAAGGAAGAAGTGGTGACCATATAAATAGTCATGAAACTTTTTAATCCCTGCCACTATTGCCAGTGCTTCTTTGTCAATTTGGGCGTAGTTGCGCTCCGTTGGCAACAATGTATGAGAATAGAATGAGATGGGCTTTTCCGACCCATCCGCTTCCCTATGGCTCAACACAGCTCCCAGCCCATATTGAGAGGCATCACATGCCAGGACAAGAGGTTTCGACTCGTCATAATGAGCAAGGATGCTCCCGCTAGTCAGCATGCCCCGCAAGGTGTCAAAAGCCTTCTGCTGTGCCTGAGCCCAACGCCACACACACTTTTTTTCAATAGTCTATGCAACGGTTCTGCTATTGAAGCTTTCTGAGGTAGGAATGAATGATAAAAGTTAAGTCCCAGGAATGACTGTAACTCCGTCTTGTTCTGTGGGTGTGGAGCCTCAGTAATGGCTTTAATTTTAGAGTCAGTGGGGAGGATGCCTGTTGCATCAATTTTAAACCCCAAGAAATCCACAGATGGTACCCCAAAACTTGCATTTTTCCTTTTTAAGCTGCAGCCCCACCTCTTTAAATTTGATTAACACAGCACGGATACGCCCAACTAGTTCCTGGAGGTCTTTCCCAGCAATCAGAACATCATCAAAAAATGGCAAGACCCCTGGCAGACCCCTTAACAGGCGCTCCGTTAGACCTTGAAAAATCCCTGGGGCCACACAAACTCCAAACTGTAACCTGTTTACTCTGAAAGCCCCTTTGTGTGTTACAATAGTCTGTGCTTCCGCAGATTGCGGAGTCACTGGCAGCTGCTGGTAAGCTTGTGCCAGGTCAAGTTTGGCGAAAATCCCCCCCCCCCGTCTTTTTTTGCCAACAGCTGTGAGATGACTGGAATGGGGTATGAATTTCCCCTGAGTGCCTTGTTGATAGTACATTTGTAGTCTGCACAAATTCTCACTTCCCCATTTGCCTTAAGGGGTGTGACGATAGGAGTCTCCCACTTAGAAGAGTCCACAGGTGAAAGAACTCCCTGTTTGACCGATTTGTCCAGTTCCGCCTCAATCTTGGGTTGCAGTGCAAATGGCACTCGCCTTGGCTTGAGTCGGATTGGGGCCACCTTGGGGTCCAGCTCAAAGTCAATTGGAGGCCCTTTATAACAACCCAGTTTACCACTGAAGAGTTCGGCAAATTCCTGACCTAATGCCTTGCCCAACTCTGGGGACGTTTGGACTGAGTTGAGCCCTGATATACTCAGTCCCAAGGTGGGAAACCAGTCAGTACCCAGGAGACTGGGGCGACTCCCCTTTGCAATCACCAATTTAAGCACGGCCTGTTTCTTCCGGAATTGTACCCTCACAGCACGCATTCCTAGAATGTGGATGTGGCCAGCCGTGTATGATTGCAAGGTTGCTGGGAATGGTTCCAGAGAGGGGAACTTACCCCCAGGGAAGAGCCCCCTTGCAGTCTGGTCTGAGACAATGGTGAATCCCGATCCGGAATCCACCTCCATGTCACACGGTTGACCTTCAATCTTCACTCTGACTGATGTTTTGCCTTGCGCCGGAAACTGCACGGTCTCTCCGTTGATCTCTGTGAGATAACTGCAGTCGTCCAGGAGATGAGTCGTGGTGGATGATCTGCAACACGTTGATCTAGGTGATCCCGTTGTTCCAGCTGCCACCGACCCACAGACCCTGGCAATGTGTCCTGTCTTTCCGCATGCCCTGCACATAGCATCATGAAAATGGCAGCTTTTCTGCTCATGGTTTCCGCCACAGCCTGGGCAAGCGCCTCGGCGATCTTTGGCCCGTGCATCAGCCTGACGCACCAACTCGACTCCACAGACTGGGCTCTGGCTTGGACTAGCCTCTGGTTCATCCATGGCATGGGCAGCCTCTACCCGCAGCTTCGTGGCCTTGCAACTGGCATTGAGCTCTTCCTGCTCATAATTCTCTGTGGCGGTGGCCTCTTTCAAGGCGGAGGCAAGGGTGACATCTTCCTTTGCCACAATGCGCCTTCGGGCTTTTTTGCTGCTGAGCCCCCCAACAAATTGATCCAAGAGAGTGTCTTCAAGATTTGGAAAGCCACAGTGCTGAGCAAGCTCCCGGAGTCCTGCCAGGAATGCAGCCACAGATTCTCCGGCTTGCTGCTGCCTTTTCTGAAACTCCATCCACCAAGCCATCTTGGTTTTGGCAGGTGCCAAGTGGCTTGTTAGCTGGGTGAAAATGTCTTTGAGTGATGTCTCACTCAGCTTTGCTGGGGCGAGGAGTGCTTGGCCAACAAGAAGGTCTCACACCCACAGCAACTCAGGAACGTGGCCCTTCTTTTGCTGTCATCCGTGATTTCTTGAGCCACCACAAAGAACTCGAAGCGTTCAACATAGTCCTCCCAAGTGTGGGGCTTCGATGGCTGGAAGGGCTCCAATACCCGTGGACTTTCCATTCTCCCAGCGGGCAGGGTCGTCTTCTAAGCCGGCTGGTGAGTCTTGTTCTTCCCTGCGATCCGGACTCTGAGTCAGTGTGATGATCCTCTGCTTCTCAGCATTCCGGATCCCATCCTCATCGCCAGTGTAAAAGCGTGGGGTTTAGTGATTTCAGCAAGTGATTTCAGCTCTATGACATAGTAGGCTGGAGACAGCTTCTATTGTAACAGCTTTTTATTCAGGGAGAGAACAAGACTGGGGACTGGGGAGAGGGAGCTACATTTATAGGAACGAGGACAGGCTGGGAAAAGATACATTTTGGAGGGAACAATTACAAGCAATCACAAAGCTGCCTTTTGGCGGAAACCAATAGGATTGAGGATCCAAATGCAGCAACTAGAAATAACCAATAGGCCTGTTCCCTTTGGAACAGGAAGGCAGTTACTTCAACATAAGCCACTACAGATAATAGGAATACAGATCAATACACAACAGGGTGGATTACATTGATTCTGTCCTATCAATGAATTAAAGGTGTTTTGTTAAAAGTAATATGCTGCATATATAAACTCAAGGGCTCAGGATCTCTTGGTATAGTTGGTGTGGCTCTTTTCAAGGAGAAAGAGCCGTTACAGTTGAAGCCAGAGTTATATATGTACAGGTATTGTGAAGAAGCTGGCTCACCATTGCATACACAGATAGAACCATACTCAAGAGGAGGAAGGCTTGGGAGGAAAGATGATTAATGTGGTCCTGAGTAAGGACACATCATCATCTTCATGAAAGGAAGCTCAGATTAGCCATTCAATGAAAAGATGGAAGAACAGCAGTTTGACAGATGGATGACATGTTTCTGTGAAGGCCTTGTGTTCCTATATGCTTTGGTTATGGAAGGACTGACTGCTGGCACCTTTCTGTAGAAACATGTCAAAATTAAATTAGCATTAGGTAGGGTCAGGTCATTATCAGATCTTCTCAGGCTGCCACCCACCCACTCAAAACGCAAAAAAGCAAAGTGTTCTGCTTATATACAACCCCATAGTGCTTAAAGCACTCACTAGAAAGTTTACAATTTATTTATGCAGGTTACGCATTGCCCTTCCCCTCCCCAGCGAGCTGGGTACTCATTTTACTGACTTTGGAAGGATAGAAGGCTGAGTGAACCTTGAATCTGCTACCTGGGATTGAAACCCCAGGTCTTGAACACAGTTATAGCTGGAGTACAGTAGTTTTAACCACTATGGCCCAAGGTTCCCTTTTTATTTTCTTGGCACCCACCCACCCACCCTTTCTTAAGCAACTTGCAAGGGGCTTACAGCATGTACCATGGTGGACTGGATAGAAACTCGTTTCTTTCCGTAGTTTTTCCTTCTGTGTCAGAAGCTGTTCTGCCTCACTGGAAAATCATTAGGGGGAATCTTTCTTACTCAAGCAGCAATGGGCATTCAGGGTTGGTGGGATTTCACCGGTGGAAAGAAAGTTGAAAGTCATATGGCATACTGTGGACATTTAGTCTTTCCCTGGTAGATTTTCTGTTTGAAAATAGGGTAGGGCCATTTGAATCAGCAAGAGGGGAAGGAGCTGAGAAGAGAGGCAGTGCTTTCATTGAATTCAGAAGCGGGCAAGGAACAATTGGTCAGAGCTGGATAGACTGACGGTCACCCCTTCCAGTCACCCCTTCTCCAGGCAGTATCTGTTGTAAAAAGTTTTCAGCATTGGGGCACAGCTCTTGAAAAGACCTTGTCCGAGGCACCTGCCAAGCTATACGCTAAGGCTGCTTTCACAAGATCCCTAAAATCCGCTGCAAAGTGCTCGCAGATGCGGAGCTTAAAATTGTTTTCCCACCAGCAGCGGACTTTTTAAAAAATCAAGTACGACCACGCCCACTTAAGCGCTACCCAGCACATTTTAGAAGTACCTGGTCTCGAGGAAGTAAAATCCTTGTAAAAGTGACAAGCCATATGGTATAAGTTGCAGGCAGATTTATATGAAAAAAAACCTGGCCTTTCAGATATTCTGGCCCTTAACCAAGGGCTTTGGGGGCTAAGCAGAACTTTGCATCGTTCCTGGAAACAAGCGGAATGCCAGTCAATTTGTTGCAAGAAGACTGCAGAGCAGGCCTTGCAAAATTCAGGGCACTTCTGGCAAAACTCTAACCACTTTGATTGGCACTGCCTGCCGGTTCCCAGCACTCTTTAAAGGCAGTCCCGCATGATGCACATGGCTATACTCTAAATGAGAAATGATTAAGGCATGAATCATCATGGCCAGATTGACTAGCTTCCTCTAGAAAAGGCGCAGCTGGCAGATCATATAGATCAGTGGTCCCCAACCCCCGGGCCGCGGACCGGTGCCGGTCCGTGGACCGGTTGGCACCGGGCCGCCTGGGGAGGCCGGGGAGGCTCCTCCCCTTTTCCTCCGCCGCCCTCCTCCTCCTCCTCTTCTGTCCCGCGGGCAGCCGGAGGAGGAGTCGCCGCCGCCGGGCACGGCGCACGGGCGGGGTGGGGGGGAGCCTGGGGCTCCTGGGCGGGCGGGCCCCGCCTCCTCCTCCTGTCGGCGGCCGCGGCGGCCACGGCAGCCGCCCGGGTTCGGCATGCCGCCACGGCTGGCTCGGGCGGTCCCGGTGGCGCCCTCGGGCCGGAGACGCCACCCCCACCGGCCTCCCTCCCCTCCTCCTCCCGCGCCCCGCCCGAAGGCCGCAGCCGGAGGCAAGCGGCGGCGCAGAGGTGCCCCACCGAGGCGGGCGCCCCGCCGCCCGGCCGCGGAGCCACAGCCGAACCCGGGCGGCTGCCGTGGCCGCGGCCGCCGCAGCCCGCCTCGGTTGGGGCACCTCTGCGGCACCGCTTGCCTCCGGCCACCGACTGGAGGAGGAGGCGGGGGCCCGCCCGCCCAGGAGCCCCGGGCTTCCCCCACCCGTGCGCGCAGGGGGAGCGCACGCCCGCCGCCCCCAGCCAGCAAGCGCCAGCCGCCACCGCCCGCTGCTCCCGCCGCCGCGCCGCTCCCGTGGCCCCACCAAGGTACACACCCCAAGCCCCCGCACCTCCCCCCCCCTCCTCCCTCCCCCTCCCCGCCCCCACACCCTCCCATGAATCACCATCCCGCCATCACCGCGAGCGCACTGCAACCCCGCCATCGCGCCGCCCCGCCATCGCCGCCGCCGCGCCGGTGCGACCCCGGCCATCACCGCGCCCCGCCATCGCCGCCCGTCGCCGTCGCCGCGACCCCCGCCATCACTCGCGCTGCAACCCCCGCCAAATGACCCCCGCCATCATCGCCCCCCCCCGCCATCACCGACCCCCGCCATCACCGCCGCCGCCGCGACTCCCCTAATCGCGCCGCCGCAACCGCCCCGCATCGCGCCGCCCGCTAGAGCTGCTGCAGAGCCATCGCGCCCGCCCCGCCATCGCGCCCCGCCGCGCCGCCGCGACTTCGCCATCGCCCCCGCCATCACCGCCCGCCGCGCGACCCCGCCATCACCGCGCCGCCGCCGCGACTCCCGCCGCGCCGCGACATGATAAAAAGGTTGGGGAGCACTGATATAGATCAGGCATGTCCAAACTTCAGCCCTCCAGATGTTTTGGACCACAACTCCCACAGTCCTTTGTCATTGGCAATCTAAGCTTAGAATTCTGGGAGTTGTGGTCCAAAACATCAGGAGGGCTGAAGTTTGGACATGCCTGATATAGATGGAGAGAAAGACATCCCTGACTGCGGGCACTCCTTGGTGACCAGGAACACCACAGAACCCAAGAACATTCCAAAGTTGTCGACCTGACCATTCAGAAGTGGTGCTACTTCCTGGGGGGTGGAGGGAATTGCACTTCTATTCTCAGCTATGTGATAGTACCACTCTATTCTTCTCTGGTCAGACCCCCACCTGGAGTACTCTGTCCACTTCTATGCGCCTCAATTTAAAAAGGATGTTGACAACCCCAAGCAGGTACAGAGGAGAGCAACCAGGATGGCTGAAGGTCTGGAAGAAATGTCAGCCTTTCAAAACGAAGGCTGAAGGGGGATATGATAGCTATGTTTAAATATTTGAAAGGATGTCATATTGAAGAGGGAACAGGTTTGTTTTCCATGGCTTCAGAGACCAGGACTCGGGGCAATGGTTTCAAACTACAGGAAAAGAGATTCCATTTGAACATTTGGAAGAACTTCATGACGGTTAGAGCTGTTCGGCAGTGGAATATGCAGCCACGGAGGGTGATGGAGTCTCCTTCTTTGGAGGTTTTTAAGCAGAGGCTAGATGGCCATCTGTCAGGAAATACTGTGATGGGGGTTCCTGCATGGCAGGGGGTTGGACTGGATGGCCCTTGAGGTCTCTTCTAGCTCTATGATTTTGTGATTCTATGATTTTCCACTGGCATGGCTCATGGCTCCTAAGACATTGCCATAAGTATTTTGAATACTAGCTCCAGAAGTTAGTCTGTTATGACAACAAGAATAAGAAGTCTTGTTCAATAAAAGTTGTTTAAGCAGAAGCCGGACTACCACTTGGTGGGCAACCAGTAGTTCTGGATCTCATGCACTGGGCAGTGGGCGGAACCAGATGGCCGACAAGATCTGATTCTATCGTTCTTGTACACGTTTCCCCGACCATCTAAGTCACAGTCATTTCTGACTCTAAGGGCCGGTGCTCCTCTCCGTATGCCAGGTAAAGAGCCAGCATTTGTCCGTAGACATGTTTCCATGATCATGTGGCTGGCATGACTAAAGGTGCAGGAGCACAGCATGCCATTGCCTTCACAACAAAGTGGTAGCTATTTATCTACTCACTTTTTAAAACATGCTTTCAAACTGCTAGGTTGACAGGAGCTGGGACAAGCCACGGGAGCTCATCCCGTTGTGCAGATTCGAACTGCTGACCTTTCAGTCAACAAGCCCAGCAGCTCAGGGGTTTAACTCGCATTGCCACCTGTGATCCATTATTCTTATAGTACCATAAAAACATATTGATCATGCCATTTATCAAGTCTAGTGGTTCCCAACCTTAGGTAATCTAGGTGTCCTTGGACTGCCATTCCCAGAAGCCTTCACCACCAGCAGCGCTGGCCAGTGGCCAGGGTTTCTGGGAGAGGCACATGCAGATTCAAGGTCACGTGCAGTGTTGTTCTCGGTAGATAATACAAAGTAGAGATCTATGGGTACTGAGAAAAAACTTGTCAACAGTGAGACCAACAATTAAAGGTATCCCATAGTAATGCAGGGTCCACTTCTTCATTATCATTAATTTCATAA
Source organism: Phrynocephalus forsythii (assembly GCA_029282475.1). Classification (NCBI taxonomy): domain Eukaryota; kingdom Metazoa; phylum Chordata; class Lepidosauria; order Squamata; family Agamidae; genus Phrynocephalus; species Phrynocephalus forsythii. The sequence goes on from JAPFRF010000011.1 coordinate 10,913,881, forward strand.
ACATTTGTTATATCCTTTGTAATTCTTTTAATAATTTGTGAGTTGGTAAACATACTAGATCCTATCCTCCAAATCTTTGGTTTGGTGTTTAAGACATTTTCATTCCATACCACTTTTACGGGCGCATGATCTGTTATAATTGGACCAAAATCTATTCTATATAATTGTTGTATCAATGAGTTGGACATTAATATATGGTCTATTATTGAATAGGTTGCATATTTCTTAGAAAAATGTGTAGTCTTTCTCTTTAGGATTTAAGTATTTCCACCCATCAATTAGACCTTCTCTTTTCAGTAATTTTCCAATTTTTACGCCCTCTCTTGATATTTTTCTAGTTTTAGATGTATCAATTTTTTGATTTAAAATACAAGTTGTATCACCCCCTAATATGATTTCTCCCCATGCAAATTGTTTAACTTTCTTCAATAATTTTTCCATAAATATGCCTTGCCCAGTGTTAGGGGCATAATAAGAACCAATAGTTAACAATCTATTTTCTAATTTCCCTTTCACAAATATATATCTGCCTTCTGAGTCTTTCATTTGATCCATTACTTCAAATTTAGAATTTCTCTTAAAAATGATGGCTACTCCTCTTGACTTATTTGTTCCATTTGCCATATATTGTTCACCCAAGGCTGGATGTTTAATAACATATTGTGCATGCTTTTTCAAATGTGTTTCTTGCAACAAAATCACATCAGCCCCCATATTTTGAATGGTTTTCATGACTCTATGTCTCTTGGGTGCTGATCCCAGTCCATTCATGTTATATGAAATTATACTCAAATTATCCAACATTAACTATCTTATTTGCTTTGCTTCTTTCCTTATCTTCACATTTATATTTAATAACTATTATCTCCATATCTCCAAAATTAATACAGTAAGGTTGTTTGATTTTAGTTTAACTCTTCCCCCTTCCCCCCACCCACTTCCATCCCTTCCTCGTTCTCCTCGTTACCTCCCCCTCCCTCCTTGCTCCCCACTACTACCCCCAAAACCCAAACAATGGTAGTGAGGCATATTAAACTCCAGCCCTAAGAGCTGAGCCCTGTTGGTTCCCTGTGGGGCCAAGAGTAAAGAAAAAAGAAAACCCTTGTGGTCAATTTATCCCTCCCCCAATCTGCTTGAGGCACATATATTTACACATACCCACACATGCATGTGTATATACCTACACTTACACACACACACACATATATATATATACAACCCATCATGCAACAACTTATGCATTTAAGTCTTCAATTTTATACATCTCTTAACATCTTTTTTGGTAATTAAAATAAAATGTTATCAAAGTTATATCAAACTACCTATATATAGTTGTGCACACATGAATAGACGTATTCATTGTTTTAAATATAAATTTAAATGTCTACATAAACGTGATAAACATAACAATCAAATGCTTTTCTGAGGGGGGAAAAGCCTGAGAGAACAAGAGGCAGAAAAATTTGTGCATGCAGCCGAGTCCACTAAGTTCGCAGCTGGCAAGTAATTATTAGTCCCCCTGAAGATAAAATAGAGTGTTCCTGAACGCCGTCTGTGCATATATCAACACTGATTAAACATGTCTTTAATAGATAGTTTTCTTCTTGTTCCCTCGTAGCTGCTTTCTTGAAAAAGTTTCCATTTCTTGCTGAACTCGAGGTCTCGGAGCTTATAAGTTCACTTCTTTAAAAAGATCCTCAAATTGTTCCGTAGTAGAGGCTATTCTAGCTCCTTGGCCATGAAATATTATAAGTTTAAATGGAAAGCCCCACTTATATTTTATATCATTGTCATGGACAATCTGAATGTAGTCCTTCCAGGCCTTTCTTCTCTGTCTTGTATCGAATGCCAGATCCTGATAAACTTCTACTTTTATCTTCTTCATAATTAAGATTTTGTAATTTATTTAGTGCTCTATAAACATCCATTTTTGTTGTGTAAAAGGCAAACCTCACAAGAATGTCTCTCCGTCTCAAGTTCCCTTGATTAGGTCCAGTAGTGACAACGCTCAATATGATTCATTTGTAAGTCCAAGTCCGGACAGAGGCTCTGGATCCATTTCAAAATTATTCCTTTTAACTCTCCCCTTGTTCTCCTTCTTTAAATGTCTTAGTCTGAGATTATTCCACCTATCCCTATTTTCATTTTCAATAACCTTATGTTTTAACAGTGTAAGTTCCTTCTCAAGGGCATCACTCCTTATCTGCTGTTTTTGAGCAAGTTCATCTGCTGTTTTTCTATTTGCAAGTTCTGCCAAAAATGGGTGCAATTCATTCTTTGTATGTCATTTCTCTTTCTGTCATTAGATAAATGGCCTTTCACATTTTTTCTTACCGGCTCCTAGCTCAGACCGGGATATCTTTCTTTCTGTACACAGTTTTCTTACACGGTTTCTTTCCCATCTTGAAAACTGCAGAATAAAAATGTCCCCCGCTTGACAAATCACACTTATTAGTCAAATATTAGCAGGTCGGGAGAGGAGCAGATCTTTCAAGCTGCCATCTTCTTCAGCAGCAGACCACGTCTTGGTGGGAGAAACTCTTCCACATTCATCCATTTGACAAGAGGTGTTATTTTGTTCTCTGTAGATTTAACCTAGCCTCTTCTGGTTCAATATTTAGAGATTGAAATGTGTGTGGAAAAGCCTTCTCTAATATAAACCATCATCCTAGGAGGTTGGGGCCCATGAAGTAGGTAAGTTTGGTGCTGTATTACCCTATTTTGTTCACTATTTCCTTTTGACGCACTTATGGAGGGGCAATGCCAGACAAATAATGGACTTTTTCAATGGGATGGGTTTCAGGCAACCACTAATAATCCAGCATGATTCCTTAAGAGCTACCTCCACTAGCATACCGTATTCTGCTGTGGAGTAGTAGCACAGGGATAAAGCAGTTGTTATTGTTGTGGGTGCACACCCCAGTCTGACCCAGCCTGTTTTTTAAGTACGTAGGTTCAGGGCCGGTGCTAGTTTTTTTTGCGCCCTAGGCGGTGGGCGGGGCGGCGGGGGCGGCGGTGGGGTGGCAGGGGGATGGACGGTGGTGGCCAGCGGTGGGGGGGGGCAGCAGGCTGGCCAGCAGTGGCGGTGGGGGCGGCGGCACCCCCTATCCATTTTGGCGCCCTAGGCACCTGCCTAGTTCGCCTTAATGGACACGCCGGCCCTGCGTAGGTTATTTCTAGTGCCAACTTTCTGTTTGGTCTTTAGATTATGTATTTGTAGGTCAGAGTTTGATCTAGAGTAGTGTTGGTGAACCTATGGCATGGGTGCCAAAAGTGCCACTTGGGGCCGTTCCTGTGGCACCCAACATCACCCTGTATTCAGGTTAATTTTCTATAAAGGTACTTTGTGAAACATTTGTGGGTTTTGAATCACAGTTTGGCCACTCGGTCTCTAAAAGGTTTGCCATCACTGATCTAGAGTGATGGCCAAATAATTTAGGGTAGGAAAATGTTCCAAAACATATTCCAGTTAAATTGGACCTTACTCTATGCCTCTCTTGTGGAAGGCACAGAACTGTGTTTTAATGACACAGTGCCACAGAAAGATATTCTAAAGTACTGTACTGGAAGTGTTGTATTGTAATGCTTGAGGTATAGACAGACACAGAGCAACTGATACATGATCATCACGGTGGAGCACGGCTTTGCACCAAGTTCTCTGTGGTGCTACAGCATGTTAGGTCTGTCACACTATAAACAATATAACAATTGCTTCCAGAAGCATCAAAATATGTGCAACCAATTCAGAGCATCAACAGTTGTTTATAATGTTATATTTCCAGCTGTGTTACAGTAACTTAACATACATAGTTCTGTTTCAGCAGTTTCAGGGTAAAATTTCTATTTAAAGTATTGTTGTTGTTGTCGTCGAAGGTTGTTGACTTTGAAGCCAGTTGAAAATAATCTTGAAAATTGTTCTGTTACTGGCATCCGAATGCTGCAGTTTTTCCAATACCATTTTTACATCCTGAATGGCATCTTTCAAGTTATAAGACCCTGTAGTAGCATTGTCTGGATGGGTATATGGGCAGAGTGCTACAGATACTATTTCAAGATCTTTTCCCTTCCCGAGATAAAAGTCATTTGTATTTGGTGGCTCATTGTTGCAATGATCTATTTTAGATCATGGGAGGGGGAATGAATTGCCTTGTAAAGGGCATGGCTGGGTGGTTTGCATCTTCACCAGGAACATGACATAGTGCAGCTTTTAGCAGAACATCAGCTGGGAGAGCAAGGATGTGGCCATCATGATCCTATGCTTGTGTTACCGGATGTACTTATTCAGCTTCCATTAGACATGACTTCCTCTTCCAAAACTGAGATCACCCAACCCTTGGGCAAAGTGGAAAGTGGGATCCTATGTTAAAAGCAAAAGGAACACATGAATAAGGAAAACTGAGCCCCTCTTCCTATCAGTTACCTGCCTGTCTGTTGCCTAGGGCAGTGGTTCTCAACCTGTGGGTCCCCAGATATTCCTGGACTGCAACTCCCAGAAGTCTTCATCACTAGCTGAGCTGGCCAAGATTTCTGGGAGTTGCAGTCCAGGAACATCTGGGGACCCACAGGTTGAGAACCACTGGCCTAGGGCAGTGGTGGCGAATCTTCAGCACTCCAGATGGTTTAGACCACAACTCCCACAGTCCTTTGCCATTGGTAATCTAAGCTTGGAATTCTGGGAGTTGTGGTCTAAAACATATGGAGTGCCGAAGGTTCGCCACCACTGCCCTAGGCACTTTTCTCTCAGGTGGGCTTAGTTCAAGCACTGGAATTTCAGACTTTAAGGAGAGAAGTCTTGGGATCTGTTGGGAAGTTTTGTGCCCCTCCAATGAGTGCCTGCTTTGCTTTGGAGCTCCAACTCCAGCCTGTGTTTCATAGATAGACTGTACTGTAGTACAGTGCATGAATTGTATCTGAGTTTAAATAAATGGATCTCCTATCATGTATCATTTTCATCCATTAGCTCCACCATGTTTAGTTTAGGACGGTGACACTAAACAAGAAAAGGTGGAGAAGGTCCAAAGAAATTTGAATTATAAACTATCTGTTGAGGAGGGCTGATAGGGGTTGCTCTACCCTGCTGGTCCTTCTCGACCTGTCAGCGGCTTTTGATACCGTCGACCACGGTATCCTGCTGGAGCGGCTCTCGGAGGTGGGGATTGGGGGCCAGGCCTTGTGCTGGCTCCGGTCCTTCCTTGAGGGCCGCACCCAGCGAGTGAGCTTGGGGGGTGAGTTGTTGGCTCCCTGGACACTCTCTTGTGGGGTGCCTCAGGGGTCGTCGCTCTCCCCAATGCTCTTTAACATCTATATGAAGCCGCTGGCTGAGATCATCCGGAGTTATGGAGTCTGCTGTCATCAGTACGCTGATGACACGCAGCTCTATCTCTCCTTTTCCACCAGTGCAGTGGAGGCCGTCCGGACCCTTGACCGTTGCCTGGCTGCGGTTCTGGACTGGACCAGGACTCACAGACTCAGGCTCAACCCAGGCAAGACAGAGGTTGTTCTTTGGGGGCTCGTCGGAGGGGTACTGTGGCCCTCTTCCCAGTCTGGGCGGGTCTGCCCTCCAGCTGGGCGTCGTCCTGGACCCGGATCTGACCCTGGAACCTCAGGTGTCAGCCGTGGTCAGGTCGGCCTTTTACCATTTAAGGCTTATCGCCCAGATTTGCCCGTACCTCGATGAGGGCTTCTTGAGGACTGTGGTACAGGCACTGGTCATGTCGAGGCTGGATTACTGCAACGCTCTCTACATGGGGCTCCCCTTGAACCTTGTTCGGCGGCTGCAGTGGGTCCAGAATACGGCGGCCAGGCTGGTGGTTGGTGCGCGCCACTATGACCGCGCCACCCCTATCCTGGTTCGCCTATACTGGTTACCCGTTGCCTCCCGAATAAGGTTCAAGGTGTTGGTTTTGGTTTACAAAACCCTCCATGGCTTGGCCCTGGCTTATTTGGTGGAGCGTCTCCCCCGACAACTTGATCTGGCCCGACCCACCCGTTCTTTGGTGGCCCTTTCGCTGCGAACTGTCACCCCGAGGGAGGCCCGTAAAGCGAGCACCCGCGGACGGGCCTTCTCGGTGGTGGTACCATCTATCTGGAACAAACTCCCCGGCGAATTATGGCAGGCTCCCTCGCTGGTGGCGTTCAAGAAGAACCTTAAGACCTTTCTCTTTCGGGATGCCTATGGCGATGTTTAGGGTCCCTGTCTTTTTTTTTTTTTTTTACCCGCCTATCTATGCTCGTAAATTGCTGTCTTAGCTATTTTGTTGTTTTTATTTGTTCTCATTTTAATGCTGTGAACCGCCCTGAGTCCTCTTTGTGGGAATAGGGCGGTATACAAGTGTGAAGAATAAATAAATAAATAAATGACAAAGTACATTTCCATCTACCTTCCAAGTCCTTGGTAATGCGGAGAACCTCTCAAACTATGGAGCTAGTTTCAAATAACATAGGGTAGTGGACACAAGACCAGACTGCTGAGAGCTTTGCCATTCAAATCAAAAAATCATGTGCTGTCAAGTCAATTGTGATTTATCATAACAATTTGCAATGTTTCCCAGGTAGAGAATACTCTGAAGTGGTCTAGCATTCCTTTCTTCTGGCCCTGGCATTGTGTAGTTTGCCCAAGGCCGCACAGGGCTGGCTCTGCTCACAAGAGGCGCAGTGGGGAATCAAACTCCACAGCCAGATACCTGAAGGACTGGACTATCCAGCCACAAATTTGCTGTTCAAATGGGGAAGGCCACAAAAGCCCCAGCCAGCCTGCCTAAGGGTAGATCTATTGTGGTGAATAGGACTGGGGGGGGGACGGGGATACTTCAATGTGCTTCTAGCAATCACAAGATGTCAAGCTGCAGTGGAGAAAAGTGATTAAAAAGCACCGAACTGCACTTGCCAACCCCAAGCTGGCTGCTCAGCAATTTTTCTACAGGAAATAAACTTGCTGGGCAAACACCACTGTGGGACCTCAGCGCCACTGGTTGGGGAAGTCAGTGTGCATGTGACAGGGTGACTTCTTTACAGATGGAGTTGAGGGACTCTCTCTATCAGTTCTTTTGGACTCCTAAAGTCTTCTTTATTTATTGCTTTACATTGGCTTGGTATGGACGTGCCAACCCGCAGTGCAGAAAGACAACCCATCTCACCTCTCTCTGCACATATTTAAACTCTGGTTTCTGTGTTCTCCTTTGATGTGAGTGGAAAATGAACACTTGCTGGGCGTGGCGTGGCATGGCGTGGCGTGGTGTGGGGCGAATGTAAATGGGGTCATGTGCAAAGTGGTAAGGAGAAAGGGAGTGTTTTCCAAAGTTCATCATACATTTACAGAGACCTACACCCAGCTGGACTTAGTGGGTCTCACCTGTATGTGAAGGTTTCTGGGTGTTTCCTTTTTCTGCATTGAATTGTGCTATATCCGCACAGACACCCAGTAAACTTGCTTTGGCTCCAGTGGCTTTCTGCCATCACCGAGTCAAAAAAGGGAAGCTCACTGGAGTTCTGGCTAGTCCAACACAGTCACTTAACATAAGTGGCCTTAGACTGCTTGAGTGTAAACTTCAATAAAGTTGTTGGAAGAACTACCTGCTGAGTAAGCATCCAGAGGATCTAATGACATATTCTTGTGCTATGCTCAGAAAGATAAACAGTGTTGTGGGAGAGCAGAATAATGTCAAAATCCCTCATAGAAGCATGCTTCATGGGTTTTGTGAGCTCGCAAAGGGTTTATGAGGTCACGTGTGTCATCTGTTTGAACCTGGTGATACTGTACTTCAGTATCCACCATGAATCATGGTTGACAGGGGGAATTCTGGGGGCTCCGTTCCAAGGACATAACCTTTCCAAAGCTCTGCTGCATGACTGTTAGAGAGAAGCTGGTAGAATCCAACAGAAATTGATCAAGAGAAGCTAGGTGCCAGTGTTGAATGAATGAATGAATGAATGAATGAATGAATGAATGAATTCTTTATTTACGGTTGTTAACCAAATCTTATATTACATTAAAATATTAAGTTTGATTCAATAAGACCTTATAGTGATGCATTTTAAAAAAGAAATCAAAATTTAGATAATAAAACCAAATATGAATAAAACCATATACAGTATAAATATATCAAGGGAATCGGTATGTCAGTATACCAGTATACTAATCATTAATAACCAGCTCTTAGCGGATAAACAGATGGCAAGAGATTAAAACAGTTAAGCCAGCATCATGCCCCTGAGTGAGAACTGCACTCAAACTCTATGTGACTATCAGAAACTGGAGTTGCTATCAGTCACAAGCCTACAGACAGCTACTGCGGCAATACAAAATCTAGCAGCGCAATTTGTGATCTGTGGGGACTTGTCAGAAACAAGTAGCTTGACAGAGAATTCAGCAGGTCTCCTAGGAATTTGTTGATGACAGATTGAATAAGTTCCTCACGTAGATCATGGTAAAAGGAGCAGTAGAGAAGAGCATGGGTCACAGTTTCTACTTGATTATTATTGCAGGACCATAAACACTCTGAGAAGGGGATGCTTTGGAATCTCCCATCCAAAAGCTTGGAAGAGAGCATAGGTGCCAAGGATGTGATCCGAAACAAACCTAGGTTTAGTACAGTGTTGGCAAACCTATGGCACAGGTGTCAAAGGTGGCACTCAGAGCCTTTTCTATGGGCACCCGACACCGCCCCTTCACAGCCACCTGTATTCAGGTTAAATTGCTGTATTGGCACTTTGCAAAAAAAAAAATTAGTGGGTTTTGAATCGCAGTTTGGGCACTCGGTCTCTAAAAGGTTCAGCATCACTGGTTTAGTATGTTGAGCTCCATGGTGTCAGCATTGCCGAGCCTCACGCCACCTTTCCGCCCTTCCATCCCTTCTTTTTTGCTTCTCTTCCAGTTCCTGTGCCTCAAGAACATCCGAACCTTCCTCGCCACCTGCTGTGAGAAATTTGGTCTGCGCAAGAGTGATCTCTTTGAGGTCTTTGACTTGTTTGATGTGAAGGATTTTGCAAAGGTAGGCGTATTTTGTCTATCTGATAAGAACACACTTTTCATAGGAAATGTGACAGCCATCACAAACCCTTAAGGTCAATGGTTAGGTACATCAATTATACCTTTGTACTGTAATATTTTATGTATACACCTTTTTGCATTAGTTATTTTATTCTTAGAGATTGTTTTTGTGATTTCTTATTCTTTTATTACTGTAGTTTATATCAGTGTTTTTCAACCTTTTTTGGGCAAAGGCACACTTGTTTCATGAAAAACATCATGAGGCACACCACCATTAGAAAATGTTAAAAAAAAATTAACTCTGTGCCTATATTGACTATAAACTCTTCCAAAGAAAGTATTTTATAATTACTTTATTATGAAATAAGTAAACAGAAATATGAAAAATTATAAAATACTTTATTCAGTGCGCAACCTGGGGCTGTTTGGCAACACAAAGCTGATATTCTTCAGATGGGCAAAGATAAACAAACAAACAAACAAACAAACAAACAAACAAACAAACAAACAAACAAACAAACAAACACACACACACATTGTATTATTATAAACCAAGAGCAGTTGATGGGAAAGATAAACAAACAAACAAACAAACAAACAAACGCAAATTGGCAAGAGTTCTGCAATCAAAGATATTCCTAAATACCACAAACTGTGTCCTTTCCCACTAATCATAATATATTCTGTTTCCAACAACTGATAATCAGATCACCTACTAAGGGAAGTGATGTACAGTGGTGCCTTGTATAAAGGAATTGATTCGTTCCAAATGTTAAGCAATTTTTCCTATTTCCCATAGGAATGCATTGAAAACGGAGTAATCCCTAATCACAACCATTTTTATGTTGTACGGATTCGCCCCGTAGGCAATTCTGTTAAGCAAATTTCCCCTATCTCCGGCATTTTTTATCTTGTACAGATTTTATATTATATAAACCATTTGTTATACGAGGGTCCACTGTATTCATATTGTTATAATGCTTTCCCTCCAGATATGCAGCTTCTTCAAAGCTCTTGTGCTCAAGCAATCAGGTTTGCAGATTAAGACCGTATTGATTTTTAACTGCCAATGATTAGTCAGAAAACAAAGGCAACCTAATTTGCAACATGTAAAATGAGAAAGCTAGTGTTAGTTCTGTTACTTCTTAAGGAAACATTGCTTCTAAGAGCATACCAAACTGCAGTGTCAGGTTTGAACCACAGTTGGTAAGAATGTTGATTAAGATACGTGGAATATTTAGAAGTGAGACGCTAGCAAGTGGAAATTTGACAAATGCACTGTAAAATAATGTACCTGCATGAAATGGAGAAGGTTGGAACATGATCATTTATATGGAGAAGCCTTCTCTTGCTTTCCACATTCTCAGCCTTAAAAACTTGCAATTAAACCAGCATTGCCAATAGGGAAGAATCTTCCACTTCACTTGAGGGTTAGCAGGCTTGCTTGGGTCGCGTATTTTTTTTCAGGCAGTCATGTGTTTTTTAATGTGCAGTTAGTGTCCTCCTCTCTTTTGTGTTGTATTTTGGTTCGGTCTCTAATTGTCTACTTTGCATTTTGTTCTTCTTTCTGGCTCTAGTTTCTAAGCCTTCGTGGTGATAAAGGGGAACAACTGATTTTACTGCATATTTTGGGGGGTCCTGTCGTGGTTGCAGAAGCAAATAAGTAAACATTTTCAAGCGAAGTTTCTAAATCCAGCCCCTGGCAGTGGTTCAGGAAGCTTCGCTGAAACTGCTGTTCCAGGGGCGTGGTCAGCCAGGACCCAGAATTTACTTCTCTTTTAATGCACAGTTTGCTGCCGGGAAACTACGCAGAAAATGCTGGTAGGACCGCTGCCTTGGGCAGCATTGGGCAGGCCATTAAGCATATGTCACTTTGGTCCTCAACACATTACTGCGTGCTGTTTCCTGTCCCTAGTATTTGCATTCTGAACCAGCTGCTACAGATTATCTAACGATAGCACTTAGAGATGTAAAATTTCCAGAATTTTTGAAGCTCGGGAAAAAAACCCCAATTTCCCCTGGTTTTATGGGGGAGAAACAGATTTTTTTTTTGAAAAAAAATGAAAAAAAATGCTACAGTAGCACTCCCCCCACTTTACTGCTTTAAAGTCATTCTGTTACTTTAGGGACATATATGACTATGAGCAATTTGACTTGACATAAAATTATCACAACTAGCATATTAAAATATAGTGTATCCAAATAATTATTACAAATATAATTTATTTTTAAATAACATTTATTTGTAATTGTAAATAACAAATGGAATAACAGTCTCCTGAACTGTTTACTAGTTTATGTGGAACAAAAAAAAACCCACAATGTTTACCAATTCAGAATTAACAATTATTCATATTTCCTCTCCACAGTATTACATAAAAATAAAATAAAAACCTCATACTTATAAAAACAATTGAAGAGGTGGAAATGTATAGAAGGGAGTGGGAATGGGCATGGAATTTAATCAGAAATATTTTTGTTGCTCTTTATTTTCTTCCAGTGGTTTGAGGCCTAGTGAAAAGGACAGAACAGAACCAAACATACCCACCCACATGCAAAAACAAATGTGAAACCTTTTTTGTGACAATAGCAGCATTTCCTAAAGGAAGAAATGCACCTTGTTCTTCCACTGGAGTTCTTCTGCTATAACCAAGACTTGCTTGTCTTCAGTGCACAGAAATTAGAATAATCTGATACTAGGCATATTTTTTAGAAATGATTTGGAAAATATTAGAACACCCTGTCTTAAAATATGTTATTCGTCACGTTAAAATAAAATATTCCATAATCATTTTCCCCTTTCCTTTTACCAATTTTTTTGGAAAAAACTATTTTCCGAATTTTTCCATTCCCCCAGGGTCTTCACATCTGTATTATTACTACTAGGAGTCATTATCTCCTCTGCAGAATCACATAGCTAATACAATTGTGCTCAGCAAGTGCTGCTGGACAGGAACACATGTGGGGACAAGATAAATGGTCTAGCTATTTAAGTTTGGCAATAAATGAGGTGTGCCATGTTATTAACAAACCAATTCTTTTTGTCAAAATAAGGCTGATTACATAGGCCATGGTACAAAACCATGATTTGACTGTTGAGAATAGGTGGTAGACACACTAATTCCACCCCACCCCAACCCAATTCCCCTCATCTTTCTTTATTTCCTCCTCTACTTGACTGGTTTGTAGTATACTGTACCTCATTTCTCCTTGCATCTGACTCAAACCAGCCGGGGTTGCACGCTATCTGGAAACTCAGATCCTGATAGGGTGGTTGCTGATGTCACAGACCTCCTTTGTGTCTGTCTCTCCTGGATTCTCTAAGTAGAATTTGAAGGAAGAGTGGAAGCAAGAGGCATGATATTGTTGATGCATGTCCAACAGCAATAGATATTGTGTGACAATAGAATCCACCATTCCATAAGTCAACTCAAAAAAACTGGGGAGACCCCAAACACAAAATTATAATTTTCACATTGGAACTCGGATCAGCACCAGCTTTGGCACAGACAGAGATGACAGTCTGCTCTTGTTTTGTACCAAACCTGGGGATGTTTGGGCAAATGGTTTTTGAGTTATGATTTTTAAAAAGCAAAACTGTTTTACCTCCATACAGATCTTGTAAATTAATGGCTGTGTCTTCCTTTATTGATTTAATCCATCTCATGTTAGATCTTCCTCTTTGGCCGCAGTCTCACTACCGTTTTCTGTGCACTTTTGCTGCGGAGAACTGCGTAGTAAAAGATTGCATCCTAACCGGGAAGGGAAGTAATTTGGTGCCCCGATCGACCACGCCCCCGGAAGCGCACTTTCACCGAAGTATATTAAACCACCGCTAGGGTTTGGTTTAAAAAACTTCCCTTAATGATACTCTAATGAGGTGCGACCCCAGAAAATACGCAGTAATTAGCTTCGTACTCAATTTCCTGCCACTTCCTGTGGGTCCAGGTTGTTATATGCAATGGAGACTTAGAAACTGAACACAGGAAAAAGGGAAAAGATGTGCAGTAATCAAGTAGAGACGGGCACAGAGCAGTAAAATACTACTCTGTTGACAGGACACTAACTGCGCATCAAACACCACGTGACCGCCCAAAAAACCCCACTACGCATCAAATTAAGATGCACAGAAAACGTTAGTGAGACCATGGCCTTTTTCTACTGCTCCACCCCACTTTCTCCAGCAAAACAGTCTATTTTGTCACCTCTGTATTTCCATTATATGTGCATGGAAGATTGGCATAATTTAATCATTTTTGTTTGGGTGAGAATTCAGGCTTAACACAGTTGACGTCCCACTTTTCTGCCTTTCTGTAATATCTGTACCAACGCCACATTTCAAGTGATTTTATTTTTGTCCCTATATTTCTCCACTATCTTTCTTTCCCATCCTGCGGATGCTTTTGCCCTTAGTTTCCAGTGAGATTCTTTGCTATGTCCAACCTCTTCCTTTTTTTTAATTCCAAAAAGCGAAGTGACATGTTTTGGATAGCATGCACACAATATGTTGTCCGTAGAGCTTTTGGTCTAATATAGTGTTTCTTCCTCAGCTTGCCTAACTCAAAGAAAGAGTTTGGAAATTGGAACATAAGTTTTCCAGTCTGCATTGGGCAGCAAGGGAATGGAAACATTAGTTTAACTGAGAGATTAAAGAGTATGTTTCTCCCTTGTACGTGTTGTACCTACTCACAGCTTTGCTTCACCGTTCCATGAAGTCCAAAACACCCTTTCAAACTACTTGGACACAAAGGGACTACTACCCCAAGCTGTCCTTGCTTGTATCTTCCCCCAGTAACCACAATACAAATCATCTTCTGGAATCCTCAACCACTGGGTAATTCCATGTGAGGAATAAAATCTCCAGTTTGTGAATATGATATACAGTATTGTGCTTCTGTATCCATGATTCAAAAAGCCAGGAACACTCTTTTCACAGGAAATGTGGCAGCCATCACAAACCCTTAAGGTCAATTGTGAGGCACGTCAATTGTACCTACACTTTTTGCATTAGTTATTTTATTCTTAGAAATTTGGTCATTTTTGTGTGATGCCTTATTCTTTTATTCCGGTGGTTTGTATATGTTTACATTGTGTTAGTGTAAAAACCATCCAGAGTAGTGGCCTGGCCACTAAATGGTAAGTTTTGTTGTTGTTCAGTCGTTCAGTCGTGTCCGACTCTTCGTGACCCCATGGACCAGAGCTCGCCAGGCCTTCCTATCCTCCACTGCCTCCCGGAGTTTTGTCAAATTCATTTTGGTTGCATCGATGACACTGTCCAACCATCTCATTCTCTGTCGTCCTCTTTTCCTTTTGCCTTCGATTTTTCCCAGCATCAGGGACTTTTCCAGGGAGTCCTCTCTTCTCATGAGGTGGCCAAAGTACTGGAGCCTCAGCTTCAAAATCTGTCCTTCCAGTGAACATTCAGGGTTGATTTCTTTCAGAATGGATAGGTTTGATCTCTTTGCAGTCCAGGGGACTCTCAAGACTCTCCTCCAGCACCACAGCTCAAAAGCATCAATTCTGCGGCGATCAGCCTTCTTTATAGTCCAGCTCTCACTTCCATACATCACTACTGGAAAAACCATAGCTTTAACCATCCTGACCTTAGTTGGCAAACTGATGTCTCTGCTCTTTAGGATGCTATCTAGGTTTGCCATTGCTTTCCTCCCAAGAAGCAGGCGTCTTTTTATTTCATTGCTGCAGTCGCCATCTGAAGTGATCAAGGAGCCCAAGAAAATAAACTCTGTCATTGCCTCCATTTCTTCCCCTTCTATTTGCCAGGTGGTGATGGGACCAGTGGCCATGATCTTAGTTTTTTTGATGTTGAGCTTCAGCCCATTTTTTCCACTCTCCTCTTTCACCCTCATTAAGAGGTTCTTTAATTCTTCCTCACTCTCTGCTATTAGTTGGTACCCAGCTACTAAATTGGAAATAAATAAATAAATATCCCTGCACAATACGGGGCCTGCAACGACAGCAGGAAAAGGATGCCAAACTTTACATAGCAAAGGACAGCTGGAAAGTTGACAGTGGTTGCAGTCAAGATGATCTACACTACAGGGTACCCTCTTCTGCTCACCAGCATTCACAACTGTTTGAAAAAACAGCCCGGACAGTGCTTTGCATCTGAGTGAGAAATGATTGACTGATGAAAAAAAAGACCCAGCCTTTGGGATCTTCCCTTGCACGGTGTCACTTTCTGAATGATAGTGAGCACAAGTCGGTACCCAGTAGATCAGCTAGAACGCTGCCTTTTGCGTCCTTTTTCCGAAGGTTTTAAAAAGAATTTATTTCTGTTTTGAGACGTATCCTGGTCATCTTAAAAACTGTGATTCTCAAACAAAGCACAGAAGTACAGTGGACCCATGTATAACAAGCGGTTTGTTTAACAGAAAATCTGCTTAAAGAAAAAAAATTCTGGAGATAGGGGGAAATTGCTTAACAGAATCGCCTATGGGTCAAATCGGTACAACAGAAAAATGGATGCGGTTAGGCATTAATCAGTTTTCAATGCATTCCTATGGGAAATTTGTACAAAGGAAAATTTGCTTAACAGAAGAATTTCATTTGGGACAAATTAATTCCTTTATACAAGGTACTACTGTATTCGTTTTGGGATGTGTGCATGTGTTTAGGTAACAGCTTCCAGACTTCTTGATGGCCAATGGGCTCGCTGGTCAGAGGAAGCTGTAGTCCCAAAAAAAGGAACTTTTCCTTAGGCTAAAGTTGTATGTTTGGTTTTGTAGCAAGGCAGGTGGATACTCTTGTCTTACTGTATCTGATGCCCTTGTTTATTGTTCATAAACACAGTCTGAAAGCTATGCCTGAAGATATCTTCTACTGCAGGGCTGTTCAACTTTAAACAGGCCAAGGTCTACTTTTTCTGGCCCAAAGTGCCTAAGGGCTACTACACCAAAACCTCTACTTATGAATTTTATCCGTTCCAAGCACATGCTCATAAGTAAAAACTTTCGTAAGCAGAGCAGTGGTTTTCCTTAGGAATGCATTGAAAACCAATTAATCTGTTCTGGAGGGAACAGATTTCAATGCGCCATGGCCCTTGAACTGCCCTGCTTGGCTAAGACAGTGGGCTGGCAGATCCAGAACTTTGCTGGGGCAGTGGTGGTCCTTGGGATGGGGGAGGGAGGGATGGAGAACTTATCCCCTCACTTTTTTTAATTGATGACCAGCGGGCTACTTTTGAACCCTTTGTGGGCTACCAGTAGCCCGCGGTCTACCTATTGGGCAGGCTTGTTCTATTGTAATCCCATACAGAGGTTTCTGGAGGCCCATCTTTCAGTGGCACAATAGCTAGCAAAAATGTTTCATGCCAACACTGGTGTCATGGAGAATTTTCCAAATGCTAGGAAAAGGAGGTACATAGAACATCAAAGTTCACAGGCTGTTTCACAGCATGTGAACTATGTACTGTATTCCTGACCTCCTGCCTTCATCTCAGTAGGCCAGAAAGGAAGCAAACTTTTGCCCACAACAGGATGTGAAATACAGCAGCAGAACCACACTGTCAGCTACAGTGAGCACCTCCAAGAGGAGGAAGCTTGTGACACGTGCAGTCTTGCTGCGGGAAATTTACTTGAGATCTCAGGAACGCCCACCTCCACTTATGCTCTTATGCTCTTGTGTACTTCACACTGTCCATCGGTAGCTGCTGCCATGGCTTCTTCCTCAGAGAAGCATGGGGGAAACCACTGTTCTGTGAAACCAGATTGACAGCTGGAAATGTTTGTTTTCGAGAACTATTGTTCCCAGGATTCTCCACCAATGCCTTGCACGCTGGGGGATTCTGAAGGGTGTGTGTGGAAAGGTAACTTTTCCAAACTGTGATTAAATTATATAGAAAAGGACTACAAAATGGCATGGCGGATCAAGTTTGATTTTAATTCTTTGTTCCAACATACAGTGCCTGGTTGTATACTTTAGAGCCAAGCTAAAGGTGAGTTATTAATGAGGGTGTGGTGGCTCAGTGAGCTAGAGCACTGAAACTGTTGGCTGCAAAGTTGGCAGCTCAGCGGTTCGACTCCCGGGTGCAATGCAGTGGCACAAGCTCCCGCTGTCAACCCCAGCTACTGCCAACCTAGCAGTTCAAAAACATGTAAATGCAAGAAGGTAAACAGATACTGCCGTAAAAAGTGGAAAGGTAAACAGTGTTCCGTGCACAGAAATGTGTTCAGCCATGTCAGCCACATGGTCACAGGCTTGCAGAACACTGGCTCTTTGGCTTGGAAATGGAGATGAGCACAAAAGTCAGACTAGCACTCATGTGCGGGGAAAACCTTTACCTTTTTTTAAAACCACATATGTACGATGTTGGTAGATAGACAAGAGTCTAATTTTAAAACTAAAAGGATTGTATGGGTAGGGAAAGCTGAATAGTTCAGCCTCGTTTTGGGAATTTCAGGGTGCAGTCAGATGTCTGTTATGCATAAACAGCCCAAATCCTCCATTTTCAAAGAGAGAGGTTTAGAAGCATGTGGCTTTCTCATTTAAATGAATAAGGGTTCAAGTGCTTGATTTTCATTAGATTGTTCCTGTTTTCGACTGCTTTGTGGTCAATACTTCATGCATTTCACATATAACGCATCACTTTTCCTTGGAAAAATCGAAGAAGAGCGGTGGACACGGAGTGGGAAATATCACCTCATCAGGTGAATTCATGCCTGACTTAATATTAAAAAGGGTCTGCCTCTCTCTAAAACCCTAAATCAGGCCTGCCCAACAGGTAGACCGCGGGCTACTGGTAGCCCACAAAGGGTTCAAAAGTAGCCCACCGGCAACCCATAAAAGTTCTCCACCCTTCCCACCCCCATCCCAAGGACCACCACTGCCCCAGCAAAGTTCTGGGTCTGCCAGGCCACTGTCTCAGCCGAGTGGGGCAGTTCAAGGGCCATGGCGCATTGAAATCTGTTCCCGCGGCTCTGCTTACGAAGGTTTTTACTTATGAACATCTGCTCAGAATGGACAAAAGTTATAAGTTGAGGTTTTAGTGTAGTAGCCCTTGGGCTCTTTGGGCTGGAAAAAGTAGACCTTGGCCTCTTCAAAGTTGAACAGCCCTGCCCTAAATCAACAGAGGGTGTGATCAGACAGCTACAAAGGTGTGCACCTAACCATATTGGAAAGGTACACTTTAATGGAAGTATGTCTGCTGGGGAATCACTCCATCCTGGCCCCTAAAAGAAAAACCCCAAAGACAGGCCAAAAAGACATGGATCGTAGTCAGGCTGGAGCACATTTCCCATTGTACTGTGTGTTCATTCGGAAAAAGAGTGTAGCAGAGACTGCACAAGTGGTCTGAACTGTGACCTATATCCCCATGTCATCACACCAAGAGTCTTATGGCACCAAGATTAGCGGATTGATGAGGGCACATGCTGTCCATTTACCTCCGATGTTTCCAGCCTGAAGCAGAACCAAACAGCAACATCACCTCAAAGGACAGATGTGAAAAATCACAGTTCCTGGTTCGTCCTTCCTCAAACCCCACTGCGTGCCTGGGTGGGGGGGTCTCTTCACTCGTGCATGGCAGGTCCGTCCTTGCTATATGACAAAAACTAATACATGTTATCATAAATGCAATAGACAGAAGCATGCACTTGTGTCCAGTTAATTATGGTATATACTCGAATATAAGTCTAGTTTTTCACCCCTAATTTTGGGCTGAAAAAAGGCCCCCTCAACTTATATTTGGGTCAATATTTTTGGCCACTGAGGCAAGTGATTGGGTTGGTGGCTAAAGGTTATTTTAAACATTGTGCGCCGCTTCTCCTGACCCCCCCTCCCCACATTGTGGGGGAGCAGCGTGCAATGTTTAAAATGACTTTTAGCCACCGAGGCAAGCGCTTGTCTCGGTGGCTAAAAGTCATTTTAAACATCGCACACTGTTCCCCAGCTCACAAAGGAGGAGCTGCCATGTCCTGCTGCATTTCCCACCTAGACTTATACTCAAGTCAATAAGTTTCCCCAGTTTTTTGGGGTCAAATTAGGGGCCTCGACTTATACTCGGGTTGACTTATACTCTAGTATATACGATACTTCATTTCTCCCCACAAGTCACTCCTGTTGTGACATAGGGCGCTTTTACATGACCCCTAAGATCTGCTGGCAACTTAAATTCAGACCAGAGATCTTAGGGGTTTGCTCCTCTTGCTGTGTCCCCACCCCTCCGCACTCCCTTGGTCCTGTCAGCGTGAGGGGAGGGAGAAAAAAGGGGAGAAAAGAATGCAGGCTCACCTCCGCTCTGCCATCGCGAGCTTCCCTGGGAAGCACTGCAGTCTCTTAAAGGGGTGGGGGGCAAAAAACAAACAAACAGAAGGCGAGGACAGCCCGGCACTCACTGCTTTACATCCGCATCAGAAATTTTTCACCTTCAGAGACCAGGTACTTGGAAAATGCGGTGGGACGTGCTTAAAGTCCAGAGCTGGTGGGAAAGCAATTTTAAGCTCCTCATCTGGGAGCCCTTTGCCTTGGATTTTAGGGGTCGTGTAAAAGTACGGTATATTTTGCACACCCAGCTTTGGACTATTTGTTTCTGTTATTGATGAAACACAAACAAAACAGAATTTGTTTGTTGTTAAAGTTCATCGTGTTTACAATGCTCACAAAAAGAAGTTAGTCCCAGCAAACCCAGAGAATGGTACATCAGCAATCTCAATAATTCTGCCTTCTCATTCAGACTGATTGCTGAACCCACTATGGGAGAAGATTAAAATGATTACTATGCTATCCTTATCAGGCTTAGAGCAGAATATCAGGTAAATAAGATGTCAATAGAGTAATACCTATTTTTTACTGGAATTAAATGGACGAGTGCTTTTTTCCCTTATACATTACTTTACATTAATTTCTGTGCCATATATTTGTTTTAGGTGTTTTAAAATTAAAAATTAAAAAATTCAGAAGGGAACAAATATGACAACCCTCAAGGTAACATGCATCAGCAGTTAGCATTGCCAAGTTAATGGCAGCAGGCTATCCCCTACATCAGTGTTGGCGAACCAACGGCACAGGTGCCAAAGGTGGCACTCAGAGCCTTTTCTGTGGGCACCCAACCGCCCCTTCACAGCCACCTGGATTCAGGTTAAATTGTTCTATTGGCACTTGGCAAAAAATTAGTGGGTTTTGAATCGCAGTTTGGACACTCGGTCTCTGAAAGGTTCGCTATCACTGCCCCATATCTTATTGCCAAAATCTGTTGGTCTGCTCTACATCCCTTAAGGGGAGAGAAATTAGGAACTGGCCATGTCTAATCATGGGGGTGGGGAAGGGAGTTTCCAAAGTGGAGTTTTTTTCACCATCAGTTTCTACTAAAGATGGGCACGAAATGCCAAAATGGCATTTCGTGTTCGTTATTCGGGCCCTGGGGTCTGCTTCGTTCCGTTTCCATTTTTCGGCCCCTGGGGCCCGCTTTGTTTCCGTTTCTTCGTTTTTTGGGTGCGGCAAGCTGCGGCCGCAGGTAGCCCTCCCAGGGCTGGGTGCCACTGGAGCCGGAGGTATGCGGGCGGGGAGAGCGTTCCCGTGGCCGCAGGGAGCCCTCCAGGGGCTGGGACAAGACTCCTGGGAGAGCCGTCCCGCAGCCCCGGGGAGCCCTCCCGGGGCCAGGCGCCGCCAGAGCCGGTGCCAAGCCTGCCGGGAGAGTGATCCCGTGGCCATGGGGAGCCCTCCCAGAGCCGGGCACTGCTCCAGTCACCACCCACAACAGGCCGCCACCCCTGGGGCACTGCCGAGCGCCGCCCTCCCTTGGGCCCCCTCCCCAAGGATTGATCTGCCCCGCCATCCGCCACCCCCATTGGGTTGCTACCCCAGAGCCCCACGCAGCGCCGCCCTAACTGGGGCCCTTCTCTCCTGGAACCACTCCACCCCGGGAGCCGCCGCCCCAGTAGACCACCCCCCGCACCCCCCAGGGCCTAGGCCTGGGAAACCTTTGGGGGTGCCGCTGCACTCCCCCCATGCTCCAACGATGCCCTCCGCTCCTGCTTCCGAGCCGGCTGCACCATCGCCGCTTTGCCATGTGGCCAAGATGGCGCCGGGCGCAGCCGAGCTTCAACATCCTCCCCTCCAAAGCCTGCTGAGTGCCAACAAAGAGGCCGAGATCCCGGGGCCCAGCCCTCATAAGGGCTCGGATCCCGCCTCTTCTCGTGAGACCGGCAAAGTCTCGTGTCGGTTCCAGCGGGGAGGGGGCAAAGAGGCTCCGCCAGGCCCAGCCCCCTCTCGCCACCCTCCGCTGCTCCATTTTTCATTGCGTGAGCGGCACGATGCCAGTAATGAAAACAAACAGAACCGAAGAAAATTTTCTTGGTTCTGTTCGGTTCAAGCCTGCCCCATCGCAATGGTCGTTATTCGTACCGTTACGTAACGGAACGAATAATGGAGAACGGTAACGAAAAAATGGTCGTTTCATGCCCATCTCTAGTTTCTACATAGGTGTTGAATGTCTGACTGTTTAATTAGATGCTATATATGATTGATATATCAGTATTGCTCTGTTACATATTTTTTGCTCTCGTTTTTACATTTATAATTTTGCTTAGCAGAAGCTGGTGTTATTCTTCAAGTAATATAAACATAAAAATATTTTAAATCACGTCATTGACTGCATCTCGTCTCTTTTGTCTTCTTCCATGCAGGTGATTGACACTTTATCAATATTGTCATGGACGCAAATTGCTCAAAGCAGAGGGTTCTTGTAAGTGGAGATGATTTTGACTTATACAGCAGTATACTGTATATCATTTTTATAAAGACACAGTATCATCATTTGGGATGACATATATCTCTGTTTTTAGTTTCTGCATCTCTCACAGACACTCTGTGTGTGTGTGTGTGTGTGTGTGTGTGTGTGTGTGTGTGTGTGTGTGTGTGTGTGTGTGTGTGTGTGTGTGGGCATCAAACAGGGATGTTATTCTTCTGACCCAAGGAAAAATATTAGGTGTCAGTGGCTTTGCTGGTCCACCAAAGTGAGGGCAACAAATGGATTTAGTGGAGCAAGATCTTCATCCATAAACTTCAGAGGGGGGCTGCCCCAGTCATGAGATCTTTATTATCAAGGGATTTCTTTAGCAGAAACTGCAGTTGGGTCTCAAGAGTAAAAGATGTTCCTACAGTTCTGTCATGTAAAAAAATTTCTCATGTTTTAATCAACCTGCATGACAGTGGCTTAATGCTTCTGAAATTCATTATAGAATTATTTTCTCACCCTAGAACAGGGGTGCCCAAACTTTTTGTAAGGAGAGCAGGATTTGGTGGCTGAGAATGTGTCAGGGGCCGGTTGCTCCCCGACCCTGCCACCCCACTGCAAGCCCCACCTGCTGACCCATAAGCTCCACCCACTGACCCCTTACAACCCCACCCGCAGGAAGGAAGGCAGGGGAGCAAGGGAGGGAGGGAGGTGGAAACCAAGAGAGGAAGGAAGGAAGGTGGGGAACAAGGGAGGGAGGGAGGGAGGGAGGGGTGGGGTACAAGGACGGGAGGGAGGGAGGTGGGGACCAAGGGAGGGAGGAAAGAAGGAAGGTGGGGACCAAAGGAAGCACAGGGAGCCGTGGCCACAGGTTGCCCCTTGGAAGAGGTGATCTGTGTGACCTTGCACGCCCCCAAGCTCCAAAGCGGTGGCGACGGCTCACCTGCCAGCCCACCCCAAAGCTCCTTGGCGGTGGTAGAGGCCCGCTGGCCTGCCCACCCCACACTTTCCCCTGCGGTGCCAGTGGCGGCAGACTGCCCAGCCACCCAGCCGCCCAATCTTCCCAGCGGTGTCAGTGTTGGCAGAAGATTTAAAAGAAAAAGCATGGGGTGAAGGAGGGGGAGGGAGTTGCGGGCCAGCCAGCCGTGGGCCACTCAGAATGGCCTGACAGGCCAGATTTGGCCCCCGGGCCAGACTTTGGGCAGGCCTGCCCTAGAATCATCTGTGTCCTTTTGAGTTCTAGGTTGCCATTCACTATTTAGTCTGAAATAGGTAGAGTAGATCAAGGGGAATAGCCAGCGTAAATACCCCCTCCCATCAATCTCTGTTAAAAAGTCAACCCAGAGCACAACTAATGTCATCCCAGTTCTGCACCACAGCCTGAATCTGAACTGGAATGCATCAAGGCAGTCTTTCCCTTCCAGGGAGGTCTCTAGCTGATCTGCCACTACCCTCTCAATAACCTTGCCCAAGAATGAGATACTGCATTGGCAATTGGACAGAAGTTATTAAGATTATCCGAAGCCAACTAGGGGTGTTTCATGAAGGTATCCCTTCCCTCAAATATACATTTACAATACTCCCGACCCATGCAGTCATTATCGCCCCCTTTGTGACTTTTTGTCAGCCATACTGGGCGAGAGGGTTGTATGTCAACAGCTCACCAGCGCTTGGAGACTTCCTCTGCTGACAGTAGGTCAAATTGAACCAAATATGGAGGGAGAGATGGTACAGCGACAGTCATTCCCCAGGTGGACTAACCTGCTGGTGAAGTCAAGGTCAGGGCAGAGAGCCTCAAGTTTTCTCTTTAAAAGGCTGCAAACTGATTGCTGGAAAAATCAGAATGAGGCCTAAACTGACCTGGAACAATTCCACTTGATGGTTTGCAGCCTCCCCTATAATCCTGATGTTAAATGCCCCCTTTGCCATTTTAAGACATTGGCATAAGACATTGGCATGCCTTCCAGTCATGATCTGAACAGCAGCCATATTTGGAGCTGACTAGCTCCTCCTCCATCTGTTCTCTAGCCAGCAGCTCCTCAGTATACCAGAGGGCAGAGCAAGCTTAGAAGCAGAGAGAGCATATGGGGGCAATTGTGTCCGCTGGCCAGGTTGATACCATCTATCGATCTGGGCTTAGATAAGATCATCTACCAGGTCAAATATCAACTTATTTGTGCTGCAGTTCTTCAAAGTTTATCCAGAAGAACTTTGGGGATACATCAGCTTCTCTGTGATGTTTCCTGATATGATGAGCATGCCAGGAAGAAGTGTGGCAGCGAATGGACTATGTCATCTCTTCACATCTACCGTATAGACCAAGATTTGTTATTGTATAATCTTCCATTGTCAAGAGTCCAATACATCAGAAGGAACTATTCAGTTCCTCTATAATAAATGGCTAATATTTGGAAGTGCAACAAAATGATCACTTAGGGCTGAATCCGATTGTTATTCTTCACTAGAGTAGATCCATAGAATGAATGCTACTTCCATAAGTATTGATTTAATACATCCTATGCATTTGGTGGTTCACAGTGTGGTGGAGTGTATACAGGACAGACTAGAACTCTGGAGAACAGGGTTCAAATCCCCACTCACCTATGGAAACTCACAGGGGGAGTAGAACTAGAAAAACCACTCCTTAAATATTTCACTTACCTTGAAACCCTATTAGGAGCACTATAATTCGTCTCCTACTTGCTGGCACAGAACACACACACACATTCTTTGGGTGAGGATGTGTTCAGATGGCTGCAAAGGAGCATGTCTGATCACTCTAGAAAAGGGTGCTGTAACAGGAGTGATCTCCCATAAAACAACCTTGCTGTCTAGCAAACACCCCAATAGTAGAAGCCCTGCGGCTCTATCCAAAAAATTCAGCTTAGGCATGGATCAAGTTGGACTGGGGTGACTGGAATGGACTTCTCCATATATCATATAATTGTCAGGAAAGAGAAGACACTGGACTGCTCTACATGTGCTCCAGATTGCAATCTATTTCCCTCTGTGTAATCCAGGCATGTCCAGACGTTGGCCCTCCTGATGTTTTGGACCACAGCTCCCAGAATTCTAAGCTTAGATTGCCAGTGACAAAGGACTGTGGGAGTTGCGGTCCAAAACATCTGGAGGGCTGAAGTTTGGACATGCCTGCGGAGTGTGCTTTTCTTTGGACTAACCACAAAGTTGCTTCAGCTTTAAGGATTCAAACTAAGGGTGCCATCAGAGACAGGAAGTTTGTGTGTGTGTGTGTGTGTGTGTGTGTGTGTGTGTGTGTGAGAGAGAGAGAGAGAGAGAGAGAGAGAGACAGAGAGAGAGAGACAGACAGAGAGAGAGAGAGAGACAGAGACAGAGACAGAGACAGAGACAGACAGATAGACAGATTGCCTGGAAAGGATCACTTTCTAGGGAGCAGTCTCTCTCTCTATTTTTAAAAATAAATTTGAATTTCCACACATAAAAGGGTAACTAACAAGGATGGGCAACAGCTTAGAATTCTATAGGTTAATAAAAGGATAGTGTTACATGGCATGTTTACATTATGTCCATTATTTTGACCATGACAGTTATGTTACCTGTTATACTGTTGGAGCAATTTAGCTACTGAGTTCTTTTTCATCTAAAGTTGTAGAGTGGTTTCCCAGCTTTCTTGGGAGCAGTCTCCCTTAAAGCAACTCTTCTGTTTGCTTGGGAATCACTCCAGCCTGTCCCCTAGAAGTAGTAAGTCTAAATCCAGGCCAAAAAGACCTAGCTTGGGCATGGATCCGGGGCAGGCTGGACTGTAATTCCCCTTATGTCATGTGATTGCTGGGAAATGGTTGGCACAAGAGTACAAGCAGTCCAGCATTCAGTCTATTTCACTTTGTGATCATCCCCTAAGTCAGTGGTTCTCTATCTTGAGTCACCCTGATGTTTTTGGACTGCAGTTCCCAGAAGCCTTTGCCATCAGCTGTGCTGGCCGGGGTTTCTGGGAGTTGCAGTGCAAGGACACTGAGGTGACGCAAGATTGAGAACCACTGCCCTAAATTATAATAAGGAAACATCCAGTAAAATCAATGTGAGTTTTGTTAGTCACGACTAACTTAAGACCTATGGATTTCAGTGAATCCGCTTTGAGGCTTCTGAATAAAATTCACTCCCCACCTCA
This sequence comes from Phrynocephalus forsythii, assembly GCA_029282475.1. NCBI lineage: Eukaryota > Metazoa > Chordata > Lepidosauria > Squamata > Agamidae > Phrynocephalus > Phrynocephalus forsythii. The sequence continues at coordinate 10,939,708 of JAPFRF010000011.1, forward strand.
CCACATGTATGTCTTGTTAATTTGAATGTGGATGTTATAGTCTGATCTTTAATAAGTTTTTTGGTTATTTTACAGGCCATTCCCTACAGAAGATAGCATTGCTGATGATGATGTCTACAGTGGCTTATCAGATCAGATTGAGTAAGGAACAAGTAGATTCCAAGACATTTTTATCCAGAATGTGTGTGTGTGTGTTGTGTTGTTACAGTCATGACCGACTCTTCGTGACTCCATGTCCATGGAGTTTTGTTGGCAGGAGTACTGGAGTGGTTTGCCAGTTCCTACTCCAGGCGCCTACAGCACCTGGTATTCCCCGGGGGTCTCCCATCCAAGTACTAACCAGGGCCGACCCTGCTTAGCTTCCGAAATCAAGCAAGATCGGATGTGCTTAGGGCATCTAGGCACCTGTTTTATCCAGAATATATATCCAGAATATATATCCATAATTGCTTCCCCCACCTCACCCCCAGAATGGTTCCTGGGCCTTTACCAAATGTACAACATTAGAAATTCAAAAGAAGAGCTTTTCCTGTCTCCTCAAAATGAAAATCTTATCCTGCTGAATATATTTTGCCCACATAATTCTCTTAAAAAGGAACTCTCCCGTGAAAAAAGCTGCCAGCCATGCTTGTGCCAACAAAAGACTATGAAACTCTTTGTCATTCCACCCAAGCACAAAGGAGATCAGCAGAAATGTCAAGTTTTGAAAGAATGCACCCCTAAGAAGTCTGCTTAGTGCAGCAAAGGAGGGTTTAGAGAACAAGTTCTTCTGCAGAAGGCTTTTTATTCCAAAATAGATTTTATTCACAGAATTTTACAAGGGGTCCAGACATCATCTTTAGTTTGCAGCCTACTCACATTCCTGCTTCTTCTCCCTTTTTCCTTAACGAGAAAGAAAATAATTAAGGAGGGGAAAATAAAAGAGATCCATAACACCTTTTGGCTAATAGTGCTAGGAGTTCTCACCAGGGGTAGAGACATACAGAGAGAAAAGGTTTTCAGATATTCTTCCCAAGTTCCTAAACTATAATAGAATTCTGAGCGGAGTGGAAAAATGCCATCACATATCCTCTACTTTGGCCCCCTTGAACCGGTAACCTTTGTTGTTTCCATACCAACTTCAAGGTGATGAGGCTTACAATCAAAGCCTTAAACGGTTTAGGACCTTGATACCTGGCAGAACGCCTCCTTCCAGCGAGCTCAGCTTGTCCCACACAAGCCTCTTAGGCTGGGCAATTGAGGATATTGACCCCAGGAGAGGCCCGGAGAGAGAAGACGACAAAACGTGCCTTATCAGCCATCACTCCCCATCTCTGGAATGGTCTCCCACTCAAAATATACCTGGCCCGTTCAATGGGAACTTTTAAATGGTCTTTGAAAACCTGTTTCTTGTGTTGCAAATTGTTGTCTTTACCCACCCACACCCACCCCGCCGCCCCAGCACGATGCAAGGAATCATAGGACATACATCTCAGGTCACGCAGTACCACTTACTCACGCCAGCAAAATGTCTGGGATTCTTGCCTGTACATGAGAGAAAAACAGCAAAAATAAGAAGCCATCAACTTCATTTCCTGCTATGTCACCTATACTTTGCCATACACAGTGGCACCTTGTATAAAGGAATTAATTCATTCCAAATTTTCCTTTATACAAATTTCCCATAGGAATGCATTGAAAACAGAGTAATCCCTAATCGCAACCATTTTTATGTTGTACGGATTCTCCCCATAGGCGATCCTGTTAAGTAAATTTCCCCTCTCTCTGGAATTTTTTCTGTTGTACAGATTTTATGTTATACAAACCATTTGTTATACGAGGGTCCACTGTATAGGCAAAGGAGAGATTTCTGCAATCCTTTTGTTTTTCATGGTGAATGTTGTTACCGCATCACAGGCCTTTGGGTCTGGAACTGCTGGACATGATCCTAATCTGACCACTGGCCACTTTCCAGGTTACATGGCCACTGATCTGTAATGACAGGAAGGAGTACCTGGTGTGAGTCAGAAGCAGCCAATGTCACATGTAGGGGTGTCTCATAGGAAAGTCCTTTATCTTCTTAGGATGGCCCAATGTCAAGATATATTAGAGGGAGCCTGTTTTCTAAGTGAGTTGAGGAACGTTTCAGGGTTAACTATGAACTCTCAGGCACACCCAGGCCTTTTTCTTGACCTTGAGAAAATTCAGCCCTTTTTCTTGATCTCTAGGTGTTGTCCTCTACCTCCTTTGCATGCCCACTAGCCCTGTCCCCAAGTTTAGAGTGGTGCGTATAAGAAGAGCCCTTCTCCCCCAGTATTATCCTGCCATTGCTCAATCCCAGAAGAAGACTTCAGCATTTTGTTACATTAGTTCTTTTCAAAAATAACTTTCCAAGCTCTGAGTCTAACTTAATGGTCGCTGCTCTTTAGATCTCAGGTTCTAAATCTTAGGTTTAGAATCTGGTGAGATCTCGCAACACAGTTTAGCTAGTTTTCAGCTAGTTGTATACAACATTTTTAGTGTGCAGTTGTTGGGGCTCATTACGCAAATTTAACAGGGAATCCTTCGGACAATGTCATCCTCTCATAACCTCACATGACTTCTCACTACTTCTGCCTTCTTTTCCTTATCATAAGGAGTGTGTTCAGAGTGCAGTTTTATCGTGGCCTCAGTGTAATCACACATTCGCTAACATGGGAGAAGGAGGGGGTTTAAATGTTCCCCTCTTTAGTTTGCACTCCTCACATATTTTCTCTGTCTTTCTTCTGTCTTCACATTTTCTTACTAGGAAAAAAACTTACCAAGACAAAAAAAAGGACAGAATATATTTTAATTGTGAGCATCAGAAGCTATTTGCCTAAAAGCAAAACTCTTTTAAGAATCGGCATAAAGGGCCTTCTTAGTGATAGCATTTAAAGGACCTCTATCCGGAAGCACCTAATGCCACATTTAAGGTTATTTGCTCTTGGGGAGAAGTTGGCAGATCCTTCACCTCTAAATGATAACCAGATTCAACTCTCCACGAACTTGACTCCCCCCCCCCGGTTGATTTTTCGCACACACACACCCCACTGTTCTCCAAAACCAAAACAGTCTGGGTGATGCTCCCTCTCCCTTTTCACCAGTGACACCATGGAGGAAGATGATGATCTGTATGATTGTGTGGAGACGGAGGAGGCAGAAGGGGATGAGATCTACCAGGACCTAATGAGGTCAGAGCCAAGTGTCATGCCAGTAAGTTTTGGAACCCCCTCACATTGTTCGCTGAAAGATATAAACATTACTGAAAATGCCGTCGACTCTAGTAGTACGCCCAGGCTGGGGATTTATGAGATTATTTTTTAGGCTAAGGTTTGATGGGCCACTTTGGGGCATGTTGGCTCAGTGGGCTAGAGTGCTGAAAACTGTCGGCTGCAAAGTCAGCAGCTCAGCGGTTCGAATCCCGGGTGCCACAAAGCAGATTGAGCTCCCGCTGTTAACCCCAGCTTCTGCCAACCTAGCAGTTTGAAAGCATGTAAATGCAAGCTGGATAAATAGGTACTGCCACAAAAAGCGGGAAGGTAAACAGCCTTCCGTATGCTGAAATGCACTCCGTCATGCCGGCCACATGGCCACGGACTTGTACAACACTGGCTCTTTGGCTTGGAAACTGAAATGAGCGCCACCCCTAGAGTTGGACATGACTAACACACATATGCGGGGGGAACCTTTACCTTTACCTTGATAGGCTATATCATATTCCTTCAAGTCCATACTTTCTGGACTATCCCAAAGATGAACAGAGACTGGAATCCTAATATAATAGATAGATTAGCGGGAAAAAGTACCGCTTTCAAATACAATGGTACCTTGACTTATGAATTTAATCCGTTCTGAATGCATGCTCTTAAGTCGAAATACTCTTAAGTCGAGGTACCTATCTAAACATTTTTTGAAAATAGTTAAAAAAGAAACAAAGAGAAACAAATATTTGTAAGTCAAGCAGACCATATCTAAAATTTGTAAGGCGGCAGTTAAAACGCCAACAGTTTCCCGCTCTTAAGTAGAGTTGCTCTTAAGTCGAGCTGCTCTTAAGTCAGGGTACCACTGTATTTGTAATAGACACACCTTAGAACGTGGATGCTCAGCATATAGCCGATAGGCAGCAAATAGTTCCATAGCTGTCTTTCATATCTCCTGTAGATTTTAAGTGCTTTAGAAATAATGGGGGAAAAGAAAATTAGGGAGGGCGTTTTTAATTCTGATTTAAACTTGAGCCATTCATAAGATCTTTAAGGTGACCTATTGCCAAAAGTTTCAGTGTATGCTTGAACTGCACCGCACTGCCATTTTTGATAACACGGCTCTCCTGTTTGGTGTTTCTTCCTCAGCAGAGGATGACTGAACTGGATAAAAGGAAATGTTGCCTTCAAGAGATTCAGCAGACAGAGGAGAAATACACAAACACACTAACATCCGTTCACCAGGTATTTATGCCCCCATGGCTTCTTTCTGTTCCACTGTTTCTGCAGCTCAGTTCAGCTCAGCTGCTGAATTGAATTTCTCCGGTCTTCAGAAATCGCAGGCTTACTAGAATTTTTGAATCGAGAGGGCGAGCAGTGAACCACTGTAATAGACAAATAAAGAACAGGGCTCAAATCCCAGAGAAATTCTGCTCTGTGGAAAATCCTGCCCAGGTCATATGGCAGGATCAGGCAGATTGTGCAAGTGTGGCTACTGCACAAACAGGGATCATTATTGGGAAAATCTGCTATCCACACGCGCAGCGACAATTAGTACAGTAGTAGTAGGGATTTCTGCTCAACAGAAGCTTCATGGGATAATGGCCCAAGAAATCACCAAGTACCTTTTCATTTGGAACGAATTAATTCCTTTATACAAGGTAACACCGTACATTAAAATGCAGAAAGCTGGAATAATTTGCTAAATATTCTTGTTGTTTTAATGCTCAACTGGGTGTACAAAACATAGCAGTTTGGGAGGGCACTTTACTAAGTGACACGTGCAGGTTTCACACACTTCCATCTTAGATGCATCCCTGAACCCAACATTTCTCCACACATGTTGTATGAGAATCTGGGGAACCTGTACGGCTTGAATGTGAGGTGGCTAGCCAAGATTGGCCATAAGATAGTATCTGGAAGTTGAGTCATTAAAATGCAGAAATGAAGCTGTTTGGATGAACAGCAAAACGTTTCTATCTCTCAAAAAAGAAGTCCAGTAGCCATGACTCAACTTCCAGATAAACTCACCTGGATGACTGAGAATCTTCACAGCCATAAGATAGTAGTATCTACATGCCAAACCCAGGCAGCTAGGTGCCCTAATGGGATTACAGTCTTATTAGGGCAGGAACTATTATGGGCAATACGGCAGCGGTGTGTGTGTGTGTGTGTGTGTGTGTGTTTTGTGAACTGCTGCTAAGCTCTAGCTAGCATTCTCTTTAATCCAAATGTAGGAAATATACAGTAAATTCTTAAGATTAAAATATGCCCTCATCTTATTTTCAACATGCACATCTCAGGTTTCTTTGGTGGGATAAGGGAGACATTGGCAGCCTGCAGGAAAACGTTTTCCTTTTCCTGAGTCTTCACGGGTTCCTCATTGATTTTAGTGTCATTTCCCTTAATGCCACAAAGTTCTATTTTGAGATAAAGTTACTTTCATAAAGTTACTTTCCTTAATTTGAAACTCCCAGCGTTCACACACACTGGCACACCACCCAAGATGGCCATGTTTTGTCACATCCTGATAAGGATACCTGACTCCTCCAGGCGTCCTACAGAGATTAGCAATCCTCCCAGGCACAGAAGAGAAACTTATGATTCCTCCTAGCCGGCATTATCCCACCCAAGAGTAGATTTCCATAAACTTCTGTAACAAAACAGATAAGGGCTTTTGGTTTTGCAATGTAAACTAGATTCATGGAACGTTTTTCCAATTGAATGTTCACTTTTCTCAGCCATCTTGGAGGCACATTTTAAAAGAACTTTTAAGCTTTCGGGGAGCCCTGCTGTTACACAGCCCATAATACCAACTTTTCCAACTTCTGATCGGTCACTTGTTAGCCCAGTGCATATATTTATTACCCTTGAATTCTGGTTATTGTCAGATAAATTCCATCAGTTTGTGCTCTTTCCAGCATTTCTTGAAACCTCTGCAGCTGTTTTTGCCACCTCAGGACCTGGAGAACATTTTTATTAACATTGAGGTAAGATACACTGCTGTACTTGGCTGTAATGGTTTTCAGAAGCCCTGCATTGTCACACCTTGATGTAGTCAGTTTACTGCATTGTACAGTATTTGCCTGTTGTCAGAGTTAATTAAAGTTAGTTTCATTTAGCTAACATACAGCAGAACAATATGTATACAGCAAAGTGCAAAGGGTTTTGTACTTCCTTAAACAAAAATGTGACTAAAAATTTTCAGGATCTATTCCTCACTTGTACACTATTTATTTATTTATACAGTTTATATGCCACCCACTACCCAAAGGTCTCTAGGTGGCTTACAACAATTAAAATGAACAATTAAAAACATTAAAATACAATGCACTTAAATTTGCCATCAGAACCCACAAGCTATGTTATATCAGTTAAAAAACCTCTGGAACAGGAACGTTTTTACCTGGTGCCGAAACGTCACCAGTGTCGGTGCCAGGCGGATCTCGCTCAGGAGGGTGTTCCATAGCCTGGGAGCAGCTGCCAAAAAGGTTCTATATCTACAAGCCATCTCTCTCACCAGCTTGAGGGATGGCTCTTTAAAAAGGGCTCCCTGGCTAGATCTTTATTGCTAGCTAGGTTCATATGGAAGGAGGTGGTTCTTCAGATATCTAGAGCCTAAGCTGTTATAGGGCTTTATATATCAAAACATGCACTTTGAATTGGGATCAGGCAGGAACTGGTAGCCAATGTAGCTTATATAGAATTGGCATGATGTGATCCCTGGTGGCCCCACCACTCTCCAACTGCACCACACAATTCTGAACCAGTTGCAATTGCTGCACCATCTTCAAAGGCTGCCTCATGTACAGTGAGTTGCAATCATCAATACGGGATGTTACCAGTGCATGCATAACTGTCATGAGGCTCCACTCGTCCAGGTAGGAGCACAGCTGGTATAATTTCCATAGCTGAAGAAAGGCACCCCTGGCCACTGAGTCCACCTGGGCTTCCAGAGTTAGACCGGGGTCCAGGAACACCCCCAAGCTGCGGACCCTGTCCCTTAGGGGGTGTGCAACCCCATTCAGAACAGGGAGATGGCCCTTCTAGCCTGTCTGGTGGAGCACCCACTACCAGCATTTCCGTCTTGTCTGGATTGAGTTTCCATTTATTAACCCTCATCCAGTCCATTATCCAGTCCAGACACGAGTTCAGCACAGAAACCGCCTCACCTGGATTGGTGGAAAATGAGAGGTAGAGCTGAGTATCGTCAGCATATCGCTGACTCCTCAACCCAAACCTCCTGATGACCTCTCCCAGCAGTTCCATGTAAATGTTGAACAGGATGGGAGACAATATAGAGCCCTGAGGAACCCTGTGATGTAAATGCCACGGGGCAGAGCAATTGTCCCCCAGCACCACCTTCTGGACACAGTCAGCCAGGAAGGAGCAGAACCACTGCAAAACAGTGCCTCCGACCCCCAACCTGGCCAGCCTATCCAGAAGGACACCGTGGTCGTTTTTTACTATAAATATTTTCTTTTTAATGATGAAAGCCAACTTGGGTCCTTTTTAAGGTGAAAAGTGGGGTGAAAATATATTAAATAAAGACATAAGAAGCCGCTTCTTGCTGTCACATAACAGTTCGTTATGTGTGCATAGATGTGCTGGTTTACTTTGTGCTCGAGAATTCCAGGAGGAACTTGTTATTTACCAGCTAGAAGCACTGAAAGTTGCTCCCTTTGCCTTCTACATATGTAATAAAGGAAAAGGGTCTCAGCACAATTTCATTTCAGTGTTATAATGTTCGTTCTCTTCCCTCTTAAACAAAGTGGCCCCGTTGTGATTCTTCAGGAGATACTGTACATGCATAGAGGCTTAATGGGGCTGCACCCCTCCCCTGAGAGTTATGGCAGGGGTGTTTTGCTTACCAGGGATAAATTGACTGAAAGTTACAATTTGGCTTACGTTGCAAACAGAATTTCAGCCACACTATAAAAAAAGTACACATGACGCAAATGCATTCAAATGTATCCTCTTAGCCCCTTGAAAAATGCTGTTTATTTGATAGTAATGATCTCACTCCTACTCAGTTCGCATCTGGTGCTTCATTAGTGACCTAGATTAAAGAACTGACAAAAGAAAATATTTTTTCACCCAGCGCGTTGTAAGTCTATGGAACTCCCTGCCACAGGATGTGATGATGGCATCTGGCCTGGATGCCTTCAAAAGGGGATTGGACAGATTCCTAGAGGAAAAGTCCATCACGGGTTACAAACCATGATGGAGATGTGTAATCTCTAGGCTTTAAACCAGGGTACTTCAAAGGCCAGATGCAGGGCAGTGGTATCAGGAGACAGATATCTAGTCTCATGCGCTCCCAAACGCATCTGGTGGGGCCACTGTGAGATACAGGAAGCTGGACTAGATGGGCCTTTGGCCTGATCCAGCATGGCTCTTCTTATGTTCTTATGTCCTTGTTTTGCGGCGTCCCCTTTGTAACCATTAGATATCAGTGTGGCATTGCCTGGGTGATTTTCACTCACCTCTTATTTCCGCTTCTGAGATAACTCATTTGCAAGGCTGTTGTTTTTCCAGGCAAGGATATTGCTGCTTGTTTCCTGAAAACCACAGATAGGAAAACATGGTTACCAGCATTCCGTACACGTGGTGGTGGTGGGGTGGTTTCTGGATTCATTATTCTTCCCTGCTGATTCAGCTTGCATGAGGTGTCTTCTCTCCTCACTGCCTCTCTTGCTGTCACACCCAGAGATGTAAAATTTCTGGAAATTTTGAAGCTTGGGGGGACGGACTGTTTTTTTCGGGGGGAAACAATTTTTTGGAAAAAGTGAAAAATGCTACATTAGCACTCCCCACCCCCTTTTACAGCTTGAAAGCCATTCTGTTACTTTACGAACATAAAATATGACAATGGACAATTTGACTTGGCATAAAATTAGCACAACTAGCATATTAAAATATAGTGTCTCCAAACAATTATTACAAACAGAATTCACTTTTAAAATAATATTTATTTGTAATTGTTAGTAACAAATCGAATAACAATCTCCTGAACTGTTTACTGGTTTATGTGGAACAAAAAAACTCTACAAAATAATGTTTAAAAATCCAAAATTAACAATTCATATTTTCCATAGTATTAAATAAAAATAAATAGCTCATTCTCATAAAAAGAACTGAAGAGTTGCGAAATGTATAGAAGGAAGTGGGACTAAAGTTTCAGTGAATGGGAGCCTTGTTGCGCAGTGGTTAAATGCCTGTACTGCAGCTAAAACTGTGTTCACAACCTGGGGTTCAATTCCAGGTAGCCGGCTCATGGTTGACTCAGCCTTCCATCCTTCCGAGGTCGGTAAAATGAGTATCCAGCTTGCTGGGGGACAATGTGGAACCTGCATAATTAAATTGGAAACTGCCCAGAGAGTACTTGAAGTGCTATGGGGTGGTATATAAGCAGAACACTTTTTTTTGCTTTGGGCATGAAATTTAATCAGAATCATTTTTGTTGCTCTGTATTTTCTTCCAGTGTTTTGAGGCCTAGTGAAGAGGACAGAACAGAACCAAACACACCCACCCACATGCAAAAACAAAAGTGAAACCTTTTTCTTGCAAAGATAGGTTACAGGCGTTACCTTTATAGGCCACTAATAAAAAAACAACAAAGAACATTGCAAGCTTTCACGTGTAAATCACTCTTCTTCAAAGTAGGTACCAGAAGTTCAGACATGGTAAAAGATGTGCTTTATCAGGAGGTTACTTTTAAAGTCCTTTGTTAGATGATGTCCTTAAAGTCTATGGCTAGATGATGTTGCAGCCACGGCAGGAGTCCTGTTAGAGGCAGGAAGTTGGAGGGCAGTTGTAAAAGCTGCTTAAGCATTGGGTTTCACACACCCCGTTCTTCAAACAAAGGAATATGGGTTATACACCACCCCTACTCCCTCACCCATCTCCATATGGCTCTTTCTTTTTCTTGTGACAATAGCAGCACCTCCTAAAGGAAGAAATGCATCTTGTTCTTGCATTGGAGAGTTCAGTTTGTCACCTAGGACTTGCTTGTCCTCAGTGCACAGAAATTAGAATAATCTGATACTATGCATGTTTTTTAGAAATGATTTGGAAAATATTGGGACACCCTGTCTTAAAATATTTTATTCATCATGTTCAAATAAAACATTCCATAATAATTTTTTCTTTTTTCAATGTTTCCAAATTTTGGGGGGAAAACCCCAAAAGGCCTCAGGAAAAAAACAACCAGGAAAAAACTCCCCCCCCCGAATTTTTCCGTTTTTTTTTTTTCTTGGACCTTCACATCTCTAGTTACACCTAGTGATGTAAATAGGCCAGGCTACAGCGTTAGTAACAGTGCCCGTAAAAATGAGTTTGGATTGTGAGGAAGGCATGAACAAATACTGGAATGCTGTGAAAGCATTACTTTGAGCTGTATCCACATAAAGTGTGGCAGGCTAAACATAGAGTGGGAGTTAACCATCTCCAACGTGTCGCTACTTATTGATTTTCTGCTGAACGCTACCTGTTTGAAGACTGGAGGATATGTCGAAAGACTCTTCTATGAATCTTGCAGGACTTTCCCAAAGGATTTCTCCTTGACAAACGAGAGGAATGTTTGAAAAAGGGATCACTTACTGTAGAGAAAAGACAAATAATGTTTCAAATATGTTTAAATCCAGAAACCTAATTCTTGGCTCTGTTCTTCCTCAGTTCTTAAATTATAAAGTTATATATATATATTTTTTTCTCCATCAGGAACTTTTAAAGGTCCATCAGTGCTTTCTGGCAGATCTGAAGAGTGCTTTGTCTTTTAGCAATGCCCAGAACCTCTACCAGGTGTTCATCGGATACAAAGAGAGGTAAGAGTCCCTCTTCTAATTGCAATTAATACTAAGGCCATCTTACTGGCACAATAGCTTCCAGGTACCTTCCTATTCAGCCTGATGTGAATTATAAGCCAGGCCTCTTATCTTTTCCCACACTTGCTAGCAATGGCTTCTCCAAATCAAAGTGGAAGGCATACTACTGTCTCCAGGCACCTTCCTGTTGCTAATTCTTCTCTCTCATCCCAGTGTCATCATTGAATGGTCTTCTTGGCCTGTTAACTAAAAGGTGCAAGATGCTGAGAACTGTTTTCATGTAAGCTATGGGCGAAGGTGTGTGTGTCCCAGGTTTGTATTTCATCGAGGTTGACCACAGTGATGGTGATGGTGACACACATGCTTTTTCAGTGCGTGTATGGGAAAAATAATGTGTGCGCAGCTGCATGCATGAAGTGTACTGATTGTGTTTATCCCACTGTGAGTTAGATGGATGTGGGAGCTGATATGAGCTATTCTGTAAAGTACAGTATTGGAATATAGGCATTGACCATTACTGTTCTTTGGGACCTGGAGCAGGGCTTTCATATGGTTCTATCTTTTTAATGATTCATTCCATGCTCGGGTGGTTAAATACAGCCATAACATTGCAATCTCCATGTCCCCAACATATGCCTTTACATACGGCGGTCTCCTTTCCATTATGTACGCTTTGCAGTGTGTAAGCACTTTGTCCTAATCCCAGATATTTGGATGTTCCTTATGATTTGTCCCAGTTTTAAAAAAATGGAAATGAATCCATATATACTGAAAAAGCAACCTGCTAATTACAGGTTCCCCTTGAAATTAGGCTTAAGTCTTGCTTAAAATTCAAATCTGGGCTTTTCATCCAAAGCCAAAGCTACATATTGCTCTACAGTGCCTGTGGTGCCCAACCCACTACCATTACAGAATTCAAACTCCAATTTTTCTCCACAGCAGTTTGGATCTTCTTTTATGCCGCTGTGTTTCTCTTCACCTTTAGGTTTTTGCTGTATGGTCGATACTGCAGTCAGGTAGAAGCAGCCACTAAATACCTAGATCAGGTAGCTAACACCAGTGTGGATGTGCACATGAAACTGGAGGTGAGGACTACTCTTCTCTCTTATGCAACGTGCTGGACTCCCAGCATACACTAGGACCAGCGTTACTCCCCCTTCCATATGTTGGAATAGTAGAAATTGTTCTAAGTATTGTCCTATTTCATTGCTGCAGTGATATAAACTTCAGGAGTATTATTTTAAACCAACCCTTTCTTCACTAATATATTTCAGTATAAGCTTTCGTGGACATGTCCACTTCTTCAGACATATAGTAGCAGAATACACATGTCTGAAGAAGTGGACACGCCCATGAAAGCTTACATTAAAGCTTACATTAAAATTAAAATATAATAGTCTTGAAGGTTCTGCATGTTTTTGTCTTTTATTTTGTTTTCTTTTGATTTTTGCCTGGAATTCTTGCATAGACGAAGATGGCTACATCTCACAAATCTACTTTCTTCACCGTGTACCATCTCATGCATGCATCATTGTGCAGTGAAATGACATTAAAATTTAGCACTGCAAATCATTCCAGCTTAAAGCTGCAGACATAATAAAACATGTTCTGCTCACTCCTGTACTGGCAGACAGCATGTTTACGCTATTTCAATATGATTCAGCTGAAAGCAAACATACTAACCAAAATCCTGTTGTGAATTTTTCACAGCATTAAATGTAATTATAAAAGTCAAAACGCTAACAAAAATGCCAACAAATATGGAAAACAAAGCAATGATCCATAGACTGGAAGAGGCAGTTGAGATCATATTGCAAATACAATATATCTCATATTGCAAATACAATATCTCTTGTACTGAAGCGCACATTTTGTGAACAAATGAACAATAAGAGAAGTATACCATTTGGTGTCCTTGTTTGCAGCCGCATTAAAGGCCCTACACCCTACCCTTGCCAACTTTTTATGCATTTCAGGAATGTTCTCAACGAGCCAACAATGGCCGATTCAGCTTGCGTGACCTCCTCATGGTTCCCATGCAACGGGTACTGAAATACCATCTGCTTCTACAGGTAACACAATGTCACTAACATCTATCTATCAGAGTACGGCATGTGTGCCTCAGAGGGAGGAAAAATGGAGAAAGGAGAAATGCTGCTCTGTAAACATACAACATAATCCTCTTCATATCAATTAATTTTAACGAGACACTTGCTGGAAAAATTCCTACGACCTTTGGGCTAGCAGACTGAGCCAGTCCTCTGTTCTTCCCATGTCTAAATCGAGAAGGTGCATGGGGCGTAGTAAGTGAAAAAGAGTGCAAAAGAACTTGGGATCAAAATGATGGTAGCTTTGCTTAGACTAGCGGGCGCCCAATTTCCACAGCATCTGTCTAGCAGAAATCTGATAAAATGTCTCCTTACTGAGATGCCAAATGTCCTAGAACAGGCCTGGCCAACAGGTAGACCATGGGTGACCGGTAGCTCGCAAAGGGTTCAAAAGTAGCCCGCCAGCCATCAATTAAAAACGTGAGGGGATAAGTTCTCCACCCCTCCCTCCCCCATTCCAAGGACCCCACTGCCCCAGCAAAGTTCTGGGTCTGTCAGCCCACTGTCTCAGCCGAGCAGGGCAGTTCAAGGGCCATGGTGCATTGAAATCTGTTCCCTCCAGAACAGATTAATTGGTTTTCAATGCATTCCTATGGGAAACCGCTGCTCTACTTACAAAAGTTTTTACTTATCAGCAAGTGCTCAGAATGGATAAAATTCGTAAGTAGAGGTTTTAGTGTAGCACCCCTCAGACATTTTGGGCAGGAAAAAGTAGACTTGGCCTGTTCAAAGTTGAACAGCCCTGTCCTAGAATGCAGCTGTAGCTACGCCTTGAGAGAAACCCAAGCGGAATTCAAAATTGCACTCAAAGAATTGAGCCAATGCACACTGTTTAAAATGGCGCCAGGGCTTCTGTCATTGGCGCTGAGAGGTTCCCCAGCTACTGTCAGTCCCAGGATGAAGGCAGGAGAGTCTTTGCCTCCTCAACAGGCATCAAAAGCCAAAGCCCTGGTGCTGTTCCTCAGGCAACAAGAGTGTCGCTGTCTAGCCAGCGCTGGTAGGTTTTCAAGCTACAACAGCACTACTGGTGATGTTGTCCTTGCCAAGGGCAGCTCTAGGGCTCCATTTTCTTCACATGGCAAGCAGACAAGCTGCTGCTCCCTACCCTGAAGCTCTCAGCAGCAGCTGGAGGGCTCCCAGGGTTGCCTGGCTGTTGGCTGTTGGCTGCTCCATGGCCTGCTTCAATGTGAAGGATCCTATTAGCACGGAATGTGTCAAGGAGGCCATTTTGAACCTGTTTGCAGGTAACCTGCCATTAAAAAAAAAGTTCACCACAGGTTATCTGAAACATGCAGATTTTTTTTTCCAAAGAGAAAGGCAGGGTAAAAATACTCATGAAATAAATAAATAAATAAATAAATAAATAAATAAATAAATAAATAAATGCTCAACCTCAGCCTGTCCAGTTCGGCAGTCGCGAGCACACACGCTTTGGTTAGCCACCCCGAGAGAGGCCTGGAAAACCTCTACTCGTAACCGGGCCTTCTCGGTGGCTGGCCCCTCTCTTTGGAACAGCCTCCCAAGCGATGTGCGCTCTGCAAAGTCCCTGCTGACCTTCCGCCGAGCGTTAAAAACTCTGCTTTTCGGCAAGGCCTTTGGCGACTTAGTTTAGTCTCCCCCCCCCTTACCGCCATCGTTCTGCTCAACTATGCTATCCGGAGCATTTGGTATTTTATGCCAGGGTGCCAAAGTTGTTTTATTTTATTGCTTGTTGTCGTTGTTTATTTGCTTAATTTGTTTGTTTTATTTGTGTCTTTATTGCTGATTCCTCAGCCCTGTGCAAGCCGCTCAGAGTTCCTACGGGAAGATGGGCAGGGTATAAATTCAATAAATAAATAAATAAAAATAAATAAATAAATAAATAAATAAATAAATAAATAAATAAAGTTCTGGCATGTGTCCATTACTTTGTGGTGGCATATTCAAAATTCTGCATTGGACTCAGTCGTTCTTGCTGGACCAGTAGTTTCCACTCTTGGCTGCCATGCAAAAACGCCAACATCGGCGCTCAAGAAAGAATGCCTTCGTTGCTCTTTTATTCTTTATACGTGGATGCTTGCAAGGTCCCTCTGCTCTTTTCGTCCTTCCAGGAGCTGCTCAAATATACTGTGGAGCCGACTGAGAAAGAGAACCTGAGGCAAGCGCTAGACGCCATGCGGGTGAGACTCCTCTCTTGGACTCGACATGACCAAAGACATGTCTTTTCGTCCTTAGGAGGACTTCAGTGTAGCAATCCAAACAGAGCAAGAGGGATAAACCAGTTTTGAAGGTCTGGGGACATTTTTGAAGCCCACTACTTTTCAGAATATGCACCTAAGCCCTCTGAGCATGGCTTCTAGTGTACCTGTGCAGGCCCAAGACTCAGGTTGTACACAGCCAAGTGGTTGGGATTTTGGGGGCCGCCCACGGTGCCAACCTGATTAGCAGGTATTTCTTAATTTTACTACCCGAAGTTTACACAGTGGTTTGAGCCAGCATATACAGTACGTAGTTATGGTTGTTACAAGATATTCATGTTATTGCCCCCTAGAGAATAATGGTGGCTGTTGTGCTTTTATTAATTTTGTCAACTTTTAAAAAGTATACCTGATCTTCAGTGAAGATGCCATGCCGCTACTCACGACTGATAACTTCTGAAAGCTTGAAGTCTCTACTTGTACCTTTTACCCATGTTGAAAATGTCAAGTGGCAAATATTGAATAAAAATTATGGTTTTCTTTTTTTTTTAAATGTTTTTTTATTAAATTTTAAACTACATACAACGACATAAAAAATGAAAGTAAAAAAAAACTACAACAAACAATATAAGTGCACCCCCATCCCACGGGGCCATCCATACATTCTTATTCGTTGCTCCATCTTCTATTCTTCTAGTAGTCTTCTTAAAGTTCTCTTCTCCAGAATTGTTGTGAGATATTCGTGGACTCTTTCCCTTTTCCTTCAACTAGTACATAATCTAAAAATTTACCCCAGATATCGTAGAAAATGTCTTTTTTCATTTCTCCTCGTTTAACCTTTAAACTGCAGGACAGTTTATCGTTTATAGCTATATCCCAAAGTTCATTATACCAGTCTTCCATCTTGAATTCTAGTTTTGACTTCCAATTTTTTGCTATAATTAATCTAGCAGCTGTCATAAAATTTGCTATTAGTTCCTTTGTTGTAACAACATAATCTTTACTTGTTAACAATGATAATAATGCTATCTCTGGATTACAATCTATATCCATCTTAATCATATTGCTTAGCTCTAAAAACACTTTTTCCAGAACCTTTGGACTATTTCACATTCCCACCAAAGATGCAAGTAAGTACCAAGCTCTTTTCACATTTCCAACATATCTTAGAGTAAGCAGGATTCATTCTATTTAGTCTTACTGGGCTTAAATACCATCTGAAACCAATTTAAAGTAGTTTTCTTTTATCCTGACTGACAATGATCTCAAAATTCTCATATTCCAAATTTTTTTCCAGTCTTCTTTCTCTATCTGTACATTAAGGTCTTGGTTCCAAACTTCTCTCAAGGTGTTTAACTCCTTCATTTCTGATAATTCCCCTAGTATTTTATATATTTTACGTGTTATTCCTTTCTCTGAATTTTCCTGTTCAGACTCAAGCGATAGTAGGAAATGTTCAAATTTTGTGCATTCTCTGATTTGATTATTTCTCTTTCCCCAGTCCTTTATCCATTTTCCTAGTTGAATATAATTTAACCATGTTAAATCACTGGGTTGCAAAATATTTTTATATCCTGAATTGTTTTAATCTTGAGCATCCAATCCTTTAGTCTAGCTATTTTCTTAATTTTAAATAACTCCAAATAATGCTTCAAGTTGTCTGGAAAGCTTTCCAAGTCAGTAACTAAAGCCAGTGGGGATCCCTTCGGAGACAAGATTTTCCTATATGTTCTCCATGTAGCAATTAAACTATTCAATAGGGGTTGTCAATCTTTACTTTGTTTTTAACTTCCGTGAATAAAAATGTGTTTATTTCCCCCTTTATATCCAAAGACTCTTGCTCCCACCATATTAACTTCTGTGGTTTAAAAAGAATTTCCCCCAAAGAACTAAGTTGATTGGCTATATAATAATTTTTTATATTGGGTATACCTATTCCTCCTTCTTTCTGAGATCTATACCATAGACTTTTATTTATTCTTGATTTTTTCCCTGCATTACAATACCTATTTATCATGTCTTGGAGAGTTTTAATTTCCTTTTCTAAAAACTGAACCGGTAACATTTTAAAATAAAGTTAATTTTTGGAAGTATTTTCATTTTTATCAATGCAATTCTGCCAAACCACGATAATTTTAGTTTAGAGTAGGATAATAATTTGTTTTTGATCTCCTCTTCTAATTTGAAATATTTCTTTCTTTAGTTTTAGTAAATTCTTTATGGAGTTCTAATCCTAGATATTTAATGCTTTTTCCCGGTTTAAGTCCAGATTTTTCAATCATCTTTAAGTCATGTTTTCCATAATTGAAGAATAAACTCTCTGATTTTTGCCAGTTTACACATAATCCTGTTATTTCTCCAAATTCTTCTAAATGAGTTTTTACTCTTTGAATATTCTCTATTGGGTTTACAATAGTCAAAAAGAGCATGTCCATGAATAAACTAATTTTAGTTGCCCCATCTTTCCCTATACCTTTAATAAATTTGTCGTCCCTTATGGCATTTGCCAGGAGCTCTATAACAATGCAAAAAGGACTGGAGAAAGAGGACATCCTTGTCTAGTTCCTCGGCCTAGGGTGATTTGTTCAGTCAATCCATCATTAACTATTATTGAGGAAGTGCCCGTTGAATATAGTTGATTTATTACTCCCAAAAAGGATTTCCCAAATCCCATTTTTTTAACAATATTTTTAATGTGGGCCATTGAACACAATCAAAAGCTTTATAAAGATCTAGAGATAACATCCCAGCTTTAGTAGTACTCTTACTCATTTCATAAAGAACATTCAAATTCCTTCTAATAATATTTGCCATTTGTCTACCTTTGATAAAACCACATTGATCCTCTTTAATATATTTAGCTATAAATTTATTCATTCTTTTAGCCAAAATTGCTGTGAAAATCTTAGCATCTTGATTTAATAAGGATATTGGTCTGTATGACCCAATATCCATTAAATTTTATTAGGTTTTGGAATTAAAATAGTTAAAGAATGGGTCAAGATCTCGAATTTGTTCTCCATCCAAAATTTCATTATATAGCTTCTTTAATTTAGGTATTAATACTGCTTTAAAAAGTTTGTAAAATTCAGGTCCCAGAGCGTCCACTCCGGGCGTTTTATTATTCTTTAATTTGTCTATTACCTCGCTTATCTCTTGATCTGTAATAGGCTTTTCCATTTCAGCATATCTTCCTGTTCCAAGACCCTCTTTAAATTCTTAGTGATATACCTTTCTATATCCTCCTTAGGTTTATTTTTGTAGTATATAACAACTGATAAAACTCTTGTATAGCTGACAACTTTTCCTTCATTTGTATGCATGTCTTACCTGAGGAGTCTTTTATAATCCCTATTGTATTCTTGTCTTGTCTTTTCTGTGCTAATCTGGCTAAAAGTTTTGAATTCTTGTTGCTGTATTCAAAAAAATTTCTTTTTAGGTACAGAAGATTCCTTTGTGTTTGTTGTAAATCTAGATCTTCTAACTCTTTTTCCTTGCTTCAATCAACCTCAATATCTTATTATCCTTAGTAAGAAAAAATTGGGATTCTAAATCTGCTATTAGTTTTTCTAATTTTCTTTTATTGAGTTCTTCCTGTTTTTTAATTTTAATATTTTCTTTTATGATAAGGCCTCTAGCTACCGCTTTCAGGGTGTCCCATATGATTGGCGTTTGGCTACCTGCCTTTTCGTTTATATCCCAAGTTTCCAACCAATCTTTTTGACCTTTTCCAGCACTTCTGGATATTGAAATATTTTTAAATTCATTCTCCACCTTTTAGCTTCTCTATAATTTTTATTTGTTGCTAAATCAATCGACATTAAAGCATGATCAGATGTTTTTATGATCTCAATTTCGGTATTATTTATCTTGGGTATTAGGCTTTGTGAAACAAACACAAAATCTATCCTAGAATAGGTTTTGTGCACTGGTGAGTAGAAGGTGTATTTTATTTCATCTCCTTTCAGTTCTCTCCAGACATCCTTCAATCCTGTTGTATTTATAAACTTTGCTAGAGTTGTATGTCTTGTCCTCCACTCTTCCTTTTTACATACCGATTTATCTTTAATTTTATCTAAGACCATATTGAAATCCCCTGCCATTATTAAATACCCCTTTTTAACCAATTCAATCTGATCCCAAAGGAGATTGTAAAAGCGGCCTTGGTTAACGTTTGGTGCATACAGATTAACCAAAGTATAATGATCTTTCCCCATTAGAACTTGCAATATTATATATCTACCTTCTGAATCTTTTACCACATTTTCAACAACACATTCACAATTCCTTGAGATTATAATGGCAACCCCTCTTGCTTTAGATGTGCCAAAGCTTTTTCATAAATATCAACATTTGGAATTTTTAATTCATTAATACCATCTCTTATTTGATGAGTCTCTTGCAAAAAGGCAATATCTATTTTGTGCCTTTTGATCATCGCCGATTCTATTTCTCTTGAAAATGACCCCAGACCTTTTACATTCAACGTTGCTAATTTTATAAACTTTCCCATAACCTATTTCTTTTGGTTTCAATATTCTGGAATGGTCCCGTTGTGCATACAAAAGTAAAAACACCATCAATTAATAAAAAATAAACTAAAATAAATCTAATCCTCCACCCTAAAAAACTATTCTTTTCTCCCACCCCACCAGCTATCATACTGTTTAGCATGTGCATCAAGGGGATGGGAGGGAGGAAGTTGTCCACAGACATTAGCCAGCCTAGATCTCCTTAACTCTTGAGTAGCGTGTTACTGAAAATTCTATAAGTTGTTCTACCCCCCTCTAAACCACCCTCTCACCACCACCGCCCCCCTCAAAACAAGCAAACAAACAAACAAAATCAAAAAAGGGAAGGGTGGAGAGGAGGGGAAAGGAAGAAAAGGGATAATGAAAAGAAAAAGAAAAAGAAACATCCCAAAAACAAAGATTAAAATTGGAAAAAAAAAGAAAAAAAAGAAAAAAAAGAAAAAAGGGGGGAGGGGGGAAGGGAAGTGGAAGGGAAAAGGGGGAGAAGAGTAAAAGAAGAAAAACAAAGGGGATGATAGGAGGTGAGAGAGGGGGAAAGAGAGAGGAGTAAGTTAAATGAGTTTCAAATATTCTTCATCTTCATCGAAGATTCCTGGAGTCGGAGTAAAAAGAAAGAAATTCACTGTCCTGATGTTGCCACTGAAGTTCCCGGGGGAGAACAGGCAGAACCTGAGTCATCCTGTATGTTCCATGCTTCAAGAAGATGTTGGCCTTCTTCTAGAGAGTAGATAGTGTGTTGAACAGAGCCTTTCCAAACTTTCAATATAACTTTCAATAGGGGGTGACCCCAAGAATAGCGATAGTTGTTCTTCCTTAATATGATTGTGACTGATCTCATCGATTTACGCCAATCAGCAGTTTCTTTAGAAAAATCTTGAAAAACTTGCATAGTTGCACCTCCTCTCTTCAGAATATTAGGATTGGCTCTAATTGAAGACATAAGACGCTCTTTATTTACATAAGAAGCAAATCTTACTATCACTGGTTTTGGGGCCCCATCTCTTGACTTGCCCAGATAGTGAATTCTCTCTAAATCGTCGTCCTCTAGTTGTTTGGGCAGAAAGGAGTTAAACCAGGTTAAAACTTCCTGTTTTAATGATGCCCCCTTGTTTTGAATAACAAAATTAATCAGTTTGACGTTCTGCCTCCGAGAATAATCTTCAATATAAGTCAGTTTCTTATTTGTTTTCAGTAAAGCCTGCTTCTGAGAGTTAATTTGAGTTTCGTTTTCAGTTACACGTATCTCCAGATTTTTAAATTCTCCTGCCAAATTATCAAGCCGCTGGCCATTTAACTTTATTTCATGTGATAAATCTTGTTTAGTGCTTTGGAGATCCTTTGAAAGGCCATCCATTCTGCGGATCACATCCTGTTGATTAACACTCATGATGCTAGCTAGCTCCGTCCTCATTAAACGCAGTTCCTTCATGAAGTCTTGATCTATGGGAGGAGGGGTAGTCTCCCTCTTCCCTTTCTCAGATCCTGACGCCATTTTTACCCCTCCGTCGTCTGAGGGCTGCTCGATACGCTGTAGAGCTGGGCGATTGTGTGCTGTATCAGATAATTTCCTAGTCCAACCTATAGGCTGGAGTTTCTTTTTTGCTTTCTTAGCCGGCATATAATTAGACAAAAGGCAGGTATCAGGCAGTCTAACTGTTTGTAATCATCTGGTGACTTTCCAAACAGCCGGGATTCAGTTTTCTAAGCAGCCAGCGTTCAAAGCAGGCAAAACCGAAAGTAGCTCCTTTTGCTTATAAATCAAGCTTATCTAGTCTAGAAAAACACATATATTGCTTCTCCTGACACCCGAGTAATTTATTGATGCATTACTCACGGCATCACAGCATTTAAACAGTAGTTTTGAAGCTCTTTTTGGATCGCGGCACAGAGCTCTAAGATCAGGCTGCCGACATGTCTTGGTGGGCGGGACTTCCTCCAAAATTATGGTTTTCTACCATCCCCTTTTGTGGGTAAAAATCATGGGTGGAACAGATCTGATCCTGGAATGTGCTTCTCATGGAGAAAAGTTGAGCAGTGGACCAACACTCTGGTGGGACTAATATTCACATTAATACAGACAGATTTATCTTTCTTTCAGAAAGGAGTTGAAATGTTGACTCATTCTCATTTGAAATGGATATGATTAGAAAGTTGGTCTGCTTTGCGCAGTGCATTCAAGCATTCTAATGCTGTTGATTGTTTTTTATGTACGAGGTGGATTTCTCTTTCATATTTGGTACAGCACAAAACAGATTTCTATCCCCACTCCAACAATGATATTTATCATGAGGCTCATACCTTGGGCGTTCTTTTGGACCCAGGTAATGTCTGTGGTCCGCTCCACCCGTTTCCACCTTTGGCAGATTGCTCACCTGCGTCCCTCCCGGGGCTCTTACTATGCTGGTCCATGCACTGATAATCTCAAGATTAGACTACTGCAGTGCTCTGTATGTGGGGCTGCCTTCATCGGTCGCTGCTCCAAGGATTGTTGCTTTCTGGATTTCTCATCAGAGTTTTCAAGATATAAAATGTTGAAAAGTGTAATACTGTACTTTTGCCTTTTTCGGTGCAGTCTTAGAAGAGTTAGCTCAGGTTGCATTGCCTATTTTTGTGAAAGATTTGGACATCTGTGTCCCCTTCCACTACTGCTGTTGCATAGTAGCTGCCCTTAGAAATTCCACTTCTCTTCTGCTGATTGGGCTGTTCATTCTGAAGAAGTTAGTTGCATCCTTGCCTGGTATCTCAGCTTTGACCATTTCACCTTGGATGATTCTGCTAGGAGTACAGACACATAGTGCAAGATGGTGTCCTGGTGACTTGGCTTTCAACTTCCCTGGCACATTCAAATCCTCTTAGGGCGCTTTTACACCACCCCTAAAATCCGCTGGCCACTTAAATTCGGACCAGAGATCTTGGGGGTTTGTCGCTCTTCCTGTGTTCCCACCCCTTTGCACTTTCTTGCTCCTGTCTGCATGAGGGGAGGGAGACAAAAGGGAGAAAAAATGCAGGCTCACCTCCATCTGACAGTGGAAGCCGCCCCAAGCCCCGTTGTCATCGTGATTCCTGTCTCTTAAAGGGGCGGCGGGGACAAAAAACAAACACAATGCGAGGAGAGCCCGGCACTCACTGCTTTACATCTGCATCAGAAATTTTTCACCCTTGGAGACCAGGTACTTTTAAAATGCACTGGGATGCACTTAGGTGGACGTGGTCATGCTTAATTTTCTTTAAAGTCCAGAACTGGTGGGAAAACAATTTTAAGCTTCACATCTGGGAGCCCTTTGCATCGGATTTTTTGGGTCGTGTAAAAGCACCCATACTATCCAAGAGACAGATGGGCTTTAAGTGGATGAATTTATCGGGCAGATTTTTTTTGTGTTGGTTTTTGTTTGTTTTAATTCTCAGGAGCGTTAAGCTTATCACATTTTTTTTTCTTTGACAAGTGCTCTAACATATTCTGGAAGTTATTTTATGGAATTCAGAACTCACCCCCTAACTTCTCTCCTAGGATCTGGCTCAATGTGTGAATGAGGTCAAAAGAGACAATGAAACACTGAAGCAAATCACTAATTTCCAGCTCTCTATAGAAAATCTGGTGAGTGTTGCTACAAGACATTTTTTATGAACGTACGGAAGGGACTGACAATTTCTGATGCAATCCCGAAGCAATCCTAATACAGTATATAGGTTTTGCAATGAGGATGGATGAGAGAAATGGTGCTGTAACACTATTCAGAACCAGCCACGAACTTCACGAACCGCTCGCTTCGCGGCAACCCCTCCTTTCTGTGCGAATCGATCGTTTCAGTCCGCACGCCCCTCCTTTTTGGCTGCAATGCCACCCCGACCACGCCCCCTTTACCGTGCTCCAACCGGGGCGAGTGGTGCCCCTGCCAGTTGCCGGGAATCTTTTCGCTTCGCATCTCGCTTCGCTCCCAACGTGACGTGTGGACTCGGGGTTTTTTTTATTTTTATTTTTTAAATATCCAAACTCTGCAAACGACCCTTTCGACTTCCAAACTGAAGATGCTCGGCGCGGCGAAGCAGTAACTGGCGCGCGCGCGCGCGTGCTCCGACTCAGCAACGCGCCCTCAAGCCCGATCACCTCCGTCCCCTCGTGGGATGCCCAGGGAGTTCCGCTGCCGGGCGATCCGGTCGGGTCTGCATCAGAGGGAGGACTTGAAAATCATACCGCACACCCTCCGGGAGCGAGAAGGGAATGGGGAGGGAGGAAAGACGCATCCAAAGGGGAGAGGTTGGGCAGGAGTCCCTTACCCTGCTGGCTTTCAAGTCTCCCCACGTAAGGGGGGTTCAAGCCCGCTTCTCTCCACCACCAGATTAGACACATAACCAGCTCTGTCGGAAATGACAGCCAAGTATTGATGCATCGATACGCCGAGTTTTTTTTTTTTTAAAAGGATGGGAACAAGCGAACGTTGCAAAGCGGCGTCCTAATGCGAAGGGAGCACGTGAGGTAGTAATCGATTCGGTAGTAAAAATGCAGCGCGTGAGCACTGATAAACAGGGGTGGGATTGAAGGGAGACCACGTGACCGCCACCGAATTCACAGCGAAGGCAAGGTCGGTTCGAAGCGAGGCACTTCGTGAAGTAACGGCCATAGTCAGACCAGATGGGAAAAACACATTGCTGAGAATGTCCCCCAAATGGCAGAAAGATGCATTGCATTCCTGAAAACATGGCCAAACCCCATTGCTGCCATTGCCTTCTTTTGGAGACAAGTCACAAAAGTCTGATGATATTCAAGCCATGCCAATTGCATGACACTTCTCGCTAACTGTCTATCTCTGATATTCTTTCAGGGAAATTCTGTTTTCAGCTCTGTATTGCTCTTCTGTATTGCAGCCTGGCTGCTACTTAGGGTGTCCTACTTTCGGAAGCTAAGCAGGGTTGGCCCTGGTTAGTACTTGGATGGAGGAACCACTAGGGAATACCAGGTGCTGTAGGCACCTGGAGGAGGAACTGGCAAACCACTCCAGTATTCCTGCCAAGAAAACTCCATGGACATGGGGTCACGATAAGAGTCGGTCACGACTATAGCGACACAACACACAACACAATGCAATCTACCCTATGGTGTTGTGCCTGAAGTAGCATGGTCACATTCAGCATATTTTACATTGACTGCAAGACTGCTTATCTGACATCATGCGTACTGGAAAAGCACAATAGAAATAGTTTGGAGGAGAGGAAAGAGATGCTGTCTTGAAGGGTATGCTAGTAGAATAGGAACACCCCCCACAAGTGAGTGCCTTTTTTCTCTCTTCCGGCTAATTTTATTATGATTTTCAGATTGAATGCTGTGTCAGATAAGCACTGCAGCTTGATGAGTTATGATATCATGCCAGTGCTGTACCACTTGTCATGGATGATTAGAATTATATTGGTTTGAGCTGCAGTATGGATTTTTATTCCAAAAATTACCCAAGATAATTGAACATTATGTGTGAAGAACAACAGTTATTAAAATGCCATAGGAAACTTCAAATCAAACCAAATCAAATCAGGATTCTCACTCTTAAACTTTATTTCAGGCCCTGGTATCTTACTCACTTCCTTTCTTTCTGGCTCCACTTCTACTTTGTTTCTTAACAGTTTCAACACTAAGCTGATTACAGTACAGTGGTACCTTGTATAAAGGAATTAAAATTTGTTCCAAATGAAATTCTGTTAAGCAAATTTTCCTTTATACATATTTTCCCGTAGGAATTCGGTGAAAACAGAGTAATCCCTAATCATGACCATTTTTATGTTGTACGGATTCGCCCAATAGGCGATTCTGTTAAGCAAATTTCCCCTATCTCTGGATTATTTTATGCTGTACAGATTTTATGTTATACAAACCATTTGTTATACGAGGGTCCACTGTACTTGGAGACTGTGTTAACAGGTGGTCTTGTTGACTGGGGATTCTAGTACAGTAGCTGCAGATTAAGTTAATGATCTAAGCTCTGCTGCTCATAGATAATAACTGCGGTGGGTCAGAATTTTGTCACATAAGTTCAGGAAGAAGGGAGAAGGAGTGAGGTTCACCACAGGTCTCTTGCCTAGAAACTCTCCTGTGATGAAAATTATTTTAAAGGCCATATTATTAATATCTGCTCAGTTTAATCACACTAGCTGTATATTTCAACTACCCAGCTGCCTGTCAGGCTGCTCCTCACTTGGTACACATGTTCCATTTCGTAAACAGGAACTGCTTAGCTAATAGAGGCAGAATACACATTAAATCTGCTGTTCCAAGCCTTTCAATTGCCTATACAGCACAGCATGTTAAAATGCTTGTGTACTTTTCTACGACTGGTGCCTTTCCGGTCTTTGCTCTCATTGGCCATCAGTGGGGACTCTTGTCGGCTCAGGATAGAAAATTCAAAGTGAAGATGATGACCTGGCAACTTTCAGTTTAGAGGAAAATGCCTGAGTCAGGTTATAGGAAAGGAATCCTCCCAAATGACCCAAAATATCCCCTAAAGGCCACTGCTGGCTATTTGGGGCCATGTAATATATATGTGCCAATAGGAACTGGCAAGCCACTCCAGTATTCCTGCCAAGTATACTCCATGGACATGGGGTCACAAAGAGTCAGTCATGACTGTAATGATACAACAACAACAACAACAACAACAACAACAACAACAACAACAACAACATATAGGATGGAGAGTGAGGACTCCCCTTGGAGGTTCTTGAGGTGGATTCACCACCTCACTGATGCTGGAGGTTATTCTCTGTACCTAGGTGAGCATCTTTCTCATTCAGTTATTACCCACTTAATCTCCTTTTCTCACAATCTTGTATCTCCTTAACTACTGTTCTGTGTCTGCCCTTTCTTCTACAGAATTCTTTCTGCAGATCATCACCCTTCTTTGTCACCTGGTTTGCTCCAACAGATTGCCCACTTACGTGTTGCTTTTGGGGACAGCATGGACTCTAGAGTTGCCACCTTCTTTTCATGTGCATTTTTGTCTTCTTTCTGGTTTATTTTTCTTTCTGACCCCTCGCGCAGTGGTTAAATGCCTGGTACTGCAGCTAAAACTGTACTCACAACCTGGGGTTCAATCCCAGGTAGCCGGCTCATGGTTACCTCAGCCTTCCATCCTTCTGAGGTCAGTAAAATGAGTACCCAGCTTGCTGGGGGGGGCAATGTATAGCCTGAATACTGTAATTAAAAACTACTTGAAGTGGTATGGGGCGGTATGTAAGCAGAACACTTTGCTTTTTGCTTTTGGTTTTTGGCCTGATATGTTAGCACAGACTAACACTGCTGCCTCTTCTAAAATTACACCATCAATTTATTCCTGTCCTGATTCTTGCTCCGCTAAACCACTGAGTACTTGACTTCACTCCAGAGGAAGGAAAAATTATTTATTTGTGTCAAAAATCCTGTATTAGCCTGTGGCTATGATGTGTAGGAATTTCTGATTGCTTTTCAAGATTCTGTTCCTCTTCATCCCTGCCATGGTTCGATCTCTTAATTTGATTTATTTATTTATTTATTTATTTATTTATTTATTTATTTATTTATTTATTTATTTATATAGCTTGTATGCCGCCCACTACCCAAAGGTCTCTGGGTGGTTCACAATCAAAGTTAACAATTTAGACAATTAAAACATCAAATTGCAATAAAATTAAAACAATAAAACATTTAAATACAATAAATACAATATATTAAAACACTGCACTAAAATCGCCATCAGGACCCACAATAATCAGTTAAAAAGACTTCTTGAACAGGAATGTTTTTACCTGGCGCCGGAATGACATCACTGTTGGCGCCAGGCAGGTCTCACTTGGGAGGGCATTCCATAATCTGGGGGCAACTGCCGAAAAGGCTCTGTTCCTACAAGCCATCCCTTTCACCTCCTTGAGGGATGGCTCTTCCAGGAGGGCCCTCTGGCTAGATCTTAATTGCCGGGTAGGTTCATATGGAAGGAGATCGTCTTATATACTCTTATATACTGAATGCCTCTAGAGAGCAAATAGGTATAATTTTGCCAATAGAGCAAATATGGCAGGAAGGGATTAGACATGTTTCCCTTGCGAAAGCATCATGGAAATAATTTTCCTCCCCATGTAACATGGTTTGGTTTGGATGCGGATCCCTACAGCTAATCCTTGAAAACAAACTCAAAAGAAAAGCATTGTGCTTTCCATTTCATGAGTTATAGTTTGGGCCAAATCTTGCTGTCTTTGGCATTTTGGAATTCCAGCCATTTATGTGCAAGCGTTTGACCTGCTGTAAAGTCTGTGGTTCCCCTTCTCTGTATAGACGCAATCCCTGGCTCAGTATGGGAGACCAAAGATTGATGGGGAGCTCAAGATCAACAGTGGAGAGAAGCGGTCCAAAATGGACAGGTAAAGATGGCATGCACTTTTTTGTGAGAACATATGTTAATGCATGTGTGTGTGTGAGAGAGAAAGAGAGATGTGCTGTCAAATTGGAACTGATGTATGGTGATAACCATAATAGAGCTTTCAAGCTAAGTGCAATATTTAAAAATTTACTCCTTATGCACACACCACACACCAGTGAATCTCCATGGCTGAGTGGGGGTTCAGGTCTGTTGTGATCTAGTTTGACACTCTAGGACAAACTTCTATTTTATTGCAAGAAAATAGTGTCTTTGGAAGAAAAGCCAGCCTGTGTGGTCTTGGGCCAGCTGCCCAGTCCCAGAGTGTCCCCAGGAGAAAGGAGTGGTAAACCACTTTAGAAAAGAGTCACCATAACTCAGAGTCGACTCAGCAGGCTGTAATTAATTTAAATGAAGTGGCTCAGAAAAAACAGTGTGTTAGCTGTGCTGAATGACTCTAGCACTAAAGCAACACAAGACTGCCAGAGCATCATTGTTTTTATAGCTCATAGGTGCAGACAGAATTAAAGAATAGGGAAGAGCATATCAGCATCAAAGAAAGGCATACAGGAAGCATCAGATGAACACAATGACATATAAACTAATATTTGTTTGAAGTCCGTAGAAGACATGGAACATAATCACATTATCTTTCTCCCAACATTTTTGAATCCAAATATTGTACCACATTTTCCCATGTATATGACACTATTTTTTTTTCTAAAACCATGACACTAACGATTGAGTGTTGTATACACGGAAGTAAGCCTTTCCCAAGGGTTGGTGTGGAGGAGCACCCACTCCTGAACTTGCTGCTTCCTTTCCGTGTTCTGAAGACTTCTCTCTGCTTTGTTCTTACAGGAACAGACTCTTCTTTTCAGTGCAGAGAGGGTTGGGGGGTTGAGCAACCCATTAAGATGTGCCTTTTCACACTAAAAAGAAGGGTCCATTCTTGCAAGAACAAAGCAAAGGAAACAGCATGGGTTGGGGTGGAGGAGACCTCAAGTAGGATCTATTAATTTTCTTAATTTGAAGTCTTAAAGGGGGGGCGTCTAATATATGGCCATGTCGTATAGATGGAAATGTGGTACCCAGGATACTTTTGGTCTTATTTCCCCCTGCTTTGTATTACATATACTTCAAAGAAGATAATGAACAAATGATAAAAAGGATGAATTTTACTGTACTGGTCTTGCTGAAACAATGTCATATATGCATTTGTTTATTATACAGGTACATTTAAATTTTAAAAATTGTGAAATTTCTATGTTACATTTCAATAGTAATCAGTTAATATGCCTTAGATAACATCCATGAACACTTAACAGAGTTACTGCCTAGCATTCCTCTACTCCACAATTTCCCTAATTCTCTAATTTGGGAATCAGACAATTTGATTTCTATTATTATCTGCATATGTGAGGACTATTTCTGGCTATGGCACACACAGTGATGTAAATCTTGCTTCCAGTTAATCTGTAGTCATAATACCTGAAACTCAATGAGTTTCATTTTAGTATTCTGGCCCCAATCATATGTGATTCTTAGCATATGGCTGGTCCAGATGTTGTAGAAACATGCACAGAGAACAATAGCAGTGAATAAGTGCTCATCCAGAAGTATCCCAAAAGAATCCAGAAGTATCCCAAAGAACCTAGAATAACTCAAAATAGTGTGGTGATTACATTCAGTCTTGAGGTACCTCAGCAGTTCCTTCTGCTGTTTTTGAAGCCATCCTCCAGCCTACTTCATGATGGAGGCCATTTTTAAAATGTATGTTTCTTATGTCACATCTATGCTGGAATGGCTCAAACTAAAAATCTTTCATAGGTACGCTTTCCTCCTGGATAAAGCCCTGCTAATCTGCAAGCGGAAAGGAGATTCCTATGAGATGAAGACATTACTTCTCCTCTCCAACTACCAGGTGCGAGATGACCCTTCTACAGAGAAGGACAACAAGAAGGTAATGTTTGGGTGTGTTTAGGAGGGAAAGGCTGAGAAGAGGGCAATGTGAGATGTGGGGTCCTCCCCAGAAAATTCAGAATTAAACTCTCCTTGAAATCAGCAGAAAACCTCCATGTCCCTGCTTCATCCAGTATTATTCTTTTCTCAAATGTGACTGTAAGGGGGGGTGTCTGAAACACATGGAATGTTCTTCTAACTGGTTGTCCCATTTCCCCCAGTAGTGGTCTCACATGTTTGTCCTAATTCAGCTCAACGGCTGTTCAGGCTATGAACTGTACTTCAAGACACGAGAACTGAAAAAGAAGTGGATGGAACAGTTTGAAATGGCCCTGTAAGTCTCTCCTGCCCCTCTCATTTGTCATTTATTTAGTCATCTGTTACAGATTTTATTGAAATGCCATCATTCATTGGTTTGAAGAGTCTTGTGGTGCAGTGGTTACATAAGAACAGCCTTGCTGGAACAGGCCACAGCCCATCCAGTCCAGCATTCTGTCTCACACAGTGGCTCACCATTTGCTTCAGGGTATTCCCAAGCAAATGTCTTCACCTGCTTAAGATTCCCTACAAATGGTTAAATTGCTGTACTGCAACTATAACTGTGCTCACGACCGGGGTTTAATCCCAAGTAGATGGCTCAAGGTTCACTTAGCTGTCCATCCTTCCAAGGTTGGTAAAATAAGTACAGAGCTCACGGAGGAGGTAAATTGTAAACTGCTTTAAGCACTTTGCTTTTGCTTTATATGTTGGAGAGCAATCTCTGTGTAGCAAAGGCATTACAGCTATATCAAAGTTCTGGCCCATGAAACTCACAAATGTTGGCCCAATGTTTGGGTTCCACAGGACTCCTGTGGCAACATATTTCAAATATTGAAATAGTTATTGAGGAGTGGGCAAATATGGTGAAAAATTCAATCTCACTGAAAGAAATACTTTTACTCCCTGGGCCTGGATCTCACTGGGAACAGATATGTATCTTGATGTAATGTCTGACTGAGAGTCCTTTTCAGGGATGGGGAAAAGATAGTCTAACACACAGCAGCTGATTTGCTAACTGGAGCTGGTCACTGAGGTCCCATAAACCCCCATGTTACAACTGCTTCACTGGCTGCCGATCCATTAATTACCGGGCACTATTCCAAGTGCTGGTACTAAGGCATAAATCCCTTAGGCTTAAGTCCAAGCTATCTGAAGGACCACATCTCCTCTTAAGAACCTGCTCAAGAATTAAGATCAGCAGGGGTGGCCTTTCTATTGATCCCACCACCTTCATAGAAACATATGGTGGGGACACAGACTTTGAAACTCCCTCTCAAGGAAAGCTAATCTGGCCCTTTACATCTTTCTGTAAGCAGCTGAAGACCTTTTTCTTCAGGCACACTTTCTCTGAGAGACTGGCTGTCCGAGTGATGTTTATAAATTGATTGTTGTACCTTATATTGCTTTGAATGTGTTTTGGTACCGCTTATGTTTTTTGGTATGGCATTCGTTTGTTTTGTTTAAATATTTGTACAATCATTGTTTTTAGTTTTAGATACTATCCATTAATGTAATAAGCTGCCTTGGGTCTTTTTAAAGGGGAAAGGTGAAGATAAATAAATAAATAAATTGTTATTCCCATTGGCTGCAGTTCTACAGAATTTTGGAAACTGTGTTCAAACTCCTATTGCACATAGTAACAAAAATTAGAAGAACACCCCAAGACTTTTCACACACATGAATTCAATAGACTATTCCATGCTAATTCAGTTCCTCAAAGAGTAGAAATCTTATAGCTGTTGTGAGTCTTTCGGGTTGTTTGGCTGTCATTGACACATTCATAATTTGGAGCCATGGTGAAGATAAACTGGAAGAATTTCTAAACCATCTCAACAATATCCACCCAAATATACAATTCACAATGGAAAAAGAAACAGAGAGGGAATTCCCATTCTTAGATGTCATGGTCATATGCAAACCGGACCCCAATTAGGACACAAGGTCTACAGAAAACCCATCCACACAGACTGGTACCTACACAAAAATTCCAACCTTCACCCACAACAAAAATAGGCATAATCAAAACACTTGTAGACTGTGATACTGAAACTGTGAAGCTGAATTCCTCAACACTGAACTCAGCCACCTGAATTGGGCCCTACAGACAAATGGCTATTCCAAAAATGAAATCAAAAGAGCCATCAAACTGAAAAAACCCATCAAATTTAAAAAGAAAAACAACCCTCAACAAACAAAGTATTTCTGCCATACATAAAAGGAGTCACAGTCCGCATGGAAAAAGTGTTGAAGAAACACAACCTACAAACAGTATTTAGACCCACCACAAAAATACAACAGATGCTACAGTCAGCAAAGGACAAAAGGAACCAACTCGCCACTGCAGTATACCAGATACCTTGTAGTTGTGGCCAGGTATATATTGGGACCACAAAGCACAGCACCCAAACTAGAATCAAAGAACATGAAAGACACTGCAGACTAAAACAACCAGAAAAATCAGCAGTAGCTGAACACACCATGAAACAAAATGGACATGAAATCCTCTTCCAGGACACAGAGATACTGGACAACACTATTGATCACTATTTTAGACTACTCAAGGAAGCCATTGAAATCCACAAACATGAGCACAAAAAAGAAGAAAGTCTAAAAATCAACAAAGCCTGGCTTCCAGTGCTGAAAACTACAGCCTGCAAAAGATCAATGTTCAACGATTCCCACCCAGCTACAAGCACCAGTAATCATTTCACACAATAGAACAGCTAACAACACCCATCAGCTACAAAGAAGGATTGCTGCCACCCGGACTGCAGTGAAACTTTTTAATCCCTCCATCACAAAACAATGACTAGCACCTATTCTCCTGCATAGGACAAGTTTCCTCTTTCCCACAACCTTAAAACCACACAGTCTCGCTCATTCTATACCCCAGAGCACAGAGAGAACTCCTAGTTCCCTGAGCTCCTTGTTCTCTGCAGATGCCAGCCACAGAGTCTGGTGAAACGTCAGGAAGAAAAACTTCCAGAAGACGGCCAAATAGCCCGGAAGACTCATAGCAGCTATCAGATCCACGAAAGCCTTCGAGAATACCTAGACATCTTATCTTTCTCAGAGGGTGAAAATGTGAAAACAGTGTGGGAGTCTTAGTGTTTATAGTGAATGCATATTTGTGCAGAAAACACATGAATGGCAGAGGTGCTTTCCATTTGAAGAAACTAGGGAGAAAGAAAGGGAAAAATAAATTTATCCTAACAGGATTCCAATCTATTGCAGCAGCCTAAGCTGTGTCTTTTGCAAGACAAAAGTGCAGGGCAGGTAGAACTTTTCCTGTCTTGGTAACAATCTGCCTATTTCTCGCTTCCTGGTATAGTTCCAATATCTATCCTGAAAATGCTACTGCAAACAGACATGAATTCCAAATGTACTCTTTTGAGGAAACTACCTCATGCAAAGCCTGCCAGATGCTACTGAGGTATGTATACCACACCCTTGTATCCACCACTTGCAGGTTCACACCGTTAGTAGCGAAGACAAACACCAGCAGAGATGATAATGCAGGAAAGTTCTATGTCAGTATTTCCTTACTTTGGAACATGAGGATTCAGCGAATGCTAAGCACCCACTGAGCTTTAGTAAGCAGCCAGTAAAAGGTCATCCAGCAAAACAGTTAAGTCAGATTTCACTTTATTCCAAAGAGCAAAATACATGAGGTTTTCCCTCCTCGCTTCCTCCCATGTATGCACAGAGGAACCTTCTACCAGGGCTATCGCTGTAGCAAATGCCGATCCCCTGCACACAAGGAATGTCTGGGCCGAGTGTCACCATGTGGGAAATCCAATTCAGGTATGTTTCTAGTCTCTTATAAGCAACGGGGGGAGTCTTTTGGGGATGGGGAATTCCTGTGCCTTTCTCTTCCTTTCCTGCCACTAGACTCAGCCTCCAGAAAGCAGTTTGGGCAAGGCTGTTGAATCTCGTGACCTCACAGCTGTTTGAGACCAGACCTGCCATATAAGCCCTTACTATTGGCCATGTTGGCCGAGAGCCTTCTGAAATATCGAAATCTGGAGAGCCAAAGGTGTCCCACCTGGGTTTTGCAGCAAGATGTTGTTTGGAGATGAGTCTAAGCATAGGCAGAGTGGATTCAAGCAAATTAGAGAGCACTGCAGTTCAGCTCGATGATGGACTTTGTGTGAGGCTTGTGCAGACAAGCTTCTTCCTTTCTGTCTCAGTCTCTTTCCATTGTAAAGGGGAAAGAGGAGAGACTTGTCTCCTCTATCAGAGACAAGGGTATTTCCCAGTCAGAGGGCTGCTTCTGCCATTTATCAGAAGGCACTGGCTTTTTCTCCCAGATGAATTTTCACTGGTAAGGGAAAAGACCAAGGTTTTTTACCATAGTTTTCTACGTATATAAATTTCATGCATTGGGGTTTTTTTGGGTGGTCATGTGGTTTTTAATGTGCAGTCAGTGTCCTCTCTTCTGCATCGTATTTTCCTATTCTGGTTCCGTCTCTACCTGTCTGCTTCGCATTTTCCCCTTCTTTCTGGCTCTACTTTCCAAGCCTCTGTGGTGTTTAACCTCGGGAAGCTGCCAAAAAGGGGAACAACAGATTTTACTGTGTATTTTCGGGGTCCTGTCATTTTTTACAGAAGCAGATAAGTAAGTATTTTCTTGCCAATATTGTTTTGCTTTGTTGTACATGTTATTGTTTTTAATTTTTTTGTGTAAACCGCCCTGAGTTCCCGTTTGGGAAATAGGCACGGTATACAAGTTTGAAAATAAATAATATAAATACAAAGTTTCTAAATCCAGCCCCTGGCGGTGGTTTAGGAAAATTCGCTGAAACTGCTGTTCCAGGGGCGTGGTCAGCTGGGACTGGAATTTACTTCTCTTCGCAGTTTGCATGTGATCTTTTTCTGCGCAGTTTGCCGCCGGGAAACTACGCAGAAAACGCTGGTAGGACCGCGGCCAATGGAAACAGTAGAAGAGCAAAGGAGGCTGAAGAGTGGAAAATACCATGGCCAAGGAAACTTGTTTTCTCTGGATCCAGAGGGGAGTACCTGAAGTAATGGATTCAAATTTTAAGAAAGGAGAGTTCAACTAAACATTAGGAAGAACTTCCTGGCATAAGACCTGTTTGACAATGGAATCAGCTTCCTCAGAAAGTGTTGGATTTTTCTTGACTGGAGATGTTTCAGGAGAAATCAGATGGCCATATACTGTATATAAAGGAGGGACGCCTTCACTGTGGGTTCCTGCTTTTATGAGTTTGACTTGGGGACCCTTGTGGTCCTTTTCAGGTCTATAGTTCCATGAGCCTGTTGGTGAATTAGGCTGGGCAATAATGTGATAAAGCCATTATGGGAGCAAGTGAAATAAATTTTTATTCCCAGTATTTTTAAGGACTTAATGGTCTATACATATATTGATGACATGGCCATACTTCCCTTTCCAAACCCTTTCCAATAAGCAGGTCCACCTTCTGCCATTCTCCGCTTTGCCCTCATTGCTCATCATGAAAATCATTTTTCTTATCTTATTTATCAATAATCATATCTTGAGAATTGACCTCATAAAATGCCTACAGTAACGTGCACAGTTTGATATGCCTACTTTAGCCAAAAAAAAAAAAAAAAAAAAGAAATTTTAAATGAAGACTTTCTACCTATACTGGCATTTCTTTTTAAAAAGAGATATGTGGTTTTTGTGGAAAATAAATTTGTATTCCTTTTGGATGCTAAAGCTTTAAACTTTGGAAGATCAGACTTCCAAGTTATGTTCTTTTTTGTAAGCAACAGTGAATAGTGGAGAGAATCGCTGGGCTCCACCCCCATTTGATGTGTCGATTTGTGATGCAGTCAGCCCATGGTGCAAACAGAGAGGGGTACATCATCCTACCACTTTGAGACAGGCTTTTGGTGTTGTCAGTACACACTTGCATATAGGGGTGTAGAATTTGAGCGTTATGGAGCAATACCATGCAAAATTAGTAGCCTGTGAGGAGAAATTAAAAAAAAACTGAGGTTTGCAATTAACAGAACTTTCTGGAAGAGTAGACCTTGCAGAGGCAATGAGATGGATTAGGGACAGAAGACGGAGTGTGCAGTTCCATCCTAATTACAGGCCTTAGGATGGAAGTACTGGATGTTTCTGTCCTTGAAACATAGAAAATGCCTGAAGGCTCTTTTGGTTCTTTCTGGGCTTCAGATCTTACCTGAACAGGGCTGCCTTCTTCAGTGAAGACAGATTTCCTGACAAGCATTGTCTGATAAGTCATAATAGTCTCATCCTCTCCCCCCCCACACACACACCGTCATAATATTTCCTTCTTTTTTTAAATACAGAATCTGGCTCTACTATGAAAAAGGTAAGAAGAGAGATTAGTTTTAATTTGTAGAACTTCTAACCAATCTGAGAGATTATTGTTCAATCGTGGACAAAAGGCAACACTGGACATTGTCCCAGAAAAGCGATGCAGGTTATGAATGAAGACGAAAGGGTGCAAAGAGTAGTTAAAGAAAATAATTGGTGAGCAAGAGGGAGGGGGTGCCTGTTCCTTCCCCATTCTCCTGGGGTGTCCCTCAATCTCTCCAGACAGGACTATTTGAAACCTCACCTTTCACTGCAGTTTCTGTAAGAGACATTTGTCACTGTGCCACAGACAGATATTTTCTCTTTAGAATTCTAAACATTTAGGAATGCTCTACAACACAGCCCAACTTTGCTAACGCATCAGTCAGTGGAAGCGGGGCAGATGCATCACAAGCTCCTGTGTCCACTTGGTGTGCAGTTTGAGATGCCTATGCTTTGTCTAATTAAACACAGATATCTTTCATATTTTAGCATTTTTGAAACTTAAATTTATGTTCAGTCTTCTAGAGGACCTTGTCTCTAATCTCATTATTGTTACCTGAACCAAATTCTCTATGGTTTGTTTATTTTTTTTGTTTTTTTGTCCAGAATAAACATGCAGCAGAGAGAGAGAAGCCAGATCTGGGTGAGTTTTAATCTCTAGCCCACAGTTATATTTCCAAGATGACACAGATGATCACAGGTGGCCTCCAAGTATCATGGGCAAAAGGGTCCCAGAGTGATAAAATCTCTTGGCAGGAAACAAATAAGGTTAGACTATGGAATCAGGTGAACATACCCGATACCCAGTGTGGTGTTAGTAAACAAATGGATGGACTTGGACTCAGGAGACTTGTGTTCAAACCTCTGGTCAGCCATAGGAACTCATTGAGGCTCAGGAAAATGGAATTGGCAAAAACCACCCCTTACATATCTCACTCACCTTGAAAGTCCTGCTAGGTTCACTCTAAATCATGGCACATAAGTGTGTTCTGCACAGATCAACTGGCGAAGGCCCAAACAGTCATTTTAAAGTTTATTCCAGTGAGGTCTCCACACGCTGGTCTACGGCCGTGTTTGTCTTTACAAGGGCTCCGATCTCATTACTGTAGCCTGCTTGGCCATCCCCTTGTTCCTTAGGCCAGTAGTGTTGCCTCTTTTGCTTTGATGCCTCACCAGTGGCTTTCAGTTAAACCCATCCAGTATCAATACCATGTAAATAGAAGCCAGGATCCTGTTATTATTCCAGGGAGGTGAGAGTCTAGAACAGTCTCATGTGCCTGAGCAGTCAGTCATACTTGCGAGTGAAGCCTTTGTTTATCTCCGAGTGACTAACCACAGAACAAAATAAACTGATTAGCAAACTAAACGTGTGGCTCGTTTGTGCTTTGCCAGTTAGGCCCCCTTTCAACACTCTCTTTCAAGAGCCCGGTGGCGCAGTGGTTAAATGCCTGTACTGCAGCTAATACTGTGCTCACGACCTGGGGTTCAATCCCAGTTAGCCGGCTCAAGGTTCACTCAGCCTTCCACCCTTCCGAGGTCAGTAAAATGAGTACCCAGCTTGTTTTGGGGGGGGGCAATGTGTAGCCTGCATTACTATAATTAAAACTGTAAACCGCCCAGAGATTACTTAAAGTGGTCTGGGGCGGTATATAAGCAGAAGCAGAACACTTTTTTAAAAGAGTCCCTTCATCTGATGATGTGGCTATCAAGTAGCACATACTGTGACACTCAGTCTTTGTCACTGCTAGAGGACAAAGGACATTAAATGGGCAAACTAAAGGCCACCTTGTGGCTTCTCTCCACTTCCTTCCTTTTATTGTAGCAACTGCCTTCAGTAGAGCTTTTGGGCTCCCTCAAAAGAGGAGGCTGGGAATAGTTTCCAAGAACCAACAGCAGGACATTTGGACACCTCAGTGCTTGTCCATATATGCACAGCACTGCTCATTCCTTGGTCACCACTGCAGCAGGACTGGGGAATTTCAGCAACAATGAGGCCACATGTTCAGCCCCCAAATCTGCCATGGATTGCATCAGGCCCAGATATAGCTGAAAACCACACATTTTGGGGGGAGAGGAGGTATAACCTTGGATATTTTTATTTATTATTTATTTATTTAGAGTATTTTTACCCTGTCTTTCTCCTTGGAAAAGGACCCAAGGTGGCTTACAATAATGAGGGACAATATACAGTCCAGTACAATTAAGACATATTCAAGTTTGAGGACAGGGAATTGAGGGGCATCT
This sequence comes from Phrynocephalus forsythii, assembly GCA_029282475.1. Classification (NCBI taxonomy): domain Eukaryota; kingdom Metazoa; phylum Chordata; class Lepidosauria; order Squamata; family Agamidae; genus Phrynocephalus; species Phrynocephalus forsythii. Next base: position 10,978,481 of record JAPFRF010000011.1, read on the forward strand.
CACAGCACTAAAAGACAACATGAAAGTTACAAGAGAACATGATCAGTTAAAGAGAGAGTAAAAATGCCATGTAAAAGTTATGAAGGATCCACTTCCATTTTTTATGGATGGCGATTGTTTGGTAATATATGTTTTAAACCAGTGGCCATAAAGAGGAGAGTTCTGGAGTGTGACAAAGACACAATGCATGTGTTACTGCAATAGCAAGCCAAGTTGGAGCAATTTGCATTGATGTGGCTTGATTCAGTTTCTTTTATAGTAGTAATTAGGTTTGGGCGATTGCACAAAGACGGAGATTATTTCAGTGCCAAAGTCCACCCTAGACTTCACTGTGATTTGATATGTCCTCATAGCCCATGTCCTCCCTTCCTTCCCACAAGTGCACTTTCTGTCCCAAAACACAATACCTCAGTTTAATGCAACACCATACTATAGGGATGGGCATTTCGTTTTGGAACCAGTAGGTTACGAAATGAACCACCCAAGCCCAGGTGGTCCTCAGAACTGGCTGATACACGCAGATCCAATTGCTTTACCTTTCTCTGTCTTGCACAGGGTTAAAATCCAACGAGGAAGCATGTTGCAACATCATCTATGCTAGATCTGTGATGCTGGCCAATCCGGATCTGTGCAGGGACAGGCATCATCCTGCCTCCCTCTCTGATTGACCAGCAGCAGGAAGCAGGAAAGATGACGTCGCAGCGTGCTTCCTCGCGAGACAGAAAAAGGTAAAGGATTTGGATCTGCGTGTATCAGCCGGTTCCGAGGACCACCTGGGCTCGTGTGGTTCCTTTCGCAACCTACTGGGCAACGAAATGCCCATCCCTACCATAATACCAACCAGAGGCATGACCCCAGACTTTTGTAAAATGAAACAAATGACAACACAAAAACACACTTCATTTTTTTCTGGCTTTTAAAAAGTGGAAATCTCCCAGTGGCAATCTTTTTCGGCATAGTTTTAGTCTAAGTGTACTGTACATTCTCCCCCCCCATCTGCTCCTTCTTTCTTAAATGTTTAGGAAGGCTTCCATGGTATATAGAGAGAAAGCAAGGGTCCAATTCATCTCAGCCACATCAGCTCTTCTTTGTTCTCCAGGCCTGCCCAAGCTGGAAGTCTGTCAGGGATATTATGGTCTGCCTCCACCACCTGTGGCATTTGGCCCGCCACTGAGGCTCAATGTGGGGGATATTGTGGAGCTAAGCAAAGCTGAGGCTGAGCAGCTGTGGTGGCAGGTAGGTGGTTACATCAGCAGTCCGATCCAATCTGTTCCCCCACTCTTGAGCTGGCTTCAGGCCATGCAGGTGCAAGAACTACAGTAGAATGGCAAATGCTCTGTAAATTGACAATGGCACATCTGTGCAGGTAAAGCAGTGTTCTCCAGGTGTCACCAATTAAAAGTGGAGCACACTTCACCCTTACACCTCTAAACATTTACTTTTAGAGTATGTAACACTTAATTCATACTTTATGAAAATGGGAGCTGCATCCTTAAATACCTGTTGGCGATGCTCACATGTAAAATGTATGGTGGATTTTGAACGGACAACGAGGTGCATGAATGGAAATTGCTGAAACACCACACACTTTCCTGTACTTACAGTGCTTACCCTGCCTTCTATGATAGAGGGCCCTTTTGCTGGCAGTTCAGCTCTCTCTGCCTGAACATCGCTGTCACTCTCTAAATGTCTCCCATTTTATCGGAAAGTAATAAACATGGGAAATCTCAGTTCTCTCACCCAATACTTCCCTAAATTTCTATCACATATCTGTGAAATAAATGTTATTGGCCCATCCAGCATGTCATCTAGAGTCTTCTGGCTATTTCTATGGATTAATTTTGCATTTCTGAAAAATAATAACCCAGCTATATATCCCCCCCAAGGGGACTTCTTCCCTGTACATGCCAGGAGGCAGGGTAATTAAAGGCACAAATATAACTTAAGTGTGCTAAATTTTGCAATTTTAGGCTGAGACTGCAGTGTTCAAGGACAATATCTCACTTTCACATAGTGCTTTATAATTCAAGGAGTGTTTTATGGACAGCAACATTTTGCAACTTCTGGCAAGCGGTTGAAACTGTGCCAAAATTTTCCAGATGATTTTGTTGGACACCGACCTACAACATAAGCTCATCCACCGGAACCACCATGTAAAAATCTTTCATAAATCAGCTGCCAATTTATACCACACCAGCCCGGTTTTGTGTCTGATCTGGTCTTTGCTTTCTATCTTGGGTTGTAGGGAAGGAATACATCTAGCAATGAGGTTGGCTGGTTCCCTTGCGAGAAAGTCAAGCCTTATGTCTCTGTGAGTAGCACTTATACAGTGGGGGGAGGAGGAGGTGTTTTCATTTCTTTGTGTCTCAGCTTGATTAGGGGATTTCTGAAATCAGCTAGGTGTGCTCTCATTTGGTATTACAGTTGTCCTTCACAATACTGTATTGTGGTTCATATACTGCAGTCCCGGTATATCACAGGACCACAGTACAGTATATGAAGGCTAGGGCCCCTGGGGCAAGCTGTGTGGGCCTGTTTGGGGCCTCCTGCACTTACTTCAGCCTGATGCTGCCCTGAGTGGACCTCCGATGGGCTTCCCGGGCCTATCGGAGACCCCAGAAATGGTCTTCGGAACCGGAAAGGAAGTGACCTCCGGTTCGTCGGAAACCACTTCTGGGGACTCCAACAGCCCCAAGAAGCCTATCAGAGACCCATTTGGGGCAGTCCCAGGCCTATGGTAAGTGTAGGAGTCCCCAAACAGGCTCCCCAGCCCCGGTCTGACCCAGCATCCGCATAACGTGAATTTCCTTTTATCACAGGTCAGGTCCCTAACCCCCACAATAGATAGGGGAATATTGTACAAAGCTTGGTTAATTTCCAAGAGCAAGGATGAGAGGCTTCCACAGGGTAGAGGACTGCGGTGGACTGTTCCTGGAGGTCGCGCAGCCCTGCTACCAGGATTTGGTGGCTCCCTGTGAATGTTCTGCCGTGGCCATGTTTTCTAGCAGAATTCTGTGGTACAGGAAGCTGGCAGATCCATTCCAACTAGAGGGAGCTAAAGGAAGTGTCCAGGGGTGGGAGAAGAGTGAGGAAGTGAGATACACTAATAAAGCAGACAAGTGAAACCAAAGACTGAACAACTGTAGAGGAGAAGGTAAGGCAGAAATGGGTTGAGGACACAAATATGGCTTTAGGGTTACAAGTGGCCCACGTGTTGCCAGTTCCTGTTTAGATATTGCCCTAGTATTGTGCTCTGTGGTAAGTCACCAATCATAGTTGTTTAGAAGAAGTATCCTTATTCAAACCCCAACACAGACTCTAACAGCTCAAATCTTTCCTCAAGGAAAATGCATTCCTGACAACTAGAAAATGAACATTATTTTTTTTTCTTCTCCCAGAGACCTCCTCCAGATCTCTCAGTTTATCACTGGTACGTAAGACCACAGAATTAAACCTTTTCTTTGTTTTCTTCTAACCCATTGCCTTTTTTCATGTGCTGTCTTGCATGAAATTTGTGCTTCTGTTTCTCCTTAGCTGTGCAACAAACTCTCTTCTGGAACTTTCCCCTGCAGCCTCATAACTGCCATCTAAACACCTTCCTCTGACATCGCAAGCTCAGTGCTTTAGCACCAGATACTGAATAGTCAAAGAAATGCTTATTCCTTACATTTCCCTCTCCACAGTGGGATTTTCAGAGATAGAATAAGCCTTAGCAATCAAGATTTGCAATTGAAGCTTGTGTGTGTGTGTGTGCATGCGTGCGTGCGTGTGCATGTGTGTATCACATTCATAAAATACAATAGCACCCACAAAATACCATTCACAAAAATACAATAGCACCCACAGCCACCCCTCAACACCATGATGGACAGACACAAGAAGGGATTAAACATAATTTGGGAGGTCTTGAGTCATTATCAAATGTAAAATTACCATATTGCCACTTTTTCATGGGCTCTAAGGTAAAAACTCTCATTCTCCCCCCGTGGTCTCTTCCACACACACCCTCACCTTTTCTGATCTGATCTGGTTTCTGTCTTTTGAGGAATCTACCTCTGAGCCATAATACCACACTTAAACAAATAAACAGATCCTGGTCTTAGAGCCATAAAACTATCCTTTACAGCTCTAATAACCCTGGCCCAATCTTCTCACCATTTCTATTAATCAACTCTCCTTCCTCTTCTTCCCCTTCCTCCTCTATCCCTATCCACCCACCCAACTCTATATACTACAGCCAATGAATATCTGATATGAAATATACATCATATCCCATATTATATTGCACACCTCATTCTGCTGCTATATGTCTGACAAAGTGGACGTGTAGTCCACGAAACATTACATTAAAATATGAAAGTTAGTCTTTAAGGTGACACATGTTTTGTGTCTTTTGTTTTGTTTTGTTTTGTTTTTCTTTGATTTTTGCCTGAAATTCTTGAAAAGACTAACACAGCTACCCTTTCTGAAACTTCTATTCTATCTTGTATCCCACTGCATGATTGCAATGGAATAGATAGTTGTTCAACAGATTTTTGAGAACATAGTTATACTGAATAAAACTATGGCTCAGGTTGGTTTCCAGCTTTTGTTTTGCTTTTTGTTTTTATTGGAAAGTTAAAATCTGGCTAAATAGTTATTTTTCCCTGCTGAAGTTATTATTCCTTTTCTTCATCACATTGCAGCTATTAAAGTGTGTATTTGTGTGTGTTCATGCACACACACACACACACACACACACACACACACACACACACACACACACACACACACACACACATATACTGTATGTTGGTCCTTGGACTAAGAGGCAAAGACTTTTATTCCGGGAACCTTTTGGCAACTGATTGGTTGCTGAGAAAGGAGATTTTACAGAGGGTGCTGGGTATTTTTTAAATGGCTGTAATTCTCTTTTGTTTTCAGTTTGGTTCTTTTCATATGATAATCTAATTTATTGAGGGTGTCAGGGTTTTTTGTATTTTAGATATATGTATCACTTTTTGATTATGCATGTCCCAGATTATATTTAAATGCAGATATAGTTGTGTGCACTCCTACAAATGTATGCTTTTAACAATTTGTAATTATAAATATGTATGCACAAATTATGCTTATGTATTGTATCAAATACAGTGATATCTCAACATTAATCCATTCCGAAGGCATCTTCGGAAGTCGATCAAGTCATAAATTGAACAGGGGTTTCCCATAGGAATGCACTGAAAATCAATTAATCCGTTCTGGAGGGAACAAATTAATAGGTTTTCAATGCATTCATATGGGAAGGTTGTCCCAACCACCACTCAATCAAGGGCAGCCAAAGGCTGCTTTCCACTTTCCCGCCAGACAGCTGACTTTGACAGGTCTGACCTGTCAAAATCAGCTCTGGTGTGTGGGGTTGCAGAGAGCAGTCTTGGGTTGCCCTTTATTGAGGGAGAAGCCCAGGCACCTTGGAAAGGAAGTACTTACCTGGAGGTACGCGCTTCCCTTGCAAGGTGCCCAGGCTGCCCGAAGTTGCATCGTTCCCTGGGAATGATGCAACTTTACAGCCTGGATGGTTTGGAAGGGAGGCACGATGGCCACCTCCTCCTCCTTCTTGGTTGCTTTGATCTCTTTTGCAGAGATGGAAGCAACCAAGAAGAAGAAGGAGGTGGCGATGGGCAGTGAGCTATGATATATGTCAAAGTCAGCTGTCATGCGGAGCAAACAGCAGTGTTCGTAAGTTGAATTATTCGGTTGTCAAAGCAACCGTAAGTTGAGGTACCACTGTATATAACTTTGAGTATTCATATTTTCATGAATTGTATTCATAATGTCATAGATGCTACACAAATATACATTTTAGAGTCTAAAAAATGTATTAAGTTTTGGATTGGGAAGAGCAAATTTGGGAGATTCACAGTGAAAATGTGTTGCTAAACTTTGAAATGTTGCTGATCTTCATTCTTGTGGCAGACTGTATGGGGTGCAGAGACACCCAGTGACTGAATAATATATTGCGATTAACAAGCACACTATTGTTGCTCAGGTACGTAGGACCCATGGAACGGGCTGAAGCAGAACAGATCCTTTCCAGTCGCTCGGATGGAACATACCTGGTGCGGCAAAGAATCAAAGATGCAACTGAATTTGCCATCAGCATTAAGTAATCATCATAATACATTTAAAATTGCTTCCCATATTAGCACACCAAATTGGAGGAGGAGCTCTATGAGTTTTAGTGTGTTTAGTATAATGGATTAATATAATGAATTAAAAACAAAGGAAGTATTTTATGGTGGTCAAATTGATTTGCATAGCAAGAGATAACTTTTTGATGTAGATTTTTTAAAAAATAAGAAATTACTGCATACTATTATCCACGGTATTTCTGTAAAAGAACTGACTATCCTTCTGATAGGTATAGACCAGGCATGTCCAAAGTCAGGCCTAGGGGCCAAATGCGGCCCGTTTACCAATTTCGAGTGGCCCGCGGCCTCTTCTCCCCACCGGCTCAGCCTGACATGCATCCCCACCAGCTGGCCTTTTCCCATACCGGATGGAGGCATCAGCTTGCAGTTTTATGTTTTGCCTGCCCTCCTACCTCTGTCTACCACCACCCAGCCACCTTCCCAGCCTACCCGCCCCTGGCTCCATTGCTGCAACATCCTCCCTTCCTCCTTGCATGTTATAGAGACTTGTCCAAAGTCCGGCCCAGGGGCCAAATGCGGCTGAATGGTTGGCCCCCACACATTTTCACCTCACCAAATCTGGCCCTCCTTGCAAAAAGTTTGGACACCCCTGGTATAGAGGCTTTCCAAACATAAACTTGTCAGTTTCCTTTCTGCTACCTCAAATTAATAGGACCTGAGACACCATGTCTTGCTCTGGGTCCCAGGCAATCAGAGCAGGGACATAAAAGTACCACTTATCCACACATTTGAAAACAAGAGAGCACTGAAGTTGAGTTGAGTGCAACCATTCTGACAAAAAATAGCTGAGGATCACGAGAGTTGCAGTAGGCTAAGCTGAGAGCACAGTTATACTATGAAAATGAATCAGCAACTGAATCTGAGGAGGTTTGAAATCAAATTAAAGTCATGTTGTGAGTTGCATGGCATTTTGGTCAATGTGTGCATTCTCGTAGGAAAGCAGATGAGGGGACTACACAGAATTTTAAAACCATTGCAACTGATGCTTTTCCCTGCACATGTCTGCCTGTTCACTGGACACTTGTTTTAATTTTTTTTATTCCCTTCAAACTGGCAGATTGCCGGGTCATTATTACAGATGGAATAATTTTAAAAATTAGCAAGTATGAGAGAGAAAAACTGCTCAGCCTCCTTTCCTCAGCTGAAAATGTCTGCATGAGGAGATCCATGGAGAAAAATAGATGGACACACACACACACACACACACACAAACACACAGAGAGGGGGAGGAGCAATAGAACTGGACATTAACAAAGCCCAGCAGGTTCTAAGGTTGCAGAGGTGGAAGCATTTTCTCTTGTGTGTTGGCTGCCATTTTATTATTATGTCTTTCTATCTGGCACATTGCTATGTCAGTATTAGAGATAGGAAAAAAATTAAAACAGATTGGACTGTCATGTTTCCTACAATCCAAAACCCATGATCCTGGCATCTATTACTTGACAAATGACTTAGATACAATTTACTTCACCTGTTTCACCTTGTTTGAACAAAAAAAACAGTTCATTCTGTGCTTGCTGTATGTTTTGCTTCTGAAAAGGAAAGTTTTGTGTAATGATACGCTTGTCAAATTATGGAGACACTAGTAGAGGAAAAATAGAGCTCTTTGTGTGCCCCACAAATGGCAGGAATCTCATGTGACTTGAGCATTCCATATTGAATCAGGGTATCCACAGGTTACTATAACTTAAACTGAAGAGGGAATCACTTTGATAGCAAGTAGACCACAGTAGCCAAGAAAAAGAGTTCCAGGCAAAAACCTATTGTCTTTGGGCAAAGTGCCTCAATAGCCGCACGTAATTTCTAAATAAAGACTAGTTCAGAAGGAATGGAGCCTTATCTAAATGTGCTTGTAAATATTTTCTAGTATCTTTAAAATGGATAAAATTGTAAATATATGTTTAAAATCCTTCCTTAGTTTCTTTCTTCACACTTGAAAAGTTTCATACGTTACATTGCTTTTACAAAATCATATTTTGAAAGAAGTGTATGCTTTGCCTATTCTAGTGTACCTCCTTCTGTGTTTCCGAATAGAGGTGTTATTGAAAGCCTCATTGAAACAATGCGGCCATTGTTAACTCTTCCAGACATGAATACCAGTTAAGAAACAAATGACTGTGCGGATTTCTGTCCCCCTTCAGGTTCAACACTGAAGTCAAGCACATCAAAATCCAGACCAAGGATGGCTTATTTCGCATCACAGAGAAGAAAGCCTTCAAAGGACTTAATGTAAGAATCTGTGGGCCTCCTGCTTCATAACAACTCTTGTTACAACTTGGAGTGGAAACAGGGATTGTGGCAAAGAAGGAGGAAGGGGGTGATTAGATGGCATTTGCCTTGCTTCTTTGGTACGCTGCAGGGACAGGCTGGTTCACTGCTTTTTCTATTGATTAGATAACGCAATTCCTGGAGCAAACCAGCCTGTTTCAGAGTATTTCTACCCATACTTTTCTGGGTCCCTGTCAAAGGTTTGGGTGTGTGTGTGTGTGTGTGTGTGTGTGTGTGTGTGTGTGTGTGTGTGTGTGTGTGTGTGTGTGTGTGTGTGTGTGTGTGTGTGTGTGTGGATAAGGGCAGTTTCTTCTGGTTCCTTTCCAGCACGTGGGATCAAGCCAAAGCAAGCTTCCTCCTTTAATTTCTCAGCTGGTTTCTATATCCTCATCTCTTTAGTGGATTAAACATTAATTAAACATTAATTTAATTGCTAGATGATTCAGGGAAATTGGGAAATGAAAAACTACCTTCTTCTGCTTATCCACTGAACAGAGGAGGAACCAAAAAACATTTTTATGCATAGGGTAACATTGATGCACTGCCTAATTCAGGCATGTCCAAAGTCAGGCCCGGGGGCCAAATGTGGCCTGTTTTCAAATTTTGAGCGGCCCTCAGCCTCTTCTCCCTACCAACTCAGCCTGCCACGCATCCCCACCAGCTGGCCCCTCCCCATATCAGATGGAGACGTCAGCTTGCAGTTTTACTGTTTGCCTACCCTCCCTGCCTCCATCAGTTCCCCCAGCAACCTGCCCAGCCTACCTTCCCCTGGCTCCGTTGCTGCACTATCCTCCCCACCTCCTTGCACATCCTAGAGACTTGTCCAAAGTCCAGCCCGGAGGTCAAATGCAGCTGAATGGTCCCACACATTTTCACTTCACCAAATCTGGCCTTTCTTGCAAAAAGTTTGGACACCTCTGGCCTAATTTAAGATAATTTTTTTAAAAACTGAAATCTTCGTCACAGCTTAAAGGCCCCTGCCCATCCTGTAAATGATGGCTCTCCCTTGGATACCCTCTGCTCATAAGGGGGTTATGACTTCAACAGGCCTCTGAAAGAATGGGTGTGAAAGTCTGCGGGAGAGGATGAGTAGATTGGGTCTTCAAAATAATGTGAAAGCATTAAGCTTATGGGGGGTGTCTGCTACTTTAGCATTAAAATCGTGGAACAAGAGGCAGTGGGGTGTGCGGGAATGAGGGATCCAGCTTCAGCTGCCAGGAGTGGCTGCCTGACCACATGTGTTGCAGGTAACCAGCACTCAACAGGACATCACTGTGGCCATTACTTCACATCCCGTTCGTCCCTCCTTGCTGTCGTGCTTGGGACCGGTACAAAAAAATCTTACCTCACATCCATAGCATGATAGCAAAGCCTTGTCTCGACCGTGCACCCTGAACCGGGAACAGAGCATGACAAGCCGTACCTGCCCCTGGGGTGGGGAATTCTCTTGTCACGGTTGGTTCCTGGTTCCTGTTCCGAGACAAGGGACCGTGGGGTAACAACAGTCATGCAACAACCAGTGTCCACCTAGTGGTCAGCGGCTGAAGCAGCATTCAACATTAGTTTCCCTATGGGAAACACCATCAAGTGCAAATATTTCTTAAAGAAAGTGCTGAAAATTCTGTAGCCTTGATGTGTAAATCCCGGAAGACCAGTAAATCGAAATATCGAAAATGTTTTACTTCAGATATAAAAAGAGGGTTAAGATAGCAAGACAAATTCAGAATTTGTCACAGAACAAGGACATGAGGTAATAGTTGTCACGAGACAAGTAATCACGCCCATGAGGAAACAGAAAACAGGGACAAAACCATGTGACCGCGAACAATGCTGTCACGGTACAAGCATAATCACGGAACAAGGTAGGACGTGAAGTAACGGCCTAAGTCATCTGTATGTTGGTTGGTTAAGTTTTACAAACCGCACTTCTCTCCTCTCTGTTCAGCATTTGTGCAAGTTTCAGAATGATGCATGTGTTCCTTTGTCTGTCTAGGAACTGGTGGAGTTTTACCAAGAGAATTCCCTGAGGGATTGCTTCAAGAGCCTTGATACTGTTCTTCAGTTCTCTTTCAAAGAACCTGAGAGGAAAAACATGGCAAAACAACCAAGTGCGTAATCTAAGCCCCATTTTTTACAGCTTCAAGACCCATCAGAAATAAATGGGCAGTTATAAGCAAAAGAGATCTCAGGAAGAAAGAATCTACTTTAAATCTAAATTCTGAGCAAAGCTTGGATGCAATTAAAATTAGCAGTATTCCCTGTAACATGTTCCTTCACTCATCAATGCAATGATGCATTGATGTGTCCACCTACGAACCTGCTCAGGCCATTGTTCACCTAATAAGCCTATTCAGGCCATTGTCCAACTTAAGAGCCTATTCAGACTTGGGCTGCTTTTACACGACCCCTAAAATTCGCTGGCAACTTAAATTCGGACCAGAGATCTTAGGGGTTTGTCGCTGTTCCTGCGTTCTCACCCCCTCCGCACTCCTGGCTGCTGGCTGCGTGAGGGGAGGGAGAAAAAAAGGAAGAAAAGAATGCCACTCACCTCCGTTCTGCCGTCCCCGCACTGCATTCAGATCTCTTAAAGGGGCGGGGGGCAAAAAAAGAACAAACAGAAGTAAGGAGAGCCGGGCAATCACTACGTTATATCCGCATCAGGAATTTTCACCTCCAGAGAGCAGGTACCTGAAAAGTGCACTGGGACGCGCTTAGGTGGGCGTGGTCGCACTTAATTATCTGTAAATTCCGGAGCTGGTGGGGAAACAATGTTAAGCTCCGGAGCTGGGAGCCATTTGCGGCGGTGTTTAGGGATCGTGTACAAAGGGCCTAGGATGATGTGAAATCAAGGTGAACTACAAAATGGAGGACTCGTGACTAGCTTTCCTCAGACTGACAAAGCTGCTTGGATGAGGAGTGAAACATTTCAATCTCTCAAGAAAAGTAGTCAGTTGCCATGACTCACCTTCCAGATAAACTCACCTAGATGACTGAGAATCTTCACAGACATGCAATGATATTTTTTCATTTAAAGAGTACTAGGATTACCTGTAATCATTTAGGATAAGTAATGATAATACTGTATATTCTCACTGCTTTAAAATGCAGTATTTTGACTTAAATAATGCCCCATTGACTCCATCAATCTTTTCCTCCTCCCTGGCACATCATTCCCTTTCCTCCTGAACCTCATTTTGTTTCATATGTTACACAAAGCCTTGCATAGAATAAGGCTCTGAGGGAGGGGAGGTATTTTACATACATCATAGCTCACGGGGAGAATTGTCAAACGATGGGGCCCTGGTACCCATCTTCCTAAACAGCTTGCATAATGCCCTACCTGTCCTGGTCACCTGATCTCCTCTCTGCCCAAAATCCCTTTTTGAGTCTGGTTCCTGTTGAGGAGATGAGGAATGGATACCAGCCACAGTAACAGCTCTTCTGCTGCCAGTGTGAGAAATAAACTATCCTGTATAGTTTATTACAGTGGTGGCGAACCTTCAGCACTCCAGATGTTTTGGACCACAACTCCCAGAATTCCGAGCCTAGATTGCCAGTGACAAAGGACTTTGGGAGTTGTGGTCCAAAACATCTGGAGTGCTGAAGGTTCGCCACCACTGGTTTATTATGTAAATCAGCTCTCTCTTCCCTTCCTTACCCAGTCTATGGAAGCAACCACCTCTCTTATCTTCTCAGCCCTAACTGGCAAAAACATGAAAGGGAAATGGCTTCTCTTCCGGACCCCTTTCCACTGATTAATATGGCTGCTCTGGAAAAATTACGCTGCAGATAAGAGAGCTATGCATATGTAAACTGTCAATATTTTGTCCACTTCTGTCCACTTGCCATCACTTTGAACCTATACATCTTGTCTGACTATCTCTTTTGAGGTATAAGTACCTGTTAAATATCAGAAGAAGGGGAGAGAACATGCAGGGGTGTGATCAGAACTTTCACACAACTAATATATTTCTATTTGTTTTCTTGAAAGGGAAAAACTCAAAGTTTTTTTGCTCAGCCAAGGCACGCTACAGTTTCTGTGCACGAGATCGGACTGAACTGTCCCTCACAGAAGGAGACATCATAAGGATTTTGAATAAGAAAGGACAGCCAGGATGGTGGAAGGGAGAGGTCTATGGCCGGGTAAGCATCTCCCCCCCCCCCCCGACGAATCCAAGCTGCTTGGCTTGAAGAAATTTGGAGGTTTTAAAACAGAAATTGGACTGATAGGTATGCAAAAAGTAAACCTATTGTCTTAAAGCACGAGAGTTTGACGTTTCCAAAAGAGACATCGCGATTTCATGGTGGTTTTTGCAGGCTATTGCGAGAATACTGTGGTATAACAAATGCAATGACAAGCGTAATACTGAAATATGGGAAGAATTTAGAAAAGCTGTATTCTGTAAAAGGAAAGGAGAAAAAACAGCCCATGGTTATATGTATTTTTAGAAGGATTTCAGGGGGTAGATAAAATAGAAGAGTTTGATTATAGGTAAAAGCATGTCATATACTGTATAAAGGTCCCAAGGGGAAGGGGAACATTTTGGGTTTGGGGGTTTGTGTATTATATTTTATATGTTAGTAGTATATGTATTTTGAAAAAAAATGCAGTAGTATAGAAGCAATAATATACTGCAGGTCACTTGTGTGGCGCTCCAAATATAGTTTGGTAGGACAGCGATCCTACCCTTCTTTTTCATAGAAGACATGAAGGTAGCTGAATTTCATTTAGGGCCTTTTCACACAACCCCTAAGATCCGCTGGCCACTTAAATTCGGACCAGAGATCTTGGGGGTTTGTTGCTCTTCCTGCGTCCCCACCCCTCCGCACTTCCTTGCTCCTGTCTGCGTGAGGGGAGGGAGAAAAAAAGAGAGGAAAAAATGCAGGCTCACCTCCGAAGCAGCCCGGAGCCCCGTCGTTGTCCTGATTCCTTCTCTTAAAGGGGCGGGAGGCAAAAAAACAAACAAACAGAAGCAAGGAGAGCCAGGCACTCTAGGTTATATCCGGATCTGGGGATTTTCACCCTCCGAGAGCAGGTACATGAAAAGTGTGCTGGGATGCGCTTAGGTGGGCGTGGTCGCACTTAATTTTCTGCAAACTCCGGAGCTGGTGGGGAAACAATTGCAAGCTCCAGAGCTGGCAGCCATTTGCGGCTCAGTTTAGGGGTCGTGTACAAATACCCTTTGTCACTGGCATATAAAATGTAGAGTCATGCACACAAATGGCTTTCCATGGGCAGCTTTCCCTTATGCCACACTGTTCTGATGCATGTGACTACCTCTACAGGCTGCTTTTCAGCACCTAGTCATAGCGAACTAAGTACATGTAAGGTGAAGTATGATTCCTCATAGAAACAGAGTTGATTCAAATCCTGGTCAGAGGTTACAAAAGGGACAAAACAGAAGAAGTTTTAAGTTGCAGCCAGAGTCTGGAGTAGGTTAAGCTGTGCAACAAAGTCATGGAGAATTAAGGAGAACAAGAGCTCATAAGAGAAATAACGAAGATTTTCAGCCAGAAATCAATCAGAATAAGGGAACCAGAGCCAAGGATGAAAGCCAGATGGTACGTCTAAGGAGCCAGGAAAAGTAGAAAGGACCAGCTAGGAAACACAGGGCACATATAGACTTGAGGCCAAAACCAGAGGGACACTGAACGTGTTGAGACAAACATACAACTCATTTTTTGTTTTGTTTTGTTTTTTGGTAACCACAAGTAAGAGCAATCCAGCCTGCTGTTTCTGGCACAGTACTAGAGCTGTACTCCTGATTAAACTCTTCTGCAGCTTTTGTGGTTGCCTAGTTCACTTCTAAATAGAGCTGTGGGTGTTGTTTCCTCCAATGTCAACCCTGTGACATGTGCAGTAGGTTGTAACAGTAGAAAGGACAGCAAAGAAACCCTTTTCTCTATTTTCCTATTCTCCCAATTTTTAATATTATTCTTCTGACGTAGTGCTATTTCAGATATAAGGAAATATCCATGCTAGGTTGATGTATTACTGTAGTGCTATGCCACTTAATAATATTTTAAAGGGAACTTGTATGACCCATAGAATGACAGCCGCAAGAAAGGCAGGGAAAGGGGCAGGGGAGGGGCACGGTTAATTAAAAGGAGGAGATATGGAGCTATCTGAAGTGATGACTGGATCCTCCCCGGGAATACAAAGACTGCTCAAGTGTGAGATAAAACATATTGTACTGAAGAAAAGCACTTTCAAAACCTGAGCCAGATCACTCCAGATTCCCTCTCTAGTCATATTCACTGTTCAAGCAAAGATTCAGGTCTGACCTAAACATTTCACAGCCAACAGAAGTCAACACAAACCAAAGGGGTACATGAGAGGTGCAGTTCTGGTCAGACCAAATAGAACAATCATGTTCAGTATACAGTAAGAACTCCTTATCCATGAGATCAGTATCGGCTGATTCACTTATCCATGGTTTGAAAATATTAAAAGAAAAATCACAATATATTGTTAATGATGAAGTTACCAGAACAGGGCACTAGAGGGAGCAAGATACCATGCTGTGTAACATTCACGATTAATTAAAATGGTCTTCCTCATTTTCCAGCATCTGCATGGAAAAACAGGAATCCTACTGTACTCATTTATAGCCCTGAGTGGATTGTCACAAGCCAGTTGTGATATCAACACAGCATTCTGGGAACTCAGGAAACTCTTGATTTAAATCCTGGTCTATTCTCATTCTGATTTAGTTTCCTTACTTCTTTACGCAGCATGTTGTTAGTCTGTGGAACCCCCTGCCACAGGATGTGGTGATGGCATCTGGCCTGGATGCCTTCAAAAGGGGATTGAACAGTTTCCTGGTGCAAAAGTCCATCACGGGTTACAAACCATGATGGGGATGTGTAATCTCCAGGCTTAAAACCAGGGTACTTCAAGGACCAGATGCAGGGGAGTGGTATCAGGAGAGATATCTAGTCTCATGCACTCCCAGACGCATTTGGTGGGGCCACTGTGAGATACAGGAAGCTGGACTAGATGGGCCTTTGGCCTGATCCAGCATGGCTCTTCTTATGTTCTTATGTTCTATTAATTGGGCTGCTGATGCCAGTGTCTGAGTTTTGAAAGGAATGAAAACATGCATACATAGATGATAGACCTATGATCTATGCCAAGTTTTGCTTTTCACATAAATGTATCCCTTCAACTTTTCCAGGAAACAATATTTAAAAAACACACTACAAAGGCTGTGCGACTCAGGACCCTTGCCCCTGAACTAAGAAACATAAATACAGTACTAATTATACGTTGTTCCAGTTTCGAGAAGTGATGCTGTCTTTGCCACTGGTCCTCTCCAAACAAAAGACACACTTCGAGTGAAGTTAGGCAAAGCCCAGGCTCTAGAGGCTTGTGCCTTAATTGACTAATCAGTCCTTGACTTTATCATCCGTTAACAAGATGAGATAAAAATTAGAAAAAATATACTTTTTTAAGATTACGATTTCAACAATACTCGGAGCAGCTTGGCTGGTAGTTGTATTAACATCAATAGCAAAAACAAAAGCAACCAACCAAAATAGCAGCCTTTTATAGGCACAATTGCCCTGGGATAAATTTTCTTGTTTATTGGCATTGCAGTAATTATTTGCCTTAATCTGTTTTCTCTACAGGTGGGCTGGTTCCCAGCAAATTACGTGGAGGAGGATTATTCAGAATATTGCTGAGAGTAAAATAGGAGCCATTGCTGTGCAAAAGTGCTATTATTTATGAACTCCCTTTAGTTTGCTCATCCTTCTTCCATCAGTTTCTGATGATTGTGCGTCTTTTTGGCTAATAAAGTGCGTGTGTGTTAAGAACTTGCCTGTGGCTGCATCTCTGTCCGATCCAAACCGCATCAGCCCAAGCAAATCAAAATAAAATTACATGAACAACTGGTTTCTTCATCCGCAGTTGCTCGTAGCAACAAATAACTTGAAGTCTTGTTTCCTTTTATGTGTATATATTCTGTATATCACAGTGTACAATCTTCCTATCTTCTTAATTGTTCCACAGACCAATTTAGTGTGGCCCACAAAAGGTTTTACCTAGTTCTTTGACTGATCAATTTCATCCAGAATCATGTTGATGAATGACATGTATTAAATTGCATAACTCACAGTGGCAAATTAGTTGATTAGGCACTGGTAATTTTATTAGGCATGTGCCAGTTGTGCAATTGGGTGGGACCACTGTGCCCTTTAGCTCTCATCCCTGCTGGACAGGGCTATCTTCTGTGCATGTATACACTAGGTACATGCGCATGAGCAGCTTCGCAACTGGTGCATGGGGATGGAAAACTGCACGGAGTGATTCTTGTAATGTGACCAGCACCTTCCAAGGTAGCAATTTGCCAGAAATTCTGGCCACGTACAAGAGTTTCTAGTGGTAACAAGTTAAAAGAGATCTGAAGTAGATTTTGGAGGAAAACGGAGGGAACCACTGCAACTTAATGGATAGAGTTCTAGGCTACATGGGCTAGTGTTCTGATTCAGAATTAGGCAGCAGTGTATGTTTTTCTGAGTCTTATCATTCTCTCATCTTGTGTCTGTCATCCTAAGGGAGCTTATCCAAGAACCAATTAGCTTCTTCACAATTTGAAAGACTAAAAGAACCTAGACCAGAATGCTATTTAAAACAGAAGTATAATAAATTGCCAGCTTTCTCTAGCGTTGCTGGATACTTCATTTTTGTGCCAAACGCATGCTTCTTTAACAATGGTGCTGCATGTGTGGGGGGGCAAAGAGTCACTCATCCTGGCCACAGGATTCTTAGGGGTGCAAGGGGTGGCCCTCCTGGCACACTCATAGCCATCCTTCCCCTCTTCCCCACACAACAGCTGCCAGGGGTGCCAGGCCTGCCTCCACGACGGCTGCTGCCACCAGCATGAACTTCAAGTGGCTTTGTGGCCACTTCATGTGACTTCTCCCAACATGCCTCACCCTTGTGCTGTATGGGGATACATGCCCTGTGACTCAAAATACCCCAGGGGCTGGAAAACCACACTACACTATGGTTCTTTAACTTTATACAGTATAGTTAAATAGATGCCACAGTCTGAAATCAGGCATGGTATCAAGATACTCCACTCTGACAAGGTAAAATTCTAATGCCTTTGGGAAACATATTTCATGGAGCAAAATTTAAATACTTTATGAAAAAGTTCCACAAAAGCTTACATTAAATTATAACAGTTTTAAAATTGGCACCATGCTTTTGTCTTTTTTGTTTTTTTTTTCATTTGTTTTTGCTACTAACTAAAAGTGTCACAAGCACCCTCTTTTAGTTAGGAGAAAGCAGAACTGAATATTTTTAAATGTCCTTTTTCTTTTTCTTTCTTCTTTTTTTGGAGACAAAGCACTGAAATTCCATCCATTTGGGATCTGAAATATTCATGTCCGCGAATATCTTTAAAGCTACATATATTCCAGATGATTGTGACGTGCCCCTTACACACACTGTGTTTTCACTCGCTGCCACCACCAGATTTACTGGACACTTGTATGTATTTGAAAGAGAGTCACACCAGGTTATATAGCTTTAAAACAAAACATGAAACATTTATTAGTTTACAATTGGATTATCAGTATTATGACAGCTTTCGCCGATGTTATTGTATTGCATACATGAATTCTTATAATAATGTTTCCTTTATAAACCAGACCCTTTTCAGTGGCAGGATCTCCCACCTGACCAACTGACAATCTAACTGACTGACAGCTCTCTTCACTGAACTCCTCTCAGATCTAACACAAACTGAACTCAAACTGAACTGAACTGTCCATCATCCATTAAGTTCCAATATATAACATTCTTAACCACTCCCACCAGCTTGGTGATTGGCTATTCAAAACAGAGTCATGAATATTCATACTTGTTTTACCCTTTTCACCACATAGATATTTTCTCAACTATTCCATTTGTTCTGAACAATTTGACATAGCATATGCAGCTTAACGGATTCTCCTAAAATGGTCAGCTCAGCATCAAGCAACTACTGTTATTGATTTTTGTGTTTTCATGCTGGCCTTGTACATCTTATCCAGCACATATTCACAATGCTATGTTATGTAAAACTGCTGCATCTGTGGATATTATACATGAATACTACATGTATTCTACACATATTCAGAGTAGTTTCAAATATGTTTTTGAATGTATTCATCAGATACAATCTGTTCCTTAGTCATATGTTCCAGGGACTCTTCCTATTTCAAGGTTTCCTGGCTACATTCACAGAGTGTATGTAGAGACACAGACTACACACTGTATGTAAATTCATTCTGTCATTACACTCACCATATATGAAGCAGGCACAAAGGCTATTCACTCTCTGTACATACATTCAGAAGAATATCTGAACAGTATTCCAAGTTCTTAGAGGTAGGGATTGTATGACTGCCAGCCCCCATGTGTAGCCTCAAGTTTAAATATTTACCACTTCCGAGCCAAAGCAGATGTTATCGACACAATAACTGGTGGAGGGAGTACTTCCTCTCAGATGAAAATCGTAATCCCTTTTTTTAATTGAAAAAAGACACAACAATATATAAACTAAAAGTACAAGACAACTGTGCTCCCCTCCATCGACTTCCTGGAGACGTCGTCTTTATTGTCCTCTCCAGAACTGAACTGAATCTTGTGTTGGAGCTTTCCCTTTATCTCTTACTAGCACATATTCAATAAATCTACTCCATATATCATAAACATATCTTTTTAACTCTCCTTTCTTAACCTCTAAATTACAAGTCAATTTTTCATTTATAGCAATGAATATTCCATACTTCATTATACCATTCCTCCAACTGAAATTCATGTTTAGATTTCCAAATCCTAGCTATTATTAATCTAGCCACTGTCAATACGTTGGTAATAAGTTATTTGGTTTTAAAATCATAATCCACATTAACAAATATTAATAACAAAGCAGTTTCTGGATTGAGCTCTATATCCTTTTCAAATACTGTATATCACTTAATTCCTTAAAAATTAATTTTCAATTTTTTTATCTTTTCACATTCCCACCACATGTGAAAACTGTAATTCTAAACTTGAGAAGAAAAGATCTTTAGACTGGGAATCAGGAACTTGAAAATGATTATCATAATAAACAATTCATGGGGGAGGAATTAACTGCCTTAAGGATCAAGTGCTTTCATGATAACGTGTAAAAGTGATGGATACAAATATGGGCCCATCTCATCTGACCATAAGGTATCATTTGGTAAGTCAACAGAAAGCATGAAGTCAAATGGGAATGCACCTCCATTTCCAGGTTTTTAAGGTCCCTTGAGGAAGACTCCCTTCAGCGGGCTGCCTCCATATATAAATGAATTTTGTTGTTGTTGTTCAGTCGTTCAGTCGTATCCAACTCTTTGTGACCCTATGGACCAAAGCACGCCAGGCCCTCCTGTCCTCCACTGCCACCTAGAGTTTGGACATATCCATGTTGGTTGCAAAGATGGCACCGTCCAACCATCTCATTCTCTGCCGTCCCCTTTTCCTTTTGCCTTCAATCTTTCCCAACATCAGGGACTTTTCCAAAGGCTCCTCTCTCCTCATGAGGTGGCCAAAGTACTGGAGCCTCGGCTTCAAAATCTATCCTTCCAGTGAACATTCAGGGTTGATTTCTTTCAGGATGGATAGGTTGGATCTCCTTGCAGTCCATGGGGACTCTCAAGAGTCTTCTCCAGCACCACAGCTCAGAAGTGTCAATTCTGCAGCAATCAGCCTTCTTTATGGTCCAGCTCTCACTTCCATACGTCATTACTGGGGGAAAACATAGCTTTGACTATCTGGACCTTTGTCAGGAAAGTGATGTCTCTGCTTTTTAAGATGAATACAGTACATCCCTTCTTTTTCTGCCTTTTACTCAGCACAGATGTGGCCCTAAGCAAATTTTCAAATATGTACTTTATTTCTATCCTGACCTGGGGCATTTCCATGCAACCAGCATGTGTGCCCTTCACAAAACTTTTCATTTAGGGAGTTTCCCTCTAAAGAAGAAAAAGAGAGAGATACACCTAGAATGGTCCCCATAGTTATTAGGAAGGTTGGCTGGATAGTTTGACTCCCTATGTATAACACTGTGTGGTCTGCAGGTTATTTTCAGTCTTCTCACTATGTCCACCTCTGTCAGGAGCCCACTGCTTCGAGGAGGAATACAAAAATGATAATGAAAGAGAAATAAAAAGAAGGTATTTCACTTGAGCTTGTTCATTCTGATATATGATGACCCTTTCCATGGTTTTCTAGGCAGAATATGTAGAACTGATTACTTTTGAATAATAGTAAATGAAAGTTGTGTTTGTTTGTGATGAGGTCACCAGAGGTGCATAAAAATCTGCAGGTCTCAGCAATTGTCAAGAGAAGCACCACTTGCATCTTCCGTGAGGAGTCAATGCAACCCATAGCAAGCAAAGTAAATCAGAAACAGAGTGTGTCAAAGGATATTCTAAATAGGAGCAATCAATCAAGGGTAGCAGCAAAGAGAAAAAGAAAGGACAACCACCAAGTTTGTTAATTCAACATAAGAAAAGTTCAAAACCTTTTTCCTGTGTTCTACCTTTCCTCATTGATTTACAGGCACGGTAATCAGAAAGGCATGTAATTAAACTAAAAGCCTCCCTGGTTCTTATCTACAGGACTCAGCTGAAGCACATCCCCATCAGAGCAGTGCTAGACACTTTGGCCTGATCCAGCATGGCTCTTCTTATGTTCTTATGTATATGAGTAGCATCCCACTCCAAATCTCGAGGGTAGCCCCCTTTTTTTCAATATCTGATCATGTACTTGGTAGAAATTCATAGTTCTTTCTGGGTTGCTGCTTCTGAGACTGAATTTCTATTCCTATATTTTATTATTGTTCTGTCTGTTCTGTAAAATCCCCCAAATCCACCTCTAGTAAATTAATATTCCATCTCTGACCTGCCAAGTTTTCATTCCCCCTCTCACACACAATCTCTGTTCTTCTTCCAGTCATCTATTTTTCATATTTGCCATCCTAGCAATTTACCTAATGAATCATTTGCTGTACCATTATTTTCTTTTTTACTTGTATTATTTTTCCCAGAGTGTCTCTGCTGCCAGAGGGGCAGTATAGAAAGCCAATAAATGATAGATAGATAGATAGATAGATAGATAGATAGATAGATAGATAGATAGATAGATAGATAGATAGATACTCCCACCCTCTGTTGGGTAAATTTGTGTACTATACATCTTATATAGAACCTGAAGTATTGTATCCAGTTTTGGTCACCAGATCTCATAAAATACTGTACATAGTTGAACTGAAAAAGGGGCAGAAGAGAATGACTGAAATTAGTATTGGGCTGGGGCACCTCCCTTATGAGAAGCTGCTGCGTTTGGAGCTGGAAAAAGGTGCCTGAGAGGAGACATGACAGAGATGCCCAAAAGGATGCAGGGGATGAATCAAGTGGAGAGAGGGAAGTTCTTTGCCCTCTCATGCAATACCAGAACCAGGGGTCATCCTCTCCAAAAGAAACATGCCCACTTATTTGTAAATCCGCAGTAATGGTGACCCTGTGAGTTATTGGCTTCCAAGAGCTCCTTTGTTTAAACATCTGTGATTATATGGAAACTAGAATAACCTGATGGTTACAACAATTTCCATTAAATGTTCCTGTTCTTGATGAAAGCTTTAAAAAAAGATAAAATGATTTTAAAAAACCACAGAACCGGTTCAGGCTGGTTCTGAAAGTAATCCATTAGATTAATGAGTTGATTAGGGGCACTGTCCCTCCTTTCCTACTAGTCTAGGAGGAGGAGGGGAAGAGACCATGGAGACAACCCGGGCAGTGGTGGCCTGGTGAACCCAGAGGTGCTTTGAGCCCAAGAAGCAGTTGTGGGGGGAAGGAAAGGACGTTTGTGACTCAAGCGTGAGGTCAAGAGAGGTGCCTTAAGATCTGCCAGTCTGCAGCCTGGCTTTCAGAGCAAGTGAAATTTTCACTGGCACCAGTTGGATGCCCTGGCTTTGCTATGGATCCTTTCCCACATATTTTTTGCTCTCTGGAGCATTTGGATACATTGAGTGAAAGGCAGGATTGGGAGGGGGGGTAGATCTGAGATCCTGATGGTGCTCAGGTCCATTTCTTCTCTTGTTTTTCTCTGGCAGCTTCCTCCTTCTGCAGAGTCCCTATAGCAAAGAACGCGACAGAGATGGAGGCATCAAAAGTGGACCCACTTCTCCACGCGCAGGTGAGCTTTATTTCTTTAGTACCTTGTTGTCACCAAGAACTCCAGCCAAATTATTACCCCACTATGTATTAAGGGCTTATAACCACTCAGGCAAACTCCTTGTGAGATTTTATATGGTTTAATTAATCAGCATGATTGCAGACCACATGGTTTTCATGGTTGCTGATCCCGGCTCCGTGTCCATGATCTCAACCTTCTCTTTCCCATTTGTTTTCCATGTTCTGCAGTAGAGTAAAAACACAGGAACTGCAACATTAGTGACTGTGGTTTCATTCATCTACTGTCTGAAAATATTAAAAATATCACAAGAATTTTTAGTAGGAGCCAGAGACCTTGTTATGAATACTGGCTAGTGAAGAATACATAGTATGGTCTGTGGCCCCTATTAGTGGCCACTTCTGTTAATACATTTGAAAATAAATGTTACATTTTTTTCTTTTTACAGTGGAACCTTGACTTACGTCATTATTACAGTAAACCCCTACCTATCGCAGGGGTTAGGGACCCGACCCAAAATAATTGAAAATCCGCATTATGCGGATGCTGGGTCAGGTCGGGACTGGGCAGGCTCTTTGGGGGCTCTTGTACTTGCCCCAAGCCTGGCGCTGCCCCAAACGGGCCAGCAAGGGGCTTTCCAGTCTCCCAGAGGCCCCAAAAGTGCTTTCTAGTGATCTGGAGGTCACATCTGGTTTACCGGAAGTCACTTCCGGTTTGTGGGGAAGTACTTTTGGGGCCTCTGACAGGCCTGGGAAGGCCTTTCCTCCTTATCCCGGGACCGCAGTATATGAACTGCAAAAGAGTGAGGGACAACTGTAATCCATTCTGGAGGTCTAGACATAAGTCAAACACACCTTAAGTCAAATGAACTTTTCCCATAGAAAGTAATGGGAAAGTGGATTAATCCGTTCCAGACGATGAAAAAGACCCCCGAAAACAGCAATTTAACACAAATTTGACTAGGATAGGAGATTCCTTCTGGGGATGTAAATGAAATGTCTCTTCAAAGAGAGGAGGAGGCAGTGGAACTATAGTCCACAAGTTATACGCCTCCACTTTTTAATGTTCATTGCAACAATGTCTATCATTTAAGTTTTACTGATTTTTGACCTGACGTTCCAAGTTCTGAACAACCCTATGCTTACCATTAGAGTCCCATAACTGTACAGCTCCCCAACTAAAATGCTTCCATTGTGGACCAGAATTCTGCAGCCAGATTTTTTTACAAGACTGAGCCGACTGTCTCACCAGCGAGGCCAGCCTCAAGCTCCTGGCCCTTCTTCTCCTCTGGCGACAGTGGTGGCTTCAGTGAAGCCGAGAACCACCTCCAGGTGCTTGGAGCTGGCCTCGCCGAAGCTGCCACTGCCGGAGGAGAGGAAGAAGGCAGCAGCAGTTTGGAGGCGGCAGCTGCGATGCTGGGTCGTGGCTGACACCTGATTCCGGGGCCTTGCGCTGGGGCTCCGAGCTGTAAGTCGGAGCCCGCGATGCAAGTCAAACAGGCCCCTTCTTGCTGCAAGTCAAATATGCCGCAAGTCAAGCAGCATGTAAGTCAAGGTTCCACTGTACTATGATTGCTATTATCCATGGTTTTCAGTACCCATGGAGAGTTGAAACCACCCGCCAGTTGAACTGGGGGGCAAGCCTCTCTGTTTCTTCCTTTAAAACACACACACATACAAATGACATTGCAATATTGTGACATTATTCCAGAAACTCATGATCACCCACCAAGACAGTATTTACCAATGTTAAGGGACCTAGGCGGTTACTTTACCTCCTACCTTGTTCCGCGATTATGTTTGTACTGTGACAGCGTTGTTCGCGGTCACGTGGTTTTGTCCCTGTTCAGTACCTGTTTCCATTTTCTCACGGTTGTGATTACTTGTCTCGTGACAACTGTTACTTCACGGTCTTGTTACGTGACAAATTCTGCATTTGTTTTGCATTCTTAACCCTTTTTTTTTAAATATCCTAAATAAAACTTTTTCGATATTTAAATTTACTGGTCTTCCGGGATTTACATGACAATGCTACAAAATTTTCAGTACTTTCTTTAATAAACATTTGCACTGCATGGTGTTTCCCATAGGGAAACTAATGTTGAATGCTGCTTCAGCTGCTGACCACTAGGTGGACACTGGTTGTTGCGCGACAGTTGTTACTACACAGTCCCTTGTCTCAGAACAGGAACCTGGAATAAACACATCTTGCTCCTCACTTGCTTTCTTTGTGCTTCTGACCCCTTTCCCATCCTTACAGGGTCACCTGCTCAGCATCAGTCACCTCCATCACCTCCCTCTGCAGGAGGGTCCCATCTTTTCCAGAGGATAATGGATAACCCCCTCCCCAAGCCCCTATGCCCTCAGCTGGTGGAAGGATCTGCTTCCCTCCCTACAGGAACTGCTGGAGGGGCACGTCCAGAAACAACACCAAGCTGCATTCCACTACCATTGTTATCTGGCTCCATCAAAGCCTCTACCAGCACACCATGGGCAAGCCAGAGGATAATCCCACCTTTTACATCAGGTATGAATTTGGAAGGGTTCTCTGGTTCCTCTGATAGCAAATCAGTTCCTCCTCCTCTAGTGTCCATGGCTTCCTCAGTGCCAGCTTTGCCTTCAAAGGGTGACTTCTTCCCTTGAGCCTTGATGCCCTCCGTCATCAAGGTAGACTTCTTGCTCAGAGCGATGGCCAAGTTTGGTCCAACACAGCTCCTTGACATCCCACGTGGAGGGCTATCAGGCAGGTCATCAGCCTGGCTTTTCCGCTCAGGACTTTGCTCTCTATCTGCACCATCTTCCTCAGAAAGGTCATCAGCCTCTCCTTGGAGGCAACGCCCAGGCCAGTGTCCATGGTGGGACTTGGTCTGAATGCCTGCCTTCTCCTTCTGGGACTTCTGGTTGAGGGGCCAGCTGAATGGCCTATTGGATGGACTTGTCTCCTCTGGAGTGGCTGTCCCCAGAGGATTACTGGGAGTGGCTGTCCCCAGAGGATTACTGGGCTGGGGCACCTCCCTTATGAAGAAAGGCTAAAACAATTGGGCCTCTTCAGTCTGGAAAAAAGGCGCTTGAGGGGGGATATGATTGAGACATACAAAATAATGCAGGGTATGAGTAAAGTGGATAGAGGGAAGCTCTTCTCCCTCTCTCAAAATACCAGAACTAGGGGACATACACTCAAATTGAGTGCTGGGAGTGGAACTGACAAAAGAAAATATTTTTTCACCCAGCCTATGGAACTCCCTGCCACAGGATGTGGTGATGGCATCTGGCCTGGATGCCTTCAAAAGGGGATTGGACAGATTCCTAGAGGAAAAGTCCATCACGGGTTACAAACCATGATGGAGATGTGTAATCTCTAGGCTTTAAACCAGGGTACTTCAAGGGCCAGATGCAGGGGAGTGGTATGAAGAGACAAATATCTAGTCTCATGCGCTCCCAAACGCATCTGGTGGGGCCGCTGTGAGATACAGGAAGCTGGACTAGATGGGCCTTTGGCCTGATCCAGCATGGCTCTTCTTATGTTATGCTCCTCTTCCCTGGGGTGGGGCAGTAGAGCTAGAGCTGGGAAAGTGGACTGGGCCACTGGCCACAGGGACAGCTGAACAACAGTGGCTGTTGCTCCTTCTGGGCTCTACAGAGGTAGACCTCTGCCAGGGAGGCTCTCGCTGTTCCTGCAGGGACCAAAAAGCAAAGATTTATGGGGAACGGAGAATAGAAGAGTAGGAGGAAGGGGGGGCTCCTGCTCTGCCCCATGCAAAACTATGTGGGGGGCATGCTCAGACGATGCCAAGAAACTCTTCCCCAAGCTCCTCTGCCTTCTGCTGGTCACAGGATCCCCTTGTTTGATAAGTCCATCAACACATGGCTCCACAGTGGCAAAAAACATGGATCTACCTGTGTTTTTTTCCTCCAGGATCACCCCTGAACCACTCTCCCATCATAGTTCCCACCTCTGTCCACAGATTACACCACAGAAACCATTGATCTGTTTGTAGTCTAATCTGCGGCCAGAGTTGGGGCTCATGATGGGACAGTGTTTTGGGGGTAATCCTGCAGAAAAATCAGGTGGTCCCACAAATACATTATTTGGACCCATGCTTTTACACTAGTACATAGCCATGCGTGGCAGGTGCTATGATTTCTGTGGCATACTTTGTGGGCAGAAATATGATCTATGAAATGAAATTGGTTTTGAGAGGGCCTCATTTAAAAATTGTATGAAATCATGTGGATCCTTGGCTCGGATTCATGGTTTTGTGCCACTGCAGAGCCATGTGCTGAAGGATCCATGATTTTTTTTAAAAAAAGTTTGTAGGTATAGATGTGATCTATGACTTGCCAGTGAAACAGCAAGGTCTTCATTTTAAAAACACATGAAATCACCAGGATCTGTTCTTGATTTCAAAGAAATTCAACTCTTGGCTGGGCCTCCTCCCAAGTCCCTCCAGCCTGGGTGGCTTTGGGCAAGCTGCAGTCCTAAGAAGGCCCCAGCGGGAGGGAAGGAGGGCCAGCCGCTCCTGAGTCTTCTCTACCCAGAAAGAACTGGAAACAGCTGTCATAAATCAGAATAGATTTGACAGCATATTTCTTTCTTTATTATATTTTTATACCGCCCGTTTTCCGAAGGAACTCCGGGCAGTTTACAATAAGTTAAAAACAGAGAACACCAAAAGGAAGACCATACAAAAATGAAGAGAGTCATTGGCAAGAGGCGTAAAAAAAGAGAAAAAAAAGAGTTAAATACATAAATTAATTAATTTACATATTGTATGTAAAAAGGTAAAGGTTCCTCCTGCACATGCATGCTAGTCGTGTCCTACTCTAGGGGCAGTGCTCATCTCCGTATGCAAGCCGAAGAGCCAGTGTTGTGCAAGTCCGTGGCCATGTGGTATGGCTGCAACAAAACCGTTTTACCTTCCTGCTTTTTTTTTTTTTTTTTTTACGGTGGTACCTGTTTACCTACTGGCATTTACATGTTTTCGAACAGCTAGGTTGGCAGGAGCTAGGGTTAAACTAAGCGGCTGCGTGGCCCCCTGGATTCGAACTGCTGAGCTGCCGACTTTGCAGCCCGCAGGATGAGGCGCTTCTAAAACGCTGCGGTCAAGATGAGGCTCCCGTCTTCTACGTGCGATGCACCCATTATTTTCACGGGTTTGCTTGCGTGTATTTCGCCGAGGAAGTGGAGCTCGTGGGCACCAAGACCCCGAACGTGCTATGAAAAGAAGAGGGAAGCGGCCTCCTTGGAGGAGGAGGGGCTCCCTTCCCTCCTCAGCGGCCGCCTTGCAAATCTCCCCTTCCCCCAATAATCCCCTCAGCCGCAGTGGTGCCGCCATTGCGCACGCGCACCGACAGCTGGCTGGTATGTGCGTTGGGGGAGGGTAAGGAAGCCAATGGGATTGACAACGGGAAGCCGCCCGCGACGCGCTATGCTGTGGCGAAGGCGCTCCTCCTCCTTTCCTGGAGAAGGCGCTCGAAATCCTTCCCCCCCCTTCCGCTACCTGATTGGCTGAAGGGAAGAAAGGAGGCGGGGATTTGCGGCAGAAAGAAAGCCCGTCTCCCCATAAGAACACTCCTCATTGTGAAGCCTCCGACCGCTCAGCTTTCTGGACCAACAAATCAGGTCGCCTCACTGGCGCACAGGGAAAGACCGATTGGCTAGATGGGAGGAAAGGAGGCAGGAATAGGCAAGTGCAGCGGGCCCCTCATTGGTCGGCGACGGAAAACGTCTGTTCAGTAGCGCGTTCCCTACGCCCCTTCTTTCTCTCGATTGGGCGACGGAGGCG
Organism: Phrynocephalus forsythii; assembly: GCA_029282475.1. Classification (NCBI taxonomy): domain Eukaryota; kingdom Metazoa; phylum Chordata; class Lepidosauria; order Squamata; family Agamidae; genus Phrynocephalus; species Phrynocephalus forsythii. Next base: position 11,006,940 of record JAPFRF010000011.1, read on the forward strand.
AAGGAGGCGTGACAACGGAGGAAAGACGGGAGAGAAAGCCTTTTCTCATTGGCGAAAAAGCTTGGCTGGTTTAAGCCGGAGGGAGCGCGGCCCTTCTTGCTTCTTGCCGGTGGGGAGCGCGCGCTCCCGGGCCAAAGCGCTCGAGAGAGAGAGAGAGAGAGAGAGAGAAGCGCGCCCTTGGGAGAGCGACGTTCCGTGGGGGCGCGCGCGCGCAGGGGAGGGGAGGGGAGAGCCAAGAGAGCATCTCTTTCCACACACGCGCGCGGGCGGGCGGGCGCGCGCGCGCGGAGGCGGCTCCTCCTTTGTTCAACCCCCACCACCACCACCAACTGCCGTTCTAGCGCTCTCCGGCACGGTAAGGAAAGGAACCTGGGGAGGTTGGGGTGGTGGTGGTGGTGGTGGTGGTGGTGAGTTGGGATTGGGGGAGAGAGAGAGAGAGAGAGAAGGTGCGGATCGCGCAGGGATGGGATGGAACGGAACGGATGGATGAGTTGGTGGGAAGGAACGGGCGGTGCGCCTTGAGAGACCGCGTGGCGGGTGTGTGTGTGTGGGGGGGTTGGTGGGGACCCCCACCCCACCCACCGTTGCTTCCTCTCCTTCCTGCATCCCACCTGCGAGGTCGTCTTGGAGGGTACGCGATGACGGTCCAAGCGCATCCCTTGTGTGTGCGTCTGCGCCCTCCTCCTTGCCCAGCATCCTTCCCTCCCTTTGATACCCCCACCCCCCCAAGATCACATCCTCAGTCCACACCCCCGCCTCCTTTCTGGCTGGGGTTTTCGGATCCCATCCTCTTCTTTGCCCTCGCCTCTGAAGCTGGGGAGCAAGGATGGGAGAGGCATGTCCTTCCCAACGAATTCCCGTCCTGAAAGCATTCATTCATTTCCTTTATTGAAGCTTTTATGAAGGGGAAAAACACTAATAGAAGGAGCTTTTCCCCAGCTCGTGGATTGACCCGGGTAGTCTGTTTATAAGATGCCCAAACGAAATCAGTTGGGGAAGGAAGGGGGATGACAAAGGTTAAGGTTAAAAATCATAAAAGAGCAAATTAAAATTTGCATCACGTTTAAAGCCCAGCCCCTTCCAAAGTCAGACTTTACCCCCCCCGCCTCCCCCCCCAGCCATTGTCCAGCCTTGGCCAGTAGTAAGTCCAGGCTTGGACCAACCCACAGATTCTTCCTTCTGCCATCCTTGTTTAGGGTCACTGTCCTCTGACTCCAAGTCAGGGTCTCAGGGAACAGGGTTTGCTCCCTCTCATACCCTGAACACTTTAATTCATTCATTGGCGGCCCTCTTTCTCATCCATTGATTTCATCAGTGGTAAGTGAAAGATAAATCACAGTCAACTACTGTCCTACAAGGCAGTTTCTAATGGGTAACCTACAGCCTGCTAGATGGGCCTTGGATTGGTCTAAACGTGTACAGTATTGCCTTGTGCTGTGAAAAAAAGAGGCATATCCAGAATTGTTCAACAGTTTTACAAGAGATCATGACTGTATTCCTTTTTGCTTTGTAAAAAAAAACATTTTATTTATTATTTCATTTTGTGTTCTGCTCGATAGTGTACATGCACTCTCACTGGTTTACAACACATTAAGTATATGAGTATCAAAGGTTTTATTAGATCATACCAAACTGAAGATCACTCCTGAAGTAAAGGAGTACTTCAAGCCCTGTTTCCATCCTCTTTCTATCTCTTTTAGGGGCTGCAGGTGTATTTTCTCAAAATGGACTGCCCTCTAATGTCTCTTCCATTGTTACCCTCCTATCCTTCTCCCATGTGGTCTCTCAGTAAAAGACAATCCAACACCTTATAACTGCTGCCTCTAGTACAGTAGTTTGGTCTTTCCAGTCTTTTGTCAATTCACATCTAGATATAACAATTTAATTCTACGTTTTAAACATTTTACCAGAATTCATAGACTTCCCCATATTCAGAATAGAAAGAATCTGAGATGAAAAATGCAGGGGAAAATGAAAGTGACCAACTCACCCATCCAGGGCAAGGTCTTTTGAATACTTAAATTGAAAAAGTCTGTGCATGGATTCCTGCCGTTTTAGCCATATTTGTGCCAAATTTGAATATATGCTTCTTGATGTTTTTTCCTTTCTTTTTTCTTTTTCATGATTGTAAAGTAGGCAGGAACAAAATGGTCGCCTTTTCTTCTGAGAATACTGGTATCTATTGAATTTATTTATTGAAAATTGGGAAGAATTTTGCTTCTGTTCATTTTAAAGAATTTACTCAAGTACTAAATCACATGTCTAGGAAAGAGCATGTGCAAGAAGGAGATTCGGCCTGGCCCGTCCCCTGGACTTTTGGACATTCTCCGTGAAGATATAAAAGTACATCAGGGCTGTCCAACTTTGAACAGCCCGCGGGCTCCCTTCCTCCCACTGCACGTCCCCATGGGCTTTCCCATCAAGTGCGGGCATGTGAGTGAGCGAGTGCGTGCACTCTCCCCACTGCTGTCTCCCCACATTTGAATTTGGCACTGCACAAGCACCCCCACTGGTGCAGCGCCAAATTCATACGGGTCGAGACTTCCCCCTCCTCCCCTTCACCGTGAACGGGAGGAGGGGGAGGCTCAAAGAAGGAGATTTGAGCAGACCGGGAGGTTACTGAGGCAAGCAGTGGTGGCGTATCTGATCTGCTTCCACCTCTTCCCACTCAACCTCCCTTCCACTGCTGCCTCCTGCATCATTCATTGCAGCAAGGGCAGGAGGCGAGCAGCGGGAGTACCACCACCAGCAACCTCCCTAGCCTCCAGCCTGTGCGCCACTGCTGCTGCTCCTCCGGCAGCCAAAGGAGCATCACAGTCCTCGAAACCACATCTGGGGTGGGGTTTGGGGGCCTCCAGGGTCGAGGGGTTGCTCAGACCTGTCGCAAATGAACTTTTCCCTCTCCCCTGTGTGCCTCCACCCAGAGACGGACACCGCTCACCGGGTTCATAATGGAGCCTCGCCCCCAGCTCACGCTCGCTTTGCTGGTCCGCAAGTGGGGGGGGGAATTTCCCCTCCCAATACTGGGACTTGGCGGGTGACTTCGGATGCTTCCAAAAGCATCTGAAGTCACCCGCCATATTTGCTTCCAAAATGTATTATAATACCAATTATAATATAAAAATATAAAAACATTGCAAGAATATAAACATTAAAGTCTGCTTATATATACTGCCCTATACCGCTATACCACTTCAAGCAGTCTCTGATGAATTATGCAGGCTACACATTCCCCCCCCAGCAAGCTGGGTTCTCATTTTACCCGCATGCCCCACTTCCTGCCCTCCCGGCTCCTCAAGCCATGCCCGCAGAAAGGAGGAAGTGAGGTGCGCGGTGGGTCCGGCCATCTGGGTTGCCAGGGACGACCAGCCCACTGGAGAAATGCTGGCCACGGCCACCGCGTGCATGGCTCCGCTCTGCTCCACTCTGTCCTGCCGCCACCACCAAAGGCGCGTCAACTTCTGTCTCGGGCGCTGCGCTGCCTCCCGCTCCCCACGAGCATCCCCCGGCTTCAGGTTGCCCTGAAACTCACCTGTCAGACATGGTGCGGTGGGGAAGGGGAAGCGGGCGTGTGGGTCTGATGGCGGGCGGGGGGCGGTAGGCAATTTGCCACCCCCTAATTGAACTGGGAGTTGAGTCATGGCTACTGGACTTCTTTTTTGAGAGATAGAAACGTTTCGCTGTTCATCCAAACAGCTTCATCGGTCTGAATACAGCTAGTGCAAGAGACCTTCTTATAGTCAGCTTGACCTCTTGTCCCCTGGTCTGATTGGCTCATAAGATGAACAAAGCCTGAATAGGCTCGTTAGGGAGACATTAGTGTCCATGGCCTTAAGGTAAACAATGGCCTAAGGTGCTGAAACCCATCAAGAATGGGTCGTTAGCTGTGACCTGGTGGTGAAGGCTCCTTGATTTGCCTGGGTACTTTGGAAAGTACAGCCTGATAAGTAGCAGATAGACTATGCCGGAGCCCACCACCTCTGTTGAGGGAGGGATTTTTTTTTCAATGCTAACATGAATGGCTATTGAACCTGGATGACTGAGAATCTTCACAGACACCCCCTAATTGCTGCGCCCGGAGCATCCCGCCCCCCTTGCCCTCCCCACACCACGCCCCTCTGTGGGCATTGTGATCCAAAGCACTGGGAGTGCCAAAGTTTCACCACCACTTCCCTACAGGTTTGCTCAAAAAAGTATAGGCTTCTTGTCATTCCATGTTCAAGTCAGAGATGGGGACTTAGTCATGGGGCTCACTGTCAAGTCAGACTTACTGGACTCAGACATAAATCCGCTTTCTGGTTCAATAACTCAGACTGGACTTGTGACTTGGAACCTACCTACCCCCTCCCTTTTGGGGGGAGCTTGTTTTAATAGAGATTTGGGGCTTGGAACATGGTTCCCTTGGAACCAAATATTTGGACTTGGGACTCTAATCCAAAGATTTGCCGACATCTTTGGCTCAAGTGTCATTTTTACACATGCTTCCAGAAACCATCTCTCTCTCTCTCTCTCTCTCTCTCTGTGTGTGTGTGTGTGTGTGTGTGTGTGTGTGTGTGTGTGTGTGTGTGTGCGCGCGCGCACTTAAATAATTAAGATCTATTCTCCCATCCCTCTGACCAGGAAGGGACACAGTTTATTTCTTCCCTGAACTCTTGGTTTTCTTCACTTTCCTTCATATATACCCTCATATTTTTCTTCCTGTGTTGCCTCTTGGCCATTCATCTACTCCTCTTCCAGAAATGCTTACCTTGTACCTGTGACGATTTTCATAGAGACCTAAAATACTATGCAATAACAAGATTCATTTCTGTAAGGTGTTTGGAGTATGTTTATTTCTTTGTCTTGGTGCTCCAGCGGAAAGACGATTAAAAAAAACCCCACTCATTTGCATGGGGTTTCCAATAATGTTAAAAATAGCATAAATTCCCCCTCATAAATTTACTCCTCAGGTAGCTTTGATATTCCTGGAAAGGTCACACCAAGTACTACTGTTTCTTCGTCTCAGAGTCCTCTGCAGTTTTGAGAGGAATTGATGTATTTGTCTGTAGACACAATCTTGTCACTTTCTGCTATGTTTCCAGCATGACAGTTTGGTTCTGCTTTAATCTCTCCGTGAACCTTGCATGGGGTGAGAATGCCTGCTTTCCCATTTTCTTGTCACGCACAGAGGAGGGGATGGGATTCTTTTTTTTTTTTTTAGGTTGCGCCACCCAGCTGAGAAGGTAGGAGGAACCCAAAGAGAGCAATGCATTGTTCTACTCGTGACAGCGGTGTAGAAAGCTTGGAAAATTCTTTCCTAGATGCTGACCTACAGCATTTGGGAAACCCAGCCCTCCCCGCCCCCCACTATGCCATCCACATGCATATCTGCAGACTCGTGTCAGGATTATTCTCAGGGCCCTTCACTGTTCCTAGGAATGGTGTACCGCCTCTTTCTTTCTCCGTGCGTTCTAAACCGTGAACATTTTTGTAGCCCCAGACACCCCTTTACAGACAATGGCTTTTTAGTTGCTTTTCATGACAATTGTGGGTTTTATTTTGCTCAAGAGCATTTTCCCCTCCTCCCCTTACATTTTCCTCCACATTTTCTGTTGCTCCAGCAGCATCTCTTCCTGCTGTCTTCCCCAAGGGGATTTCATTCTGTGTCAGTATTGTCCTTCCTTTCCAGGAATATTTTATCTGGAAATGGTTTCCTTGTCTTCTGCCCAGTAACTCCTTTGCTGGTGAAATTAGAGGGGGATTTAAATATTTGCATTACTTATTTGATTTTTATATTTTTGCCTGAAAAATAATGCATAATAATCCTGGTGATGTTCTCATGTAGGACAGATTGCCGCTTGTTTTTATAAACTACCCTCTTTGGATCCTTCTCCAAGGAGAAAAGTAGGGTAAAAATATTCAAAATGAATAAAATAAATAATTCCTCTCCATCATGGCCTTTGTGAAGCCACACAGATGGGTTTCCCTGCGCCAGAGGTCGGACGTCCCTAGCAATAGGAAAGTTGGTTAGTCTCCACCCCCACACCCTGCGCATGTGTGTGGGTGTTCCCGCCTAAACGCCTCAGTTCCTCTTAACCGCCATAGCCAGAGGTTCTGTTGCATTAGTCTCCGTGACTATTTTCTTAGTTTCGATTAGGATTCGCTTCTATGTCTTTTTCACAAACTTTTAAAAAGTGCTCTGGTTGCGGCAGTAAGATTCCACATACGGACGGGCACGAGAAGTGCCTTTTTCGCCTCGGCGAAAACCACCGGCCCGAGGCCTGCACCATCTGCTGCGGGTTCAGCACCCAGGCCTTGAAAAATCACCGTACAGTAGAACCTTGACTTACGTCATTAATCCGTTCTGGAAGTCTAGACTTAAGTCAAACATGACTTAAGTCAAACGAACTTTTCCCATAGAAAGTAATGGGAAAGTGGATTAATCCGTTCCAGATGATGAAAAAGACCCCCCAAAACAGCAATTTAACACAAATTTGACTGTCTAACCAGACAGCAATAATCCATGCTGTACTATAAAAGAAATAAGACAGCATTGTAGATGAAATATATTAACTTTTATTACATTAACAAATTTTAAAACTTTTAAAACAAGTCACAACTGGGTTCAACAAAAACAAGTGACAAAAACAAAGTCACAGGTCAGTCCCAAAAAATGAAGACCAAGTCATGGTCCAAAAATTGAAAAAGCCACACAAACCAACATGCCAAAAAAACAACATCAAAAAACTTCCACTGTATCACCTCTGTGTTGCATCTCAACATTGTCTCATCAGCTGCCAGACTCAACAGGAATCCTCTGATCAGCAGCCGGCGGGGACCAAGGAACCAGGTGGTGAAAAGGGAGCCCTAAAACAGAAATTTTGCATTTGTAAAATGAAATCAATAAAACATTGATGATTTTTAAAATGTGAAAACGTTTCTGTAATTTTTTTTCTTACCTGCACTGATGGTAGTCATTGTTTGGGTGCAGAGCCGGGGTCCTCTTCCAGAATCTCAATCGCTGCCTCCTCTCCTGCAATTCCTTCCCTCGCACTTTTTACACTGCTGTCACTTCGTTCAGTGTCGCTAGTCCTTTTTCGTACAAAAAATGAATCAATGGAGACCTGCTTTAGCCGGTGTCTTAGCAGTTTTCTAAAGTGAGGCAAAGCAATATTATTGACAGTGCTTGTGACATGTTTAATAGCATCTCTGTTGGGGTGATATGTTTCAAAAACAGTTTGCACAGCATCCCATTTTGCTAATGTTTCTTTGATTAGAGCTGCAGATATGCTTGGTCTGCTCTCATCCTGCTCCTGCTCCTCCTCTTCTTCAGAGACATTTTCTTCAGCGGCTGCCCTCTCCTGCTCATTCATAATGCTTTGCAATTCCTCTGTCGTCAGTTCTGTTCTGTGGCCCTCCAATAACTCTTCCACATCCACGTTGCTCACGTCCAAGTCCAAGGAATCTCCCAGATTCACAATTTCCTCCACAATAGAAGCATCCTCTAGAACAGCTTCAATTACAGCATCAGGCCACAATTTTTTCCATGCTGCCTTAAGAGTTCTCTCAGTCACATCTTTCCATGCTTTGACTATCATTTGTAAGGACTGAAAGATATTAAAATGGTTCTTCCAAAAGTCTCTTAGGGTTAGCTCTGTTTCTGATGTCACATCAAAGCACCTTTGGAACAGTGCTTTCGTGTAAAGTTTCTTAAAATTAGATATGACCTGTTGGTCCATGGGTTGGATGAGAGAAGTTGTGTTGGGGGGCAAAAACTTGACCTTAATGAATGCAAATTCTTCTGCCAAGTCACACTCCAAGCCTGGAGGGTGGCCTGGAGCATTGTCCAGAAGAAGCAGGCACCTCATTGGAAGATTTTTATCCTGGAGGTATTTTTTCACGCTTGGTCCAAACACTTCATGAACCCACTCCATAAAAATTGACCTTGTTACCCAGGCTCTGCTGTTTGATCTCCACATCACTTTCAGTTGGCTTTTGACAACATTGTTTTTCTTAAAAACCCTGGGGTTCTCGGAATGGTAGACTAACAAAGGCTTCAGCTTTAAATCCCCACTTGCATTGGCGCAAAATAGGAGGGTAAGCCTGTCTTTCATGGGCTTATGACCTGGGAGTGCCTTCTCTTCTCTTGTGATGTAAGTTCTTTTGGGGCATTTTTTTCCAAAAGAGCCCAGTCTCATCACAATTGAAAACCTGCTGGGGGACAAAGTCCTGCGCCGTAACATAATCTTTAAATTCCAAAACAAATTGGTCAGCATTTATTGTATTGGCGCTGGCAGCTTCACCGTGTCTCACAACACTGTGGATGCCAGTTCTCTTTTTAAAATTGTCAAACCACCCATGGCTTGCCTTGAAACTCTCAACCTCAGCACCATCACTTGCTCCTGGGCTCCTTGCGATAATGTCAGCATGCAAACGTAACGCTTTCTCACAAATTAAGCTTTCAGAAATGCTGTCACCGGCCACCTGTTTTTCATTAATCCATATTAAAAGCAATTTTTCCATCTCTTCAACTGACTGGGGTCGACTCTTTGTGAGTATGCTGACACCTTTAGCAACATCTGCTTCTTTAATAATGTCTTTATTTTTAATGATGGTAGCAATTGTGGTTCTGGGCATGTCATACTGCTTTGAGAGATCCATTAAATGGGCCCCATTTTCATACCAGGAAATTATTTCTTTCTTTAATTCCAGACTTATGATTCTTCTTTTACTTTTGCTTTTGGTCCCTGATTTCTCCATGTCTCTAGCAGTCAGCCAAGAGGGACAGAACAGCAGCAACAAAATTCTCACAGACCACTCTCAGAATGTGGGTGGACTTATCAGAATTGAAGCTCCCAGAGAGGCCAGCCCCCACTCTTTCCCACCAACCCGAGCCTGCACAGAGGAGGAGGAGGGGGAGGGGGAGGAGGAAGAGGAGGAAGGAAAAGGAGAAGAGCCCACTCGCCTCGTCCTGACTCCCCTGTCACCGCCGCCGCCCCACCGCTTCCCCCAAAACACACACACACACACAGCTGCCTTTCTTTCCCAAAGCCCCTGAAGAGCCTGCAACACCCCTTTTGAGGTGCTGCAGGCGACAAGTTGCCCAGTGCCATTGGATATCACTCGCTGGGCACCTGTCAACTTCAGCCGCCGCCTGTGAAAGTGCCTTCGGGGGGATTTTCCCCCACCTCGCGTACCGGCAGGGCATCTGCTGGGTCCCTGCCTCCTCACCGTCAGCCTCGGCTGTCTGCCGAACTGAGAGGAGTGGCCAGCAGTGGGAGCGACCATCACAGGGAGGGAGGAGGTGGGTGGGGAGTGCCGAGGACCTGGAGGAACGGAGCACGGAGGGAGCGCAGGAGAGAGCCGAGGAGCTGGGGCGACGAACAGGAAGCTCCAAGTGGAGGCTTCCTCCTCCTCCCACTCCACCCTCCGCCTTCCCCCTGCTTCTACCGCCCGGCACGCCATGCCGAAGTGAGCGCCATGGGGATGTGTGAGTGGGACAGGCTGTTTTGGGGGGTGGCTCTTCAAAGTTTTTTCCTTCGGTGAAGCAGGGGGGGGGAGGAAAGGCGCCCTTGCTGGGGGCAGGGGGTGGGCGGTGGAGTGAGGGGGATCGCTCGGAGTGACAAGAGGCCGGGCCCGGCAGAGAGCCACTCAGCAGGAACCCAGAGGAGACGGGCGCCCAGGGAGAAGGAGGTGGCGGTGGCGGCGGCTGCCCGCCAGGGAGTGGTGGAAGAAGGTGGTGGGGAGAAGCGAGCCTAGCCGGGGCAGAGCTGGGTGCTTGCTTGAGCAGAGCTCAGCCTGGTCGGGAGGAGGAGGAGGAGGCGAGGCCAGCCCCCGGCGAGGGGCCATGCACCGGGGCTCCGAGACGTAAGTCGGAGCCTACGACGCAGGTCAAACAGACCCCTTCTTGACGTAAGTCAAATATGACGCAAGTCAAGCAGTACGTAAGTCAAGGTTCTACTGTATTCATCTGGCTTCATTTTTGCTGGAGCTCTCTCTCCGCCCCCAGGCCATGGAGCAAAAGAAGACCCCTCCGGAGTCCGCCCGTAAGTCCGAGGTGTCGGGGTGGGGGGAGAAGCACAAGAAGATCCTCGTCCCCGAGGGTGTTTCGAAACCAAAACTGTCGTCCAAGACTTCGACCACCAAGTCCCTCAAACTGGCAAAATCCCCAAGACCAGTATCGGCTACGGCTTCGGCTTCGCCACAGGTGCTGACGGTCGAGATGGAGTTCTCGGGTTCGGTGGCTCCCATATCCGACTGTCCCGAGTTTCAACAACTCCTACCGTCGGGCTCCTTGGATTCGTCATCTGCTGATGACATGGGGTTGCCTTCAAACATCAGCCTCATTAAGCCGGAGGGCACACCGACTTCGGAGGTTGGGACCCGTTGGTCCCCTGCGCTGCCTGCGCACTCGCCTTTGGCCTTCATTCGATCGAGAGCGGCCTCCTCCCCTCTACTGAAGACCGTATGTTGGCTCTTCCGTCGATCCTGGTAGCTTCAGCCCGGGCATCTGGCTCTTCTCGGGAGGAGAAGTCCACCAAGAAGTCGCACTGCAAGAGGGTCCAACTTCCCCCGGTTTCTTCGGTGCAGACATCGGTTCCGACTGTCGGTTTCGAGACGTCTACTGCTCCTTCGATCCCGTCGATATCCGTCGCCACAGCTGTGGCTCAGGCTCTTACTCCTCTGGATCTAAGCTCTGCCTTGTTGGTTCCGATGAAGCCTCCCAAGAAAAGACGTCAAAGCAGGCATCACCGATCTCCAGTGCCCCAAGTTTCGGTGCCTCCAATTCCAGCCTTCACTTTGAAGTTTGATGGCCGTCAATGGTCCATCCAATCCTCCGATTTGACGGAGTTGAGAAGCATGCTGCCGACTCGTCCTCGGATTTGTCGATGGATTCCTCACCTTCTGATCTCAAATTCGAGGCCTCAGATTCGGTTCATCTGGCCACCTCACCGGATTCGGAGGTGGAAGAGAAGTCTCCCCCATCATCATTGGAGTCAATGTGGAATTATGCCGGCTTTCTGGTGCGGATGGCAAAGACCATTGACCTTCCCATCCACCAACCAAAACCAAAATGCGTCTGTCATATTTTTGGACGCATTGCAGCTGAGGAGACAGCGCCAGTCCACCTCACTCTAATACCATCTTTCTTGACCATAGTGGAGGACTCTTTCCAAACCCTGTCATCGACATCAGTGTCCAGAAAGCTTGAGGCACTGTACAGAGTCCACAATGACAAAGCTCCCTATCTCAACAAGCATCCTGCTCCGAATTCAGTAGTGGTGGCTTCGTCACAGGTGCAGTCTGCACTAAGCAGATGCCTATCCCTCCATCCAAGGAAGGCCACAAGCTGGGCTCTATGGGACGGAATCTTTATTCATATTCCACTCTCCTCCACAAAATTTTGAACTATCAGGGTGGATGGGTGCGTGCCAGATGGAACTCTTGGCTCACTTGCACCCATTCCTTGAGCTTATCCCGGAGGCTAAGAGGGCAGAGGCTTCTGCCCTATATGAGGAAGCCATGACCTTAGCGGCCCAACAGATGCGTATGTCCAAGGATACCTTCGATTGCTCGTCCAAGGTACTTAACACCTCCATCAGGTTGAGGCGTCATGCTTGGCTCTGTACCACAGGTCTGTCCGACGAGCACAAAGCTCAAATCGAGGCCCTTCCTTTCGAAGGCACTGGACTGTTCAACACCTCCACAGACAACTTGATGGAGGATCACCACAAGAAACAGGACACGGCAAAGAAGCTTAACGTGATCCCTCAATGGCCCAAGCAGCCATTTCATTTTCAGCCACGCCACTGTTACAGGCCTCCTTCCTCTTGGTCGTCCTCCAGACAGTCCCAGCGAGACAGGCCTGCCCGGCCCTCCAATTTCTCTGGCTTCTCTGCTAAATCCAAGAAGCCCAAGTCTTCCTCCTCTGTCTCCAAACCTAGAGACAGGACGCACCGGGATGAATACTGACGCTCACGACATTCGTCTGCATCCTTTCCTCCCCATGTGGGAGACAGTTACTTCAGACCGTTGGGTCCTTTCAGTTATAAGATACAGTTACCTATTGGAGTTAAGTTCCTTTCCCCCATTGGGGAATGTTGTTTGCACCCCTCTACTCCAGAAACGTGCCATCCAACTGGTCCCAAGAGCTCTCACTCACAGAGGACTCTTCTCTCGTTAGTTCACCGTTCCCAAGAAGGACGGCGGCCTGTGACCGATTCTGGATCTACGTTTCCTCAACAAGTTTTTGGTTCACAAAAAGTTCAGGATGGTCACCCTAGAGAAGATCACTCCTCTGCTCCGCAGAGGGGACTGGTTCAGAGTTGTGAATCTGCGGGATGCATACTTCCCCATCTCTATACATCCCGCACATCGGCATCTTCTTCGGTTCGCTGTAGGGGATGACATCTATCAGTATTCCGCCCTGCCATTCGGTTTAGCAACGGCCCCTCGTGTCTTCACCAAATGCATGGCACCGGTTGCAGCACATCTTCGCACCCTGGGCATTGTCATCTTCCCCTACCTTGACGACTGGTTAGTCGTAGCAGATTCCGAAGAAAAAGCCCGTCGGGACATTTCCACTGTCCTCACAACTCTGGACTCTCTGGGCCTTCAAGTCAACTTCAAGAAGTCCCATCTAGATCCGTTCCCAGTGGTTGCCTACATAGGGGTGATTTTCAACTCCACTCGAGCCATGGCCTTCCCTCCCCGGGACAGGATCACTGAAATATTCAATCTACTTCACCTCTTTCACCCACGTGCATGAATACAGGCCCTTCAGGTCCAAAGACTCTTAGGGTACATGGCCTCAATGACACGTCTGTGCTCGTACATGCGAGGCTCAGACTCAGACATCTCCAAAGCTGGTTCCTGCGTCACTTCGATCCCTTCTGGGATCCCCTATCCAAGATGCTCACCATTCCGCCTGACCTACCCCAACATCTCACCTGGTGGTCCAGCCGACCCAATCTACTCACCGCCTGGCTGTTCAGGGCCCCTCTTCCAACTATTCAGGTGACCACAGACGCCAGCAACACGGGCTGGGGCGCAGTGTGTCTCACTTACCGGATCCAAGACACCTGGTCTCCACAGGAACGTCAGCTCCATATCAACGAGCTGGAACTCTTGGCCATCTTCAAGGCGTTCCGGGAGTTCCTCCGACACCTCTCCGACAATGTAGTACTGGCAGTGACCAACAACACAACCGCCATGTACTACATCAACAAACAGGGCGGAACTCATTCAGCACGCCTGCTGGACCTCACCATCCTCTTCTGGGACTGGTATCTCAAACACAGCATCCATCCAATCGCGATGCACCTGCCGGGAGAAGAGAACATCGATGAAGATGACCTGAGTCGCAGACAGCACTCTTTCCTACGAGTGGGAGCTGCACCCCTCAATGTTTCATCACCTCTGCACAGATGGGTTGCTCCCCACATCAATCTTTTTACCTTTCACAAGAACAGGAAATGTCCACTGTACTGTTCGAGCGGGAAAAGGATAGGACTCTCTGGGGGATGCTCTCCTTCTACCTTAGAAGGACAAACTTCTGTATGCCTTCCCTCCGATTCCTCTTCTCCACAAAGTGGTAATCAAAATCTTTCAGGAGAGGCCACATCTTATTCTGATTGCCCCTTGGCGGCCCAGGCAGACCTGGTTTGCCTCCCTGCTCAAGATGTCCAGCAACCATCTTCGACTTTCTCATTTTCCGAACCTTCTGTCCCAGAGTTATGGCCAGGTACTTCATCCAGACCTACCATGCCTCCAACTGACAGCGTGGAGGATAGGGAACTCATAGACTACATCATCTCTGCATGCTGTAAGCCCTCAACCACTAAGCTTTATCGCTACAAGTGGAGGAGGTTTCTTCTCTATGTGGCAGACAGGGGGTTTGACCCTATCAACCCATCATTTACCTGGGTACTCCAATACCTCCTGCATCTTAAAAGATCTGGCCTCACCTTATCATGTTTACGTGTCCACTTATCTGCCATTGTCGCACACCAACCACCGATGTCCCCGGCGTCTTCCTCCTTCCGTCATCCTCGTCTAAAGCTTTTCCTGCGGGGTCTAAGGAACACCTTTCCTGACCGGAAACTGATTCCCCCTCAATGGTCTCTCTCCCTGGTTCTGAGGGCTCTCCAGCGACCACCCTTCGAACCCCTTGCCACCATAGACCTTAGACTACTGACTCTAAAGACTGCATTCCTGGTGGCAATTGCTTCTGCTCGCAGGGCTAGTGAACAATGTGCCCTCTGCTGTGATCCTCCCTACTTACAGTTTCATTGGGACAGAGTGGTGGCTTACCCTGACATCACCTTCCTACCTAAAGTGGTGTCATCTTTCCACATTTCCCAGCCCATCCTCCTCCTTGCCTTTTCCCCAAATCCTTCCTCAAGAGTGGAAAGGGACTTGCATCTTTTGGATATGAGAAGGGTTTTGGCCTTCTATGTCTCCAGGACTGAGACTATTAGGAGTTCTCAAAGACTCTTTGTCTACCATGACCCTGCAGTCGCGGGTCGTCCGGTAACTTCCCAGCGTTTTGCCTGCTGGGTGGTACAGACTATCAAATTGGCATATGACTTGGCAAAATGGCCTTTGCTGGCCACTGTTAGGGCGCATTCCACCAGAGCGATGGCCTCCTCAGCGGCATTCCTCAAGGGGGTCCCACTGGACAACATCTGTAATGCAGCCACGTGGTCCAGACCAGAAGCCTTCATGACCCACTACAGGATGGATGCCCACATGAGGTCGTCCACTTCCTTCGGGAGGGCAGTGCTTTCCTTTGTGACGGCGTGACTACCCTCCTGCCAGTGAGTACTGCTTACAATCATCACCCATCTGTGTGGCTTCACGAAGGGCACGATGGAGAAGAACCAGTTACTTACCTGTAAAGGTGGTTCTTCGAGTGGACCTTTGTGAAGCCACACAGCACCCGCCCGCCTCCCCTCGGACCATCACGCCTTGAACGGCATTTACCTGTCATCCTGGTGGTCAAGAGGAACTGAGGCATTTAGGTGGAAACACCCAAGCACATGCGCAGGGTGTGGGGTGGAGACTAACGAACTTTCCTATTGCTAGGGAAGTCCGACCTCTGGCACACGGGCGCCTGGGAAACCCATCTGTGTGGCTTCACGAAGGTCCACTCGAAGAACCACCTTTACAGGTAAGTAACTGGTTCTTTACTCTCTGGTTTGGTCACAAGGAGGAGTTATGGTTAGACTTAAAATATCCAAAATTGTGGGAGAATGGGATGAATTAAGAGTTGGCTAAACTGTGTTTAGTTTAGGCAGTGATTAGTTGGTAGAAGCAAGCTGAGTTCAAATAGTAGTCCATGAAGCCAGCTTTTTACAAAACTAACCATATAAAAATGAATCGTGTTTTTTTTGTTCAAACATAGTGCTAAACTGCTACCAAGATAGAAATTGTAGTTTCCAGTTTAATGACTTGCTGGAGGTCTGTTGTGCTGCTAAAATTTGAACTTCACTCTCCTGGAACATTCAAAAGAATTATAAACCACCACCTGGCAGATATCATTTGATTTGTATTCCTGCCTTTGAGCAGATGTATGATTCTAATGTCTAGCTTGAAACCTTCATGGCCTTGCTGTGCCCTAACTTCCTGTTAAAAACTGCCAGCTTCAGGAGGATAGGCTGGACAGAGCTTGGTCATGAAGTCTTTCAAACAGGCCTTTCTCCATCTGAGCAAAGTATGGCTTTCTGTAGGTGTCCTTTTGTCAGATTCCCAAAATGGAGAATTCCAGGAATTTCAGTCAAAAAATTCCAAATTCACACATCCATATGAACATGTTTATTTCATTGTGTGATTTCCTAAGTCAGGGGTGCCCAAACTTTTTGTAAGGAGGGCCAGATTTGGTGGCTGAGAATGTGTCAGGGGCCGGTTGCTCCCCAACCCTGCCACCCCACTGTAAGCCCCACCCACTGACCCATAAGCCCAACCCACTGACCCCTTGCAACCCCACCTGCAGGAAGGAAGGCGGGGACCAAGGAAGGGAGGGAGGGAGGTGGCAACCAAGAGAAGGAAGGAAGGAAGGAAGGAAGGTGCGGAACAAGGAAGGGAGGGAGGGACAGAGGTGGGGACCAAGGGAGGGAGGGAGGAAGGAAGGAAAGTGGGAACCAAGGGAGGGAGGAAAGGAAGGTGGGGACCAAAGGAAGCACAGGGAGCCGTGGCCACAGGTCACCCCTTGGAAGAGGCGATCTGTGCGACCTTGCACCCCCTCCAGGGTCCCCAGCGGTGGCGACAGCTTGCCCGCCAGCCCACCCCAAAGCTCCTTGGCGGTGGCAGAGGCCCGCTGGCCTGCCCACCCCCACACATTCCCCTGCGGTGCCGGTGGCGGCAGACCGCCCAGCTGCCCAAGCTTCCCAGAAGTTCCGGTGGCGTGGCCCGCCCAATCACTGCCCCGCACGTGCACCCAACCTCACAATGTTCCCGGCTATGCCGGTAGCAGCGGCATGCACGCCTAGCTTCACAAGGTTCCCGGTGATGCCGGTGGCGGCGGCCCGCGCGCGCTCCCAGCCTCACATGGTTGCTGGCGGTGCCGGTGGCAGCAGCCCGTGCGATGGCTGGCCGGCCCAGCCCCACGAGCTTCCCGGCAGTGCTGGTGGTGGTGGCCCACCCCCTCGCCCGTCCACCCAGTCCCACAAGCTTCTGCTCACCTGTCGGTCGGCTGGCCCAGCCCCTCAAGCTTCCCGGCGGTGTCAGTGTTGGCAGAAGATTTTAAAAAAAAACATGGGTCGAAGGAGGGGGAGGGAGAGATGGGCCAGCCAGCTGCGGGCCACTCAGAATGGCCTGACGGGCCGGATTTGGCCCCTGGGCCAGACTTTGGGCAGGCCTGTCTTAAGTCCATATCCTTGGGGTGAGCTGGAGTTTAATCAGCTAATTCAAATGGGGAACATTTGTCTCTCCACATGCTCTTGGACTGTGGCTTCCATCAGGCCTTGATAACTTAGTCTTTGAGTATTGTTAATACCAGTGACAGTCCAATAGGACCTAGAGAACTGTGTGTTCTCCCCCCCCCGCACTTGTGTATGCCTAAATGTAGCAATGGAGACAGGGCTGTATGGCCTCTTATGAAGTTGTCTCTTACCTAGTATGCTGCGTACAGCCCAGTGTATCTGTGTTTTTTTATGATAGCACTTCTCCATCCACTCCAAGAAGAATGGGTATGATTCAGCTAAAACGAAGTAGGTTTTTAGAAGTGTTTCACTAGTTGAATGGTACTTGACATGGCGGGGAATCCCATCTTCATGAGGGTTCATCAGAACAGATAAGAAAGACTCATGGGTTAAAGTGGCAGTTTGATTTCTGATTTTGAGTGTGTCCAAACCTTGTGGCAGAAAAAAGCAACATGATTATGACTGTGGTGAAATAGTGATCAGTAGACATGGGCACGACTCGGCGAAATTGTCGTTTCTGTTTTCGGTTATCGTTTCCGTTACGTAACGGAAACGGTAACGATAATTAAGCCGTCAGAACTCGAACTCGAACCGAAAAAAGAAAAATTTGGTCGGGTTTTTCGTTTCCGTTTGTGGCATCGCGGCGATTGCGCGATGCGAAGCACAGAAAAAGTTTTTAAAAGTTTTTTTAAAAAACCCGACTCCCGGCCAAAAAAGCAGGCGAAAATATGCTTGCCTGAGGCTTTGCCACCTACCAGAGGGGTGGTTTCTGGGGGGTCCCTGGCCTTCCCCCCCCTTCTTCTCCTGTCCTGGGCTGCTTGCACCAGGCTGGGGGGGGGTCATCCTCGTCGTCTCGCCATGCCATGCGGTGGGGGGGGATCCAAAATGGTGACCGCAATTTTTCTTTTGAAATTGTGGTCAAAAAACACACCAAATCACCACAGAAACATGTGCAATTTATTTATTTTAAATGCCTGAATTTTAATAGTAGCAGCAATGGGTTTTTATAGCAATAAAAGGTCATATTGGTTTTATTTTATTTTATTTTTTATTTTTTTAGACCTGCCCATTTGGGTTGGGCATGGGATGGGACCATGCAATTTCTTTGAACCATTCTACCAATGGCATCGCCAGGTTTTTGACTGACACTTCTGGATGTCTCGGAGGGCATAAAAAACCGAGGCACCTTCCAGAAATCGCAGTCGGGTGTATGGATGTGGTTGAGGGAGGAGGGCTGGCTGCTGGTGCTGGTGTGATCCGATTGAGATTGAGGAGGGAGGCTGGAGGCTTTAGGATTTAAGTTAGGCAGGCAGGGAGGGAATTGAATTTAGAAAATAATTTCTTTGATTCCCTGCAGCTTTGTCTGCTGAAGGGAATAGCAGTTTATTCTTTATTTCTTCTCTGGCAGTTTGAGGATTTTTTTCTGATATTGGATAAAGGGGGAGGTTCGACTGGGAGTGGGAGGTGTGGATTTATTTTAAATATATATTATATACTACCATTTATTTTCTATTTTCCCAACTTCAATTTGCTTGCACACACACACATTTGGGGTGCAAGCCAAGAACAGAACCTCTATCCCAAGTGATATCCTAACTGCCCACTCGCCCGTCCGCCTGCGCCGCCACCCGCCTGCGGCCCGCGCCGCCACCCACCCATGGCCCCCACCACTGCCGCCCGCCCGCACCTCCCCCCCACCGCCGCCCACCGCCGCCTAGGGCGCAAAAACACCTAGCGCCGGCCCTGATTGCGGGACGCCCCTATGCTCCGGGAAGTCAAATTGCACTAAATCGCGGTGGAAACGACAAACGAAACGACAAATTTTTGAAAAATTTCGCGACAAACGGAAACGACCCGAAACGGACCCGTTCCGACAAACGAAAACTCGAAACGTCATTTTTTCTGGTCGTGCCCATGTCTAGTGATCAGCAAGATTCCCTTTGAGGTGCACAACCCTCCATGCAGGGCTTTTCCTCCCCATACACACCTAATGTGACTTTTTGTGGGGGGGGATTGCAACAGTACCTGTGCAGGGTGGTAGTAGCACGCATGCACAGGAGAGAGCCCCACTCAGCGGGGATGAAAATTAGAAGGCACATTCGTGATCAGACAAGATATTGTCTTCATTTGACTTCCGGTTCTGGCTACACCGCAGTGACACAACTTGATAAGTGCTCCAGCTTATCAAGTTGGATTCCTCCATATAAAGGGGTCTCTAAGGGGATAAGTTTCCCTGGAGGGGAAACGAAGAAAAGGAAGTGCCTGCAGACACAAAGGGATCCATGGTGAACTTCAATAGAAGCAGGAAAATGCCTTAGCACCCACTGGGGGAAGACTGGCGCCATTCTGGTGAAGGCACAGCTGTCGGTGCTGGATGCTGTAAATAAGCTGTATATACGGTATTTGGCATGTTGTGAGTAGATCTGCTTTTGCCCCCCTCTACTTATCTACGTGAAGCCCCTTCCTGGATTGTGATAGCTTTCTTTAAATAAGTATCAACCCTCCTCCTCTTCTGGAAGCGGCTGTTAGCGAAGAGGTGAATATTTTGAAAAGACAAGTACAGTACAAAAAAAGTGGTTTTTTTCCACTCTACATTATATCCTCTCTGCTTTATTGCTTTTCTTTTGAGAAAATTAGTTTATGTTTTCTGCTCTTTGGTATGTGGTGACACTAAGATGCAACCCTAAAGGAAATTACTTTATGCTTTTAGTACTTTTGGTATCTGCTGGACTTAATGACACAGTTTTAAGAGCAGCTTTGGAGAAGCTGTTTGTTAAAGAACTCTTTTTCGATGTTGTGATAATCTCATGTTTTGAAAACAAAGGCTGAAATATAGTATTCCTTGCCTCTTGGATTTTAACTCAGTCATCTCCTTCTATACCCCTCCCTTTTGGGAATTAAATGACAGAAACAATAATTACAAGCAATTTTAACTTTTTGTTGCGAGCCAAACACACACACACCACACAATGGAAAACAAAATGGTTTGGAAAATGTCTCAGAAGAAGAACCCACAAATATACCATTATCCTGGGTTACAAAGAATAATGGATATCTTGGACCCAATCTATAAAGATACAAAGATTTCCAATCCTATAAAGTAACAGAAATAGAGCAGACACCAGACTCCAGGCTACAGATGACAATAGCAGGAACTATGCAAGCGAGACCTCAATACGAACTCTTGGATATCATGAAATCCTCGGGAAAAACTGAAATTACAGTGGTACCTTGTATAACTGTACAAACTGCAATTTCCCATAGGAATGCATTGAAACATATTTAATCCGTTCCAATGCATAGCCAAGACTAGGGTTACCAGAGAGGTTGAGCTGCTGTAGGAGCCGGTGCGGATCATCCTCTTCGTCATTGTTGTCGGCTGCAGACAGCAAGGGGTGAGGATGATGGTGGTGGTGGTGGTGGTGTGCTGGTGCTTCTTTCACCCCACCCAGGCGACTCCACAACTGGCCCTGGCCCGCACAGCTGCTTGGCCACCTGCGGGCTGCCTCCGGGTGTTTCCCTTGTGGGTGGTAGTGGTGGGGGAGCTGGCAGCGGCAGCAGCACCAGCGATGGCGAGGGCCACCTCGTGGTGAGGTGTCTGGGCCAGCCGCTTTTCCTCCGCCTTCTGGAGGAGCGGGCGCCGCTGAGAGCCGAGGCGAGGAGAGAGGGGGGAATGGGGAGGGGAGGGGAGGGCGGAAGGAGAAATCCCGTTGCCCCAAGCCGGGGGTGTTTTCAGGCGCCGATGGAAGGTCCCGCCGCAGATTCGCCTCCCACCTTGTCCCTGCTCTCAGCAAAGCCGCGCTACAGCTGGTGAGCGCTGGCTTTGCTCCAAGTTCTGAGCGAGGTTTTTTTTTTTTCCGTCGGAAGGCTTCCTGCTGTGAAGGTTTCCTGTTCCCAGGATTCGCCTCCCGCCTTGCCCCTGCTCTCAGCAAAGCCGCGCTGCAGCTGGTGCGCTGGCTTTGCTCCACGTTGTCGCTCTCGCTGCCAGGCCACCAATGGTGCCGCCCTCCGGGCCCGCCTCCCTTTGAATGTTGCGCCCGGGTGGTCCTGGGCGCATGCGGGGGCGGCGGTACAGCTAAAGCAGGGTGAAAGCGGGGGCAGCAAAGCGAGTTGTTCTCCAAACTTTTTACGTTGTAAAGATTTTCTGTTATACAAACCCTACGTTATACAAGGTATCACTGTAGCTCTAATCAGGAGATTATACCAGAACAGAGGGCAGATCTCAACATAAACACGATTATGACAAGAATGGTGCAGGCTAAGCCCTTAGATGTGCCAAGTCTACGGAATATGATAGGCACATCTGTTTTACTTAATATGGGTATCAAATAGAGGGAAATTTGGGTCTTTTTCAGTAGCAGAGCAGCCAGGAAGATTACTATCAAGATAAAACAAAAACACATGAAGAAAATGGATTTGACAAGGGAAAAACAACTTGTGAAGATAAGGGGCTTGGCAGAAAAAGGGAAAATTGAAAAAGACAGGCTATATTCTTTGTATTAAAAATAGATGTAAGTAAAGTTGGATAGAATATGGATGAGATCCTAAGTATGAAAGTATGCTTATTCAAGCTGGGAAAGGAGATATGAATTATACTGGGCTCTAATGTTGGGGAAAACTGTGATTGAATTGGTAACATGACAGGAGACAAGCAATATATTTGTTTTATGTAAAAAAAATTGTCTTCATTCTTTGCTCACGTTGTCCCTGGAAGCAATATTTCCTCTTCAAAATGAGCACCACACACATTTGTGTATTACACTTACAGTGGTACCTCGAGTTGCATATGCCCCAATTTACGAAAAATTTAAGTTACAAATAGAAATCCATGGGTATAGGAAAAATTCAAGTTACAAAAAAATTCTTATCTTAAAGTGCAGTTTCCCATATGAATGCATTGGAAATGGATTAGTTCGTTCCAGAGGCTAGAAAAGAGACAAAACACCTGTTTTTGTGTGTGCATTTTAAAGGCATGCACACTACAGGGACATGACTGATCTAGAATAAACATTTCAGACAGCACACATCAATGTTTTGAATATACTACAGAACAGTTCAGTGCATTTTAAAGACATGCACACTGTACATGTCTTTAAAGTGCACACAAAGCCGGGTGTTTTGTCTCTTTTCTAGCCTCTGGAACAAATTAATCTGTTTCCAGTGCATTCCTATGGGAAACCATGTTTCGAGTTAAGAAAATGCATTCAGAACAGATTGATTCCTTAACTCGAGGTACCATTGTACAGCACACCTTCCTTATCTGCTGATTCACTAACCATGGATTCAGTTATCCACAGTTGGTGATAAGTGGGGGTCATCAAGGAGGGGGAGAATTAAAAATAAAACTTAATGCCCCCGCTGCCCTCCTCCTTGCCGTCAATGACACAGGATAGTCAGGCTCTCTCCAGAGGGGTGAGGTGGGGACTTTGAATCTTCCACGCAGGTCCTAATCTATCGCCCGGGACCTGAGCAGGAAATTGAAAGTCTCCACCTCACCCCTCCGGAGAGTGCCTAGCCAGCAGAATTCTGACCTCAGTTCCAGTGACTGATTTTGTGTGAACCACTCAGTCTGCAAAGAACGAAGCTGTTGTAAATGTTGGCTGCAATAAATATTGAAATTTAACTTGTATGCGTTGACTTCAGAAGGCAGGAACAGGTATGTTGTCTGTGTTGTTCATTTTTTAACAAACATAAGAAGTGGCCTTTAGTTTGGTGTCTGGTAGAGAGTTGGGGAATCCATATATAAATATAGAAATACAGATAGCAGCATGTTAATATTAGATTTAGATTTTCCTAAACTAAAAAATGTACTTGCTACAGTATTTTGCTATTTTAATAAGTATCTCCAACCCAGCATGTTGTTAGTCCCTGTCACAAGGTGTGGTGATGGCATCTAGCCTGAATGCCTTCAAAAGGGGATTGGACAGATTCCTGGAGAAGTCCACCACAGGTTACAAACCATGATGGAGATGTGTCATCTCCACGCTTAAAACCGGAGTACTTCAAGGACCACATGCAAGGGAGTGGTATGAAGAGACAGATATCTAGTCTTGTGCGCTCCTGGACACATTTGGTGGGAACACTGTGAGATACAGGAAGCTGGACTAGATGGGCCTTTGGCCTGATCCAGCAGGGCTCTTCTTATGTTTTTATGTTCCAATGTAGAGAGCAAAACAGAACAAGTCTTTGGCCGAAGAGCCTGCAGTCTAAGAACTAAATAAATCCAACTGGTAACCTAAACTTGAGTAGTCCCATTAGAATGAAGACAACCCTTCCAAATCCAACCGTCACAGAGATGGACACAAAACAAATTTATTATTTGTTTTGTTATTCATTATTTGTTTTGTTAGGGAACAAAACGAATGACAAACTGACCCATCACAGAAAAACGAAACAGTGGGAATTTCTGCTGCATTCTGTTTCGTTTTTCGTTTTCCCATAAGAATACATTAACAATGCATTCCTATGGGAAAGATTTCAAGCGCCTAGCAGCTGAGCTGCGCAGTCATGAAGCCTGCGCCAAATAGCTGATGGGTGGCAAAAGCCCGCTCTTCCCCCCATCCCATGGGTTCGGGGGAAGAGTGTGCTTTTAAAACTTATCTTCCCCCCCTCCTGATGACAGCGCTGAGCGGCCGCTCGGCGCTGTCATCGGGAGCGGGGAAAAGTTTAAAGAGCTCCCCTTCCCCTCCTCCCCATGGGATGGGGGGGAAGACTGTGCTCTTTAAACTTATCTTCCCCCGTCCTGATGACAGGGTGCTCAGCCCCCTCTTCCCCCCTCCATGGGGAGGGGGGAAGAGGCGGCTCTTTAAACTGATCTTCCCCCCTCCCAATGGGAAACTTATCTTCCCCACCTCACCTCTCAGCTGCTCCTCGCTGGCTTCCCTGCACCTGGTTTTCTGGGGAAACAAGGCGCAGGGAAGACAGTGCGGAACAGCTGAGAGGCATTGGCTTGGGGCTAGGGCAGAGCAGCTGAGAGGTGTTGGGGGCAGCTCTTCCCCCCCCACCCTGCGCTGGCTGGGGGGGGGAAGATGCTCTTTCCCCCAGCCAAATGTTGCATGCATAAGCACTACACACAACATGAATAATGAATCAAAATGAACCAACGAAATGAATATTTCAATAAAAAATTGTTAAAAATGAAATGAAACGAAATGAACCGAACCTTAAAACGAAATGAACCAAAACGAATTGCCATTTTTTCGGTTTGTGCCCATCTCTAGTCACAATCACCCATTGATTCACTAGATCTGCTCTAGCTGGGACTGTTTGATATTATCCTAAGAAGTAGAGGTAAAAAAATGGAGTTAACTGGACTCATAGATATAGTAGGAAAAGGACTGGTAGCAGGAGGTGAATTTGAGAAGGTAGTAAATCGGTTTTGAGAAAGGATTTGAAGGAAGGGAGAAAAAGTGACACCTTACTGGCCTTATGTAAGTTACAAGCCAAATAGGACTTGCTCTATCTCTTTTCCCCCAACCTGTTTTTTGCCCTGCCATAGAAAGTGTACACACTTTTTTTCTTAGAAAGCAGAAGCAGTATATGGTCAGACAGAAGTGACAGTTAATTACAAGATATATACAGTATATAATACCATAGATGAACATCACCTTAATTTTTAATACACCTGCTGAAAAACATAATTTTAGTACTTGTATTGCAAAATATATTGTAGAGGTTACCTGTATAAGGTGTTGGTGTTTTGATTTTGCATGTTTTAAAGCTGCAATTTTGCTAGCACTTACTTAGAAGCAAGTCTTGCTGATGTCATTGTGAATAACCTCTATGTAAACATGCATAGGGTTGCAGTATTATATTGATTTGTCTTAATTGGGATGTGCAAAATTTAGTGGCAGATATGTTCTGAAACAGGGTTCTGTAATATTTACATAACAGTTTGCTGTACAGATTTTATGGCAGGCAGGAGCCAACCATTTCACATTCTGAAGTGTTGAAAGAGTGAAGATATTTTAAATAGAAAAATAGAGTTGTTGTTATTGTTGTTGTTCAGTCGTTCAGTCTTGTCCGACTCTTCGTGACCCCATGGACTAGAGCTCGCCAGGCCTTCCTATCTTCCACTGCCTCCCGGAGTTTGGTCAGATCCATATTGGTTGCATCGATGACACCGTCCAACCATCTCTTTCTCTGCCGTCCTCTTTTCTTTTTGCCTTCAATCTTTCCCAACATCATGGACTTTTCCAACTAGTCCTCTCTCCTCATGAGGTGACCAAAGAACTGGAGCCTCAGCTTCAAAATCTGTCCTTCCAGTGAACGTTCAGGGTTGATTTTTTTCAGGATGGATAAGTATGATCTCCTTGCAGTCCAGGGGACTCTCAAGAGTCTCCTCCAGTACCACAGCTCAAAAGCATCGATTCTGTGGCTATCAGCCTTCTTTATATTCCAGCTCTCACTTCCATACATCACTACTGGAAAAACCATAGCTTTGACTATCCTGACTTTAATTGGCAAAGTGATGTCTCTGATCTTTAGGATACTACCTAGGTTTGCCATTGCTTTCCTCCCAAGAAGCAGGCATCTTTTAATTTCGTTGCTGCAGTCGCCATCTGCAGTGATCAAGGAGCCCAAGAAAATAAACTCTGTCATTGCCTCCATTTCTTCCTCTTCTATTTGCCAGGAGGTGATGGGACCGGTGCACATTTTCTTAGTTTTTTTGATGTTGAACTTCAGTCCATTTTTTCACTCTCCTCTTTCACCCTCATTAAGAGGTTCTTTAATTCCTTCTCACTTTCTGCTATCAGAGTAGTATCATCTGCGTATCTGAGGTTGTTGATATTTCTTCCGGCAATCTTAATTCCAGTTTGTGATTCATCCAGACCTGCCTTTCGCATGATGTACTCTGCATATAAGTTAAATAGGCAAGGTGACAGTGTACAGCCTTGCCGTACTCCTTTCCCAATTTTAAACCAGTCTGTTGTTCCATATCCAGTTCTGACGGTTGCTGCTTGTCTCACAAATAGATTTCTTAGGAGACAGATAAGGTGGTCAAGCACTCCCAAAGGCTTTAGCATAGTCAACGAAGCAGAAGTAGATGTTTTTCTGGAACTCTCTGGCTTTCTCCATAATCTAGCGCATGTTGGCAGTTTGATCTCTAGTTCTTCTGCCCCTTTGAAATCCAGCTTGCACTTCTGGAAGTTCTCTGTCCACATACTGCTGAAGCCTCCCTTGTAGAATTTTGAGCATAACCTTGCTAGCGTGTGAGTGCAATTGTGCGATAGTTAGAGCATTCTTTGGTGTTGCCTTTCTTTGGGATTGGGATGTAGACCGATCTTTTCCAGTCCTCTGGCCACTGCTGAGTTTTCCAAATTTGTTGGCATATCGCGTGCAGCACCTTTACAGCATCCTCTTTTAAGATTTTAAAGAGTTCAATTGGAATGCCGTCACCTCCACTGGCCTTGTTGTTTGCAATGCTTTCTAAGGCCCACTTCACTTTCCAGGAACTACACTATCTTGGTTATCAGGGACACCCAGATCTTTCTGGTATAATTCCTCTGTATATTCTTGCCATCTCTTCTTGATCTCTTCTGCTTCAGTTAGGTCCCTACCATTTTTGTCCTTTATCATATCCATCTTTGCATGAAATGCCCCTTTAATATCTCCAATTTTCTGGAATAGATCCCTGGTTTTTCCTTTTCTGTTGTTTTCCTCTATTTCTTTGCACTGTTCGTTCAAGAAGGCCATCCTGTCTTTCCTTGCTATTCTCTGGAAGTCTGCTTTCAATTTTCTGTATCTTTTCCTTTCTCCCTTGCATTTTGCGTCCCTTCTCTCCTCCGCTATTTGTAGCGCCTCGTTGGACAACCACGGCAAAATTGCTTTGGGGCAGTGACCTTTTCCTCCTCACCTCTATGGCTGTACCACCTCCCTCTCCTTCCCATCCCAGCCCCCTGCCACAGCCAGACAGCAAAGCCAACGAGGAGCGGCTGCTGCCGACAGAGAAGGAGAGTGCACCCAAGGCTCCCCAGGAGCCCCACAGCGGGGAATGAAGAGAGCTTGGCTTGGCAGGAGGGACTACAGAGGAGGGAGAGGGCCTGTAGAAGGGAGCTGTGGAGACGAGGGCACAAGTTGTGGGTTGCCGCCCCGCCCCCCCCCCCCCCCAAAAAAAACCTGCAGAATCCTCCAAGAAAACACATTGTGACCTCTTGGGAGTTGCAACCCATTGGTTGGGAACCTGGGCTCTAGAGAGAAAGAGTGAGGGCTAGCACGCGAGGAAACAAGAGAAGTGGGCGAGATTGATGGAATCCACCCTAAATGACTGGAGGAGAAAGTCTGGGGAAAAGAGGTTCCTTTGGCTGCCGATGCAACTTTTTGAGGCTGCAGACAGATAACCATCATGGCTTAATTTTTTTTAAGTGACACACCAAGCTTACAGTTCATCTCTAAGGTGCCACCATATTTTTGTCTTTGCTGTTTTATTTTAAATTTATATTTATCTGCAATGCTTGCACAGACCAACACAGCTACCTTCTCTACAACCCAACTCACTGGGTTTCTTTCTTTTTTTAAAGGACTTCTGCTGTCTTCTAACTGTGTTGTCCTTGATTTCTTATTTCAAAAATCTTTCTTTGTCACGTTCTTTAGCCATTGTATCTTGGTCTTAATTTTAATCTTATACAATTCTGAATGGATTAATGTCCCACTGTTTTTAAGGAATGCAAGTTCTACTTTTTTCTCTTGAGTTTCTAATGTTCCAAAGAGCTCAGCAAGATTTGCTCTGAAATAAAAAAGTGTGGATTGGGCTTCCTCCTCAAAGGAAGATGCAGGTGGAAGCAGCCCTCCTACTTAATTCCAACCAGTCTAGACCATTTCACCTGTTCAGGATCTCTGGGAGGGGAAGATTTTAGCATTCTGACTTGGTGCTGACAAATCCATTGCCACGTTATTTAATGAGAAATTTCCAAGATGATTTGACAAACAAGTAGTGTAAGCAAGCGTAAAAAAAGCAAAGTCTTCTGCTTATATACCACCCCCTAGTGCAGTGTTGCCGAAGCTATGGCACGGGTGCCAAAGGTGGCACTCAGAGCCCTTTCTGTGGGCACCCAACATCGCCCCTTCACAGCCACTTGGATTCAGGTTAAATTGCTGTATTGGCATTTTACGAAAAATTATTGGGTTTTGAATCGCAGTTTGGGTGCTTGGTCTCTAAAAGGTTAGCCATCACTGACCTAATGCTTAAAGCACTCTCTGGTTGGTTTACAAGTAATTATGCAGGCTACACATTGCCCCCCAGGCCAGCTGGATACTCGTTTTACTTACCTTAGAAGGATAGAAGGCTGAGTGAACCTTGGGCCCACCTACCTGGGATTGAACCCCAGATGCCAAGCACAGTTACAGCTAGATTACAGCAGTTTAACCACTGCGCCACAAGGCTTTTCGCAGAAAGCACACCAAAAATTGGAACTTGTCTGTGTCTCTTCGGTGAACACAAAGAACTCGTGATTAAGAGGCTGCTGAAAATCAATGAAAGAACATGAATATGAAAGTTACACCACCCTCATTGGTGATGTCTCAAAAATCACATCCCTAGTAATTACAGCTTCCCCCCCCCCAACAGTACTGGAATAAATCTTGACAGCTGGGAGAAAAGCCTCATTGCCTCCGGAGTAGTGCTATGAGTTAGCAAAGGCAGTGATATTTGCAGGTAGGTAAAAGAAATGCTTAGATGTTTACTCTCTTACCAGTGATAAGGGACATGTGTTGAGTACTTGGTGATTCTGTAGTTAATGTACTGGGAGGTAGGGATGGGGAAGAGAATTGTCACGTGTCCACCCAAAACAGGTCCCCAGGAGGCAACAGAGGGAGCTGCTTCACTATATAACCTCTCATGGCTTTGCGCATAGAGGACATTTCCTGGTGTTAAAGTGAATCAGATGGAAGAGATGGAAAAAGAAAGAAATGTCTCACTCTGGTGTTCACATGCAGGCCAGTACCGTGCCATATACATTATTAGGCACTACTTCATACAGTTTTTTTTTCAAAAGCATGTAGGTGAATGTGAATGCATGTCAATGATGTGGTTCTGCTTCACTGCGTAAACCAGTGTGAAACCAGCTTGCTAGTCCACATGCTAAAATATAAGTGAGCTGTATGTGCTTTCAGCAATGAACATTTGAAAATGCCAGATGCTTGGTGAAACAGCCACAGAACGGGACGATAGGAAGGTTTACTTGTTGTCAAGAGTATTTCAAATGAACTTAAGCTTCCCTTTAACTTGTTCTTCTATGCATCTTAAATAATAGGCACCAGCTAAATAGCCTGCTTAGTACAAGATTTCTGTATTCCCAGCTTCAAAGAAAAGTCAAATTGATCTAGTTCACTGTGATACTAGAGCATTCCAAGGAAGATGCTGACAAATTTGAACACGTTCAGAGGAGATTAACAAGGATGATCAGGGAGCTGGAAACCAAGTCCTATGAGGAAAGGCTGAAAGAACTGGGCATTTTAGCCTTGCAAAAAGGAGACTGAGGAGAGAGATGATAGCCCTTTTCTTATACAAGAAAGGATGTCATACAGAGAAGGGGCAGGAGCTGTTCTCGATTAACTTGGAGTGTAGGACGTGCAACAACGGGCTCAAGTTACGGGAAGCCAAATTTAGCCTGAATATCAGGAAAAATATTTTAACTGTTTGAGCAGTGTGGCAGTGCAACCAAATACCTTTAAAGATGACGAATGCTATAATGCTGGAGGCATTCAAGAAAAATTTAGAAAATCACTTGGCAGATATCCAATGTTTTGTATACCTGATTTTAGCAGATGGTTGGACTCAGTGGTCTTTAGGTCCCTTCCAGCTTTATGATGGAGAAAACATTGGTGAGACTCTAAAGATGTATGCAGCTCGTTTGGCGTACACAAATTATTTTCCCTTCTAACTCTCCATATTTGAAAAAGGAGGGCTTTTTGGGGTGATTTGGTATGGGGGGATGAAAAATAGTTGTGTTTTCTTTTCTTCAATTGTGAATTTTCTTCCATTAGGATATTATTTTGAACTACATTCTTGACGATGTCCACTCCAGACCCTCCAATGGGAGGGACTCCTCGTCCTGGGCCCTCACCTGGGCCTGGACCATCTCCTGGTGCTATGCTGGGCCCCAGTCCTGGACCATCCCCTGGTTCTGCACATAGCATGATGGGCCCTAGCCCTGGGCCCCCATCTGCAGGGCACCCTATACCACCACAAGGGCCTGGAGGTTATTCTCAGGACAACATTCATCAAATGCATAAGGTAAGAAGCCATAACACTGCCTCATCTCTATGTATTTTTAGTAGCATTATACAGTGGTACCTCAGTTTATGAGTACCTTGAATGATAAATATTTTGCAAACCGCACAACATTTTAACTAAAATTTGGCCTCGGTTTGTGAGCCTTGCTCCAGTTTACGAGGAAGGCTCACCTCAGTGTGGGTCCTGTGCTGCCTGGAATGGGCCTCTGGAGTTAGTTCCAGGCTATGTGGTGGGCCTGTGCAGGGCCTCTGGAGCTCGCCCCAGGTTGATGCTTGCTGGGGGTTTTATCTTGGTGGTGTTGGACCGTGGGAGGTACACGGGGCAGGGGAGTTGGTTGAGTTAGGAGAACTCGGGACAGGCAACTTGTGCCTGTCCCCCATTCTGATCTTCCAGTCTACTGCCACATACCAGGGAACCTTTCCATCTGTGCCTCCAACCTGTCTTGTTTGCTGGTTAATGCCAAGTCAGTTCAGAATAAGATTCCAGTCATCTATGACTTGATCATGGATGAGCAGGCCGACCTGGCTTTTCTTACTGAGACCTGGGTGGGCGCATAGGGGGGAGCCTCCCTCTCGCAGCTGTGATCTGGACTCTGGTTGCACTGATCTATCCCAAGTATGGTCGGTGCTGCACGCCTGCGGTCTCCTGGCTTTGTTGTGTTTGGGCGTGTGACTTCAGCTGAAGCCTCCAGGGCACTGGCTCATTGCAGGCTGGCAGCTTCTCCATTCGACCCCTGCCCATTTTGGCTTATTAAGACCACCAGAGGGAGCATGCTGGAATGGGCTTCTTTAATTGGCACTGCCTCCATTAGGGACAGGATTTTTCTGAGTCAGCTGAAGGAGACTGTGGTTAATCCAATTCTTCAGAAATCTGGCCTGGCTGCAGACGACATGTCCAACTATTGTCTAATAGCCAGTGTTCCTTTTCTGGGCAGGTGGTGGAGTGGGTTGCCGCTGAGCGGCTCCAGGGGTTTCTGGAAGAAGATCATGTCCTGGGCCCCTTCCAATCCGGGTTCAGGCCGCGTCACAGGACTGAGACTGCCCTGGTTGCATTACATGATGACCTCTTCAGGGAGTGCTCTACCTTGTTGATCCTTCTTGACTTATCTGTGGCCTTTGATATTGTCGACCACTGTATCTTCCTGGGCAGGCTCTCTGAAGTGGGGATTGGGGTCTAGCCTTGTGCTGGCTCTGCTCCTTCCTCGAGGGCCGTGCACAGTGAGTGAGTTATGGGTGTGGATCTGTCGTCTCCCGGGACACTCTCTTGTGGGATGCCTCAGGGGTTGGCAATCTCCCCCATGCTCTTTAACATCTATATGAGGCCGCTGGCTGAGGTCATTTGGAGACATGGGGCTTGCTGTCATCAGTATGCTGATGACACACAGCTCTACCTCTCCTTTTCCACCTCTGGACTGGAGGCCATCCAGACCCTTGATTGCTGCCTGGCTGCGGTTTTGGATTGGGCCAGGACTAACAGGCTCAAACTCAACCCTGAGAAGACCAAGATTCTATTCTTCGGGGGAGGCAGATGGGTACAGTGGCCCTCTTCCCAGTCTGGAAGGGACTGTCCTCCAGCTGGTTGAAAGAGTGAGGAGTCTGGGCGTTTTCCTGGATCCAACATTGTCCCTGGAGTCCCAGGTGGCAGCCGTGTCCAGGTCAGCCTTTTGCCAATTTAGGCTTACCACCCAGATTCACCCGTACCTTGATGGGGACTACCTGAGGACTCTCATGCAGGTGCTGGTCATCTCAAGGGTAGATTATTGTAACACTCTTTACATGGGGCTTCCCTTGACCCTTGTTCGGCAACTGCAGCGGGTGCAGAATACGGCGGCCAAATTGGTGGTTGGTATGGGCAGATTTGACCACATCACCCCAAATCTGGCTCACCTGTACTGGCTCCCCATTTCCTCCCGAATAAGGTTCAAGGTGTTGGTTTTGGTTTACAAAACCCTCCATGGCTTGGGACCTGAGTATTTGGCAGAGCGGATCTCCCAAAGGTCAGTGCTTGCCCAGGTCACTGGCACTCTTGCTCCAGGTGGCCACCCCTAGGGAGGTCCATAAGGTTTCCACCCGCAATTGGTACTTCTCAGTGGATGGCCCGGCCATGTGGAATAAACTACCAAGCGAGATTTGCCAAGCTGAGTCCTTAAAAGCCTTTTAAAGAGCACTAAAAACTTGGCCTTTTTAAGGAAGCATGCAGTGATTGTTAATGTTTTTGTTGTTTTCCCCCTGTGTTTTCATGTTTTCCCATCACTTTTAGTTTTTGTGACTCTTGCTGGGCTCTTTGCTTTTATCTTATTGTTTGGTTGCCTTTCTGATTTGTTTTCTGTTTGCTTTGATTTTAACTATGGTTTATGTGTTGGTCTCTGTGTAAACCGCCCAGAGTTTCTTTGGGAAAATCGGTGCAGTAAAGAAATGTAAAAATAAATAAATAATAAATAAATAAAACTGCATCTCAGTATTATTAGGGCAAATACTCACACCATGTGGTAAATTTTAAGTCAGTTCTGTTTATATTGCTTTCTGTATAAAATCCCAGTGTAGGATCTTGGTATTAGTTCTCATATAAGGATCAGAGACAAAACATTAACATGTCCATTGAGAACAATATTTCGCTTACTAAAGCTTATGCCCAGTGCTGCTAATCAAGTTGAGGCACCTCAATGTGATTAATTATAGAATATACAGGGGTAATTTATCTCTTGCATTGGAACAGGTTCTCTTAATTGTGCTTGAGTTAATTGGTTTCCTATCCTTGTTGCAGCCAATGGACGCCATGCATGAAAAGGGAATATCTGAAGACCCTCGTTACAGCCAGATGAAGGGCATGGGAATGAGGGCTGGTGGGCATACGGGAATGGGGCCTCCGCCAAGCCCAATGGATCAACATTCTCAAGGTACTCCTTCCTTTAGGACCTGCTTGGGTCAAATTGCTACTTAGACTGTGGCTGCGGTGAAAATGACGTGTTTTAAAAAGCAATGTTTATCAGACTAAAGCAAAGTGTTCTGCTTATATACTGCCCCATACCACTCTAAGTAGTCTCTGGGTGGTTTTACAATTTTAATTACAGTGTGCAGGCTACACATTGCCCCCCCAGCAAGCTGGGTACTACAGCACAGATGTATGAGGTGTGAAGAGACAATAGATTTTAATGATAACAAACATTTGATTGTAAAAAAACATGATGGCTAGTTTTTATTGACTGCAGGTGGAGTTGGATGGTCTTAAACAGTACAATAAAGCATTGTCGTTCCAAAGCAATGAAAGTGTGAAGCACAATTGTGCTGGCGGTCCCAGCCTGTTGGTGGACTGCTGCGGGGAGTTTCCCAATATTAAAAGCTCCCTCCCATCCCAAAGCTCCCCAAGGCTCCCCAAGACCAAAGGGAACCCTTAGGAAGACTTAGAACCACAAAGTGGGGGTAGGGGGGAATTTTCATTTTAATTAAATCAAAAATTGTGTGATTATGCCATCTGATTTGCACAGTATAAAATTTACACCAATATTTCAAGCACTGTGTGCCTAGTTATCTTATTAAGGCACTAGGGTCTTTCAAGCATGAGCTGCAAGTGGATGGCCCAAATGTAGATGGATGAATGAATCCTAATGCCCTCTGGAATAGTGCTGACTACAAGATCTCAAATTTAGATATCGTGGCAGGACTAAAATGTCATTAGTATAATAGTTTTGGCGTATTTTTATGAAAGTAGCGGTTTAAAATAAAACTCTGACCAGCTGTTGTCAAAATCAAATAAATATAGATGAATTAATATCAATTTTCCACACTACCTTTAATCCTTTCCCCTTCCACATGTGTGCTCTATCAGCTCTCTTGTTTTCTGCTTGTCCCCAGATTGTATCATTGAATTGAACTGAATTCTTTATTTACGATCCTTAACCAAATCCTACATTATATTAAAATATTAAGTTTCATATAGCAAGTCCTTATAGTGGTGCATTTAGTAACAAAGTACAGAATATAGATAATAAAACCAAATGTGAATAAAAATCATATGTAAATACATGAAGGGAATCGGTATGTCAGTATTCCAGTGTATCCGTCTTGCATAATCAGCAGTTAGGGGATAAACAGCTAACAAGAGATTAAAACAGAGCCCTTGGGTAAGAACTACACTCTGTATGACTATTAGAAAGTGGAGTTGCGATCAGTCATAAGTCTACATACTGTGTTTGCTTAGTATAGCAAGTCGCTGTGGTGCAGTGGTTAAACTGGAATACTCCCACCAAGCCTCTGCTCCCAACCTGAGTTCGATCCCAACAGACTCTGATTTCTGGCTCAGGGTTGACTCAGCCTTCCACCCTTTTGAGGTCAGTAAATTATGTACAGTAGACTGCTGTATCCATGGGATCAATCTCCACAGTTTCACTTATCTGTTAGCTAAAAATATTAAGTAAAACTCCCTGGAACCATGTGTTTCCAAGGCATATTACCAGAATTAGCAACTAGAGGGAGCCAGAGAGAATGCTATACAGTTGTCCCCCGCCACATTGCACTTTGTATATTGCAGTCACAGTATATCGCGGCTTTACGGTACACAGCAAGGCAGAGGCCAGGCAGTGCTGGGCCCAGGGCAAGTGCCAGAGGCCCAGCGCAGGTCCACCGTGTGGCCTGTAAGTCACTTCTGGTCTGTCAGAAGTCACTTCCAGTTCAACAGAAGCCACTTCTGGTCCCTGTACAGCAGGCATGTCGAAACTTCGGCCCTCCAGATGTTTTGGACCACAACTCCCACAGTCCTTTGTCATTGGCAAGCTAAGCTTAGAATTCTGGAAGTTGCATTCCAAAACATTAGGAGGGCTGAAGTTTGGACATGCCTGCTGTACAGGCTCCAGAGACCCAGTGCAGGCCCTGGAAGTTACTTCCAGTTCACTGGAAGCCACTTCTGGTTCCTGTACAGGCCTGGGAAGCCCGCCGGAGGCCCATTCCAGGCAGCGCCAGGCTTGGGGTGAGTTCAGGAGGCCCCACACAGGCCTGCTGGTCCCAGCCTGACCCGCAGATAAAGGCGTCTGCATAACATAGATTTTCCTTTATCATGGGTGGTTCAGAGCCTAACCCCTGCAATATATGTGGGTCTACTGTATATTGCATTTCTGCACCACCCCTTTTCCGCTTCCATGGGTGGGTGGTTTTGGAACCAGTCCTCCAGAAATGCCATGGCCCTACTGTCTCAAGGCTTGCCCGTGGGTCAGCAAAGTGTTCCTTGCACATGTCTATGAAGATTCTCAGTCATCCAGTTGAGGTTATCTGGAAGTTGAGTCATGGCAACTGGACTTCTTTTCTTGAGAGATTAAAATGTTTCACTGCTCATTCTTACACAGTTATATTGTAAACTGCTTAAAGAGTGTTGTAGCAATCAGTCAGTGAAATACTTTAGTCCCATTGAATTTTTGGGGATTTAGCAAGTCAGCTCTTTTGTAGGTTCCATTGATTTTGTAAGCCTTGTTGTGACTTATTATGCTGAGCAATGAGTCTTTGGCCATTTTGTGTCCAAAAATAATTTGTAGCTGGAAGTCCTGAAACCAGGCAAGTCTGCAGTGTTTCCCAAAGGGCATCATTGGCAATGAGAGTTGTACTGTAAAATAGTTCTTTCATTCTGAACATATCACAAGATCACCAGCTCTCATATTGATTAATTTCCCCCCTAAGAATAAATTCATGAATTATCCAGAAACAACTTAATTTGACCTAGTACTGTACTTCCACACAACCATGGGGCAACTAAAAATGAATTTTCTGGCTTTTCAAAATAAGAATTCTGAAGTGGCAGTAATCGAAAAGAATATAGTGGCTGTTTTGTACTCTCTGTTAACCCATTGGGCTGAATTTTCATCTCTTCTTGTCTGCACCAGTTGTTTTAAAAGGGGGAAGCATACTTTAGTGTTTTTAGCTTCTACATGCTGTCTTTTTAATTATGTAAGCAGCCTTGTGTACTTTTAAGGTGCGTGACAGGGTAAAAACCAATCAATCCATCCAAACATGGAAGTACAATTTTAGATTTAGAGCTGACAGTGCTTCTCCATATGTTGGGCAATGTGGTTTTTTCCCCCTTAGAGTCTTTCTTTCTGTCCAGCAACAAAATTGCTGATTGCTTTTGATAGCTGTGGAGCTGAGAACTATTAAGTTAGATACAGATTATTTGGAATAAAACAAACATCTTGGCAAGAATGACACTTTGACAATGGCCTAATGAAAGCCTGAGAGATCTCTCTCATCACATTTTAAATCTGACCCATTTTTCCTAACATTTTACAGCATTTATATCCTTAGTCAAAGATATTTAAGGCTAGAAGAACATAGGGAGATTCCAGACACAGGAAAGGAGAAAAAGTGAGAAGGCTCACCGGTCCAAAGGGAAGACCAAACCTTGCAAACATTCCTCCTGCAACTGTGGAAAGGTCTGTAGCAGCTGCATCCCAAAATTCAGAAATGCAGCATCAGAAATGCCATAAAATGATGATGGAAGGGGGAAAACTTTTTTAAAATGCAGAAGAACAGATATATGCAAAATGCCAGATTGAAAAAGGAAGTAAGATGCTCGCTTATTTTCTACCCTGCCAGCATGGTCTTTAGGCCTGGTTCTCTGAAAGCTGTCTCCTAAATCTGTTGTTTGAATGACTACATCCCTGAATCCAAGCAAGAACTGATTCCCATTTTTAGAAAGAAACGTATTGTGCACTCTGCTATAGAGTGATCTCTCTCTCTCTCTCTCTCTCTCTCTCTCTCTTCATCCCATCTTCCCAGGTTACCCATCTCCACTTGGTGGTTCTGAGCATGCATCAAGTCCAGTTCCAGCTAATGGACCTTCATCAGGGCCCCAGATGCCCTCGGGTCCTGGCGGAGTCCCATTAGATGGTGCAGACCCACAAGCACTCGGGCAGCAGAGTCGAGGCCCAACTCCTTTTAACCAGAATCAGCTCCATCAACTGAGGGCTCAGATCATGGCCTACAAGATGCTGGCCAGAGGGCAGCCTTTGCCTGACCATCTTCACATGGCCGTGCAGGGGAAAAGGCCAATGCCGGGAATGCAGCAGCAAATGCCGACTCTACCTCCACCTTCTGTATCTGGAACAGGACCAGTGCAAGGACCAGGGCCTACGCCTGGACCAACACCTCCAAACTACAACAGACCTCATGGTAAGTCCGTGCTTCAATGCATTCCTTTAAAAAAACTCTTTGGAATTGTTGGATCATTTTGTGTATCACTCCACATACCCACACCTCAGTCTCCTTTGCTAGAATTGTGTTTTCTTCTCCTTCAAGAGAAAGAAATACATAAATTAAAAAAAAACATGTCTATGTCTGCTGTGTTTACAGGTATGGGAGGGCCTAACATGCCTCCTCCTGGACCCTCAGGAGTTCCTCCAGGAATGCCTGGGCAGCCCCCTGGTGGACCCCCCAAGCCCTGGCCTGATGGTAAGAGTCAAGGTGGAAGAGCCTTACAGGAGTTCAGTTTTGTGCCTGAGTTGTACACTGAAATAAGCTGGGCATGAACTCTTGGAGGTGAAGGCTGGCATGCTGTTGCCTAGATCTTGAGGAGAAGGGAGGTATAACAGGGAGATCGTTGGGAGTCTGTGAAGTGGAGGCTTCGCCTTCCAGATTGCATTTAGGCAACAAGAAATTTAGCCTAAGAAATCAGAATTTTTAATAAAGCTTTTGTTGGGGGATGGGGTGGGGGCTTTTGCTAGATCAGACTAATATGACCACTCCAATAATCTCCATAAAATGTTGAATTGGGCGCAGCATCTCGTTCTATCAGCAACACCCCACATTTCCGCATAAAATTGAAGCGATGATTCTTAAAATTTGGAGATAATAACATTAAGGTAAAAGTGAATTCTTACTGGAGAGGAAAGTAAAACAAACCTAAAATGATGCTGAAGTATTGCGGGAAGATAAATTTTAGCCGATTGAATTAACATTTTTTCCTAACAAGTTTCAGAAACATTTTAGTAAAGGTCCCCACCCCACCCCGCACATGCGTGCTAGTTGTGTCCGACTCTAGGGGTGGTGCTCTTCTCCGTATTCAAGCTGAAGAGTCAGAGTTGTGCAAGTCCATGGCCATGTGGCCAGCATGGCTGGAAGGAAGCACTGTTTTTCCCTTCCCGCTTTCAGGCCCTAATATGAAGAGATCTGAATCTTGTTCCCAAACAGGACCAATGGCAAATGCTGCAGCCCCTACGAGCACACCTCAGAAACTGATTCCTCCTCAGCCAACAGGCCGCCCTTCACCAGCACCTCCAGCAGTACCTCCAGCAGCCTCCCCTGTAATGCCTCCCCAAACCCAGTCGCCTGGGCAGCCAGCCCAGCCGGCCCCAATGGTCCAGTTCCATCAGAAGCAGAACCGGATCACGCCAATCCAGAAGCCAAGAGGACTTGACCCAGTTGAAATCCTTCAAGAGAGAGAATACCGGTAAAGCTGTGGCTCTTAAAATTATATTCCCTGCCTTATTCCTTCAGTGGCACTTCAGGTCTTCTTTTCTTGGTATCTCGGAATGGAGAGCGGGTGAAGGATTTAGGCCACCCAGGTGTCCAGTCACATGAGGAGGCAGCCAAAGAGCAAGTTATATACTGTAGGTATGATAAGCACCAAAGAAGAGCACAGGTATACAAGAAAGAGATGGAAGTAAGAAACAACCTAGGATCACTTATGAGTGGCAAGGGCCAATTGTAGCTGGGTAGGAAGGTTCCAGTGTAGCCAAGGGGCTCCAAGAGATCACACACAGAGAGAGGTTTTCCGGCGGATTGGTCTGGTGTGAAGGGTCGAGAGCTGGTAAAGCTGTTTCAGCAAGAGGAACTGCTGAAACACCCTGAGGCCTTTAAGCACGAGCTACCAGAGCCTTACGCAAAGCCCTGCTGCACTGTAAAGGATTCTAGAAATCCATTATGTGAGAAGACCCCTACGCATAAGGAGACCTTTACTTATAAAGGCCTGACTTTCTGGGTTCTACCCGCTTCGTTAGGCACCAAACCTTTTGTGGGAAGCTTAGACTCCCAGCACTTAATCTGAACTGCCTTCTCTTGAAGGGGGTAGACCCCTCAGCTGTTCATTCTGAGGACCAATATTCCTTCTGAAGCCACCGTAGACTCAAGCAGTTTTGGTTGCTGGGGTATCTGGACTGCTTAGGTTTCCTAGACTCTCTCTCTACTGGTGTGACATTCCACTAGAAACCAGTTGGCTCACTTATGAAGACTACATTATGAATTTATTTATTTATTTATTTATTTATTTATTTATTGGATTTTTATACCGCTCATCTGGCAGCAAGGTCACTGGCCAATCGGGGTTTCTCCTGGACTTGGATTCTTTCTCCTGAGTGGACTATCTTGTTTCCGCCAGGAGGCCATCTGTTAGCAATTGTGTGTTTCATCTAAGAACAGCCTTATGCCTGTAGCAACATAGTCCACATGTCCTTATTACCAAAAGAGTGTATTTCTTTATCCTGTGTTGCCTCTTGTTTGGCTCAATGATACTTTGTCTAGTCTCTTCCAACTTGATGCCTTTGAAGTATTTTGAACTACAGTACCCATCGCTCTTGCCATTGGCTAGGTTGACAGTGGGTGATGGGAGATAACAGCTAAATATCTAAAAGGTGTCATTATTTGTTCATTTAAAATGTTTTTACTCCACCTTTCTCCTGATAAGGACAAAAGGTGACTTGCATAATTGGAAAATAGCATTTAAAAGCTAAAAACAATTAGTTCACAAATATTTTTTAAAAAGAATTTAAACAGGTATTATATTTAAATAGTAAATAAAGTCAGCATTAGAACACGCTTAAACCAACAGAGCACAACAGTCCATTTAAAACCTCTCTCAGACCAATAGTCGCTAAGGATAAGCCTGCCTGAAGAGAAAGGTCTCTTTCTCTTCAGGAAATTGGGACCAGGCTGGCCTCTTGTGGGAGGGAGTTCCAGAGTCTAGGAGCTGTGACAGAGAAAGACTCTCTCCCATGTCCCCAGCAAGCACACACCTGTGAGGGTTGTAGGACCAGGAACAAGGCCTCCCTGGTTATCTTCATGCCCAGGCAAGCTCATGGAGATTGGGCTTTTAGATACCTTGGACCCAAGCCATTCACAGGGCTTTCTAGGTTGAAACCAGCACTTTGAATTGTGCCTGGAAATGGATCGGCAGCCAGTGGAGCTGTTGTAGCAATGGAGTTATGGCTTTCCTGTTACTACTCCCAATTAATATTTTGGACCCTTGGGCATTTCTGAACACTTGCCCAAAGGCAACCCCACTTTTCATAGGAGGGATGTTCTGTTGTGGATACTTGCTCTGTTTGATGTGTCTTTTTTTTCAAATATAATAGAAGAGTCCAGATACTTGGTAAACTCATGTTGAGTCTTAATATGTGATGTGCAGACTGCAGGCACGCATTGCCCACAGAATTCAAGAACTTGAAAACCTTCCTGGCTCCCTGGCTGGTGATCTGCGAACCAAAGCAACCATTGAACTTAAAGCACTCCGATTGCTTAACTTCCAGAGGCAGGTAGGTCGTGTTGTTGCTAGTACTGTGCTGCTGAGGACTGGGTCAGAAGTTTGAATTAGAAGTACTGTGTTTTTCCATCTGTAAAACGTCCCCATATATAAGACGGGACGAGCGCTAGCAGAGACAAGGTATGGGCAGTTTCACAATCACATGGTTCTCTCCTCAGCTTAATTCCATGTATAAGGCAACCCTTGATTTTTAGGGTCTAATGATTTAAGGCAAAAATATAGTCTTATACATGGAAAATACAGTCTTATACATGGGAAAATACAATATTACTACAGGGTTTTGTATCGTGATAAAGGTATAAGAGAGTCGGGGACTAGTTTCATTTAAATAAAATCAGAAATCTTAAAAACCTAACACCAACTTTCCTGGATTCAGTTAACTATTTTTCTGCTAGTTTTTTATTTGTTTGTTTAGACATGGAGATGGAAATACAGTGGTGCCTCTACTTATGAATGGCTCAACTTAAGAGTAATTTGGCTTAAGAGCGAACAACCATTGGCGTTTTAACTGCTGCCTTACAAATTTTAGATGCGGTCTGTTGTATGTACTATTTATTTATTTATTTATTTATTTATTTATTTATTTATTTATTTATTTACAGCAGAACCCCGACTTACGAGATTAATCCATTCCGAACAAACACTCGTAAATCAGTTAACTTGTAAATTGGGGAACGGTTTCCCGTAGGAATGCATTGAAAATCAATTAATCCGTTCTGGACGAATGGATTTAAATGCATTCCTATGGGAAACTGCTATTATAGTGGATGTTGTTTAAAATGTCTTTCAGGCATGGAGGCAAGCTTGCCTCCATGGCTGAAAGCCATTTTAAACAGCACTCGCTTTAACACCCACCCACCCTCGTTGTGGGTTAAAGCGGGTGCTGTTTAAAATGGCTTTCTGCCACGGAGGCAAGCTTGCCTCTTTTCCTGAAATACATTTTAAACAGTGCCCGCTCCCCCCCATGAGGGGGGGTGAGGGGAAAAGTGCTTGCTGATTAAAAGCTTGCATCAGTGGCTGAGAGACGTTTTAAACAGTGCACGCTTTTCCCCTCACCCCCCTTTTAACCCATTTTAGCTGTTGTACAATGAAAAGCTAATATAAACTGGAAAATCCAGATTACAGTGGTACCCTGACTTAAGAGCAGCTCGACTTAAGAGCAATTCGACTTAAGAGCGGAAAACAGTTGGTGTTTTAACTGCCGCCTTACACATTTTAGATGTGGTCTGCTCGACTTACAATTTTTTTTCATTGTTTTGATTTGTTAACTTTTTTTCCCAATTTTTTAGATAGGTACCCTGACTTAAGAGTAGTTCGACTTAAGAGCATGCATTTAGAACAGATTAAATTCATACGTTGAGGTACCACTGTATACTGTTTCGGTCTTTTTTTGCTATGAACAAATTTTTATACCTATATTCCCAGTTCATGATAATTCTTAATCATTCTGATTATTTTCCTGGGGATTTATTTATTTATTTATTTATTTATTTATTGCATTTATACTCCGCCCATCTTCCCTAAGGAACTCTGGGCGGCTTACAAAGCTGATCAAGTCAGCAAATATAAAGAACACAGATACAGAACATAAGCAACAATGAGATTAAAACCAGTTAAAACATGTGCACCCTGATCAAAACGAGTGTGGCTCAGTAAAAAAGTCATATTGGTAGAGCTAACCAAAAAGCAGATGGCGGGATTAAAAAAAAAAA
Source organism: Phrynocephalus forsythii (assembly GCA_029282475.1). NCBI lineage: Eukaryota > Metazoa > Chordata > Lepidosauria > Squamata > Agamidae > Phrynocephalus > Phrynocephalus forsythii. The sequence goes on from JAPFRF010000011.1 coordinate 11,049,302, forward strand.
GGAAAAGACTATTTAAAGCAATTTAAACTTGGTCTCCAAAGGCCTCGGAACAGGATGGTTTTCAAGGCTCTGCGGAAGGCCAGCAGGGACTCTGCAGAGCGCACTTCGCTGGGGAGGCTGTTCCACATTGAAGGGGCAGCCACCGAGAAGGCCCGATTGCGAGTTGAAGTTCTTCGGGCCTCTTGGGGGGTGGCAACCTGAAGCGAGTGCGCTCGCGACTGCCAAACTAGTCAGGCCGAAGTTGATCTCTGGGCGATCCGCTCCGCCAGGTAGTCCGGTCCCAAGCCATGGAGGGTTTTATAAACTAAAACCAAGACCTTGAATCTGATGCAGGACACAACGGGCAACCAATGCAGGCGGGCCAGGCCGGGTGATGTGGTCATAACAACGTGCACCTGCCACCAGTCTGGCCGCTGCATTTTGTACCCGCTGCAGACGCTGGAGGAGAGTCAAGGGCAACCCCATGTAGAGGGCGTTGCAGTAGTCCAACCTCGAGATCACCAGTGCTTGCACCACTGTTCTCAGGGAGTTGCCATGTAGGTACGGGCGGATCTGGACAATTTGGCGAAGGTGATAAAACACGGTCCGGGTCACGGCAGCCACCTGGGCATCCAAGGATAGCGCCAGATCCAGGACCATGCCCAGATTCCGAACCCTGTCCGACAGCTGGAGGGAAACACCCTCCAAGCTGGGGAGAGGGCCTCCGTATCCAGATGGAGAACTCCCGAAGAACATCACCTCGGTCTTCTCGGGGTTGAGTTTGAGCCTGTTGGCCCTGGTCCAAGCCATGACCGCCTCCAGGCACTGGTCGAGAGTCCGGACAGCTTCCACTGCAGCGGTGGAAAAGGAGAGATAGAGCTGCATGTCATCAGCGTACTGATGACAGCAGCCTCCAAATCTCCGAATGACCCCAGCCAGCAGTCTTACATAGATGTTGAACAGCATGGGGGAGACGAGCCCTGCGGAACCCCGCAAGGGAGTGTCCACGGGGCCGACAACTCTCCACCATGCTGCACATACTGGAGCCGACCCTCCAGGAATTACCGGAGCCAACTGCGAACAGTGCCTCCGATACCCACCTCGGAGAGCCGGTCCAGTAGGATACTGTGGTCAACGGTATCGAAGGCTGCTGACAAATCCAGGAGAACCAACAGGGTAGAGCAACCCCTGTCGGCGCTCAAGATTAAACCTTGCAGTCCAGAGCTGTCAAAGGGTCCCCGGCCAGGCCTGAACCCGGACTGGCATGGATCAAGGCACCGCTGTTCCTCCAGAAATGATTGAAAATCCTCCACCCTCTCAATGACCTTGCACTGAAGGGGACGTTGGCAACAAAATCAAAAGCAAAAAAATGCCAAGCCCGGTTTTTCAAAATGGGATTTACCACCGTCTCCTTCAAGTCGGGAGGGTCCCCTCGCTGAAGGAGGCGGTGGCGATGGCAGAAGCCCATTCAGGCGTCCCCAAAGCTGTGGAACCATGATGGGCAAGGGTTGAAGGGGGTGGCCTCTGGCAATGGGCACCTTCCCTGGAGGCCTCAAAGAGGAACAGGCCTAAACAGACCAATCGAGGAGAGCTGGGGGTGAGGCGACAGGGGGTGGCGAGGGAGGGCTAGTGCAGCCAGCCTGGTGTTTCGGATAGCCTCTATTTTGATCTAAAGAAGATTGCAAAGTTCTCACTACTGAAATCAGTAGGAGGAGGCCTTGCCAGACTAGCAGGTGAGGTCTCAGCAGTTCAAGAACTCCGCCTGGCGGTTCGAGGCCTCATCAATTCTCAGGGAATAGTATGATGTTTTAGCCTCCCTGATCGCACGGGAGTAGCGCCTAGTCTGGATTACGACTGCAGTCTTATTAAAAACCGTTCGGGGTCTCCAGCTGCTCTCAAGCCTCCTCAATGTCTTCAGTTTCAGCTCCACCGCAGATCAAAGCTGAAATGTTTTGCGGAGGAGTTTGTCCAACAGCTCCGGCACGGGAAGCTGTTTCAAACCATTGATCAGAGATACTCTCTGGAGACGGCCCTGAATGCCAGCCAGGCCACCAGGAAGCTCCCGTCCCTGAGGAACTGAGCAGGATCCAGAAGCTGGAGAAACAAACAAGGGGCTGGTGATCCCCGAAAGGCGATTGACAGGGAAAAGGACAACACGTGATGATCTGACCATGACACATGAAGGGAGACAATGTCCCCCACCTCCAGACAAGAATCCCCCGACACGGAGGAAAAAACCAAGTCAAGGGTATGCCCACATCTGTGGATAGGGCAAAAAATATGCTGGGATAGGCTCATGGAGGTCATGGACTCCATGAATTCCAGAGCTGCATTTTTAGTTCACCGTGGATTGCTTTTGAAGTCCCCCTTAAGAAGAAGCCGGGGGACCTCAGGAGGTTAAATGCCGATGAACTCCGAGAGCTCTGGTAGGGATTGTGCTGGGTTGCGGGGAGCACGGTAGCCCAGCACAATGCCAAATTTATCCCGCTGACCTACCAACAGGTGGAGGCATTCTAACCCCGGACTAACCAATGTCGAGACCCTGGTCACATGAAGAAATTCCCTGTACACAATGGCAACCCCTCCCCCCTTCTGACCCTCCAACCTACCCACTCCCTGGACCAGAAACCCAGGTGGGCACAGCTGGGTGAGGGAAGCTTTGCTTTTTTATTTACCCAGGTCTCTGTATTTAGGCCAGGTATTATTATCCCATCGCAGATGACATCATAAATGATGGGGATCTTATTATGGACTGACCTGGCATTCAGAAGGAGACAGGACAGGTTGGAGGCGCTGGTGGGATGGCTCCGGGACACATGGCAGTGAGTTGAGGGGTCAGAACGTGGGACAGGCACGAGATGCCTGACCCGAGTTCTTATCTGACTCACCCTTCGGCTCCAAGCGTATCATCCACGGCCCGACACAGGTGGTATAGGAGCCCCTGCTAACATGGAGACCTAGAGAAGAAGAAGAAGGGGGGGAAAACAAGCAACAACAACAACTACCTCAAAACAACAACTAACATCAATAAATAAAAATTACAATCAGGTAATTAAAACTAATACAATAGTAGACAAATAGTAAATAAACAACTGAAAAAAGAATAACATCAACATTTAAATGGGCATACGCCAGAGCAGATGGAATAAGGGAAGGGGGAGGGAGCAAGTAACTGATCGGGCATTGAAGTCCTTGAGAGGGAAGCAGCCGAATGGGGAGGGAAAGACAGGTGTTTTTAATCAGCAAGCCAGCCAGGTGGAATCCAAGCGGCCTTGACAGTAATGAGCTCCCTTCACAGACGTCTCCGAAAGGGAGACTTGATGGAATGGTCAGCCCCAAAGTCAGAGAATTCATTGAGTGCAAATGGAATGTCCCCCCCCCCCCCAGAAGGTTGGAGGCACAGCAATTGAGGCTGTGAAGATCAAACCCAGCAGGAGAAACGCCGGGAGCCGAGATCGAATTAGCTCAATGAGCCATGCAAGCGAAGGGGAAGGCCAAAGGTGCCAATTCCCACTAGCAGGTCCAAGCGCCTCGATGTAATAGTCCGCACTCCAAACTAAGGGTCCAGCAACCGGGGGGTGGGGGGACAGGGAGCGTCCGTCGTTGCCAGGATCGCACCATAGTCTCCACCTCCACGGGGTCCCCAGATAACACAATCAGGGACCCCCCGTCTGGACAGGCCAGCACAGTCAAGCTCAGGGTCCGCTGGCACCGGAAGAAGGCACCCCTCGCCATAGGAAGATCCTCTATCATGGCAGCGAACTCCTTCCAGCAGCCACCGATGACAACCAGCAAGAGGCAGGGCGATGACACCAGGGTGGTGAATAGCCAGGCCATGGAAGGCAACCTCCACGAGGGGGCAGTCCGTTGCCCTCTGAAGCCAACGGAACCCCCCCCGGTGGGCGGAGACACAAGGCCCGGCACCCCCTCCCCAAGCTGATGTTGGGGCGCCTGGGCTGAGCGCAGGCCACGGAGGATGAGGGGGGATCCAGACGGGGAACCGAGTGGGGGGCAATAGCCCCGAGAGGTTTCGGGAGGGAGGCAGTCCAACTGGAGCTGAATGAGGCGGATGGAGCCGGCGCAGCCGGCAGAAAACAGCAACAAGCCGAGACGAGTGCTGACAGCCACCATGGCGTGCCGAGCCAGTGCCTCGCTCCACAATTCCGCCGACTCCGCCAAACGTTTCTGATGGTCGGGGGCGGGGGGGCGGTGCCCCCGCAGTCCAGGAAGGCACCCCCTCCTTCGGCCCAAGGTGGGATCCAGGCGACAGGACCTAGCTGACAGCAGGCGGGCAAAAAGTAAGTCCCCCACTCACCCGGGAAGAGCAGGGGGGAAGGAGCCCAACCTGCAATGAGGTTGGCATTCCCGGGACTTCGGCGTGCCAGCGCCTACAGGTCCCCCTTCAATCCTCCGACAGCCCAAGATGGATATTCAAACGGAGGTCTGGAAACTGGCAGAAGGTAGCCGGTAGCTGGTAGCTGGTGGCAAGTCCCCAGTAGTAGTTGCAAGTTGGAACAGGGGTGGGGGGGAGGGGCGCTCAAGTCCAAACCTCAGTCCAGTCCTCAAAGGGACGGTGTTTCCGAAGCTCTGGGCTCCCCGCAGATCTTCCTCAAGCCCCCTTTAAAATCCCCTCCCATGGCACTGGCGAGCCCAACAAAATCAAAAGCAAAAAACTCGGCGCAGCAGCGGAAAAGCAACGTTTCTAAAGTCGCCAGGGTCCCAAGGTGCCCTAACTGCTATCTACAAATTTCCACAAATGTGGAACCTCCATCTATCTAGGTCTCCCACCTGCCTTCTGCCTCACCTTCTTTGAGGTTCAAAGAGACGGTGGCAGCCATGCTAGGTGGGTTATTCCGTGTGCCTTTCGGCACAGCCAGCCTGGTGTTTCTTTTTTATCATGCCAAAAAGCATTGCTTTTTGTAAATGTGTGGCATTGATGACCAGATCTCAGCAGTTCAAGCGCTGGCGTTGTGCCTAGGGTGCAGAAGTAAATGCGTAGTATTCTGTGTGTCTCGGTTGGCAAAGGGGGGTCTGCGGCTGCTTTGGTCAATGTCTCAGTTTTCAGATTGCAGATCAAAGTGAAATGTTTTTGAAATGTTTGTCCAACAGCTCCGTCAAGAAGTTGTTGTGTGCATGAGAAGAGATACTGCTCTGGAGACGGCCCTGAATGCCAAGGCGTATAAACGTAGCAAGCGGCAGTCCCTGAGGGAAGCTCGTATCACTGAGAAGCTGGAGAAACAACAGAAGATTGAACAAGAAAGGAAACGCCGGCAAAAGCATCAGGTCTGTGATCCTTCCGCTTTCACTTGGAGCGGCAGTACCCAAGACGCCTGCTCTGCCTCTCCTCCCCCAAGGAAGAATGAAGGCAGGTCAGAGTAAGATTAAGTTTAGGAAAGAGAAAAGCAGGATTAATGATTTAATTGTCATTTCATTTTTGTGTTTGTGTGTGCTTTTGAAAAATAGCTTCCTTAAGAAGGAAGCATTTGTGGCACAGTGGTTAAATGCCTGTACTGCAGGTAAAACTGCTCGTGACCTGGGGTTCAATTCCAGGTAGCCGGCTCATGGTTGACTCAGCCTTCCATCCTTCCGAGGTCGATAAAATGAGTACCCAGGTTGCTTGGGGGGGGGCAATGTGTAGCCTGCATACTGTAATTAAAACTGTAAACCGCCCAGAGACTACTTGAAGTAGTATGGGGTGGTATATAAGCAGAACACTTTGCTTTTTTATTTATTTATTTATTTATTTATTTATTTATTTATTTATTATTATTATTATTATTATTATTATTATTATTATTATTATTATTATTATTATTATTATTATTATTATTTGTTGTTATTGTTATTATTTTGGTTTATGTCAAGTGAGCTGTGAAGTGTATGAAATACCATGATGTCAATGAACTGTGGGAAGCCTTGGCCTTCCTCGTTCTTCTTCCTGCTCCTCTTATGTGGCCGTGAGGAAGGATTTAAAAGGGTCCACTTCTGTTTGCAGTGAAATGCAGTTTCCTGCTTCCTAACCAAACATAACAAAATGGGGAGCTAATAGGAATTGTGCTTTGTTTGTAATGAACCATCTTGAAGCAAAGATGTGGCAGCCAAGGTTCAAATTTATTTTGGTTCAACCAACCATAGTTACTATTAACCACTTTAGATTGGTTTGGATTTGATTTTGAAATAAAAATACCTTGTGCAGTTTTGCTTAGGAATGTCGTGTACAGATGCCAATTTTTCCCCCTCATCGCAAGCTCATGAAATAAGATCAGAGGTGGAAATAGTGAATGGTGCAAGGGCCACCCAGTGTGTTTTCTGACTTAAAAGAGATCAGAAGTTGGATTTTCCTAGCTGAAGGTTCTTGTTTCTCCTCTTTGCTGGCTGTGGGCTGGCATGTCTGAACGTACCGAGAGAATCTTGTAGGTTCGAATCACAGCTGTCTTACTAAAATAATAAAATAGCATAATCTGTATACAGTGGTACCTTGGTTTACGAACATAATCCGTTCTGGAAACATGCTCGTCAATACAAATACTCGTATATCAATACAAAATTCCCCATAGGAAATAATGGAAACTTAGATGATTCGTTCTGGGGCCCCAGTTTCCATTAGTTCCTATGGGAAAATAAGAGGATAGTGGCCCCAGCCACAGAGGAGGAGGGTGTGATGGTAAGACATTGCCAAGCGTAGCAAAATTTTGCTCTTGCAAAATATTTGCATACAAAGTTTCTTGTAAAATGAGGTATGACTATATCACTGGCATCTTGGTTGATATAATTAATGGCTGAAATGAGAACTAATCAGTAGAGCATTATTAGCAGCAGGTATATTCTGCAGTCAGTGGGCCAAGAAAATTTGTGACTGGCATAACTTCAGCACTTATGTCCATTTGTATCAGCTAGCCTTCTGCAAGTTAAAGGCAAGGACTAGAGAGTGAAGCAGAGCACTGAAGGGTCAAGCCACTGAAATCTTCCTCAAGGTCATGCCACAGACATAGCCCTGACATTTGATTTATTTGATTTAAATAGAAAAGGGTTTTTGAAGCAGCTTACAAGAAGCCTGGCTTTTCCTTCAAGGACAGGAATTCTTAGTAGCCTGCAGAGTGGACGGGAGGCAATGGAAACAGGCAAGGAAGCCTTTGTCCTGTTGGACGGAAGGGCACACTAGAACAGAAGACTGTCAGGAAGGAGCTATTCAGGAACCAGATACTGGAGTTAAGGGGTTGAGTAGGGAGCAGAAGGCTGCCCCATAGAAGTGGTTGGATTTATTATTTATTTATTTATTCATTTATTAGTCTTGTATCCCACCCGTCTTCCCCAGAGGGAACTCTGGGCGGCTTACAGCAATAAAAGCAAATAATAACACAACAAAACAATGAGGGGAGAGGCGATGAGGCAAGATGGCGGCGAAACCCAGGGCAAAAAAAGACACACACACAAAACCAAACAAACGGACTAACAGAGGGGGTCGCCAAAAGCCTCTCTAAAGAGGTGGGTCTTCAAGGCCTTCTTAAAGGCGGGCAGGGACTCCAACAGGCGCAGCTCACTGGGGAGATGATTCCAGAGCGCTGGGCCCACCACAGAGAAGGTGCGGTCTCGCGTACGCGATTTCCGTGCCTCTCTGGGTGTGGCCAACCTCAGTGAGCACGCCTGCGCCAGCCTAGTGGGTCTGGACCCAGTTGTCCTTTGGGAGATACGTTCCGCCAAGTACTCTGGTCCCAAGCCGTGGAGGACTTTGAAAATCAAAACCAGGACCTTGAACCTGATCCAGAGGACAACGGGAAGCCAATGCAGGCGAGCCAGGACTGGGGTGATGTGTTCGTATATAATCTCATGCACAAATTGGGATCTAGATAGATGGATGGATAGATAGATAGATGGATGGATAGATAGATAGATAGATAGATAGATAGATAGATAGATAGATAGATACATACATACATACATACATACATACATACATACATACATACATACATACATACATACATACATACATACATACATACTTTATTGTCATTGTACATAGTACAACGAAATTGAATACTGTCCCTGATGCAGTTAAAAAGATAAAAAGGCATTTAAAAGGTAAAGAGAATTAAAAATACTCATACATATCCATCACAACCATCACAACTCCCAAGGTCTAACAAGAAGATCTGATGTTTTCAATCTGAGACTTGAGTCATGGCAACTGGAGTTCTTTTCTTGTCGGATCAAAACATTTTGCTAGTCATCCAAGTACCTTCTAAAAACATAGCTTCCTTAAGCTTCTGTAGTGAAACATTTCGATCCCACAAGAAAAGAACTCCAGTTGCCATGAGTCAACTCCTGGGTAAGATCACAAGGATGACTGAGAATCTCCACAGACTGATGTTTTTAATGTTTTGCTTGAAAGCTCGGACTTCTATGCAAAAGAGCCTTACTTTGATCTCCCTTTTCCATTTTCTTCACTACTACAAAGTTGCATCCCCCTATACTTATATATTTTTTCTGTGGTAGGACTAATAACTTTGCTGGGACATGTAATTTAAATAAATGATGTACAAGAAAGAGTGGACAGACCTTCCACATTTGAGACATTTTCTGTTTTCTGAAGAAGAAATTGCTGGGATAGCAGTTCTCTAAAATCCAAGTTTAACCTATTTCTATGCATATTACAGTGCTACCTTGTATAAAGGAATTAATTTGTTCCAAATGAAATTATGTTAATATTTTCAAAAATTTCCCATAGGAAGGAATGTACTGATTCCCTAATCACGACCATTTTTATGTTGTACGGATTCACCCCATAGGCGATTCCGTTAAGCAAATTTTCCCCATCTCCAGAATTTTTTATGTTGTACAGATTTTATGTTATACAAACCATTTGTTATGCGAGGGTCCACTGTATAGATTTATAGTATGCAAGAGAACAGCATATTCTGTTTCATGCGTACTTTCATTCATTCATGGATTTTTTTCCTCACTTTTTGTTCCAGGAGTACCTCAACAGCATTCTTCAGCATGCCAAGGATTTCAAAGAATATCACCGATCCGTCACAGGGAAAATTCAAAAACTTACCAAGGCTGTGGCTACCTATCATGCCAACACTGAGCGTGAGCAAAAGAAAGAGAATGAGAGGATTGAGAAAGAGAGAATGCGCAGGCTGATGGTAAGCTTGCAAGTTGAAACGCTTGAGGCATTAAATTCATGGTTTGCTGATTTTTTTAAAAAAAACCACCATTGTTCCCAATGTAAAGAAATTAAGTGTTGCACATTTTTTTCTTTTATAAGGCTGAAGATGAAGAAGGTTACCGTAAGCTCATTGATCAAAAGAAAGACAAACGCTTAGCCTACCTGCTTCAGCAGACCGATGAATATGTGGCCAACCTGACAGAGCTGGTGAGACAGCATAAGGCTGCACAGGTTGCAAAGGAGAAGAAGAAGAAGAAGAAAAAGAAGGTAAGCTGCAGCCCAGTTCAGTAGAAGAGAATGGACTTTGAAGATATTGGCATCTGGGAAAGAAATGTGTTCACGGCTGCTTTATGTCGCCCTCATTGCCTGGCATGGAGAGGGCATTGCTGCTACTGCTGCTTCTGCCAGCACCGATTTTAGATGCGAAGGTCAGGACAAGCACAATTAAATGTGGGAGCCATGGCCAAGGGGAGGAAGAGTAGAGCCTGGAGAATTTGGGGTACGTGTTTCAGGATGCTCCCCCAATCTCCATGGTACCAAGGATAGGTGGAGCCCCAGAGGGCAAGCCAGATTCTTAAGCTCCCTAAGGAGAAGGCTGTGATCTTTGAGGTCCTCCGGGGGAAATGTGGAGGGTACCCTTCGTTCTCCCTGTTTTGAGAATTCTGAGGGGTCCCAGGAGAGTTGCTTTAGTTCCCAGCCCACACTAGACCTGGGAGCCAGGTTGGTGTTCATTGTTCTCCTGCATGGTAAAGGGAACAGGGCTGTCTGCCCCCCCCCGTCCCACCTCCCCAGGGGAAGAAAAGCACTAGGAAAGGATCTGTGAAAAAGACTTTGGCAGCATTTAAATCAGTTCCCAAAGGGAAGAGAAGGGAGGGCAAAGGTCCAACAACTTACCCGGAAAATGGAGAGGGGTTATGTCACTGCACAAGCAGTTCAGTCAAGACAGGGTTGAGGAGGGGCCGGCAGCCACCCAGGGGATGCTGGGCTATAATTTCACCTGACATCACTGGCTGGGCTGATGGGAGTTGGAGTAGAATAACATCTGGAGAACAATAAGATCTTAAACCTCAAATCAAATGTTTCTCATTGCCATCTTGATACACACACCTGTTTCTCCTTGTTGTATGCCTCTGATTTATCAAAAAAGATGTGTTGATAGCAACCAAGCTACCAGTGGCTATATTAATTCAGGTATCAAAGGCAGTGTGTCTCCCAATATCTGTTGCTAGATGGCAATAGCAAGAAAGTGCTGTTGCATTTAGGCGCTGGTTTTGGGCTCCCGGAGGCACTGGGTTGGCCATTGTATGAAGAAGATGCTGCCCAGTGATCCATTATAGTAGGCAAAATGTCAAAGGTTTCCAAGATACGGAGTGTTACAGCTGAATGAGACTGATCTGAATACTATATTAGACAAGTGGTATTCTGTAGAGGAGAGAACTTAAGTGTTGCTATTATTTCTTGGCTTGTGTAGAGATGTAAAATTTCCAGACATTTTGAAGCTTGGGGAAAAAACACATTTTTTTCAATGGAGGTTGGAAAAAAACAAGGAAATTTTTGGAAAAATTGAAAACAATGCTACATTAGCACTCCCCCTTTTTTACAGCTTGAAAGTCCTTCTGTTACTTTTAGGAACATAAAATATGACTATGGACAGTTTGACTTGGCAAATTTGTTGCTCTGTATTTCCTTCCAGTGCTTTGAGGCCGAGTGAAGACTAGAGGACAGAACAGAACCAAACATACCCACCCACATGCAAAAACAACAGTGAAGCCTTTTTCTTTATCTTGCGACAATAGTGAAATGCATCTTGTTCTTGCATTGGAGAGTTCAACTTGTAACCTAGGACTTGCTTGTCCTCACTACACAGAAATTAGAATAATCAGATACTATGCATATTTTTTTTTAGAAATGATTTGGAAAATATTTGAATACCCCATCTTAAAATATTGTATTCATGTTAAAATAAAACATTCCATAAACATTTTTTCTTTTTCTTTTTTAAGTTTTTCCATTTTTTGGGGGGGGGAGGGATGAAAAAGGCTTCTGGAAACATTTTTTCTAATTTTTTCCTGGGTTTTTTCCATCCCTTCACATCTCTAGGCTTGTCTAAACTTATCATTCAGAAGGAACCACTAACAGAGCAGACATGGAATCTCATGGTCCTGCCTATGATCCGAAATATTATTACAAAGCTTTTCCCATTACCCAAGGGGGCTGGTAAGGGTAAGAATGAGTTGGGACAGGAAGACCCAGGAGAACAGACTGCGAAACGTGCAAACAGTCATGAACATTTACTTCCTTCCTGGCTGTTTCGGTGACTGCCATTCCAACTCTTCTTGGAATGTGGTCATATTAGCTGGCAAGGGTGCCTTAGGTATCTCTCTTCAGAGTTTGGTAATATAATTATTTGGTCATGAAAATTATTTATTTATTTATTTCATTTCATTTCATTCATTTCTATACCGCCCGTCTTCCTACAGGAACTCTGGGTGGTTTACAACAAGTTAAAAATAAACAAGTAAAAGCAACAATATACGCAAAAAGAGAGGGGAAGCCCTCAGCAAGATGTATCAGGGGGCGGGAAAATGTTATCGTGGGCAAGTTTTTGAGTTTTCTAGAACTCTTCGTTGGGGAGAGGTGGTTTGAAATTTTGGTTTCAGTCAAATAAAAAGCAGGATAGGCAGGATATATCTCAATGCCATTTGCATGGAATCATAAGCAGGTGAAGACATCTGTTTGGGAATACCCTGAAGCCATTGTTGAGCCACTGTGTCAGACAGAATGCTGGACTGGATGTGCTGTGGCCTGTTCCAGCAAGGCTGTTCTTATGTTCTTATATTTCCTCAGAATACTCTCTTTTAAAATGTCTTTTTTGCTATTTTGTCAACAACATGCTATGAAGAACTTTTTTTTTATTTCCAGAAGGCTGAGGCTGCAGAAGGGCAGACACCAGCAATTGGACCAGATGGTGAGGTGAGTAAGAAAAAAAAAAGTGGTGCCCAAGTTGTGCATAATTTATTTTACCAGGAACACAGTAGGAACTGATTTCAGTAGGAACTGATTTCAGTAGGAACTGATTTCTTTCGCGTACATGGAATGGCCTTGGTTAACAAAAATTTTGCTTTATGAAAGGATATCCATTGAAAATAATGCCTCTGTTTATGAAGTTTCACCCCAAAACCTCAGAAAAAAACTTGGTTTATGATTATTTTCAAAGGGCTTCCTTTTCCAGGATCCATTATGCCTCCATGTGTTTCTGGTTTATGGAATTTCTGCTTGACTAAGCATACCCAAGAACACATTAATTTCTTAAACTGAGGATTGCCAGTTGTTTTTCTGCAACTGATTTCAAAAGCTGCTCAGAGTCAGCCGGAGCTAGTGCAGCGGTTATAGAGTGAGATGAATGTGTTTGCATCTCAACAGACTTAATGTGGACTTAGTACTGATATCCCTTTGAGTAGCTATGCAGGTGTAACTCAGTGTTACACCCATGTGGAGAGGTAAAATTTTTGGAAATTTTGAAGCTCGGAAAAAAACCCATGCCCCCTCCCCCTTTTTTAAAGAAATTTCCAAAAAATAAATTAAAAAGTGCTACATTAGCACACAGCCCTTTACAGCTCATTTTGTTACTTTAGGAACATAAAATATGACTATGGATAAATTGACTGGGCATAAAATTATCACAACTAGCATATTAAAATATAGTGTATCCAAACAATTGTTACAAACAGAATTTACTTTTTAAATGATATTTATTCTTCATCATTGGCCTTTGTGAAGCCACACAGATGGGTTTTCCCAGCATGCACGCGCAAGGCTCAGACTTCGCTAGCAATGGGAAAGTTTGTTAGTCTCCTCCCCCCTTGCACTGAGCATGTGTGAGGGGCTCCTGCCCAAGCACCTCAGTTCCCTCTTACCGCTGTACTAAGAGGTAACACGCCATTGATCTCTTGTTTATTCCTCTGTTCCTTCAAGAATCTCATTACTCTACTGTTTTATGGCATCCCCGCCCCCCGTTTAAATGTTGTATTTCCTGTAAAGGGAAAATGCCACATTCCGACAGCCGTCAGAAGTGTCTGTATTACCTTGGTGAGTCCCATCAGCTGGATTCCTGCGGTATTGGTAGGAATTTTGTCACCCAAGCTTTGAAAAACCATCATGTTTGACTAAATAGTTATCTTCTTGAGGAATCCTTGTGACCTGAATCCATGGAAAAGGGCTCTACTTCGCCATCTAGCCCTTGGAAATCTAAGAAGACCTCAAAACCGTCTTTGGATTTGAAGAAAGAAAGAAAGCAAAAGCATCCTATGCTCGATTGTCCTCTAAAGCTGTCCACGTCAGTATCAAAGCCTTCAGAAGTCATCTTACTCGATACCGACCCTCCATCGGCTTCACTTCGAGCTATGCCCACTCAACCCGGGCTGTGAACCTCCGTTTCCTTCGGATTCTTCCTCAACCTCGGCATCTGATGGTTCTGAGAAGGAAGGTTCTCCGAATATATCTTGCGTGAAGGATCTCTTTGTGCAAGTTTCAGCCTCGACCTTTTCCTCATCTGGGGAAGTGCTGAAACAAGATGAGTCTTCCGCTCTGGTTACGATGCCAACACCTATCATTGAACGAGCCTTTGGCTCTCCAACATCTTTGGTGTCGATGGGAACCATGGCTCAGCCGATTGCAGCGTCAACTGCTCCCCAGCTGAATCCAGAACCATTTGCCCAGAAGGCACACAAACACCACTCAGATCAAAAGAGTGGTCGACCCCATGATCATTCGGCTTTAGTGCCACTGGCTTCAACAGTGTGGTCGCCTCCTCCACCTGCGGTCTTCCATTCGGTACTGCCCTTGGCTCTTTTTCCAATTCTGACAGTTACCCAGCCACCGTTCCGACCATTCCTCCGACTCCAGACATTTCACAGTCCAGCCCTTCTATACTAATACATCATTTATGCCTCCGCCGGTACCTACCACGGTACCAGCACTATCATCAGTTCCGACCTCATTGCACTCTCTGCCTTCCATACTGACACCAGCATTTCAACCTCAGTCGGTACCAACTGCTGCCCTGAGCACATCTTCGATACCAAAAAAGAAAAAGCACAAATCTTCCGATTCCAAGATGCAGACTTCCTCTTTGATGCCTTCTTCTTCGACTTCGGTACCATTACCACCGATTTTGACATTTTCTCTGAAATTTGATGACTCACAGTGGATCATTCAGTCTGACTCAAATTCGACTGACCAATCAAGGCAGAAACGCCATGCTACTTTCACTCCTCAGACCGATTTGGATTCATCCACGGAAGATTGTGAGGAAACAGAAGAGGACTCAACTCAATACGCAACTACCACAGATTCTGATGTAGAGGAATGCACCCCTCCATCATCTTCTAAGGCGATGTGCAATTACTCCGAAATTGTACTGAAGATGGCAAAATCCATCAAGTTGCCTGTTCACCATCCAAAACCTCATCATACCGACCACATCTTTGGTAAAATTTCGACTGATGACACTGCTCCCATGCAACAGGCAATGTTTCCATCTTTTCTTTCTATGGTGGAAGAGTCCTTTAAAAAGATTGCCTTGGTCTCCGTTTTGAGAACGATTGAAACTTTATATTGAGTACATGATGACATGGCTCTGTACCTCTCTAAGCATCCGACACCTAACTCTGTGGTTGTTGCTGCATCCCATGTGCAATTTCGCATCAAGCAGATACATATTCCTCCATGTAAGGAGGCAGAAAATTGGACGCACTTGGCAGGAATATTTATACCCTTTCCCCTCTGTTCTTCAGAATCACAAATTATCAGCACGCTATGGGCGCTTATCAAAGAGAACTCCTCTTCCACTTACAACCTCTCTTGTACCTCATCCCGGATGATAAGAAATCTGATGCCTCCATTATCTTCGAGGGGGCTATGGCTCTTGCCACCCAGCAAATGTGCTCTTCCCGTCATGCCTTTGATTGCACCTGTAAAATCCTAGGTGCATCGATTGGACTCCGAAGACATGCCTGGCTTCGCACCACCGGTCTTTCTGATGATCACAAGAACCAAATAGAACAGCCCCCTTCAAAGGAGACGGTCTCTTCCATTCCTCCATATGAGGACCGCCATAAAAAACAAACCACGACCAAGAAGCTGAAATCCAGCCGTGGCCCTTTCGTTTTCATTTCAAGCACTCCACTTTTGCAAACTGGATGCCAGTCTTCCTACTCCAGGCAGCAATTCCTAGATCATGCCCCCAAATCTACTTCTTTCTCCTCCTTTCCATCTTCTAAAGGCAAAACACCCAACATCATCACCTCCCTCTCCAGAACCAGGGATCGAAAGAATAGAGATGACTTTTAACTTAACTCCTCAAATTCGTCTCACACCTTTTCTTTATCGGTGGCGCTCCATAACATCCGACTAGTGGGTACTCTCCATTGTAGCAATTCATTATCTGGTAGCTACTTTTTGGACTTCAAAATGTTCCCTCCTGTCGGAATTTTCATTCAAATAACACCATCCCAGTGCCTCTTAGAGGAAATTTCATCCCTCTTCCAAAAGAAGGCCATCCAACTGGTTCTGCTGTCACTAGCTCCATAAGGCCACTTCTCCAGGTACTTTACCATTCCCAAAAAGAGGGAGACCTCCGTCCAATATTGGACTTGCTTTGTGTTCCAGGCCCAGGTGAAATAAAGTATTTTATAATTTTTCTATTTCTGTTTCATTTCTGGTATTATAAAATACTTTATTTGTGATGAAATTACTTTATATATAGTCAATATAGGCACAGAGTTAAATTTTTTAACATTTTCTGGTGAAAGTCCCAAAAAAAGGTTGAAAAACACTGCAATATCCCCTTCCTGAATCTTCATCTGGATGTGATGAAATTCCGGAGTTTGTTTCCCCTTCCTCCGTTGTGGAGTTTGTTTCATGGTTGTAGATCTCAAAGATGCCTGTTTCCATATCTCAATCCATACTTCACATTGTTGATTTCTCATGTTCACAGAGGGTAACAACATCTATCCATATTCCACCCTGCCATTTGGTTTGGCAACAGCACCAAGAGTATTCACTAAATGCATGGTCACAGTTGCTGCCCACCTAAGAATGCAAGGCATTGTTATACTTCCCTTTCTGGACTGGTTAGTGATATTGGAAACCAAGGAACAAGCAGAGAAAGGCACACACTTTGTCCTTCAGACCCTATCCTACCTGCGCCTTTTAATGAACATGGACAAATCCAGTCTCGTCCCATCACAAATAGTTACGTACATAGGAGTGATTCTGGACTCCTAGAAGGCAAGCACATTTCCACCAGTCGAATGCATAGACCATATTCCTTCTTTGCTCCCCTTGTTCCACTCAGACAGCCTAGTAACAGCTTTAACGGTTCAAAAACTTCTGGGCCACATGGCGTCCATGACATCAGCCCTGCCTCATGCCAGGTTAAAGCTCAGGTACTTGCAGTCCTGGTGCCTCCGCTGCTTCAGTCCTCTTCTCGACCCTCCCTCCAAGCTTCTGAAGGTCCCACCAGAACTCTTCCAACAACTGACCTGGTGGTCGAATAGATCCCATTTTCTGGTGGGCAGGCCCTTCTGCTCTCCCTTCCCAACCATCCAGATAACAGGGGATGCGTGCAACAGTGGCTGGGAAGTGATCTGCCTCGATCTGAGTGTACACGACACCTGGTCCCCAAAGGAGCATTCTCTCCACATAAATCAGCCGGAGTTGCTGGCCATTTTCAAGGCATGCCAGGCCTTTCTCCATCACCTCTCCGGCAATGTAGTGCTGGTGGTCACTGACAACATGATTGCCATGCACTACATCAACAAACAGGGTGACACTCACTCCAGGCATTCTTGCACTTAATGATAACATTTTGGAAATGGTGCATTTCCAACCAAATATTTCCAATAGCCATGGACTTAACTGGCAAGGAAAACACCATGGCAGACACCCTCAGCAGGAAAGCCTCTGCGTCACACGAGTGGGAACTTCTACCTCAAGTTTACAACTGTCTGTGCCTTCGATGGGGGACTCCAAGAGTGGACCTCTTTGCCTCTCAGCAAAACTTGAAATGTCCACAATTCTGCTTGAGGGTAGGGAGAGCCACTGCTGTCTGGGAGATGCTCTGATGTATTCTTGGATGACTCATCTTCTTTACACCTTCCCTCCTGTTCCCGTTCTGCACAAGGTGGTGTCAAAGATCCAACAGGAGCGGGCAGACATCATTCTGATAGCTCCTTGGTGGCCCTGTAAAGCTGATAGCTCCTTGGTGCCCCACTCCTCAAAATGGTTCACAATTTATTTTGCTTGCCGACCCTACCCGATCTCCTCTCGCAGAACGGGGGACATTCTCCACCCAGACCTTCCTTGTTTCCAGTTCACGACCTGGAGGATCAAGAGCTGATCAACCGGATCCTCTCAGCTTCCACGTTATGTTTGTACCACTATAAATGGAAGAGGTTTGCTTCCTGTGCTGCTAGAGAGTTACATAAGAACATAAGAACATAAGAAGAGCCATGCTGGATCAGGCCAAAGGCCCATCTAGTCCAGCCCATCCCTTCCTCAAGTTTTGCAGTATCTTCTTCACCTGAAGAAGTCTGACCTTTCCATCTCTTCTCTCAAGGTCTACCTGTCTGCAGTGGTTGCCCATCAGGCCAGAAAATCTCCACACCCATCCTTCCCAAGTTTTGCAGTATCTTCTTCACCTGATCTCCAGCTCAAATTGTTCTTCAAAGGTTTGATCAGAAATACACTTGCTTCCAGATCGGAAAGCTCAAATTGTTCTTCAAAGGTTTGAGAAATACCTTTCCAGATTGGAAACCTATCCCCCGCAATGGTCACTGTCTTTAGTCCTAAAGCAGTCCACCATTCGAGCCCCTGGCAACCTGTGATCTCCGTCTACTCACCTTTAAGATGGCCTTCCTTTAGGCCATGACGTCTGTTAGGAGATCCAGGGAACTCTGTGCACTCCGGTGTGACCCACCTTATCTGCAATTTTATAAAGACAAGGTAGTTGCATATCCTGATGGCTCTTTTCTCCCAAAGGTGGTTTCCTCCTTCCACCTTTCCCAGCACATTTCCCTCCCTACCTTTTTTCCTAGCCCGCCCACACAATTCCTTGGATTCTGTCAAGCTCTTATTTTTTACACATCCAGGACTGCGTCATTCAGGTCTACGCAGAAGTTGTTGGTTTGATATGACCCTAGTTCCAAGGGGTCTCCAGTCTCGCCGCAGTGTTTTTCCTGCTGGATTGTTTCTGCCATTGAACTTGCTTACCAGTTGGCTGAACGGCCGTTGCCATCTCCAGATTGACCTCATTCTACAAGGGCTATGTCATCCTCAGCTGCCTTCCTTAAGGGTATTCCGTTGGAAGACATTTGTAATGCTGCTACTTGGTCAGTGCCCAGTTCCTTCATGAAGCACTACAGGATGGATGTTCGGAAGAGGCCTGCCACGTCCTTCAGCAGAACTGTCCTTTCCTTTGTGATGGTGTGACTTCCTACCAGCCTGTGAGTATGGTTGTAATCACCCATCTGTGTGGTTTCACGAAGGCCACGATGAAGAACCAGATACTTAACCTGTAAAAGTGTTCTTCGAGTGGACCTTCATGAAGCCACACAGCACCCAACCTCCTCCCCTCGATCTGTCACGCTACGTCTGGTGCTTACCTGTCACGCTGGCAGTAGTGATGAACTGAGGTGTTTGGGCGGGAGCCCCTCACACATGCTTAGTGCGAGGGGGGGAGGAGACTAACAAACTTTCCCATTGCTAGGGAAGTCTGACCTTTGTGTGTGCGCACTGGGAAAACCCATCTGTGTGGCTTCACGAAGGTCCACTCAAAGAACCACCTTCTTTGTAGTTGTAGTAGTAATTAAATTATTATTTACACAAAGGTTATAAACTAATGTAGCTAAATGATTCAGTTTTCTGGAATGAGATAAATGTAAACTCTTACCAAACATACCCACCCACATGCAAGAACAAAAGTGAAACCTTTTTCTTGTGACAATAGTAGCACCTCCTAAAGGAGGAAATGCATCTTGTTCTTGCATTGGAGAGTTCAGTTTGTAACCTAAAACTTGCTTATCCTCAGTGCTCAGAAATTAGAATAATTATCTGATACTATGCATATTTTTTAGAAATGATTTCAAAATATTTGAACACCCTGTCTTAAGATACTTTATTCATCATGTTAAAATAAAACATTCCATAATAATTTTCTTTTTCTTTTTTTAATTTTCCAGTTTTTCATTAAAAAAATAAAATAAAAGGGCTTCAGGAAACAAAACAGGAAAAACATTTTCCCCAAATTTTTATATTTTTTTCCTGGGCCTTCACATCTCTGCGCCTATTGTAGCTGCAGTGAGGTGTGTTGAGAATTAGCAGCAGTTCTCAGTTTGAGAGCATCATGCTGAGAAAAGAATTTAGGTATGAATCTTCCCAGTCCCTGAATAATAGCATGTTTGCTCTCAATATACAAGCAAATATTTGAACATGTAATACATGTGTCCCCCTTTTAAACAATTTTCAATGGCTCCCATATTGGGTACCCCCTCCCTTGTTGATAAGCAGCTTGTTTTTCCCTTATTGTGTTATAAAACTAAATAATTATGAGCCTGTGCTGTATAATATGTATGGAAATGTAAGAAACATGTTCTCTTCAGCCTTTAGATGAAACCAGCCAAATGAGTGACCTCCCTGTGAAGGTTATCCATGTAGAGAGTGGAAAAATTCTCACTGGCACAGATGCACCAAAGGCAGGACAACTGGATACCTGGTTAGAAATGAATCCTGGGTAAGCTGCCAGCAACCCTCACAGTCTGATGTTTTACAGGGGAAAATATGACATGTTTAAAAAAACCACCCCTTTTTCGGATTTTAGTTTTGTTTTGTCTTGTTGCATAGTTGTTGTGGTCCTCTCACCCTAAATACTGAACATGGTTAAGTATAAAGAAGGACTAACCGACACATAGGGAAACTTTCCAGAGATATTTGATTGCCCACTTCTGGAACTGGTTAGTTTGTTATGTGCTGTCAACTGATTTATAGTGACCCTAATAGGGCTTCTGTGCCAAATGATATGTTTAAAGAATGGTTTCAACTCTTCCACTCTCCCCATGAGTTTCCATGCACAACTGAGAGGGTGGCCCCTCATCTCAAGAATCATAATCTGTCACTCTCATATCCACTAGACCACACTGGGTAACGCTGGAACTCCTAGCTTGGGGTATATCAATCCTTTGTCAAATCCAGCCGTGGGTCTTCTTTTTGCTCACTTCTGTGAAACTTGTCTTTGAGAAGAGGACATGTTATTGTACACTTAATCATATTTGTGCAGAAGTGTTATTTGTTTTCATTATCACATTCTATGAGATTATAGTGCAATGGCAAGCTACACTTACTTGATGGAAGTGTGTGGAATGGAAGGTTTCCATTATGTTGAATATTTAGGAATAAAACTGTCCCTTCCTTTCTTGGGCAAGTCAAGAGTTGGGTTGGCTTTGTTTTGTTTTTGTAGTTCTGCTCAGGTTTTTTTAAGGTAGCGTAGTGTCTGTTTTTCTCTCCTGAGGATTTTTTACAACAGAGTCCTAAAACAACATAAGCCCAATCACTGCATATAAATTACCCTACACCCAAGAGCTGATGAATATTTGGTATCAAATTGATACTTCATTCTGTTGCCATATACCTGATGAAGGGGACGTTCCATGAAAGCTTAAATTAAAATATAATATTTACTCTTTACAGTGCCATGTGCTTTTGTCTGTTTTGTTTTGTTTCTTTGAATTTTGCCTGATATGGTGTAATGAAGCTCCCCCTAAATTCTGAGTTTGTCTGAAGTGCCCATTAAAATGTGTTCTCTATAGGAGGTGAAGTTCTTTCCTCCACCACCCACCACCCCAAAAATCAGAAGTTCCCTGGTGACCCCAGAAGGACGAACAAGCCTTCTCTGATTAGCTTCTTTTGACTGAATATAAATAATGTGTTTTCTCCATAATGTTTTGTCCGTTTTTGCCAGTTGTAACAATATTTGTCTCTTTAAATAGATATGAAGTAGCTCCAAGATCTGATAGTGAAGAAAGTGGATCAGAGGAGGAGGAGGAGGTGAGCAGAAATGGTTGGGATTCCAAATTGTTTTCTTGATTTATTTCTTCAAGAAATATGTTTGAGTTTTGGTGGCGTCATTCAGGCATGCAGAAAGCAATTTTTGAAATTTTGCCTGAGAAGAAGTGTTGTGTACGCCAAGCTGATGTTTCTCCTCTGCTCTTATCTCTTTCCTCAAGCAAAGCTTCCTTGTGTTATGTTACAACAAGAAATGCATCTCATATTCAGCTTCATGTTGTTGGTTTTAACTTTTAAGTCAAGTGTGGATCAGGCAAGTTCAGCGAAACCTCTTCCTGCATGTAAAGTTTCTGCCTGCTTCATTCAGAAAGGTTTTTGGGTTATGTACCATATTGACTGAAGTTTGATGGGTGTGTTAAGTGTCTTGATGACAGCTGTGCATCTCATCAGGCTGACACATGTTGCAGGAAATATGTATGTAGACCTAAGGTCAATGCAGACTCACTAGACTCCATTGGTGGATAACTTGGATGAACCTAGGAGCCCACCTTAGCATCCTGGATTCCTTATCAGACTGTACTCTCCTTTTACTGCTGCTGAAATACAGCAGCACAAGGGCAGTTGGAATTGTAGTTTTTTTCCTACTTTTAGTTCCTTGGAAACAGCAGTTAGAGAGAGCTAAAGCCAGACAAGCAAGAGACGGATTACAGATAGAGTTTCTCCCCAGAAGAGGATTCACTAAGAGACTACTAGTATCCTACTTGGTGGGACTGCCACTTTTCTGTCAGTTCTCTAGTGTGGTTCATTTCATCACCAGGCTTTTGTACCACTGAAATCTGATGCCATGCAAGCATATGCTCGAATTGCAAAATCCAGTTGCCACAGATAATGTGGCAACTGCTCCCTATTCATGTAATAGGTCCTTAAAGCACTGTGTATCTTTCTTGAGTCAAAGTTGACCTGCTTATCCAGTGCTAGGAATTAATTTGGAACTTTTGTCATTTTTCTGAACCCTGGGAATTGACCCCACATTCCTCTAGACAGTTCTTTGTTATTACCCTCACTTTGGCCATGCTTTTCTCCTCTTTACCTTCTCTTCTAGTACCTCCTTTGACGATCCTGCCTCTTCAAGCCATCTTCCCTAAACTTCTTTTTGGTCTTCCATTGGTGGTGCACTCTTTTTTCCTTAGTCCTAACCCTACCCAGTATAGTCTTTTAACTTCAGTGACATGACAACAGCTCTGCCTTTTAGGTTTTTGTGTTGTATGTGTGTGTTGTGTCGTTACAGTCGTGACCGACTCTTCGTGATTCCATGTCCATGGAGTTTTCTTGGCAGGAATACTGGAATGGTTTGCCATTTCCTACTCCAGGCGCCTACAGCACCTGGTATTCCCTGATGGTCTCCCATCCAAGTACTAACCAGGGCCCACCCTGCTTAGCTTCCGAAATCAGGCAAGATCAGATCTGCTTAGGGCAGTGATGGCAAACCTATGGCACGGGTGCCAAAGGTGGCACTTGGAGCCCTTTTTGTGGGCACCCGACATTGCCCCTTAATAGCCACCTGTATACAGGTTAAATTACTGTATTGGCACTTTGCAAAAAAAAAATAGTGGGTTTTGAATTGCAGTTTGGGCACTCAGTCTCTAAAAGGTTCGCCATCACTGACTTAGGGCATCTAGTTTGTGCTCCTTCTCAATTTTCTGCGAATAATAGACTGCTATAATTAGTCTACACATAGCTGGTTCTTTGATGGCTCATTCGGATCAGTCTCTATAGCCCAAGTCATTGTCAACAAATGCTTTCCATGTAAAACATTGTGATTCTGCTTTTCAGCAGAAATGCTCCCAGACTAGAATACCTGAGACCCATAGCAACCAAGACCCTCCCCACTTGCAATTTACTGTCTATGACATGACATAGCCGTGATGCCTAAGATGAGATGAAAAGGAAAAGAAAGCAAGGAAAGGGGAGAGAAAATGCACGCAGACATGTCTTGAAAAGTGCAGTGTTCTTATAACAAACAGTTGGAATGGAAACAGCTGGGGTAGGTGAATAACCCAGCAGAGGCAGCTTTCTAGCTGGGTAACAGAAAAAAAATAGTCCCATTTTTCACATTGTTGCACCCTTCTCAGAGATAAGAAAAATTACTTAATACCAAAAAAGGAGTGGGGGATTCCTATCTTTGAGCCTGATGAAATGGCTACTGGGTGATGCTAGTTGAGGGGATGTGTCCAGTGGTGTTTGAATCCCAGCGGTGCTGATGAAGTGGCCCTGCAGTCCCTAGCTCTTCTAACTGTGATAGATTTATAACTGTTGTGGCTGAAATGATCTGACATTCCGACAGGAGGAGGAAGAAGAGCAGCCGCAGCCTTCCCAGCCTGCATTGCCCGTGGAGGAGAAGAAGAAGATCCCCGATCCTGACAGTGATGATGTATCAGAAGTGGATGCAAGGCATATTATTGAGTAAGATTCATACTGTGCTTTAGAGTGCATGCTTCTGTCCAGCTGCTCTCTTTCACATTTCCTTTTAAAGGTAGCTGAAAATGGGTGAACAGGGAATTTCCTCCTAACATGAAGTGTGTGTGTGTGTGTGTGTTGTGTCGTTACAGTCGTGACTGACTCTTCGTGACCCCATGTCCATGGAGTTTTCTGGCAGGAATACTGGAGTGGTTTGCCAGTTCCTACTCCAGGCGCCTACAGCACCTGGTATTCCCTGGTGGTCTCCCATCCAAGTACTAACCAGGGCTGACCCTGCTTAGCTTCCGAAATCAAGTGAGATTGGATGTGCTTAGGGCATCTGAAGAGAGCATCCTAAACTAGGAACAGCCTACTTTCTACGCCTGGGAAAGCAGCCTCCATGTTTGGACCAGGAGAAGCAGGAGAGGCACTCTCCTCCTTTTCCAGATTACTTTCTCCCTTCAGAACAGGAGGCATGGTCTAGAAGGACTTATCATATGGAAGCCTGCCGTATTTGATCAGGCACACAGGAGATCACAGTTTTGGGGAGCAGAAAAAGACACGGGTGATCGGTATAGGGGGGAAATTTCTCAACCACACCTTCAGGGTAGGGTAAGGTTGGAGAACAGCAGCATTCTCCCAGGGGGCAGAAAAGAGAGCTAGACTAAATAGTGAAACGACTCCTGGAAGGAGGAAGCTCGGAAGGTAGCTGTTGCAGGCATCTCTTTCCCACCCCATTTTAATGGGCTGAAATTACACTCCAGAAACAGAAGTGACCAGACGTTCTTCTGGTTTGGGGATTGTTGCTGTTGATGTTGTTGTTGTTGTAAGAACAAGAGGAGGTGCACAATGTGGTTAGTTTTGGGGGGCTTCCTAGAGGTTTTCAGGAGGATGTTTCTGTTTTCTTCAGGAGGGGAATTTAGGGAGGGCCAGGGAAGAACATCTAGGGGCCCCAAGGGCCACAAAGCCAGGCAAGGGTCGCGCACGGCAGGAGGGCTGCGCGTTGCTCACTCCTGAACGGAGATGGTGCAGTCTTTGCTGGCAAAGTCTGTGACTGGATTTCACTTCCTCTCTCTCTCTTCTCTTTCCTTTAGGAATGCGAAGCAAGATGTGGATGATGAGTATGGAGTGTCTCAAGCCCTGGCACGAGGGTTGCAGTCTTACTATGCTGTGGCTCATGCAGTCACCGAAAGGGTGGACAAACAGTCTACGCTGATGGTGAACGGCGTCCTGAAACAGTATCAGGTGAGAAGCAGAAAGCGAGGCATGGGTTCAGGTACCAGTGCCAGGTGTGGTGGAAAGTGCACCAGACCGCTTTGAGCTGCTCGGTGGAAAATGTTGGGTGGAAAACCTGTGTTACCTCTATCAGCTCAGTAATGTGCCTGCATTTCTTTTTGTTCTTTTCCCGCAGATTAAAGGTTTAGAGTGGTTGGTGTCTTTGTACAATAATAATCTAAATGGAATCCTGGCTGACGAAATGGGCCTGGGCAAAACAATCCAGACCATTGCTTTAATTACATACCTCATGGAGCACAAGCGTATTAATGGCCCTTTCCTCATCATAGTACCTCTGTCGTGAGTACCCTAGTTGATTCATTTGGCGCTTAAGAAACGTGATCAAGTTGACAAGTAGTACTAAACACTGTCTTTATTTTGTGTCAACACAGTGTGCTGTTTAGCTTATTGTATTTCTCGGTGCTTATCTGTGTAGTGAAGAAGGGGGATTCTAAGGTTCTGAGGCTCAGATCTAAGGTCCAAAATGAGACTTCATAACCCTGGAGGCTTCTGCAGTTGAAAAACAGCTGGGCTGGCAGGGGTGTTACTAGACAGCCTGGCAGGTCATCACACCTAGGAAATTTTGATAGAAATGGGCATACCGTCATCTGCAGAATATGTCTGTGTAATAACTTTAACGGGGAAGAATGAAGGTCGGAGCATGTAAAGTTAACAAGATGTAGATGAGGAATCATATATTGTTGTGAAATGTGGTTGAGAGATGGTCTGCCCTGAATGCAGATTAAAAAACCCAAACCACCATTTCTGTTCCAAACATTAGTGCCAGCCGTGGTTTGTGTTCTATATTTTTCAGCACCTACTTCCCCCACCCCTGCCATTAGCGTCACAAATCCCTCTGCCTTTCTGTTACTGTTAACACCCTGCCATGTGCACTGATAACATGTGGTTGTTGACGGAATATGCTTGCTTAGAAACTTTGGGCTGCTCCCAGCTATTCAAAGTGGGAGAACTATTCTGAATACCCCATTTTGTTATTTGGGGGAAACCTAGCATCTTGGCTGCATTGGGAATGAACTGCAAAGGGATAGCTGTGTTGTGGAGTTGTGCCAGCTAAAGCCAAGCTGAGAATGAACTTCAAGAACTGATTATTGACTTTTCCATATACTGCATACTGCCCTCTTTTAAGGTGTAAGAGGTTCAAGAGATGGAGCCATGACCGAAATCATGATTTTTCCATTGGGATGCATAGCTACTGCTTACTGAGTGTGGAGAGACTAAATGTTAAACAACATTTTTAAAAATAGGGTCATCAAAGTAAGGCAAGCGAGATAGAAATGTGCCAGTTTGATGAAATATTTGCAAACCCACCCCCAACTATGGTTTGCCACCAGTTGCTAAGTTGATTTTGTCTTTTTGGATACTGAGCAGACTCTGCTTGTCCTAAATCATGGCTTGTAGTGACCATGGTTTGTTGCTTATGCCATGAATTACACATCAGACAACCAAAGAAACCATAGCTTTTTCTCACTGATTTTTGGCTTGACCTCCATAATTTTCTTAGCCCAGTCCCTGTATCCCAGAGGCCTTTGCAGCTAAATTGGTGTATGGCTTCTCAGCTTGTCTGTCACAGTTTCCCCCCACTCACCCAGAGCAGTGTGGAGATCTGATTGGCTGTCACCATGATTGCTTTAAGGCTTGGGAAAAGTACTTCACCCTTCCCTGTCTCAAAACGTAGCATGAGGAGCTTTGCTTTCAGAAATGGTGGACTCTTTTACTCAATGGGAGCACAGGAAGGAGACATGGCACTTAATCTGTCCCAATTTTAAGAATTCCTGGAACATCATCCAGAGAGTGTTTCCATCATTTGGATTGTCTTCTCTTTGTTGTTCTACTCTTCACTTAGCACTCAGCCATTTCTCTTTTTACCATCCTACTTGTAGTTTGTAGGTGATATTATTACTTCCAATGCAAAAAAAGGTAACATGTGTAAGCATACCTATTTCTTGCCAGGACCTGAAGCCCAAAGGAACCCCTTCCATGCCTGATTTCCCCCTCCAAAAAAAAAAAAATCTGCAAGAACTTGCAATAGGAGACAGTTCTGGCATTCTTCTGCATCCACATCTTCAGTTTGTTTCATGGAGTAATGTCAGCTCCTTGCACAGTGTTTCTCAGCTCAGCAGCCCATGTTTAGTGTGTTTTCCTGAGCCCAGTTGAAATGCCCTCACATGAAATAATGTCTGATGTGTGGGGAACTTTTCTTTGAGGGGCATGTTTCCTGGGGGAAGTTTCAGTGCAGAGCAAGCTCTCCTGACTTTCGCCACTTTGCATCCCTGAGGCGACGTGACCTTCTATTTCCTCTTCACCTTTGTTTGGAGGTAGGGAAAAAGACTAAAGGGCACTTGTTCCCTATTAGAAGCAATGTTTTCATTTCACTATCCAATGTGTATTCATCAATTCAACAAAAGGGGAGCTTCTGAGACAGACACATCATATCTTCTTTGTCTGTGCCTGTTCTTGGCTGGCTGTGAGAAACAGCATCTCTCTCTCTCTCTCTCTCTCTCTCTCTCTCTCTCTGTGTGTGTGTGTGTGTGTGTGTGTTAGAGATGGGCACGAATCGAAAAAATGGTGTTTCGGTTTTTCATTGAGGGGGGTCCATTTCGGTTTGTTTTCATTTTTCTCAAATTTTTGAAAAAAAGTTCATTTTTGTTTATTCGTTTTCCATTTTTACCCGCTTTTTGCTTGATTTTTAAATCATTTCTGCGCGCGGGCATCCCCCAACGCCCCAGACCAGAGGGAAAACACTAAAAAAATTGATGCTGGCAGAGACACAGTATAGACTAGGTACCCAGGGAGACTGCAAAGGCAGCGGCCGGCGTTGCCCAGGTGCAAGGCAGCCGCAGAGTGACTGCACTGCGGGGCAGGGGAGGGTACTTACTGAGAGGTACGCACGCACACACACAGGGAGGCTGCAGGACTGAAGCTAGAGAGAAATCTCTTCTTTCTCTCCCCTAAGAGCCAGGCTGCAGCCGGCAGGAACACAGAGACACACACCTGCCTGGCTGGCCTAAAGTGAAAATAACGAGTCGCAGAGGCAGCAATCCCACCCTAACTCCCACCGGAGACTGCAAGGAGGACGGGGGCTGCCATTGCTTTTATGCCCTCTGTGGCTGCTAGACCTGCCCAGTTGACAACCTGGGCATGCTATTGGTTGAAGTTGTCCAAGAATTTACATGATCCCATCAAATGGCTTGCCTCCATTTTGTGGCTGGCAACATCCATTTTGTGTCATCCTTAAAGGGAAAAGAAAAATACATCGCGATGGGAGAAGACAAAAACAAACGTTTTAAGGACCCCAAACTACCCTGGTAGGTATTATCAGACAGTATAAATAATTATCGCTGTGTTTTTATGGATGTTCAGGGTGTTTTTTTACATTTAAAACAGCTCATTTCATTGCACGTCGCCATTAACGAAACCTGAAACGTAACGAACCTAATTTTCGTGGTTCTGTTCAGTTTGTTCCAATTTCATCACAATCTTTGTTATTCGTTTCATTATGTAACAAAACGAATAACGGAAACGAAAAAAGTTCATTTCGTGCCCATCTCTAGTGTGTGTGCTTTCTTTGTTCTCCTTTCTGCAACTAAAATCAGTTTGCCTCTGAATTTTCCAGCAAACTCCCACATGATGCTAATTAAGACAAGTATTTTCTGTTATTGGTAACAGAGTGATGAAACATGAAGTGAAAAGAATTTGATGACATCAAATATTTTTTTTAAAAAGAACAGGTGCAAATGCACCACATGGGCATTGGGGAAAGTGATGAGAACATGTCTGGCACATGGGTGCAGTTTTGCTTGTTCATTTGACAGATGAGGATGGCCACAGGGAGCCAGGTAACTCTTTCCCATGTGACTGGTGTGATTAGAATGAGACAGTGAGAACTACAGTGATGCCTTGAATTATGAACACCTTGAACTGCAATAAATAAATAAATAAATAAATAAATAAATAAATAAATAAATAAATAAATAAATAAAATCCGCCAGGAGGCAGAGCTGTCAAAATCACCTGGGTGTAGGGCGCACCCCAGCCTTGCAGATTTCCCTTTGTAATTCAATTTTTTTATACCCGGAAAGCAGGTGGGCAACAGGGGTCTCTGCCTTCAGATCCCCACTACCCATCTGCTAATCCTGGCTGCCTCATTGGAGCTGGGGCAGCAAGAATCTGCTTTTAAAAGACTTGCACACACCATGCAAAAAGTGCTTTTTGCATAGCTTGTAGGAATATTGCTTTTTAAAACACCCGTGCACACCTTGCAGAAAGCAAAAATCCTTCAGAACGGATTAATTGGTTCTTAGTGCATTCAGTGCAAAACCACATTTTGAATTACAAAAATTTGAATTACATAAGATCCATTGGAATTGATTAAATTTCGTAATGAAAGGCATCACTGTATTGCGAAAGGCATTTATCAGCCCTTCCCTTGAAATAGTATGAGGAAATTGTGCACCACATGTTATTCTCCAGGGCTTTTGACTATCTGTTCTTCACAGGAATTACCATGAAACCCCCACAGACACACACACACACACACACTGTGATATATGCATGAGATATATTGCATGAGCAATAGCATTCAATCTGCTCTGCTAACTGAACACGCTACTTGAAGAACATGCCAAAATCAGTTTCAGGTGTAACAAAATTAGCTGCATGTCTCTCTGGTCAAATCCCTGCCTCACTGACTGATGGCTGTCAATACAGTGGGACCCCATATCTGCTGGGGATTGGTTCCAAGCCTGCCCACCCCCAAGGATACTGAAAACCATGGATAATTGCAAATACTTATGCAGTAGTGCCTCTTTAAATGAATTTAATTCGTTCTATGGGTCATTTTGTTTTAAGAAATCTTTGTCTTACAAAACGCCGTTTCCCATAGGAATGTGTTGAAAATGGATTAATCCTTTCCAGAGGCTATGGGTCCCTTCATTTTACAAAAAATTCCCATAGGAATGCATTGGGAACTGATTAATCCATTCCGGAGTCTAGAATAAAGACAAAAATAACTTTGGGGGGGTCCTGCCTATATGCGGAACAGTTTTTCATCTTGTGAAGCATCCCATAGGGAATTTTTTGTCATGCAAAACATGCCTATTTCCGGAATTGTTTTTCTTTCTATGAGTTTTTTATCTTATGAGCCATTTGTCTTAAGAGGTATCACTGTGTGTGTGTGTGTGTGTGTGTGTGTGTGTGTGTGTGTGTGTGTGTGTGTGTGTGTGTGTGTGTGTGTGTGTGTGTGTGTGTGTGTGTGTCAAAAAACCAGGAAAAATGTTTTTGCACGCATTACCAGAGAGGCCACTGTTGTATGTATTCTTCACTAACAACAAGTATTCATTGCAGAGTCCCTGGCTCCCTCTAGAGGCTTGTTCTGGTAATACATATGAAAATAGTCTTTTCTGGGTTTTTTCTTTGAATAAACCTTCTCTTTAACAAAATTATTTTCTGATTTTGGGGTTCCAGGATTCTGTTTTTCCTTCCCTGAATTTTTTTTTCCGTTGGGTTCAGGATCAGTGTTTTTCTTTTTATATTGTCAGACCGTGGGTAAGTGAAGCCGTGGAAACTGATCACGTGGATAAGGGGTTCCTATTGTACAATTTGTGCTCTGATTCTGAGATGCAGGGTTAAGAAAGGCATAGACACAAGTAGTCAAATTTATGTATTATGGCTGTATACAATAGACTAAACATAGTCTATTGTGACTAAACATAGTCTAGTCAAAACTACTTAAAGGAAGCATATGTTTTTATAATGAAGGACTCTAATTGACTTTCTGTTGTTTTTCAATCCTAGAACCCTATCGAATTGGGCGTATGAATTTGATAAGTGGGCCCCTTCTGTGGTTAAGGTGTCATACAAGGCAAGTATTATCACTCAGGTTTTTCTTTCAAATATAAATCATAAATAGTGTCAAGATGGAAGGAGGAGTCAGTTAACAGTCCAAAACAAAAATGGAATATTTTCTGATTCGTACATGCAAGGCAAACTGTGTTGTTAACCCTTTGTTCTGCATTCTGTGTTTTTCCTTCCCTTGAACCTTAAACCTTCTCTTTAACTTACCTTTGGGGTTCCAGGATCGTTGTTGATTTTTTTTCCGTGCAGGCAGTGTTCGCACTCCTCACCAGCCGCATCTTGAGTTCTGTGCCTTAGCTTCTCCAGTCCCTCCGGTTGCCCTACTGAATGGATCCTGTCCCTAAGGCTTGGGCAAAATTTCAATCCAAGCTCAGTTGTCTGTTTCTGTTCTTTTCACTGAAACTGGACTGTTGACAGCTACGTCTCCTATCAGTTATAATTGAATCTCCAACAATACCATGTCCATAAGCTCTATACCAGGCATGTCCAAACTTCGGCCCTCCAGATGTTTTGGACAGCAACTCCCACAGTCCTTTGCCACTGGCATGCTAAGCTTAGAATTCTGGGAGTTTGGTGCAAAACTTCAGGACGCCGAAGTTTGGTCATGCCTGCTCTATACGATATAGATTATTTTGCTGAAAGGTGTGCTTAGTTTTTCATTTCCTTTTTTGTTTGTTTGTTTTTAGGGCTCTCCAGCTGCACGGCGGGCATTTGTACCTCAGCTTCGAAGTGGAAAGTTTAATGTGCTGCTTACTACATATGAATACATCATTAAAGATAAACACATTCTTGCAAAGGTGATCTCCCTCTTTGTAACACTCTATTTCTTTTTTGCTTGTTCATATACTTATGTTCCCATTGTTAGCCATTTTTAGGAGCATAGTTACAACTATGTGTTGCATTCTGAACAGTACAAAAACCTGGTGCTATGTGCCATCAAGTCCCTCCTGACTAATGGTGAATCTAATAAGGCTTTTTATATATGTGAGATGTTCAGGGAATGGTTTATCACTTTCTCCTCTCAGTGAATTTCCATGGAGAAACAGGGGTGGGGAGGGGTTGGCCAGGAGTCTTAGTCCAACACTCTGATTGATACACCATATTGGTCTCAGTAGAGATATTCTCATTAGTAGACCAAAACATCCACAATCACAATTGAATCAGTGGTAGCTACAGATAATATTAAAATGGTACTTGTCCAAATAACCAGAGAACAGAGAGCACAGGAAGGCATGATAATCCATCTTGCTGTTGTTAGTGGGCTATTTTTTCAATCTGATGCCCCTGACATTGAATCACACTGAAGATTTGGCGCTGCTGAACATTATTTATTTATTTTAGAGTATTTTACCCCGCCGTTCTCCTTGGAAAAAGACCCAAGGCGGATTACAGTAATGAGGGATAATACACAGTCCAATACAATTAAGACATGTTCAAGTATTGAGAACAAGGAATTGAGGAACATCTTACAGCATTAAAAGACAGACATTACATTAAAGCTACAAGGTTATAAGTATTTATAAACAAAGTCTATGTGAACCCACATATTTATATAAAAGAAACATAATGGTAGTCCATCATGCAGGAAAAGCTTGCCTGAAGAGAAAAGACAACAGAGATGAGGCAGTCCTGGCCTCTAGTGGGAGGGAGTTCCAGAGTCTG
This sequence comes from Phrynocephalus forsythii, assembly GCA_029282475.1. NCBI lineage: Eukaryota > Metazoa > Chordata > Lepidosauria > Squamata > Agamidae > Phrynocephalus > Phrynocephalus forsythii. Next base: position 11,081,781 of record JAPFRF010000011.1, read on the forward strand.
AGCACAGTAGCCAAGAAGGCCCTTTGATGGGTTCCCACAAGATGTACTTGTGAGGATGGCGGGATGGAGAGAAAGGCCTCTCCAGATGACCTTAACACCTGAGTCAGTTCATACTGTGAGATTCGATCTTTGAGGTAGCAAGGACCCAGGTCGTACAGTGCTTTTTAGGTTAAGGTCATCACTTTGAATTGTGCCTGATAGCTGATTAGCAGCCAGTGGAGCTGTTTTAATAAGGGTGTAACGTGATCTCTGTACCTCACCCTAGTCAGCAGTCTGGACCCATTGAAGTTTCCTGAGACTTTTCATCGGTAGTCTCACATAGAGTGCATTACAGTAGTCTAGCCAGGATGTCACTAGAGCATGTGTCAGTGTGGCCACTTAAACGTGAGGCCATCCTGCACCCCACACTAAGGCACCATCCAAGGGCATGTCAAAGAAAAAGAGGGTTTGTTTGTTTGTTTACAGTAATGAGGGACAATATACAGTTCCATACAATTAAGACATATTCAAGTTAGGAACAGGGAATTAGAAGAGGCATATTAGAACATTAAAAGGTAACAAAGCTACAAAGAGCAGGTGAAAATAAAATAAAATTTCATTATGAGGAATGGATGCAAGGTGTTCATGCATGGTTATCCATCTAAAAGTTACATAAATAGGTAGTCTCCCATTCAGGGAAAGCTTGCCTGAAGAGGAAGGTCTTTGCCTGCTTCCAAAAAGACAGGAAAGATGGGGCAGTCCTGGCCTCCAGTGGGAGGGAGTTCCAATGTCTAGGAGCAGCAGCAGAGAAGGCCCTTTCATGTGTTCTCATCAGGCGCACCTGTGAAGTTGGCGGGATGGAGAGAAAAGATTTAGTCTGAAACAGATCAAACTAAATAGGGGAAAAAACACAACAAGAAGGATAAGTTTCCCGTAAGTCATGATGTGCCCTCCATAGCAATACATAAAGACAAGGAGATGTTATTAGATTTTAGTTTCAGACATGTATACGCAAGGAGAGAGACAGCTGAAATAAAAGTATGATTTTTAAAAATTAGCACTTTGAGTGCAAAAGGCATACAGAAATGACAGCCCACCTGCCACCTGCCTTGTGTAGATCACTAACCTGAACTGGAATTGAGTGGGTGGGAGACATTCTTTCTACTCAGCAGTAGTGACTGGAGAGACTGCATTAATTGGCTTTTGACAGTAGCCAATTCACACTTTTATAGCTATAAGTAAATTCATGGTATTACAAAGTACTATAGAAAATGTGCTTAGACAGGTGGGCAGCTTGAGGGAGTCCAGGGAGCCAATTATGGCCTCTTTCTTGGGAACTGCCATGAGCTGCACGCTCGTCTGAAATGAGGCAGGGAGCATGTTTTCACATCAGAATGACAACTGGTGGGGCATTCTGCTCTAATTTGTGGCGGCAGAAGGAAAAGTGCGGCAGAGAAACCACACAGAGAGGCTCGGAAGCCATGCCTTATGCCTTGCTTTCAGGAGGAATCACCCCTCCTGGGATCTTCCAGGAGTAGCAGTTCTTTTGAGAGATTAGAAAAAAATAACAAAAGCAAGAAGCCCATGTAATGGACCTGAAAAGCACAGAAATAGATAACACGGGTAGCCTGAGGGTGGCATTTCTCCTTTCTATGAAAAGAGAGGATTTTTGTCTCTTCTCACTTCACATTTTTTGCATCTGTCTGCAGTATGGTTTCATTAAGATTGGTGCATATTTAATGGCCCAGTGCTCCTTGCCAGGTGCAAATTATGTATGCTGAACCAAAGTAGGGGTCCATCTAAGAAGTGTGTAGTTGTTCCCTCCATGGATACGCTCATGCTTTGAGGGGAGTGCAGCCCTTCTGTCCTCCATCATCACTTTCTGCGTGTACCTCTACAGTGGAGACACGTGTAAAGCCTACACATGAGCACAAATGCAGAAAGCCACTTGTAGTCACCCAAAATGGTGAAGGAAGGGGGGGCTAGTGATCACATAGACTTTGTTTTTATGACTTTGTGTGATGACACTGACACTATGTTTTCAGTGTTAGTTTCCATCACTCATAAGTTTACATGGAATTTTACTCTCCTTTTAACTGCTCGTGTTCTCTTGTAGCTTTAATGTAATGTTCTCTTTTAATGCTGTAAGATGCCCCTCAATTCCCTGTTCTCAATACTTGAACATGTCTTAATTGTACTGTTCTGTATATTATCCCTCACTACTGTAAGCCGCCTTGGGTGCTTTTCCAAGGAGAAAGGCAGGGTGAAAACACTCTAAAATAAATAAAATAAATAAATAAAACGTCTCCTGACTCTGAGGTTGGTTACTCTGTTGAAAAATCAGTAACAGGGCAGATTGTTGTGTAGGGAAGAGAGGTGTGTATTTTCTGGGAAATGGAATTCATGCTGGCTGACACAGCTGCTCTTGTTCATCCCCAGATACGCTGGAAGTACATGATTGTTGATGAAGGTCACCGAATGAAAAATCACCATTGCAAGCTAACCCAGGTCCTTAACACACACTATGTAGCTCCACGCCGTTTGCTGCTGACAGGAACTCCACTACAAAACAAGCTCCCGGAACTATGGGCCCTGCTCAACTTCCTACTCCCTACTATTTTCAAAAGTTGTAGCACGTTTGAACAGTGGTTTAACGCTCCGTTTGCTATGACTGGAGAAAAGGTGAGTGCAAAGAAGCAGCAGGAGCCAAATAACTGTTTTTCAGCTTTTTAGGTCTAGAGTCGACACCCAGTGATTCTACCCAGCCATCAATTGCTTGCCTCAGGCACTTATTTTACCCCTCTTGTCCTTCCTGTGGTCTTCATGTCTTAGTATTTGATTCTTCTTGCTTTGAGATGGGGCAAGACTATCAGAGCCAAGATGTTAGGGTTCTTCAGCAAGGCATGGCACATTTCCTGTATTCCTCAATCAAAAACCACTGGTCAAAACTAATGGATTTATAAGAGTATAGTGATCTAGTATAATTCTGCATTGTTCCACTGCATCATTTATTTATTTATTTATTTATTTATTTACTTTCTTTCGTTAGATATTTTTGTTCAATCTTTCTTTAAAAAGACCCAAAGTAGCTTATGTAATTAAAAAAGACAAATGCTAAAAAGCAGAATGAAATAAGTATTATATTGAAAATATTAGGTAAACGCATTATTAAAACATTTGAAAACAGCAGAAGTGCAAGCCGTTCCATCTTTAAAAACCCCTCCTACATGACCAGTCACGAGGGGAAAGCCTGTCTGAAGGAAAAGATCATTGCCTGCTCGCGTGAGGACAGCAAGGGCCTCCCATTGTGGGCGTTCCACAGTCTGGGGGGAGCAGCAGCAGAGAAGGTGTCTCTTTTGTGTCCCCATCAAAGGCAACCATGAAGGTGGTGGGTAAGCATGGGCCTTTCATTTCGGAATGGTTCTGGTTCCGAAACGAATCACAGCAGCACAGGTGCTGTTCAGAACTTGGGCCCACCCTCCAAAACGGAATCACCCATTGACTTACCTTGCCTTACCTCGCATGGGGTGCAACTTCAACCAGGAAGAAGCCTTCAACATGTCATCGTTCCTTCTCCCTGGTGCTGGCCAATTAGACAGGGAGGCGGGATGATGCATGTCCTTGCACAGGCCAGCACCAGAGAGAAGGAACAATGACACGTCGGAGGCTTCTTCCTGGTTGGAGTTGTGCCCCGCGTGAGGTAAGGCAAGGTGAGTCAATGGGTGATTTTTTTTTAGAGGGTGGGTACAAATTCTGAAAAGCACCTGTGCTGCCATGATTCGTTTCGGAACCATTCCCCTTCCTAAACGAAAGGCCCATGCCTAGTGGTGGGGCCAAGAGAACCACCTCCCCTGCTGATCTTAACAGCTGGGCCGACTCACAAAGGGAGAGGCAGTGTTTTGAGTGCAGCATTCCCAGTGTCTTATCCCTTCTTTTTGTTGAAGTTTCTTTGGCGAACTATTTATGTGCACTGTTGGGTGGTATCAAGCCTATTCTGCCCGCATTTAAAGGGCCTGGCTTCCGTTTAAGAGCCAAGCCTGGCAAAGCCCGTCATACGAAGAACCTCTGGATTTTACATCTCAAAGCAACTTGCCTGGCAGTATCCATCTTGCCATATGTTTGGACTTTAAGTTTTAGACTTCAAGGTTTTCATACTGGTGCAAACACAAGGAAGTGGTTTTAAACCACGAAAGCATGTTTATTGTATGATTTTTAGTGCTCTATAAAAGTATAGCCTATTCTTGAATTTGTATTGCACCTGACACTTTCACTGATGGTACCAGTCAGTCATGTGGCTTAGAATGCAATCTGTGTAAACCAATAACCACTACAAATGGTTCAACAGCTTCAGCTGTATAACCCGATTGTACCAGTGGTCTTGTCACCTGCATGTGCTGCTCTTCACTTCCAGTTTCAATTCACAGTTCTGGTGTTAAGATTTTTGGAGCTCTAAACCAACCCTCTGTTTCCTTATACTGTATATGTCTCTAGATCTGATCCCCTTGTGACTTTTGTTCAGGTGTCTCCATTGGAGGAGGGAAAGTATATGTTTGGTGGGGGTAGTACTAGAGGGAGGATCTTTTCAGGGCTGATGCCCTGTTTCTAGAATGCCCACCTAGAATGCTTTCTGGAACCTGCACTGTGGCCTTTTCATTGACGGTTGAAGATGTCTTCCTGTTGTAGGCTTTTTATTCTTTCCCTTTTGAAAATGGGGGTGTTTAGTTCCTTGCTCCCTAACTGTCCACTGCTTTTACTTTAGTTATATTGTAGTTATATTAATCATATAAAGTGGTACCTCGGATAACGACTTTAATTCGTTCTCCAAGGTTAGTCGTTATCCGAAACACGTCGTTATCCAAAATGCGGTTTCCCATAGGAATGAATGGGAAACCTATTAATCCGTTCCGGAGCCTAGGAAAAAGGCACAGTTTTTTGCTCAAAACTCTTTATAAAGTGCATTTTAAAGGTACAGATGCATGCTGGAAATTCGTTATCCGAGGCAACCCATAGGGAAAATTCATTATCCGAGGCAGCCTATAGGAAAATTCGTTATCCGAGGCAGCCCATAGAGAAAATTCATTATCTGAGGCAGACCTATACCTAGAATTGCGATTCGTTATCTGAGGCAGCCCATAGGGAAAATTTGTTATCAGAGGCAGTCCTATACCCGGAAATTTGCAGTCGTTATCCAAAAAATTCCTTATCCGGGGCAGTCCTTATCCGAAGTACCACTGTATAACAGAACGCGGAAGCATCCATTTTGCAAATAAACAAAATCAAAGTTCCGTATCAAGCCAGTCCCTCTTTCAGCCACATTTTTAAGCCATAGATTTATGTGCAAGATTTCAATCTGTCTGTCAGATATGATGTTACAAGGAGGAGAGGAGAGAAAAGAAAAGAAAAGAAAGTTCTTAAGTTCCAAGGCTACCATCCTATCCCATTTGAAATGGTGGTTTAGCACACATGTGGTTTTACCCGTTTTTGGTACTAATTTTTGTGAACCACCCAAAGAGCTTCCGTTTGACAAAAAAAGTGCAGAAAATAAATAAAACTGACATAGGATTAAAATTTTGCTTCCTCTTTTGTTAAAACAGCTAAGTTTAATGCATGCCTGGAGGTGTGGTTCCCATCCCATAGAATGATAGAATTTCAGTTAGATTTGAAACCAAAGCTGGGTAAAGCAGGCATGAACAGTAATGCAGATCACGTTGCCACCTGTTGCCTGTATAGCAGCCCCTCAAAAGTCTGCTGCCAAACTGGCTGCAGATAATCCCACTTGTAAACAAGGTGCATGGGGATGGTGCAGCTTGTTTTAGAAAATACAATGACTTTTGTCACCGCAGTGAATTTAGCAGCAGCAGAAGGTCGCCCAAAAGTCCCTGTGGTATGGTTAAATGTAAGAATTGTTGTTGGGACAGCACACTCATGGAAGAAGGCTGTGGGAAAGAAAACTACAATTCTGCAAAGTTACTTTTTTAAAGCTTACATCTCCCAGATTCACTTAGCAGAAATCTAATGTAGTTCTAGTTCTAAGGTAAATTCTCCAAGCTTTTAAAAATGCCCATTGTGGGGAAATGGTGTCTGCTGGCAGCCCACCCAAAATAATGTGATCATGTGGCTGTGGAACTTTCCCCTTGCCACTTTCTGCGTAAAACTAACCCATTCTTTTTGTGGCCTATATAAAATAAGGGAGTGCCCGTCTTAGGTTCACCTGTTCATCGTTGCTTATTCTGTAAGTGGGGAAAGAACCATGTTTGCACTTATGTGCCCTCTACTCCATTTATGGGAAGATTTGCATGGCATTTTAAAATTCAAGCACTTCAGAGGGTACAATCTCAGTGCCTTTCAGAACTTGAGAGCAAATTCGTAAGTATTGCTAAACTATCTCCTTACCACCTGCCGTATGCTGTGGTGAAGGATATGTATGAAACTATGTAGGATACGTATTAATATTAGGGAGAGGTTGAGCTAGGGCGGAGCATCTGTGTTGGAGGTATGCTAGAACCCACCCTTGTATAATTTCAGTTAATACTCATGGTCATTATAGTCAATATGCCTTCAGAAGAATGGGATACATTAAATATGTTGATTAAACAGTTAGGATTTAGTAATCACTTTGAACATATAATACTGTACAACAATTATATTCACAAAATACAGCAAGAACTTTAGTTAATGATGGAATAACCACAAAGGATTTCTTAGGCCAAGGAATAAGAAAAAGATGCCCATTGTTCTAGTTTTATTTCCATTGGTAATAGTGGTGTTAGAAAATGTAATCAGAGAAGACAAAGAAGTAAAGAGAATAGGAAAGAGGGAGAAAAAGAAGGTGATAAAGAATTGACAAGAACTTTGGGTAATAATTTGAGGACAGGTTAGTTTGGCTTGTCTCTTGAAATCAGATTGGGGTTTTTTTAGGCTGCACAGTTAATAATAGGATGGAGGGTTTTTTGTGTTTTTCTTTGTTAGGAGTGATAATTTGTTCTCCAAATTATGTAGCAGAAAAATATTGTAATAAAAGTTGTTTTTCTAAATTTCTTTGCAATTAACACCAGGTGGATTTGAATGAAGAAGAAACTATTCTAATTATCCGTCGTTTGCACAAAGTGTTGCGTCCTTTCCTGCTAAGAAGGTTAAAGAAGGAAGTGGAAGCACAGTTGCCTGAAAAGGTAACACATGGGAGACCTATGATAGTCCCGCTCTTACTGGAATCTCTTTAACCAGTGGAATATTGGATCTTGTCTGTCAGTCTATGTTCTATGGATGGGAAGGGTACAATATATTACCAGTACAATATATTACCATACTGATCTTTGCCTTGAAAGGAAAGTGTCACAGCAGCAAGTTAGGTTATAATTCCTGAAAGACTTGAGTGCTTCAGATGTTACTTTTGATTGCCCATGCTGAAGTTTATAGTTGATCTGCTGTGTAATCTGTACATAGCATCCATCTAAGGTTATGATGCCCCATTTTGAAAACAGACCTGGGATCTCTTACAAAATGTTGACCACTGAACTGCTGTAGCCCCCACCCACCATATCCACTGGGAATTAATTCCAGCCCCCCACCCCCATGGATACTGAATACCATGGATGGATAGTAAATGTTCTGTATCAGTGGTGGCAAACCTTCGGCACTCCAGATGTTTTATCATGTTTTATGCTGTAAATCCCCAGAGTCTGTCTGTCTGTCTGTCTGTCAGTCTGTCTGTCTGTCTTATGTATGTATGGATGGATGGATGGATGGATGGATGGATGGATGAATGGATGGATGTCTTGGACAACAACTCCCACAGTCCTTTGTCATTGGCAATACAGGCTTGGAATTACAGGAGTTGTGGTCCAAAACATCTGGAGTGCCGAAGGTTAGCCACCACTGCTCTATATATAGTATAGTAAAAGGAAAAATCATGAAACATTATTTTCACATTTTAGCAGAACTGGCCACAAGAGGACAACAGAGACCATTTTATGTATTCTTCACTTAACAAATATTCATAGCATTGCTCTTTTTTCCCCCCGGATTGTTTTCTTTTAATATTTTCAGACCGTAGATAGATGAACAGTGGCTAAGGGGGATTTACTGCACATTCTCATGATTCTGTCCGATGAAAAGTAAATAACTGGCCCTTGGCTTCTGTGTTTAGCAAAACGAGAGGAAGCTGAGATGAGCCATTTGACTAAGACCATGTAGAAGTACCCCTTGACTTGGCAGCTCCTCCCAGCATATATATTCAGGGAATACCTGACCAGGTCAAGACTCTTTACCACCTGCAAATGTACGGTAACTGTAACAGGGAGGAGCTGTTTTCAAACCATGTTCTTTGTCTAGACCTAAGCCAGTGGTGGTGAACTTTCAACACTCCAGATATTTTGTACCATGACTCTCAGAGTCCTTTGTCATTGTCAGTCTGGGCTTGTAATTCTGGGAGTTGTGGTCCAAAACATCTGCAACACCAAAGGTTCACCACCACTGCCCTAAGTGATGTTCTCTGACTAAATGTCTTTTTAGGATGCTTTAATACAGGTCTGAAGGTTGTGAAGGCACTGAAACCAGCACTTGCCAGGGCTGCAATTTATTTGGATGCATTTTGCATTTTGACAACAGTCGTCGAGTGTCATGAATGACTGTGGGTGTGTTGTTTTTTTCCTGTTCACAACAGGTAGAATATGTGATTAAGTGTGACATGTCTGCATTGCAAAGGGTACTGTATAGACATATGCAAGCCAAGGGGGTGCTGCTTACAGATGGATCGGAGAAGGATAAAAAGGTTTGGATACTTCACACTTGCTGCTCTGGTGCAACAGGGGTGGGCGTCATAGGGTTTGGTCTGCTCCCTAAATATTTTGTGCCCTTTATACAGGCGCTGGTGACACAGTTTATGGGTGTGTGAGAAAAGGGGCAGCTCTGCTGCAACGTATCTTCTTTTCTCACAAGTCTCATGTAGATACAGGGAAGGTCTTGGGAAGGCGCAGTCTCACACCATCAAGGTCTTTCTTCTGGGTCTTTTAGACTGGGTAACGCTGTCACACAAGAAGGCCTCCCCATGTGGAAATCTCCAAATAGCAGATATGTAGGTGTCTCCTCAAAAGGGCTGTAAGCCAGACCAGTTACAGTTTTTGAAGGAAAACCTTCAAATAAGGTCAGTTAGCTCACCTCAAGCTAGCTTTTAAACCAGCCCAGCCTTTCTTCATGACAGGGTTTTGAGAAGCAATATTTAAATTACTTTTCCCCAGAGTTCAACCTGTATCAGACAGGGAAACATTGTAATTGTGGTACCTACTGTTTTCCCAAAGACTGCAAAATGCACTTTTGAGATAGTCTTGCTCAAACGATGGAAGATAAATGAAAGGCTGATGCCTTGTCAACACAGTTACGTGAACAACTTTGTGCAGGCATTAACATTTACATGCCTGTTGCTTTTATATCCTTAGTTTAGTTGATGGTTTTATAATAGTGTCAGCTACTCTTCAAGTAAAAAAGCAAATGCCCTGGGAAATAAGATTTCTTGGGTCATGTGGTTTCGTTTTCAAGGTGCTGCCCGTGATCCTTGGACCAGTTATGATTTAAACCCCAGGGAGAAAATAACAGTAATGCCCCCCAAAAAAGTAGGCAGTCACGTGGAGTTGCATATATTGTTCATCCCCTCCACTGTTTTGCAAACATGGGTGCCATCCGCTTGCAGCCACCCTTGAACGGTGCTGTCTTGTTCTTGTAGGGCAAAGGAGGTACGAAAACACTCATGAACACTATTATGCAGCTGAGGAAGATCTGCAACCATCCGTACATGTTTCAGCACATAGAGGTAAACAAGGGAAAGCACGTGTGGTTAAGACTTGTTTTTCCAAGCTGCTCTATGCAATGAGTCAGTGGGATCACCTGGGGCGAACATAATGGGCTAGAAATACCATCGCGTGGATTCATTGTTCTGCAGAGTTATGTGGGTACAGCCTGCCTTATCGATGTTAGGCTAGCCAGTCGTTACTTTTAAACCACGTCCTCACATTATACTACCTCCTGGGACCCCTCCGCCCAGGCTTTCATTGAACAGTTTTATGGAGATTGTCACAGGCACCATCAGGTGTCTTTCTTTTGGGGGGAAATGGAGTGTTAGGAGTGTTTGGGCAGAAGGATTCAGTGGTCAGAAGCAGCTCATTTCTTCATGGAGTAAGCCCTTGTTTCAGCTGGTAGTTTTAGAGTTCTTTGCAGGGATGGGAGGGAGCCCTGACTCGTACATCTCTTTCATTACTCAGGAGAAAAGATGGGATTCAATCATGATTGAGTGTGGCAATATGAAATCATGAACACTTAAATTAACAGTGTGTCTTTTCTTATTCTTCAGAAAAAGAGTCATAGCTTGCCTGCCTGAAAACATTTTAAATCAAAATGTTGGTTCCTTTGTATTATATCTTCACGGATGAACTTTTAAATGGTTGAACACAACTTGTTACATCCGCTGCCTTATGTACAGAGCAGCTTATTCAGGGAAACAACCATTTAAAACGTTGCCTAGCCCATGAAGCGGTTTCTGAAATTACGTTTGGTTCGGTTTCTTCACTCTTCTGTTGGTTTGTCATATGTTTTGTAATTTTTTTTTTAACTTTATTTTACAGGAATCCTTTTCTGAACACTTAGGCTTTACTGGAGGTATCGTGCAAGGGTAAGCTGGCCATTTCAAAGCATTTGGAGGGTATAAGCAGTTAATTCAAATGTCTCTGCAATAAGACAATAATGAGTATATGAGTATTAAGACTCCCCACCCCACCCCCGAAAATTCTATTTCTTTGTGTCCACCACGCCCAGATTTTCACTGCTGTCTGTAGAGTTCACAGCAAAGAGAACCAAGGGGCCTCGTCTTTACCTTGGTCAGACATTACGACCATGTACAGGACTTGAGCCGTTGTGACCAGTAGATAATAGATTGGTGTGGAAAGGAGCCTCTGGATGTTGAAAATAACTATGCCAGAAGGAAACACTTGTGCTTCTCCTCATGTACAATCCAGGCTTGACCTGTACCGGGCTTCAGGGAAATTTGAACTCCTGGATCGGATTCTTCCCAAGTTGCGAGCTACCAATCACAAAGTGCTGCTGTTCTGTCAGATGACCTCCCTCATGACCATAATGGAAGACTATTTTGCTTACCGTGGCTTCAAATACCTCAGACTAGATGGTGAGTTTGGTATTAGGACTCTTAAACCATCTATTTGTTTTGCTTTATGATGTACCTGCTCAAGGCCTGATGTATAAATAGATCAATGGTTCCCAGTGTTGGGTAGCCTGGGTGTTCTTGGACTGCAACTCCCAGAAACCTCAGCCAAGACAGCAAGTGGTGAAGGCTTCTACACCCCAAGAATACCTAAATTATTCTAGGTTGGAAACTTCTGTAAGAGATTATCAATCCAGCATATGGCTTTAAGCAGCCCCTGTTTCTCTTTACTCAGGCTGAGTGGCACACAGAATGTACAAGTGGAAGCTAGTGAGTTTGATTCCTTGTGGTGGATTGTAGCATAAATGTTTACAAAGTGCCCTTGGCCCTTGTATGTTTAGGATGCGGCCTTGCATGCACATATACCTAGGATAACCCTCATGTTAGCCATGCTGGTATCCAACTAGATCAGTTGTTTACATGCCTTGTGTCAGAGTCCTTCACACCTTCCTTCCTCATAAAATCTTTGATCTCCAAGCTATTCCCCTGAAGATCAGGGATGGAGAAAAGTGAGAAAGCCCAGGGGAAACAAACGTGTGACTGTCTGGGAAAGACCAAAAAGTCCTGTCTCGAAATAGACTAACTGTGATGCTGCATGTCCAGCAAGGTCGTGATAAGGGTGGGTTCTTCTGATTCCAGTCATGTGGTTCCTAATTTCCTAATAGTGTTTGGCATGCATTTACAAGATTTCTCCTGTTGTTCCTCGCATTGACGTTAGTGCTGAAGATTTGGTACTGCAAGTTTAGATAGAATTTAGGTGTTCGGGGGGGTGTCTTTACCTAACGATCCCATCTGTCAGTGTGGCACAAGCGACGTAAATTGCAGCAGCAATGGCAATAAATCTGAACGACTTGTAGATTGGTGGCTGCTAACTCGGGCAGATTTGATTCATTCTCTTCCTTATGTGCGGCAAAGGGGTTTGAGAGAATGTAATTTTTCAGATAACCTGCCTGTAAAGCCGTGGAAGTCTTTTAGAGGCTTTTTGCATAATATGATGGGACACTCTCAAAGGGTGGGTATGCCAAATCAACTTTTTGGGGGCTTGTGACATTCGTTTGGGAGATGTTCAAGGTGTACTGTTGTCTCATTGAACAGAACACATAGAACTATCCCATTATCATTTATAATTGCAGCATTACAGTTTAAGAATATAACATTTAAAAAAAATAGCACCCAATGCAACAGGGAGTTTATCTCTAATATTCTCATAGATCAGGCCTGCCCAACAGGTCGATCGCGGGCGACCAGTCGCCTGCGGCACCTTCAGGGGTTGCCTGCCTGGTCCCTGCTGGAGCCACCGCCACCATTGCCGTCGCCACCACCACTGCCATCGTTGCCGTGCCTGACCCTGCCCCCACCGCCGCCCCCACTGCCATCATCGCCGCCCCTGACCCCGTCCCCACCGCTGCTCCTGCTGCCATCGCCCGCTGTCGCCCCCGGAACCGTTGCCATTGCTGCTGCCACCACCACCACCCACTGCCCCTATCACCCCCACCACCATCATCACCGCCCGTGACCCTACTGCCACCACCACCATCGTCACGACCCCTGACCCGCTGACCCCCGAGCCACCGCTATGATTTTTGCGCGCACGCACCACAGCGACTGCGGGGGTGGCTACGAAAGCCGCATGTAGGCCTCAGGCTGTCCAAAGTTGGACAGCCCTGTTTTTGGACAGCCCTGTCATAGATACATTGTTCTCTGACAAGATTGTTTCTGCACATCCTCATTGTATTTGTTGTTCTTTTCAAGTAGGTTGGCATTTCATTGTCCAATTTTTATGTTTTCTTCTTTGCTTGTGACGGAGTATATTTCCTAATTAATGACACAGGCCCCCCTCTCATGTTATTTTACCCCCTAAGATTGTTTTCAAGGAAAGATGAAGAATAGTTGTTGTAAGCATTTACAGAATACAGTATCAGATGGTGAAGACCATAATGTCTGAAGTATCTAATACGGTCCACATCTGCGTCATAATTTGGTGGCCATGTGAGTCCTTCACTGGGTCAGAATTGAAGGTCAGGATTTCAAGGCCAGGGAAATCTGGGTTTCAAATTCCTGCTCAGCCATGGTAACTCACCAGTTTTTAGCACTACTAAAAACACTTGTTATCAATGAGCCTTGTGGTGCAGTGTTTAAGTGCCTGTACTGCAGATAAAACTGCTCACGACCTGGGGTTCAATCCCAGGTAGCCAGTTCACGGTTGACTCAGCCTTCCATCCTTCCGAGGTCGGTAGAATGAGTACCCAGCTTGCTGGGGTGGGGGGCAATGTGTAGCCTGCATACTGTAATTAAAACTGTAAACCACCCAGAGACTACTTGAAGTGGTAGGGGGTGGTATATAAGCAGAATACTTTGCTTTGTTTTGCTTTATATATCCCTCGTACCTTGGAAACTATGCAGTAGTGCCAAGAATTGGAACTGAGCTAACAGCAACTATTTCCAGAAATTAAAAGCTTCCTCTTCTGTCCTGCAGATTCCAGCGTCTTTTTTATGGGCTCCCCAAGCCTTGGGGGATGAGAGTTGTGTGGATATTATTTTATTTCTCAAAAACAGCCACAGCAGATGGGATCCTCAGCTTTATGTGGCATGCATTGTGTGGCAGGATTTCAGCCAGTGTAAAATACTTACCCTTCAAGGACAAATGCTCTACTCTTCCACAGTTTGAGAGTTCCCTAACATAGTGTCAGTTCTGTTCAGAGGAAACTATTTGTAGCAGATGAGGTAACCCTCTCTTCTCTTGACTTTTAAAGGGACCACTAAAGCGGAAGACCGTGGCATGCTGCTGAAAACCTTCAATGAGCCAGGCTCAGAATACTTTATTTTTTTGCTAAGCACCCGAGCTGGAGGTCTGGGACTGAATCTCCAATCTGCTGATACTGTCATAATTTTTGACAGTGACTGGAACCCTCACCAGGTAAACAAACAGATAGGTCGCCGAGCTTTAGAGAGAAAGATGTTGAAGCAGAGTGTCAGGGTAGGCTTAAATGGGGTTGTTAACGACAAAATCTTAGTACTCCTAGGATCTGCTATATTAAAACAAAACAACAACAAAAAAGAACTGTTTTAGCTGCATTGCTGTGATTGATCCACAGTAGTTCTAGATTAATTTCTCACTAAGAAGTCCTAGACTGCAAAGCTTTCCAGCTGTTTGCAACCCACCAGCTTAACCCTGTAAGATGATTTTGCCATTGATACATGAATGTGTTTGATATGTCGTTCCCCAACATATCAAAGGTGTGATGGTATTAGAAACCATGTGCAATATGCTAACTGCCTGCCTGCTTTGTTTCAACCACAATTGTTTGGATTTCTACTTAGCTACTTTCTTAATAGTCCTTTATAGTTGGATTGTTACACATAAGAACATAGAACATAGCAGCCTTGCTGGAACAGGCCACAGCCCATCCTGTCCAGCATTCTGTCTCACACATTGGCTTACCATTTGCTCCAGGGTATTCCCAAGCAGATGTCTTCACCTGCTTACGATTCCCTGCAAGTGGCATTGAGAGAGATCCTGACATGACATGTGGCAATTAAAACAGCTTGCTATTGTCTTCACAGAGCGGCTCAGTTGTATGATGGCTTGCAACTACGGCATTGCTATCATACAACTATATGGAATTAGATTAATAAGTAGATCCTTAAACACACATTGGAATAAGGGGTGGTCTCTGGCTCTAAAAATCGTGAAGTCTCCTGGTATAGAAGTATTTCATCTGTAAACCCCACAGAGCCAGTTATCATTTCTTTTCTGAATTCATATGATTCTAAGCCTAGGATAGTTTCTAAAGCCATGGTGTATGTCCAGTGTTAATCCATCCTAAGGCACTGGATCAATGTGCCTTGAATCCTTTCATTGTGCCATAATGAAATGTAAAAAGAAGAAGCCAGGCCAAATTGCTTTCTGAAAAGTGGGAGGGCCCTTGTCTTGTCCCTCCAGGACCTGCAAGCGCAGGATCGAGCCCACCGCATTGGGCAGCAAAATGAAGTGCGCGTGCTGCGCCTCTGCACCGTCAACAGCGTGGAAGAGAAGATCCTGGCGGCAGCCAAGTACAAGCTGAACGTAGACCAGAAGGTGATCCAAGCGGGCATGTTTGACCAGAAGTCCTCCAGCCACGAAAGGAGAGCTTTCCTCCAGGCTATTTTGGAGCACGAGGAGCAAGATGAGGTAAGGGGCAGCGGCGGGTTCGCCGATGCCGCCAAACCGCTTGACCGCGAGTGGCTGGAATGTCTTGTCTCGCTCCCTGCTCTGTGTGATCGTGAGGCCAAGGGACTGTGGGCTGGAAGGAAATGGCATGAACCCTTGTTGTCCTAGGAAGTGAATCTTGAGTGTCAGTGAAAGGTGCTGGGTTCACAGCCCTGGAGACTGAAGTCCTCTGTCTATCCACAGACCAGATACAGCACAGGCAGCGGCAGTGGCAGCGCAAGCTTTCCCCACACTGCCTCCACCCTGTGCCTCAACTCCGACTTGGAGGAGCCACCTTTAAAGGTGAGAGGGGTAATTCAGTCGCTGTGCCCGCCCAAAGCCTTGAGTCTCACTGTTTAAGATGGTCAGCAAGGTTGCCAGCTTGGATAGTGAGCATCTGCCATGTGGATCCCTGTCCACTGAGACCACCTAACTCACTTTCACATGTGTCACCAAAATCAAACGTGAGACAATGAAACCACATTTGATCTAGAACCCAAGCACACAAGCCAACCGATTGTCTCTCGAGACACACACACACACACACACACACACACACACACACATGCACACACACATTAAAATAGCAGCATTTTGGAATCTTACAGGAGGAAGATGAAGTACCTGATGACGAAACCGTCAACCAGATGATTGCTCGGCACGAAGAAGAATTTGACCTTTTTATGGTGAGAATGCTTCTTGTATGTCCAACAGGTCAGCTTTATTTTCCTGGATTCCGCTTTACATTAAGGAATTCTTAAGGAGTGTTGAGTGAAAACATGATTCCGCGTCTGAAACTCAGAGCGAGATGACTCCTGCCAGGAGAAGAAAGTGTCAGGGTGTGTGCATGCACGTGTGAATGCCTGTGCAAGTGAGAAGGAGGAAGAAGATAGGGAGGGGAGACCTGGCCAGATTTCACCTTGGTCTTCCCTTGACAGGAAGGCTTTTGAGTTTGTTCATCAGGCTTCCTGTGGCTTAGAGCCAGGCATCTCACGAGCAACTAAGCAGGAAGCACGCAGCTTCACGCAAACCTCACATGTTCATTAGAATCTGCACCCAGAGAAAGGTTTGCTACAGATCTGTAATGTTTGGGAGGTATGGCCTCTTGACCTGGGCCTTCCATTGTGAAGAGGAAGGTTGAGAGGGGAGGAATCAGCCGAGCGGAAACAACCAGACAGAACTCAATAGAGTTGCAAGATTAAATAAGCTTCTTGAGCAAGATTTCTTATATGTTTTTTTAACTTAGATATGTAAACTAATTTCTTTTTGTATGACTTTGGGCAGATAATGACCTGCAAGTTATGAGGTCCCCAGATGTTCCTGGACTGCAACTCCCAGAAATCCCTTCCAGCAAAGCAAGTGGTGGAGGCTTCTGGGAGCTGCAGTCCAGGAACATCTGGGGACCCACAGGTTGAGAACCACTGGTCTAGACTAAATCCATTACTTTGATGGCTCTGACGTCTTCCCTGCTAGTTGTAGACACTTTTCTCATTCCTTCACATAATCTGACACTTGCCTGATGGAAGGGGAAGGGTCCCATTTTCTCTCCTGTTTCCCTTTGTTTCCCCTTACCAATGACCACAGTTCCAGAACACTGGAAGGGAAGTTAGTAAAAGAGGAGTGGGGAGGAGAGGGAGACTCCCCTGAGCCTCCAGACTCTGGAAACCTATGATTATCAGAGCAGCCATGGATGATCAGAGGAAGGGAGATGAGGACACATGGAGGGGAGGAGATTCATCCTCCTTTAATTAATTGTTGCTGCACATACTGGGGGAAAGTGGTGGTGGGGGTTGCAGATAATATCTATAGCCTTATTTTTATAAGGTATGAATGTGTGTACAGTAATGTCTATAATCCTAAACTTTGCGGTAATGCTGTTCAATTTGAGCTTGTCTCAGTTCTGATTAGTGTTCTTAAGTAGGGCAGAGTTTTTACAGGCTATATTCTTTTACTTAAATGTATGCACTTCCAGTAACTTTCCTCTCTTCTGGGCTTCAAATATTCTCAACCTGGAAATAAGTGTCATTAATATCAAGAAGACTTCTTCCCTAGGCGTTTAAGTGGCCCTAATTTCTAACATCATAGGTTTGAGACTCTGACCATCTTAAGTTATAGCGAGCAGAGCCAATCTCAGGAATTATGGAGAATATATAGTCATATTTGGAGGACTACAACCAATTGCCGATCACTGCCTGCGGGGCCACCTTCCTCATGGATGCCAATTCTTTTTGAATCACTTATAAGAAATGGCCTCCAGTGGTAGAAGGAGATCCCATGATAGTGCTTCCCCCGTCCCTGCTCTAGAGCAGCGATTCTCAATTTAGTTTTGGAGGCAGCCAAAAATACAATATGAGGGCGATACAGTCCAAACCAGGTCTGTCTGGCTCGTATAACGAACCTTATCAGGCAGTTAGTGATGTTTGTGGAATGTATGCTCTAAGCAGTCTGGGGAGGTCTGCAACATTCTACCCCATCTCATACATTTTCACAAGATAGGAGAGATTCTTGGGGAATTCACAGCTTTTTTTCTGCTCTATCCTAGCATGCATAGAAATCATTGAGCGCCAAAGATACATATTATATTTTTGCTTCCCAGCCATGCATTTTAATTGTTCTGTGCTGATACTTTGCAATTTTTCAAGTTCCGTGATTTGTTGCTGTAGAGCAGGAATTGGCAACTCCCAAGAATTGGACAGGGTGCTCCACCGATATACTGTATCTGAATGCTGCATTCCCCCTCAAAAAGATGAATCAGTGCACTCCCCACAAACCTGTGGGAGGTGTAATTGGTCTGTTTTCATCCCTCCCCAGACCTGTTTTAGTCCCAGCAAGGTTTTCCCAGAGTGACTTGAGGTCACAGCTGGTTTTGAGGAAAGGTGATCCAGCCTCTTCTGAAATAGGCTGAGGAGACCAAAAGTAGTCTGAAGTGTAGCTGTCAAATATTTCCTAGAAGTTCCTGGTCCCTTTCATTTAGTGCTACCCGACCAGCCTCCTCTGTAACCCACCCCCCATCTTGAATGCTTTCCCCCATTTCCCCCCTTATCTCTTGGGGATTATTTTGCTCATCCCTGCTGTTAATTTAGAGGGAGATACCACAACTCTAGACAGTTATATTTCTAAATGGCAGAGCCATTTAGAAATCAAAATGGATGTTCAGGTCCTCTTTGGTGCCTTCACCACCAGCCATTATTGTTCTTACAGCGCATGGACTTGGATCGCAGGCGAGAAGAGGCCCGCAATCCAAAGCGAAAGCCACGTCTAATGGAAGAGGATGAGTTGCCCTCTTGGATCATTAAAGATGATGCTGAAGTGGAAAGACTAACGTGCGAAGAAGAAGAAGAAAAGATGTTTGGCCGAGGTTCTCGCCACCGTAAAGAAGTGGACTATAGTGACTCGCTGACTGAGAAGCAGTGGCTCAAGGTATACATGGTACAGCATCGTTCTCCAATGATTTTCTAAAATTTTATTTCTAACTGTGTCTGTGCTGTCCGTCTGTGTGTCTGAATGTTGAGGAAATACCCAATAACGGAAGTTTCGATGGTCATGTGAGTTTGTGCAGACTTTTAGTTTGGTTTTTTTTTTACGAGGGATAGTCACAGGCACAATGCGGTAATACGGTCACCAAAGAAGTATTATATCAATACAAAACTGATGATCTAATCTCTTCTATTTTAAAGTCAGTGGCCTTTAAAAAAATGTAGGTCTGACTTGCACCATTCAAGACTTCTGTTGGGCATTGCCACCTCAACTGTGTGGAACCGTGTTGCTAAACTGAAATTCAATTGATCTCCTTGACAGATGTTAAACGTTTCAGGTGCAGAAAGTCTACTTTGCTGTGCAGCTGTCTACTTTGCTGCTCTTCTTGCTGTCCTAGCAAACTTTTCATCTTGCTTGTTGCTGGGCGGTGGTCCCAAGACTGGGTGCTCTCCTTCCCTGGCCAGTAGGAGGCAGCCTTTGCAGGGCTGGAAATGTCACCAGTTTTGTCTCGGTGACACAGGTAGAGAAAGGGCCCAGGCTTAGTTAGTGGTCAGTTGCTGGAGGAGATGAGAACACTATCATGTGCAAAGCAAAATGTTTACTTGGATAGAGGAGATGGCATCGTGATTTGAGATGAAGAATGGCATGGAAGGAGGAGGAGAGGTGTGTGGCCTCTGCCCAGGCTTCCCAAAGATTTTGCTTCAAATCGGATACACAAGCCTAGAACCGGAAGACCCTGTTGTGCAGAGTTCTTCACACAACAAGGGCATTTCAGGTTAGACATTTCCATGGGCCCAAAGCCAGACAAGCTGTTCTATTCACAGTCGCAGGCTGTTCCTCTTACCATGGCGTGAAACTACATATCTTACAAGTCACTTTCAAGTTGCCACTTGCCTCCTGCGCTCGAAACAAACTCTTTGGGACAAGAAATGTAGCTCTGTGAGGCAGCACACCTTCTGAATGTGAAAGGACTCAAGTTCCTTTGAACTGAAGGAGCATGGGTGGAACACAGGCCAGGGAGTCCTTCTGCCTGAGACACTGATGCCACTGAGGATAGAAAATGAGACTAGAAAATACCTGACTTGATTTAGAGCAGATTGTAGTACTAGGAGCTGCTTTTTGACTCGGCCACTTCACTCTGGACGTTTCAGCTAGATACTGACATAATTGATTATGACGTGAGGCATTAGGACATTCACAAACTCTCTAAAAATGCCGAGTCTGGTTAATAAGTAAAATATCTTCAACAACTGAGATAAGACCCAAAATGGATTCAACAGCTGCAAGCAGTTTGGTCTTCTGTCATCAACCAGTGCATTGCGATCATGGTCAAAATTTGGGCTTTAAATCAGTTAAAAATTATGCTGGAGATATTTCCAGCATCTTGATGCTTTAGATTTAGGTTTTTATGCTGTTCAGAAGAGAATTTCTGGCACTGCTAAAGTCCCATCAAAATACTGTAGTCACCTTGTTCTATTGGTAAAGACCAGATAGTCTTTAGTAGTCCTTCAAGATGGCAGTAGGTGAATTAATGCCATTCTCCTTAAATCCTTTAAATTTTATGTGCTGTCAGGCTGGAGACACATTGTCTGCCACATTAAAATATTATGTTCACTTACAGAATCTCTGGATGTGCAACCTAACTGCTTTTAGAGAGAGTAGTAAGATATTAAAACATGTGCTTTGCCAGGCCATCCCTTTGTGAAATTACAATGAAATTGCATATCTGTCTGTAACTGAGGAAATATATGACCAAAATGTGTGGTGTTACCTCAGTGTTACCTACCAGTAAGCAGATAAACAGTTATAGATTGCTCTTAATAATAATAAATAATAAAATATCCATCAAGTCAATTCTGATTTATAGCAACCCTGTTCCAGGGTTTTCTAGGTGGAGAATACACAGAAGTGGTGGACCATTCCTTTCTTGTGGGGGACACCCTGGGACTGTGCAGCTTCCCCAGGGCCATACAGGTTGGCTCTTCTCCCAGAAGACACAGTGGGGAATCAAACTCCCAACCTCTGGCTTTAAGCCACTTAGCTACCCAGCCAGTGCCAACTTACAACGGAGAGAGAGCATCAGTATACACAGGGTGCTGATGATTTCAACAGGCTTCTGCCTTTCAGGCATGCCAGATGCGAACTGCCGTTGTCTACCCACTAGAAGGATGTTTTCAAGGCGTGTTTTAGAAACTTTGCTTTTCTGAACTTTGCCAGAAACTGCCTATGTGTTGGTTCGTTTTTAGTTCATGTTACCTACCACCCCGGCCACCCGGCCACTGTCTAGCAGCTGGTGGATAATAACAAATTCTTTTAATTGTAAATATTGTTTCTACTTGTTTAATAAGCAGTAACCTAGGAATGCATAAATTTTGCAGTGGCCAGTTGATTGTGCAATGTGCTTCTTGTATGGGATACACCTTTGGTAGGCTAGGAATGGCTGGTACTTAGTCTATAAAGAGGTGGAGAGATTTCTGAGTGCAGTGCAAAAACATTTTCTTCAACATATGCCCCCTGGTGGCTGGCAAGGGATGTGCCCTGTTTTCTGGACCACTACCTTTCTAACACATAAAAATAAAGGTAAGACCAAATTTTCTGTTTTACACCATGCTTGAAAGAGGCAGAGAGGAAACAGCCCTGGCTTTTTGCTTCTACATGAACTGTTTCTGTAGTTGAGCATGTTGTCAAAGGATAAGAGAAATTGTATGGAGAGTCCAGGGAAAATCAGGAAATTCTTTGTGGTCCTCAAGAGTACACAAATCTTGAATAGGTGATCCTTTTACTTTAGATCACTTTAAAACAACAATCAGTAAGCTTTTGTGTATTAAATCCCATTTCTTCAGGCTTACGCACCAATATTTATGGATAGTGCAATGGATAGTGCAATAAACATTTCAATATGGCAGATGTCTGTGCCAGGTCTGCCTGAGGTGAATTCAAACCAAGAGTATCTGGTATATCAAAAATAAAATGAAACAATGGAATAAGAAAAAAATAGAATGACCTGCCAAACAGAACCTCCTGCTCCTTTTATAGCCCATTCTTTCTTTGCTTCTTTTAGGAGATATCATGTAAGCTCATTTTTATCCTTAAAATTTTAGTATTAGCTGGATTCATTGCAGGAAGGCATAGACCGGTTCCTTCATCAGCTTTTGTAGGACTTCTCAGTGGGCTAGGTTTGATGGAAAAGATGGTGAGCCCGAAAAACACCAGTATGAAGCCATTGTCCCTGCTGCTAAAAGAGCAGGGCCCGTGAGTGCTGAAGATAAGAGGACTACAGAGAAAACACTTTCTGATGGCTCAGGTGCAAGCCCCAACCCCCTGTGCAATCTGTCTATTTTGCTACGGCCACCAACTGAACAGCTGCGGTAGCAGCAAACTGAAAACAGTCACGTGGTAGTGAGAAAAGCACTACTCTCTCACATGCCTGTATGTGTGTCCTCTCAACAATTGTTTTCTGTTTTCATACATGTGGAATTAAATCAATTAGTTTCTAAGTTAGCCTTCCCAAAATTGTGCCTTTCAGACATTTTGGCCCACAGTACCCATTCTCCCTGTCTAACATGGCGATAATGTGGGCATGGTAGCCCAACCATTCGAGACAAGATTGGCTTGGGAAATGCAGCTCTAAGGGCTTCAGTTCTTTGCGTCTGTAAAATGGTATTGGTAGAAGTGGCTTCCCATTGGCTGATCATTCTCTGCTCTGGCAGGCTCTCTTTTGCCCAAATGGCAACTGGAGTCACACTACCAGTTGTATATTTTAAAAAAGTGGATGAAAAACAAGATGCAGTTGCCCTTACGAGTGTGTGAAACCTGAATGGGATTTTGACTCTTATGGGAAGCTTTGGCTTGGGTCCTTTTGGGGAGAAAGGTGGGATAGAAATATTTGTAATTAATTATTTAATTGACTGGTGGAAGTGATGTAGCCTGAACTTGATGCTGCAGGAAAGATGCATCGGGTTTTCTAGCCCTGGGAAGAAACATGAAGCTAAATCCATTCGTTGATTGTAGACATACCTGCTCCATGGAGCGCTTTGGAAACTTAGAGATGACTTCCTCAAATTTTGTGTTATAAATACGGGCTCTTCTTAGTTAGGCAGGAACCTTTGCTTCATGGGCTTTCCTTTGTTGGGCCTCCTTGCCCTGAAAGCAGTACCTGCAAGTCTTGTGGATTAATCAGTAATCTTCTTCTGTCTTTCTTGAGAGGGTCCGTGTGTTTCAGATTTTTCTATACCCCCTCTTTCTGCAGATTGTGATATGGTATCAGCAAAGGTGATTATTACACTGCTCCAGATGTTTCTGGGCTGCAGTTCTCCACGTTCCTTCCCACTCACCACCCTCAAATTATGGAACACAGAGGCACCCTGTTGAGGAATGAAGGCAAGGATTTATTTAGATTCTCCACGTGGTTCCTTGGCCAAAGGACCAGGCAGCACATGAGCAAGGCTCTATTTTGCCTGCTGTGACTTCACCAGTGATTGGCTAATGCATCGAGAATCCCACATTACCTTACAAATTACATATCTTTAAATGCAAGGCCAGCCTTCATCAATTTGTTGCCCTGGGACGTTTCACTTCTCAAACAACAAAAAAGACTGAGCTTTTCCGTGAGACTTTAGTACTCTTGTTTTAGACACATGCTTTTTGAGTACCAAGTACTTTCTACTGGAACAAGCAGCCCCTTCCGCATTTCTGAGAAGTGTCGTCCTCATCCTCCTCTTCAGTTGTATTTCTGTGCATCTTTTCCATGCTTGGAGCCACTTACACCAACATCCACAGCAGGGGGGAATGTAACAAAGTATAGCCATATCTTCAGATAATTCAGTAACAATGAAGTGCAAGTCAAATAGCCTTTTGAGCAGGAACCTGGTCAGCATGGGTTAAGACCTTCCCCTGTGAAGCCAGTGAGACATGAGCCTGAGGAAATCCATGCCCTACTGCCCTACTGAGCTATCTGCTAGGTGGTCTCTCAGGAAAGGGTATTGCACATTTTTGCCAGGATCTAGCCTAGACTTCAACCTGTGCCTGGGTTAAACCCAGGTGAGGAGTCAGAGTTGGAGATACTCTCTGTTAATGATGCCTCCTTATCCCTTACCCAGACCATTGGCTTTGGATCCCTGGGAGTATGTAAACTCTGATTGAATTTGACACCAACAAAGCCTTCTGCAAATCCATCGTTGGTGGGGTGTTCTTTGGAATTGTGGCTGGGGAGGTAAGAGATAATGGCTAGGTATCGTGGAAGCAACTTTGTGTAGAGTTACACAAGCATTCCACTACAGGGAAGCAGTGTCCTCTCTGACTTGCAGCACTGCTGTACAGGACTCTGTCCTCTCTGTGTTCGTGCCCCCGCCCCGGTGGGTTCCATCACGACCGGAACCCAAACAATTGCTGTGGCTGCGCATGGGAGGAAGAGACCTTCTTGGAACAGGGTAGAGGTGCACATGGACGTGCCCCTTAGAAGGAACCTTGCAGGGAAGAGTTAGTGGCCCCTTACAAACCCTTGTAGTTAAGTGTCCTGCTATGTTTGCAGTGCTAGTACATCTTGAAAACTTTGTATGTGGAGAATGAACCACCTGAGATACATATGCATGATATACTTGCAAAGAAGTTAGAATGTGAGATAAATAGTGCTACTGTTGGATGGATTTGTAATTGGTTGACTGATCATACCCAGAGAGTGATCATAAATGGCATCTCATCATGGAGAGATGTGGTCAGTGGGTCTGGTGCTATTCAATATCTTTATTAATGACTTGGATGAAGGAATATAGAGTAGGGTGTGGCTAATTCCCTAGAGGATTGGATAAAAATCCAAAATGACCTTGACAGGCCAAAGCTAAAGGATTAAGTTTCAACAGAGAGAAATGTAGGATCCTACACCTAGGCAGAAAAAGTGAATTGCGCAGATGTAGGTTGGGAGACATCTGCCTGGAGAATAGTACATGTGAAAGGGATCTGAGAGTCTTGGTGGACCACAAATTGAACATGAGTCAGCAGTGTGATGCAGTGGCCAAGAAAGCCAATGCGATTCTTGGTTGCATCAACAGAAGCATATTGTCTAGGTCAAGGGAAGTGATAGTACCATCTATTCTGCTCTGGTCAGACCCTAACCTGGAGTATTGTGTCCAGTTCTGTGCACCACAATTTTAAAAGGATGTTGACAACCTCAGACGGGTCCAGAGAAGGGCAACCAGGATGATTTAAGGTCTAGAAGAAATGTCTTATGCGGAGCAGTTTAGGGAGCTGGGAATGTTTAGCCTTACAAAAAACAAGTTTGTTTTCCATGGCTTTAAAGACTAGGACTTGGAGCAGTGGTTTCAAACTACAGGGAAAGAGATTCCATTGGAACATTAGGTAGAACTTCCTGATGGTTAGAGCTGTTCGGCAGTGGTATATGCTACCACGGAGGGTTGTGGAATCTCCTTCTTTTGGAGGTTTTTAAGCGGAAGCTGGATGGCCATCAGGAGTACTTTCATGAGGTCCCTGCATGGCAGGAGGTTGGACTAGATGACCCTTGCGGTCTCTTCCAACTTTTATGATTCTATGCACACTTGACCATATTTATCAAGTGAGATCAGCTGGAAAGTATCCACGCTTGACTTCATATCACATCTTTCTGATACACTGATCTCAACCTTTGTCCAATAGCCAACAAGCTGTGATTGGGAAATTTATTTATTTATTTATTTTCAGATTTATATACCGCTCCTACTTCCCAAACGAGAACTCAGGGCGGTTCACATAAAAATTAAAAAGGCTAAAACCAGGCACAATAACAAGCAGTCCAAGCAGGCAACATAAGTAGGCCGGGGCAAGAGAGAGAGAAAAAAAATATTAATACTAACTCAGGGAGATCTCTGAACTAATCAGACTTGTAAGCCACCTACCTATAGGTAGGTCTCGCTGAAGAAAATGCAGGGCGCCTGAGTTTGTATCCTTTGAAGACCTAATTGTGCTTCATGCAATTCTTTTCCTTATTTACCAAAATGTATACCTTAATAGAGGATGGTATTTCTCAGCATTATCCTGTGTCCCAGCCATCTCAGAGGAGAGATACATATTCATGCAGTGTGATGTGATGTGAGAAGTACTTCCAAGATCAAAAGATAACAAGGAGCAGCAAACACACAATCACGTATGCTGCCAATTAGGAATCTGTATGCCTAAATTCTTAGGTCCATATCTCGACTTCCCTACTGTAAAAAAAAAAAAAAAGATAGATTTTAAGGAACTTAGTGACAGGGGTTGTCTCTGCTTATGCAACCCTGTGAAGCAGTACATAAAAATGTCTCTATGCTGTGTAAGCACAGAGTTATTTCTAGAACCATGTTGGCAGGCCCTTCTCGCAAAAGCCCTCCCCAGTTTGATAATATTGCAGGCGGTGCCAAAATCACAAGTTTGCCCTGGATGCTGAATAAGTGAGACCCTTTGGCCTCACTTATTCATATTTTTGTTGTTTTTAAATGTGTGATTTAAACACACACAAAAATGTAAGGAAAGATCTGAACCAAAATCTTCTTGCTTAACTTAATCCGGCATAAGAGAAAAAGAGAACACCTCCAGTGGGGTCACCAGCAGCTGCTCAAGAGTCGCCACTTTGAGGCTAGGCCGCAGTGTTACCGTGGGCAAAATGTCCCCCCCCTACATGTCGCATAGGGGTTTTGCCCTAGCCTTTTTTTATTTGTGAGTTTTCCTACCTCTGTTATCCATGGCCTGCAGTTTGCCTGCCGTTTTAACCCTCTGTTGTCATTGAGTCTGAACCATTCATATTTACAGTCCACTGGTGGTTAGTAGCCACAGATCTCTTTGCAGCTTTGGAAGAATTTGCAACTGAGCTGGCAGGAAGGGGGAGGCGTCCCCACGCCTTGCTCTGCACACTTTCTCCACACTCCTCTGCCTGCTGGCCCTGTTTAACACGAGAAGAAAAGCTCACCGGTAAGAGAACCAGCTTTTGTTTCCCACCCTTAGAGACGGGACCGCGCGTGACCCGTGGCTCGTGGAATCCGGGACGTGTAGCACCTTTTTGGACACAGCCCGTGTAGACCTTCTACATTCCTCACTGTGGTTGATGGGTTGTGTGTGTGTGTGTGTGTGTGTGTGTGTGTGTGTGTGTGTGTGTGTGTGTGTGTGTGTGTGTGTGTGTGTGTACATCCGTGTTTTAACCATTCCTTTGTGTAGCGCATCCATGCTGGCTGTTCATTGTACCTGGCTGACTGGCCGCCACTCTCCTGTCTGCAGGCCATAGAAGAGGGCACCCTGGAGGAGATCGAAGAGGAGGTGCGGCATAAAAAGTCCTCTCGCAAACGCAAGAGGGACGTGGATGCCAGCTCCTCCGCCCCGACCACCAGCACTCGCAGCCGGGACAAAGACGATGACAGCAAAAAGCAGAAGAAGCGTGGCCGGCCTCCTGCCGAAAAGCTGTCGCCCAATCCGCCCAATCTCACCAAGAAAATGAAGAAGATCGTTGATGCTGTCATCAAATACAAAGACAGGTAACACAAGAAAGGGATTCCCCCCCCCCCCGCAACATGCATCGCCCATCCATATTTTTGCAAAGCAGAGGGGTCACTGTTTATTCTTTCCTGCCTAGTTCTGCTACAATATTACTCCAGGGTAGTGCTTCAAGGAAGCAGGAATGCAGCTTGTTGAGCCCTGATGTCTGCATCAGATACTATGAGTTGAAAGGCTACCACAAATTACAGTAGGACCGCAGTACCCGCTGGGGATTGCTTCTAGGCCTCCCCATGGATAACGAAAACCATGGATAACACAAACCCCCACCAAAACTGTTGTTTTGTGACGGAGCTTGCTTTACTGCTGTGGTTTTGTGACAGCAGCTTGCTTTGTGGCTGCTGAATTATTTATTTACATTTTTTTCCTCTGCCAACTATGGATCACTGAATCAGTGGTTAATGAATCAGTAGATACGGGGGTCCTACTGTAGTTGCATGTGATTAAACCAACTTTTCATTTAATTTCCCCCACGGTGCAGAATCCGAACTGGAAGTGTTAGACGGGTGTGTTCAGCACAGAAGCCTTTGAAGATGACAGCTTTGGGAGGGCATCTCCCGTGGCAGGAATATACTTGGGGTTTGGAACCAGAATTAACCAGATTGTTTTATTGCTTGCTCTTCTACACATTTGTGGCATTCCGGTTTAACTGCTTCTGCGGCCAAAATGGCTGCATCCATGTTCAGAACGGTAGCATCACTTAATTAAACTTAATTAAACCCCAAAGTCTTAATAAAGAGCACTGTGGTGATAGGAAAAAAATATGAAATAACTCATGATCAGTGGAATAGTGGCAATTATGGAAGTTAGAAACCAAGGAAGAATGGAATGAGGTGTCATGGCTGGAGCCGTGTCCTGAACACGCGCATGCTGCAACTTTTGACTAGAGGCCTCTGTTTACATAGTATGTGTCATCCTGAACCTGGGTGCTGATTTGTCTCTCCTTTGTTATACATAATTTACTTTATGAACGTTTTCTTAGAACAAATCTTGTAGAAGTGCAGACTCGTAATAATTGGAAGGGATCCCAAGAGCTACCTGGACCAACTCCCAGTCGGTGCAGAATAGCTGCCACTAAAGCATCCTTGACGGAGAGCCACTCAGGCTCCCTCGGAAGACCTCCAAGCGGCGTGTCCCCTATTGAGCCAGTCCATTCCTTGTTCCTCAAGTCTGCCCTACCAAAACCCCTTGATTTTCCTTTTTTATCTGTCAGGACTGCACAAGGGAAAGCAATTGGAAACATTGAGCTGATCTGTTCAAAGGGGTGGGGGGGCAAGGCAGTGTTGTTGTTGTTGTTGTTTTCTTTAATCGCTTTCCTTCTTCTTGTCTTGTAGCAGCAGTGGACGCCAGCTGAGCGAAGTCTTCATCCAACTTCCTTCCCGTAAAGAGCTTCCTGAGTACTATGAACTTATCCGTAAACCAGTGGACTTCAAGAAAATAAAGGTGATTCTTTAGCCCACAAGAAAAAAACAAGGAGGAAAAACATGCCTGTGCCAATTCCTTTGTCATGTTGCTGTTGCTCATCTTCCCATGTGACGACGGGCCACCAATTACAGCCACTGAGCATTTCTCGTTAATTGGCCCTGCAAAACAGGGGTGAAACTTAGTCCTGTTGCACCAGCCCTGCTGCTTGCTACCCACATTAAGATAAAGTGGAGGCGAGAAGCAGAGCAGCCGTAGCACTTGGAGGAATGCAGTTGACAGAGACACGGGCAAGGAGAAGAGATCAACCAGTACAGTGGATCTATTTGTTTATTTATTTATTTATTTATTTATGTTAGGGCTTATATACCGCCCGTCTTCCAAGAAGGAACTCCGGGCGGTTCACAACATAAGACAAAACAGTAACAAATTAAATACAACATCATAATGAAATAGTAAAATCAGTTTAAAACACTTAAATAAACAAAGTGGCATAAAAACAATGGCGGACAAAAAAATCCAAGGGGGGGGGAGAAATTAACATCTGCCATTGGCAAGCCCATCACTAGTCTATGCCTATTTTCTAATCACTTTGGAGGTGCTGACTGGGCCATTTTTAAAGGGGTCCAGCCGATGACAGCTCAGCAGGACACCTCTGAAAATGGTCAGGTCAACAGTTGGGGGAAACTGTGGGCTTTTAAAACTTTTTTTTTTTTTTTTGCCACCCGAAGCCCTGCGCGCCAGCTGATCGGCACTTGCGGTGGCAAAAAATAATTTTAAAAGTCCGCTGTTTCCCCCACACACGATCAGACGTGGGGAAAGCGTAGTTTTTAAAAAAAATTTTTTTTTGCCCTCCGAAGCCCCGCGTGCCAGCTGATCAGTGCTTGCTTGGGGGAGTTTTAAAAGCCTGTGGTTTCCCCCACCCAATTGGGTGTGTTTGGGGCGGGGAACCACAGGCTTATTCCCATAGGAATGCATTGTTTCAATGCATTCCTATGGGGAAACAAAACAGAATGAAATGAAAATTTGTTTCATTTCGTTTTTCTTTTATGGGTCATTTCATTTTTCGTCTCATTAGGGAACAAAACCAAAAATAAAAATAAAAAATCATTTAGTGACCATCTCTAGTGATAATGCTAATGATAGTGATAACGTATGGGGTTATAGCATTTCTCAAATACGACTGAGTTGCTTTTGACTTATGTTGCCCTCATGAATGATTGGTCACCACAATGTTCTATCAATAGCTGCCCTGCTCAGCCCTTGCCCACTCAAGGCCGTGGCTTCTCATACATGTTTTTGTTGCCATTTGCTGGTGTGTTCAACTAGTCCCAGCACTGTTCCACCACCACCACCAAGGAGTCTTGTCTTCTCATGGCAGGCCCAGAGTGCAATAGCTAAAGTTGAGTCATTTCTAAATAATAAATTTTCTAAAAAGAGAATGTCATTCTTTATATTATTTGTTGAATTTGATCTTGTTTATAGAAATGACCTGATTCAAATTGCTCATCCCTTTCCTGTCTTAGCTTATCCAGTCAGCAGTAGATTTAGTGGAACTCCTCTAGTTGGGACAAGCAACTGGATTCTGGCCCTAGTTTGCCTGTAAAGCTTTCCCTGTTGCCTGAATGCAACTTGCCGAGTAGTAGCCAACCTAGAAGAAAGGCCTAGTTTGGATTAAGACAAGTTTGCTCGTTCACATACTGATTAAAGCAGTTAGCAGTTTCTGAAATGGCCTCCCAGCAAGTGAGAAGATGGAATATAGCCATCCTACTTCCCCACTCTCAACAACTGTATCATTCATGTCTCAAGTATTTTACAAGTTCCACTCTAGTTCAGTGATCGATAAATTCCATATAATCACATGGTTAAAGCTGCATAATGGTCACTGCTATTGTTTCTACATGTCATGGCTTAGCAAATTGTAACTGTGTATTGATCATTTTGAACCATGCTTCTAACATGGCTAAGTGTCCAAAAATCTCCCCTTGGGCTCTTGAACAGTAACTGTTACATAATGAGTCATAAACTGTTTATCTACAGCAGTGATGGCGAACCTATGGCACGAGTGCCAAAGGTGGCACTCGGAGCCCTTTCTGTGGGCACCCGACATCGCCCCTTCACAGCCACCTGTATATAGGTTAAATTACTGTATTGGCACTTTGCAAAAAAATTAGTGTGCTTTGAATTGCAGTTTGGGCACTTGGTCTCTAAAAGGTTTGCCATCACTGATCTAGAGTCTGTTGTTCAAGCCAGTCTTCATGAACTTTTGCCATGTGATCCTGTGAGAAATGTAAATGATCATTTGTATATAGGAAGTAAGGATTGATGCCAGACAATCAGGCAGGGACATGCTTGTAGGTTGGGAGTCAGTTCTCCCCACACCCATTCAGGCTGTCAAATGTACCACAAATAAGTTGCATGGATAAATGTGGATAGGCAATATGTTGAGGACGAGGAACTTGAAAACCTGAAAATAAAGCTAGACAAAGCAAGCTATGTTTGTTTGGTTCTCTGTTCTCCTGCCATTCTTTATTTTTCTTTTTGCTTTTTATTGAGGCATGCTTGGCATCAGATTGTAAATAGGGTAGCTCATTTATAAACTGTTATCAAGAGCTTTTAATATTGCTGTCTTCTCTCTACGTAATTGCTGAATGATGAAGTTACAGATCCAGGCAGCTGGATGATAAGAGCAGAGTGGATGAGAAAAAAGTAGAGCGGAATCTGATCATTTTCTCCCTTCCCCTTTCTTTAGGAACGCATCCGGAACCATAAGTATCGCAGCTTGAATGATCTGGAGAAAGATGTCATGCTTCTATGTCAGAACGCACAAACATTCAACCTGGAAGGCTCTCTGGTAAGACTTCGCAAATGATGCTAAGTGTCTCTAGGCAGGGCCTGCCCAGGCCTGGCGCTGAAGGACAGTAGGACAGCACACTTCTCAGTCCTATAAGGCAGTGTTGAACTAGACGGTCTTTTCTTCCAGGAACCAAGCTAAACCTCTCAGAACAAGACAGGAGAATCTAGATCAGTGGTCCTCAACCTGTGGGTCTCCAGATGTTCCTGGACTGCCAACTCCCAGAAGCCTCCACCACTCACTGTGCTGGAAAGGGATTTCTGGGAGTTGCAGTCTAGGAACATCTGGGGACCCACAGGTTGAGAACCCCTACTCTAGACCATTGTGATAACTAGTCCCTGTACCACTTGTCTTAGACATTGGAATGAGACCTGTTACGGAGCCAAGATTACATATGGCTAATTTTGAGGTTGTGGAAAATTCTGCTTTGTTGTGTACTGGGGATTTCCCATCTGTAGAAAAATTCCATGAAGCTCAAGAAAGACTGCTTTACTGTATGGGGGGAAAACCATCTATGAAGATTAAGTGGTCGTTTAGTTAGCCTAGATCAGTGATGGCGAACCTTTTAGAGACCGAGTGCCCAAACTGCAATTCAAAACCCACTAATTTTTTTGCAAAGTGCCAATTCAGTAATTTAACCTGTATACAGGTGGCTATGAAGGGGCAATGTTGGGTGCCCATGGAAAGGGCTCAGAGTGCCATAGGTTCACCATCACTGGCCTAGATTAATGAATGAAACATAAAATTGCACTATTCCACTTGTCTGTTGCCCATATTACTGAGACCAATACACCATAATGGGCCTGATATTGGTTCAGACATGACTGTTCCCATAAACACATTAAGCAGACCTTTGTATCTCAGCCCTTCTGTTTATCTGAAGCATTAGTAGGCTAACACTGCCCAGAGTGGCCTTGTTGCTAGATGGCGTGGTACATAAGTCTAATAAATAAATAATTTTAGCAATGGGCCAAGAATTTTGGCCACAATGTTGAACTTCAAAAATGGCAACAATTATGTACAAATAATTTTAAGCTGACATTGGCTACTTCATATAAAGAAAACCTTTACAAAATGTTTTATAGATGGCATATAACACCAATAAAACTTGCTAAAATGCTTAATGTATCAAATAAATGTTGGAAATGCAAAATTCTAGAAGGAACTTATTATCATGCTTGGTGGACTTGTGATAAAGCAAAAGCTTACTGGGTTAAAATTCATACTTGGTTTAAGCAAATTTTAAAATTAGAACTTGAGTTTAAATCAGAAAATATTTTTGTTTGGTTTATTACCAAATACGATGGATAAACAAAATTCTTATTATTACATTTTTGACAGCAGCTAGATTATTATGGGCCCAGTTCTGGAAATCAGAAAATCACCCAACTAATGAAATGATTATTAAAAAATATTAGAATGTGCAGAAATGGATAGACTAACTAAAACACTAAAGGGACAAGAAGAATCAAAATTTTATCTTAGCTGCGACCTCTTTTACAATGGGTGGAAAGCTAAAGCATTGTAGTGTAAAATAAAAAAGTGGAGGAAGGATGAATAGATAGTAGTATACTGTAATGTCCATGACAGAGAATCACCAAACAAGATATGTTATATTGTAAAAAAAAAGTGTACTATTTTTACTTTTTATTTTTTATTTTTTCCTTATTTTTCTTCTTATGTATATATATTTTATCTTTTTTAACTAAAAAAATAAGCCTAAATAAATAAATAAGTAAATAAATAAATAAATAATATTGACAATATCTTACAGAAGGATTACAAGTTAAGTGTTCTGAATCCTCAGATACATCATTTTAAGTTCTATTACAGTAAACCCCCGCCTATCGGGCGATTAGGGACCCACGATGCCTGAGAATCTGTGATATGCGGAAGCAGGGCGGGGGGGCAATCCGACCCCCCTGCCGCCGCCAGCACGCGCCGGCAGCAGCAGGAGTATCTGACCTCCCGCCGCCGCCCGCGCTGCCCAAGACTTCTCGTCTGGGGCCATCTCCATTGAAATGCATTGCCAATGCATTTCAATTGAGAAAATTTTCCCCATTGGAAAACATTGGTTCAATGCATCCCAATGGAGAAAATTTCTCCATTGACATGCATTGGCAATGCATTCCAGGGGAGATTGCAGGGCAGCGTGAGCGCCCCCCGCCGCCGCCCCCCCCGAGGCCCCGAGGCTTCTCGGAGGAGTGGGGGCGGTGTGCCCCCAAGCAGCCTGCTGAGGCAGCCCCGAGGCTTCTCGGAGGAGCCAGTGGCCCCGAGGGGGCGGCGCAGGGCAATGTGATCGCCCCCGCCGCCCCTCCCACATGGGCGAGGCACAGGTACTGCGATCCCGCGATCTAGTGGGACCGCAGTACCTGAACTGTGAAATGCCGGGGGGTGACTGTATTAGAGAACCCTGGAATGGGATGCCATAAGTTAGAATTGCCTTGATACCTTGTTGTTGTTGTTGTTGTTGTTGTTCAGAAATACAAAGCAGTCTTTGACTAGCATTGTATAACAGATGCAAGTTTTGACCAAGTATCAGTTTAAATATGAATTATTATTTTTATTGTTGTTGCTGCTGCTGCTGCTGCAATTTTAACCATGACTATATTTCTCTTTAAACAAGTACTATAACAACATGAAACATGGATACTCATGGGAACTAGTTCTGTAGAACCAAATGAAATTTTTGCTTCTCTTGGGGGTTTCCTGCAGATATACGAGGACTCAATTGTGCTGCAGTCGGTCTTCACAAGTGTGAGGCAGAAAATTGAAAAAGAGGACGATAGTGAGGGTGAGGAGAGTGAAGAGGAAGAGGAAGCAGAAGAGGAAGGATCTGAATCTGAGTGTGAGTACTGTACTATAATATTTACTCCACAGTGATGCATATGAGAAGGATGAGATTTTGCTGCTGGTATGAAAGGTTACCCCTCTTTCACGTATCTTCTTGTAATCCCCATGGCAAAAGTAGCCGTGGATTAAGCCAAGGTCAAATGTTGTTTTTTGGAATGGGGACAAGTCCCGGGTGCACAGGGAAACAGTCGTGCTTTCACCACCACCGTCCTTGATCAAGGGCCTTAATTTTCCATAAGTAAAAAAGCAAACCAGATGTTCATGTGGAGTTGCAGAGCCTTGTGGGTCTCCTTCAAAGCCCAGAGATGTTTCTCTCTCTGTGTGTGTGTGTGTGTGTGTGAGAGAGAGAGAGAGAGAGAGAGAGAGAGAGAGAGAAAGAGATGTCCTTAAAGATAGTGAACTTCATATGGTGTGTGATATAGCAAGCTATGCCAAAGTACCGTAATTTACGATGGCACTGCACCACTGTGGCGAACCAGAGAGGGGGACACACAGAGAGGTGAGTGGATGAAAGTGGAGACTGACTCAGCTGTATTACAGCTGTGCTGGATAAAAGGGAGAACTGAAAAGCTTCCTTCCGTCCGTATGACCATCTGTCCTTTCTCTCCACAGCTCGCTCTGTCAAAGTGAAGATTAAACTGGGCAGAAAAGAAAAAGCACAGGACCGGATGAAGGGCCGCAGGCGTACGAGCCGTGGCTCCCGGGCCAAGCCGGTCGTCAGTGATGATGACAGCGAGGAAGAGCAAGAGGAGGTAATGGCAGAAGGGTCATTTTTTTTCTTCATTTGTAGGCACTGTTAGGAGACACTTCTAAAAAAAAAAAAAAAATGTCTGGAGTGCTGGTGTTGGGTGAAGGGGAAATGACTTTTATTTCAGGCAGGCATAGCAGTGGATCTCACGACTCCTGACAAAACATCCAGTTTTGGGAACAAAATAATTTTTGTGACTAGAAACAATACTTCTCCATGAAACTTCATGGACAGTCTGTCACTGTTTCCCTTCCTGCCCTGCTTCACCGAATAGTTGCAGATGAAATTTTAACACTGTTGCAATGCTTGTGATTTTGATAGCCTCATTGTTTAGTGATGCTTATTGTTTTGAGTGCTGTCTGTTTAATGGAAAGGTAGAACCAAGTGTAAAAATAAGTTAAAAAATGTAGAAATGTGGCCATGTTAAAAATATAAAATTTTCCCCCTTCTTTTTCAGGACCGCTCAGGAAGTGGCACAGAGGACGATTAAGTGACATTCCATAGTTCAGACCTCAAGCACCTGCCTTTCTAAAGCAGAGATGCTCTTTTTCCCTTAGCTGCAACGGGTAGCAAGAAGCGTAGTGTCCGATGTGGGTAAACTGTATAAAATTCTTCCATATTTATACTGCAGTGAAGATGTAGGACTTGTTTGTGTCTTGCCTTGTCCTCACATCAGTAGCATTTGTAACAGCATTAATTGTTTTGAAAAGAATTATGAATTGGGGAACACTTGATATATATATATATATATTATATATTTTCTTTTTATGGCAGTACTATTTTCAGTTGCAGTATTGAATCACTGTAGTTTTAACCTGTGGGTGCATGTGTGTAGCAGTCCACTTCCTAGTACTGTATTTTATGAAATAGACTGAATGGCCAGCTGCCCACCAAGCCAGGAGGGGGTGGTGGCAGAGGCAACTGTGTCCTTGTCACTGGATTTCAAAACAGTAGTAAATTAAGCAAAAACAAACAAGTTTCCTTTTGCTTTCTTTGGTGTGTGTGTGTGTGTGTGTGTGTGTTTGCTTATTTCACAAAGATTCCCACCAATTCTTATTCAAGTAGTTCTTCCAAACCCTGCCAAGGTTGTTTGCTCAGATAGTGATTCAGTATTTTTCCCTCACCCTTTTTTTCAAAGCTCACCTATTTCTTTGCATGCCAGCGGCACCATTTTTATCACAAAACAAATGGCAGCCTGTCTTCCAGTAGCCTCTATGACAGTGATGGCGAACCTTTTAGAGACCGAGTGCCCAAACTGGAATTCAAAACCCAGTAATTTTTTTTTTTTTTTGCAAAGTGCCAATACAGTAATTTAGCCTGTATACAGGT
This sequence comes from Phrynocephalus forsythii, assembly GCA_029282475.1. Classification (NCBI taxonomy): domain Eukaryota; kingdom Metazoa; phylum Chordata; class Lepidosauria; order Squamata; family Agamidae; genus Phrynocephalus; species Phrynocephalus forsythii. The sequence continues at coordinate 11,118,349 of JAPFRF010000011.1, forward strand.
GGCTATGAAGGGGAGATGAGATGTTGGGTGCCCACAGAAAGGGCTCCGAGTGCCACCTTTGGCACCCATGCCATAGGTTCACCATCATTGCTTTATGATGAGCCAGTGTACCATCCAGATAAGGATGTGGGGTAAGAGGCCTGCATCAGAGAGATTTAACACGTCCGAGGCAGGAGGTAGCAGCAGAGACAGGGATTATGATATTACACACCTCATTCTTCTACTGTATGTCCGAAGAAGTGGAGGTGTCCACGAAAGCTTACATTAAAATACAATAGTTAGTCTTTAAGGTGCCATATGTTTTTGTCTTTTATTTTGCTTTTTTAAATTTTTTGCCAGGGATTATGAAGACACATTGCCTTGAAGGGTTTTCAGGTTTTAATGACAATGACTAGAATTCTGTTTACTTTTGCATAGTTTTCACTAATCACTACACATATTTGGCCATCTTGGCTGTGCAAATGGACAGAATGGAAGTTATGTTTACAGTAACCCCCCTTTGCAGTTCATATATTGGGGTCCCGCTATATCGCGGGACTGCAGTATATGAAAAAAAAGCCCTCCTTGGGTAAGGGGGGAAAGGCCTGTTTCAGGCCTCCTGTACTTACCTCAGGACTGGTGCCGCCCTGAATGGGCCTGCGAGGGACTTTCAGGGCCTGTCACTGAGAAGCATTTCTGAGGCTTGGAGGCCTCAGAAATGCTTGTTGGCGATCCGGAGATCACTTCCGGTTTGTCCGGAAGTTCACGCAAAAGCTCTTTTGCAGCCTCCAGTAAGCCCAGGAAAGCCCTTACAGGCCCATTCAGGGCAGCACCAGGCTGGGGGTAAGTACAAGACTCCCCAGCTAGGCCCCCCAAGCCTGACCCGACCTGCATCCACATACCACAGATTTTCAATTATCGCGGGTCAGGTTGCGTCCTTAACCCCCGATGGGTGGAGTGTCACTGTATCAAAAAGAGTAAGGAGTATTATTTAAGATCTTTGTACATTGTGACTTAAAACTGAGGAGAGCCAGTTCAGTTGTACGGGATATTTAGAGCAGGTATGAGCGATCACAGAAGCCTGCATATATCCATCCTTGGATCCCAGAGCACTGCTGTTATGACTCTCATCATTCCCAATATGTTCTTACAAAAAGGGCTAAGGGGTGGAGGGTTACTGGGAAAGATCTCTTATGTCATTTAATGGCCAAAACATTTTACAGAATTAAATTTTAGAAGATGCTGGAGACTTTCAAAACTCAATAATTTGTTGCCAACTACGGGGCACAGGGCGGTTTTCTGAGACAGTTTTGGAGAGGGACACCCCAAAGACAATATTTGGGCCCAGGAGTTTGGATATGGCCCATAGGTCACATGCCGCCCATCCTGATTTAGGAGTGATAATCCATTAGCCTTTGGTGGCATCTCGGCCGCCTTTCCTCCAGCCTGAAAAAGTAGGGCTCCCTCTCAGGTCTTTGAGATGCTTCATGTGATTACAGCCCACTTCTTAGGCGACAGGCACTGCACACTGCCATCACAGTCAGTATAATTGTGTACCAAAGAATGGAAGGCCTTCCAAGTCGCTGAATCATGCACGCAGACGGTGCCACCCCCACGGTGTTCTTCTGCAATGTTCCGGTTCATGTCCCCAACACAGGCCCAGCCAGGATGACTCTCTGTTGTCACACACCACTTGGAATGGTCTGATATGGAAAAGAAACGGGGGGCTGGACTCTGGAAGGCCACTTCTTGCACATTGTAGACTTTATAGTGCCCAGAGCAGTTGGAAGGGAGGATCCCACGGGACCTGTGCCAGAACTCCACATAGAGGTCGCTAGCAAGGGCTTCAGCCAACCAGCCCGAGTAAAGATCTGGATAGGAGAAAAGTTGCACATTTATCCACATGCATGAAGAGAGAACGTGGCCTGGTGGGGTAGACTTCCTCACACCTTTTAAAGTGGCAGCTGGACATAGCCCATCACTTCCCTTCCCTTCCCAGTGGTTCTTCCATTACTTGCCATTGCCAAAGAGACGAAACTTGGCAAAGCTGACAAAATTCTTGCCCTGCAAGGAGGTAAGGGTCACACTGGAATTCCAAGGCTCCTTCTGGATGTGGTGCCCCTCGGAAGCATTCAACAAGGCAGGCAAGTCCTGGGCAAAAGTGCCTTCCACACGATAATCATAGACTTCCGGCTCCGTGAACAGCAGCTGATTTCCTAAAGCAGAAAGACATCGTAATACCGGACCTCCTTGCTGGGAGGTCTTAATTTTGAAAGAGAAACACAGAAGGATTGTTTTCACACCCCCACCCCACCTTCCACGTGGACCCTGAAATTTGCAGATAATAGTGAACATTGGAGTATAGCATGGTGAAAGTGGGGAAAATTATTTTCATATGGCAACTTTAACAAGAATTCATAGCGTGGTCTCTGGTTCCCTCTACTGGCCAGTTCTAGTAATACAAGTGGAAATAGCATTTTAAGGGTTTTTTTAAAATTGCTTAATATTTTCAAACCACAGGTAATTGAAACCTTGGATACTGATTCCATGGACATCAGGGTCCTTATTGTCCATTTTGTTTCTAGAAATGTAGCAGAAAAGTCTGGCACCTCTCGGGCTGCAGAAGGTGTGAAATGTAAAGAAGGGATTGTTTGAAATGAAAAAGATGGGGTGATTGACTCCTGTTCCTTGTTAAGAACTGAGATGTGCAAGTCCTAAAGGGCTGGGAGCTCTTCTTCAGGCAGGAGGCTACAAGAGCAGCACACTAAAGGGATAATGTTGCGATGGAAAGGCACACTGCCCAGACAGAAGTGAGAAGGGCTTGGTTGAAAAAAATTTGATAGAAAAATTATCAGTGTAAATAGGAGATCACACTACCTACTTTTGGTGGCAAAAAACTAAATTTATTGGGGTAGGGTATGCAGGAGACAGAAACAAAACATAGAGGGCCGCATGCAGCCCATGGGCCTCCATTGATCCATCCTTGAATAGGTATGTTCTTAATTTGTACGCTTTTGACAAAGTGCCCAATGATATACCAATAAGCAAGCTAACTGGATGTGGAATGGATGGAACAACTGTCAGGTGGTGGCACAGCTGGCCTCCTCAAACTGGGAGGAGGTAACAAGTGGGGTACCCCAGGGCTCAGTTCTGGGCCCAGAGCTCTTCAACATGTCCATTAATGACCTGGATCAGGGGTTGCAGGGAATGCCATTCAAATCTGCAGATGAGACAAAATTGGGTGGAACAGCTAATATCCCATACAAGGATCAAGGTAGTTTAAATTGTGCTCAGAAAACAACAGAATGAAGCTCAACAGTGATACATACAACAAATTTGAAGGACAAAGGGCACTCATTCAAAGATGAGGATGTACACATATTAGACAGAGAATAAAGGTGGTTTGAGAGAGAAGTCAGGGAAGCCATTCATGTGAGCATTGAAAACCCCTCTCTCAACAGAGGTGGGGGGCCTCAGGCATAGTCTTATCTGCTACTTATCAGGGTGTGCTTTCAACAGTACCCAGACAAATCAAAATGCCTCTTCAACATGTCCATTAAGGCCATAGCTAACGAAAGAAACGTTTCTATCTCTCAAGAGAAAGAAGTCCAGTTGCCATGACTCAACATCCAGATACATACAAAGTACTGCACCTAGGGAAAAGGAAGCCAAACACACAGTTATAAAATTGGGTGGCGGGGGGAATATCTTGCTCAGCAATATTATGAGCGAGAAGGATCTTGGATGACAAGCTGACTATGAGCTAACAGTGTGATGTGGCAAATGCTATTTTAGGATGCATTAACTGAAGTACAGTCCTCCAAATCCCATGAGGTGCTAGCTCCCCTCCATTCAGCACTGGTTAGGCCTCATCTTGAGTACTGAGTCCAGTTCTGGACTCCCCACTTCAAGAAGGATGTGGGCAAATTGGACCATGTTCAGAGGAGAGTGACAAAGATGCTGGAAACCAAGCCGTAGCAGAAAAGATGTAAAGAACTGGGGATGTTTAGCCTGGAGAAAAGTAGACTGAGGAGAGATAAGACAGCACTTTTCAAACACTGTACTTGAAAGGCTGTATCACAACCCTTCATGTTCTCACAAAAGCCTGTGAGAAATGTCTAACATTCCCTAGTCTCCAGATCAGAAGTTTTACTGGGTTGTATTTGTGCTTTGGCTCGTGGACTGATCCAGGGAGGGGTTTGTGTGCTCAGATTTGGATTGGAAAACTGGTTCAGGTTGAAGACATAATCCTCACCCACCAAACCTGCAATGGCCTGGAGGGTAGAGATTTGGCTTGTTGGCCAGAGGTAAGAGACCAGGCTTCAACCCTGGCCTTTGGAATGACACATAGAACATAAGAATATAAGAAGAGCCCTGCTGGATCAGGCCAAAGGCCCATCTAGTCCAGCTTCCTGTATCTCACAGTGGCCCCACCAGATGCATCTGGGAGTGCACGAGTCTAGATCTCTGTCTCCTGCAACCACTCCCCTGCATCTGGCCCTTGAAGTACCCCGGTTTTAAGCCTGGAGATTACACATCATGGTTTGTAACCTCTGATGGACGTCTCCTCCAGGAATCTGTCCAATCCCCTTTTGAAGGCATCCACGCTAGATACCTGTACATACCTGTACATTTGGGGTGATCAGATAGACTGACGCAGTCACTACATGCTAAAAGCCTGGGAAGAGATCCATATTCTGCTTTTCCAAAGAATATTTTGTCTTTGTGTTCTGTTAAAATCCCAGCCGGCCGCCACCTACCAATCTCTTTGAACTGCCCATATGGGTACGTGATGCACAGGAAGGTCTGTCCGAACGGCAGTGCACTGAGGGGCCAGACATATTCCTTCTCATCTAGACAGGGAGGGAAATGAGGAGTGCTGTGAAGGAGCCAGAAGCCCTGGATTTTATCCAAAAGGATGACTCCTAGAGGGAGAAAGAAACAAAAGAAGATGGTAATCCTTGACCTGGATGGGCTCAAGTCCTGGGTGGCCATCAAACAGGTACCTCTGTGCCTATTCCAGAATAAGCCACCACCACCACCATCCGGCTCATGGTCCTCACAGGAAATAAGCATTAAAAACTTGTCTATCTGCAGGGCAAAATGGGCACACTTGTGAGAGAGAGAAAGAGAGCATTTGGAGGAAGGACATTACCTTTGGTATGGCCCTTGAGGCTATAGGAAGGCTTATTTGGAGGCTCATCGTTGTATAGGAGATAGGCCGTTTCCTCCTTTAAGTAAGTAAGAGAAGAGGTCATTAGTATTGGGAAGGAACCGGACTCATCTGCCTCAGAGCAGGGCTGGCCCTGCTGTCCACTTCTATCTCGCCTCTGCTATGCCCAACATGTCCCTTATTCCAGCTGTCTCACATCTACCACCACCACCACTCCTGATGCTATTTACTTCCCCAATCTGCCAAAAAGGGGAGGACTTTAGTCACCTCTCTTTGGCTGCGTTAGGCACTCAGCACAGGCCCTACTGTACAAATAACCCAGATGTGTGTGAAATGAAATTGTACCCATGAAGCTGCTTTGTGCAGTCCAGCAGGCGCTGAGCTCCAGGCACCCGCCCGATCCCTGCCACTGCGTTCCTTGGGCGCAGGTCTGAGATTATGCAGTGGAGGAAAAGACTGTCTGTGAGCTGGTTCCCACCCTCTCTCCTCATAGCAGAACACGGGGATTCCAGTTAAATTTCTCTTCAGTTTAAGGAGGCATGAAAGGAAAAATGGCAGCCTCTGGACTACAAAAGAATCCCGATGCCTGAAAGATGGATCTGCCTCTGGGCAGACGAACATCTATTGGTCTGGTTCGAGGCAGTCCTTGCTCTGAGCAGCAACTGGGCCTCCACAGCTGGTCCTCCCTCTTCCGCCACTGTCCCTAGGCTGGCTCCTTCTCTCAGACTCACCTGCCTCTGGGCTGCCTCTGAGTACAGCTGTTGCAGGGTCCGGCCCACAGCTCCCTCGGTCGTGTTCATCAGACTCCTGCCTAGCACCCAGCCCTGGGTTTGCCCATCCTGATACATGTACTTCATGCCCTCTGCTGGGGTCCCATGATGGCGCCTGGGCAGCTTGTAGACAATAAACCTGAAACGCGAGCCCATTCCAGATAACCAAAAAAAAAAAAAATCACATTTTAGGCAGAAGCCTGACTTGTTTTTGTCTAGTTAAGGCACTGGAGAAATAATATGACTGCAAATTGGCAAACACAAGTGGGAAATGAGAGAAGAGGGTTTGTTTGTTTTTTACTGCTAGTGATCTAAAACTGTGATAGCAAACAAAACTTTGGGACAGAGAAGCTCATCAGCAGGGTTACAAGAAGGAGCTGATTATTTATGCTTTAATAATAATAATAATAATAATAATAATAATAATAATAATAATAATAATAATAATAATAATAATAATAATAATAATAATAATAATAATAATGTGCTGTTCATTCCAATGCATGGCAACTCCTTCCAAGGATTTTTAGATACAGAATATACAGAAGTGGTTTATCATTTCCTTCTTCTGGAGGAAGTTCTTGGACTGTGACGTTTGCCCATGACTACACAGGCTAGCTCAATTCACAGGAGGCACAGTGGGGAATTCATTAAAACCTTCCACTATCCAGCCACCTGGTGTATACTTTCCTCTGCTCAAAACAGTGAATGACTCGAGGGAGACTACGGTGGAACAGGGTCCTGCCTGGCTCTCTTGTACATGCCATTTTATATTTATCCCTATGTAGAAATCATCCCTTCATCTACTACTATGCCTTTAAAAAAAAGATTTTTAGCCCTCTTGGTTGTGAAGACATGGCTGAAAGGTCACTGACGGTTCTGCCTAAGTCATTCCCAGAGATAAAAAGGCAGAAGAGGAGGAGGAGGAGGAGGAGAGGGAAATTCATCTGTATAATAGTCATCTTTAAAAATTATCCTGAAAATTCTGGTGAAGAGCAGCACATACATTCTTTAGAAGATCACATGAAATGAATACCATAGGTATATTTGACACACACCAGTCCACAGGCTGTCCGAAGTCATCATAGCAGGAAATCTTCCCATCAACAATACGATAGGCGAAGGTCACCACCAACAGGAGCAAAATGGGCAACATGAGGCCTTTGGGAGTCCCTGCAAGAAGAACGAGTCAAGAAAGCAGTAGCATCTGAAGCCCACCGGAGCTGGCAGTGTAAACAGAGACACAGGCAAGTACCTCCAGTTTGCTATCCGAACTCTTCCTCTCCCCTAGTGTTAGTACACCTTACCTGCCCCTTCAGCCCCAGTTTAGAGAAGCTGGGGGAGCCGTGCCCCATTTGCTAAGAAGTAGGGCCAGTCCAAACCTTACCAAGAACACCTGCAAGGGCCTTGCATCCTGAGGGTTATTATTTGTCTCCTCAGAATGTTTATCCTTCAGTTCCAGAGGAAGTCCTCAACCTTTTTACTTAATACCTGTTGAATTTCTATCAAACTGTTCTTCAAGGGATGGAAAGGATGGTGGATCCCAAACGGAGATGGGTGTTTCATTTCGGAAGGGGGCTGGTTCCAAAATGAAACACGGCAGCACAGCTGTTGCTCAGAACACAGTCCCACCCTCCGGAACAAAATCAACCACTGTCTTACCTCACTTTACCTCGTGCTGGGTGACATTCCAACCAAGAAGAAGCCTCCAATTCTTGGTTGGAATTTCTCCCTAATGCTGGCCAATCAGGAGCTGTGCAAGGACATGCATCATCCCACCTCCCTGTCTGATTGGCCAGCGCCAAGGAGAGGGAAAGATGATGCATCACAGGCTACTTCCTGGTTGGAATTTCACACAGCACAAAGTAAAGCAAGGCAAGGCAGTGGTTGATTTTGTTCCAAAGGGTGGGGCTGTGTTCCAAGCACCAGCTGTGCTGGTGTGTTTCATTTCGGAACCAGTCCCCTTCTGAAATGAAATGCCCACCTCTAATCCCGAATCTTGTTAATCCCTTCCTGAACAGGTCACTTCCCACACCAACTTCTTTCACCCCTTTCTGGTCCGTTTCCATCTTCCCTTGGATTACCCACCGTCTCCCAGCAGCAGGTAAGCTGTTCTCAAGAATCAGCTGCCGTTCCTTGCTAGTCAACTTCGCATCCACTAGTTGCAACTGGTCTGTCTTCATAAATGTTTTTCTCTGCTCATGTGACTGAGCGAGGACCGCCCCTGCCCCAAGAAAAAAAAAAGAGGCACCTCTTGAACCAAAGGGGAACTTGAATGCACAACTGCAAATGTGAAAGTCAAATTGCAGCCTTGTGAATAAATAAGCACAGGGCAAGTCCAAGAACCACCGGCTCCTTCTGGAGGGAAGTCCCCTAAGGCTGCCAATGCAAAGACACCAAGCCTTTTTTTTCTGACTTGTCCTCCTTAACAGATCATTAGGCATTTTCATTAGGTACATTTTCTTGTACCCTCCCTCCCCTCATTCATTTACACAAGTTTACACGGGACACAGGCCCCCTTGCAGCTCCATAATCACTCTGTGATGCTGAGATGGCCTGTATAACCCCTCCCATGCTTTCCCACTTCTTTCTTTTGCTTCACAAAAACCAAATTAAGATGGAGAGAGAAACGAAACTGGCGCGCTCCATTACAGGATATGGAAAGGGAACCAGAGAAAGCACTGTGGGTAAATACAGGTTGGGTTGCACAATACAGAACCTGGGAGGTCATTTGGGTCCTCAACTCACCATATAAAGCACAGCAGGACTAAGCTCGCCATTTGGTGACCTAAGCTAATTTGGGCAGCAGGATACCAAGAGCACCGAACCACAGCTTTCCCTCACCTGTGGAGACGCTCCCACTGCAGCTGTGTTTCCCTTCCTACCTAGCCTGCCTTTCACTACCCCCTTCCCTCACTCCCTTCCCCTCTCTTCACTTCTGCACGGGTCACTTTCCCTCTGCTTCCCGCTGTGGGCACTGGTGACAAAAGGGAATTTGTGCCGAAACTCCTCCAGTGAGCTTTTTGATAAGTGACAATAAAGTCTGGCACCTCATGCTCCTGGTTCAAGTAATCAGCTGGCCGGCTCCATTTTACAAACAGGAGTTTGCAAATCCTTATTTTGCCTTACTAGAGGAAAGCCTTTCCTGAGAAAAATTTTTAAAAATCACAATAGCTGCCACACAGTCGCTTTCAGTTATGAACCATTGGGGGGGCGGGGGCTTGGAAGCCTCCAATGTCTCCCATCTCTCCAGAGAGGATGTGTTACAACAGGTGAGGATTTTATCCTGTGTAAAACCTGGAAAGTCGAGTCATGGCAACTGGACTTCGTTTTCTTGAGAGATGGGAACGTTTCGCTGCTCATCCAAACAGCTTCGTCAGCCTTGTGTAAATCCTGTGCAAACCTTTTGCTTCAGGTGGCCCATCGTTGCGGGGGCAAGCACTGGCCGCGTCTGCTAACCTGCTTTTTTTCTGGTTCAAGTAGCTGGACTGTTTGGGCCACCTGAAGCTAAATGTTACAGGATAAAACCTCCCCCACCCCCCACCCCACCCCCAAAAAAGGCTTTCCTCTGGTAAGGAAAAATAAGGATCAAGTCAGACGGAACCCCGGAAAACAAGAGGGCTACGAAGCGAGGAGGACGCTTTTCTCCAGCAGGCTTCCGCGAAAAGGACCCACGCCGCTCTTCAGTCAAGGGAAGCCATCTATCTGGGCGCGACCACACCTCCGCCCGTGAAAATGAGGAAGGAGGCGCTGGGCATGTGCAGAGCGCCCAACGCGTTCACGCCGGGAGAAGGACCCGTCCTGGCCTCCGGAGGCAGCGGCGGTGCTGAGAGCTCTGTCGGCGCCCCTACGGAGGAGGACGGACGTCGCAGGGCCCCCCCCCTCGTCCCCGTGTGTGCACGCGCGGGGGGGGGGGAGCTGCCGAGTTGATTGTTCATTTTTTATTCAAAAGTGGCACCCGCGCCATTCTCTCCCTCGCTCCGCCAGAGCGTGCCAAGCCCGCGCTCCACGGCAGCAGCCCAGCCCAGCCCCTGACCCGGTCCGGGACTCGAGCGCTCCCCTCCGCCTTACCAAGTAGTGGTACCAGTAGTCGTAGCCCGTCCCGCATCGCCAGCCAGCCAGCTCGGCTTCCTCCTGGGCGCGCCAGGCGTCGGGGGGGGGGGGGGGGCGGCGGAGAGGGGACGAGCAACCCCGCCCCTTCTCCAGTGGGAGGGGGGGGGAAGCCTGGATGTCACGTGCCCTCGGCCCCTCCCTCCACCATTGTGTTGGTCCCCGGAGAACAGAACAGTGCCTTGGTGTAACACTCCAGGGAAAAGAATTCCAAGCAAAAAAAACAAAACAATAATATAATGAAACAAAATATCAATAATGTTTTGGCGCCAGGTAAAAACCTTCCTGTTCCAGAAGTTTTTTTTAACTGATGATTGTGGGTCCTGATGGCAATTTTAGTGTAGTGTTTTTAACGTATTGTATTTATTGTAGTTACATGTTTTTATTGTTCTAATTTTATTGTAGTTTTGATGTTTTAATTGTCTATTTTGATTGTGAACCGCCCAGAGACCTTTGGGTAGTGGGTGGCATCCAAGCTATATAAATAAATAAATAAATAAATAAATAAAAAAATAATTTAAGCGACGCAAATGACACCAATCTACTGGCAGAAAGCAGCAATGACTTGAAAGCAAACATGGGCATGAAGCAGGTGCCACATATTTCCTCCCCCAGCTCAGGGCCATACTCTCAAGCCTGTGGCACTTTGTTCTGTTCTGTTCATTTGTCCAGCCTGGGCAGGAGCCTGGGCTTCCCTTCCCCACCTCCTCCAACAACAACAGCCAACCAATCAATGGCTGTGCACCAAGGGACCCCCAAAGGAGGTTGGAAAGGAATGTCCAGGTTCCAGGAGAGAAAGCTGGCCAACACACACAGCCTTGTGAATGGAGCAGCCAGCCAGGAGGGCGGGGGGGGGGGAGATTACAGTGTGATGAAGCACTTTGTGCCCATGTTTACTTGAAATAGCTTCTGATTAAATTGAAAGAAGAAAGTGCCAACACAGAACTACAATTACACATCAGGAAGACAAAAATTATGAGGACAGAGGAACTACACAACTCGATCATTGATAATGAAAAATTGAAATAGTTAAAAGATTTTTTTAATATCTTGGTTCATTTATCAACCCAAATGGAAATTGAAGCCAAGAAATCAGTAGACTGAGACTCAGAAGGGCAGCAATGAAGGAATTAGAAAAGATCACCAAGTTCAAGGATGTGTCAAACCCAGGTAATCCATGTTTTGTTCCTCATCACTATTTTATGGGTGTAGAAGCTGGAGAGTAAAGATATCTGACACACGTGCATGCACACAAATTGATTTATTTGAAATATGGTGCTGGAGGAGAGCTTTGTAGATAACCTGGACTACCAGAAAGGTGAACCAGTGGATCCTAGAGCAAACCAAGCCTAAAATATCACTGGAGGCAACAAAGATGAAACTGAGGCTTTCATATATTGGGTGCATCATGAGAAGGCAAGATTCTCAATAATCCAGGAAAAGAGGAAGACCAAATACCGTATGAGATGTATTGACTCCCTGAAAGAAAACGTAGGCTAGAGTTTACAAGAGCTGAGCAAGGCTGTTGAGGACAGGGCACTTTCATTCATTCTTAGCAGCCATAAAAAAGCAGGCTGCTGAGAAACCAAAGTGCAGATCCCTCGCATCCCTTCAGCATATGAGGTTACGCATTGCACCACTTTTGGAAAGGGCATCTGGCACAACCATTGTTTACAAATCGCTCTGCAGTTCCTACCCTGTTGCCCCAAAAATAAGACATCCCCCGAAAATAAGACCTATGTACAGTTTTGCCTCTTGCTGAAATATAAGGCATCCCCCCAAAAATAAGACCTCCCTGATAATAAGATAACAATAAATGTGTACTGTATTCTTCTTCATGGAAAAACAAGACATCCCCTGAAAACTTAATATAAGACACTGTCTTATTTTCGGGGAAACACGGTATTTGAGTGGGAATGATCTGCCCCATACCCTTTGTGGTACAGATAGGAAGTAGCTAGTCAATTCTGATATATGGGGACCCATTTTCAGGATTTTCTTAGGTGGATAGTACTCAGACATGGTTCATCATTCCCTTCTTCTCAGGGTCTGTGCAGTTTGCCCAAGGCCATACAGACTGGCTGTTCTAGGATGAATTAAAGCAGCTCCACTGGCTACCAGTCTGCTATTGGGTACAATTCAAAGTGACCTTAACCTACAAAACACTGCACAACCTGGGTCCTACCTACCTTAAAGATTGAATCTCACAGTATGAAGTGACTCGGGTGTGGATGTCATCAGGAGAGGCCTTTCTCTCCATCGCGCCACCCTCACAGATATGTCATGTGGGAACCCATGAAAGGGCCTTCTCAGCTGCAATGCCCAGACTCTAGAACTCCCTCCCACTCGAAGCGAGGACTGCCCAATCTCTGCTCTCCTTCCGGAAACAGGCAAAGACCTTTCCCTGAATGATGGACTACCTATTATGTGACTTTCATATGAATCTATAGGATCACATAGACTTTGGATTTATAATCACTTATAACCTTGTGTGGTTACATTGACACTATGTTTCAATGTTATTTTCCATCACTCATAACTTTACAAGGGATTTTACTCTCCTTTTAACTGCTCGCGTTCTCTTGTAGCTTTAATGTAATGTTGTCCTTTAATGCTGTAAGGTGTTCCTCAATTCTCTGTTCTCAATACCTGAACATGTCTTAATTGTACTGAAATGTATATTATCCCTCATTATTCTATTCTATTCTATTCTATTCTATTCTATTCTATTCTATTCTATTCTATTATTATATTGTATATTATCCTGGGCATAGTCTTCAGGAAAGAGATACAGAATAACAAAAGCAAGAACAAACAGATTAAAAAACAAGAGCCATCACTATCTTAAATGCTGTGACCAAATAGTGTGACCTTGGGGAGTTGTGAGGGTTATGATGGATGTGTATGAGTGCTTTTAAATCTGTTTACCTTTTAAATGTTTTTTTTTCCTTTTTAATTGCATCAGGGATAGTATTCAATTTTATTTTACTATGTACAATGACAATAAAGTGTCTATTACTGTAAGCTGCCTTGGGCCCTTTTCTAAGGAGAAAGGCTGGTTAAATGTACTCTAAAATAAGTAAATACTAACAAGGAACTGAGCTCCCAACCTCTGTCTCCATAGCCCGGTTACCATCGCTGAACTATCTATCCAGCCAGCTTTAAAAAAAAATACAAGCAAAGTGTTCTGTTTATATACTGTCCTATAGTGCTTAAAGCAATCTCTGGGCCATTTTGCAATTCACTTCTTACTTAGGGAAGGAATATTCAAGTAAATACTTTCTGATTCTGATGTTGACTGTTAAAGATATTCATAAAAATAAATATTTGTTTGCTTTTAGTTTTACTGTCCTTTTAAACTAATGTTTCAAAATAATGTAGGTGTTACTGGTTATACCCAAAATAACAGAAACTAGTAACATTCCTAACAAGTTACTTAGGATAACTAAGCCACATCTAGTCAAAGAATGCAGATTGCTTTTGTTATATTGACTCAGGATCACTGGTGGGTGACAGGAGCATAGCTGTTCTATGAAGCCAGAGGGGGCCACCGCCCCTTGGGTTGGATATAGAGCAAAGGAGTGAATGGCAGCTCTGCACATGGCTGGCTAGTGAACAAGCTGCGAAGGAAGTGGAAGGTCAAAGTCAACAGGAACAGAAGCAGCAAGATTTTGGCTGCTGCCCACAGCAGGTTCCAGGCAGCCTGGAGAGATGGAGGCAGGAGGGAGCTGCAAGGGGGGGGGGGAGAGAAGAACACAGCAACAGGGGATCAATTACAGCTGCCAGAAAGAAAAACACCCTGCATTGGTTGGGAAAGCTTTCAGCCCTTTGCCAAGTGTCTCTCTTCAGAGAACCTGCCACAGTAGTAGTTTTAGGTGGTTACTTCATGTCTGTGCTTCGTGCTAGCCCAGCCTATCATAGGAAACAAAAATAAATGACAAAGACATGGTGGCACCTTAAAGACTAACTGCAATATTTTAAAGTGAGCTTTTGTGAAGTGGACTTGTCTACTATGGAACACAGAAGTTAGCATTGAAAGTGCCACTGTGTTTTTTTCTCTTCTTTTATTTTTCTTTGTGGGGGGGTTCAAATAACTCCATCCATATCAGTTGGTCTGCTAAGAATTTTCTGGAAGTTCTGAAGAGCTATGGAGAAGTTTCTAAATTGTGCAGTTGGCTTACATGGAATACCAGCCAAGCTCCTTCAATTGAGGACATGAGCAGAAAAGAATCAACAATTCATTTAAATGTCAGAGAACCCCAAATTTAAATACAATGGTACCTTGTATAAAGGAATTAATTCATTTCAAGTGAAATTCAGTTGAGCAAATTTTCCTTTATACAAATTTCCCATAGGAATGCATTGAAAATGGAGTAATCCCTAATCGTGACCATTTTTATGTTGTATGGATTTATGCCACAGGTGATTCTGTTAAGCAAACTTCCCCTATCTCTAAAAAATTTTATGTTGTACAGATTTTATGTTATACAAACCGTTTGTTATATGAGGGTCCACTGTACATTGAGTTTAAGTGGAGGGGGATAATTTTAATAGTTACACTATGGCTAAATTATCATTTAAATTTAAGTTATCTTACCATAATAACACCCCCCCCCAAACAACCCAGAAAAAAATCAATCATTATTTTACTCCTTTCCACCTCTATCTCTGTTTGGAGCTTGGGAAACAAAGAAAGTGCAATATAAACTGTTGAAAATTTCATTTCCCACCCACTCTACAAAAACTCTTTATCTTGCTTTTTTTACTTCCCCTCCCTTATCATCTCATCTCTTTACCCTCCCCATTTATACCCCACTGATTCCGAAGTGGATTCTTGGTCTTGATTTTCATTTGGCTAAAGTTGCTCCATATATTCCTGCCAGCTTTGATTGCTTGCTGGTAGTGCAGTTCCTGCCCATGCTGTCCTCATTGACGATTGCATATCTTGCTCTTAAAGGAGCTCTGACCTTCTTCACATATGCAAAACACTCTCTTGCATGGCCTTTCTGGGCTGCTTCCTCCAGTTTCCTGCATCCCGAGCAATTATTCCTAATTCTTAGTGGTAAGCTCATCTTTCCAACTTGCTACACTCTGCTGACCTCACCGTTAACAGCAATGCCTTTGCTGATCTTTTCTTTAGGTAACATCTGAAATGTCCAATGTATCCCTTGGCAGACCGTCTGCAACACCACAACCTCCTCCGTCACCAAACAGCCCCCACATGCCAAACCCGGCCATATTTTGGGTTTTCTGTTCTACAGCATTGAAAAATGATTGCATGACATTCCATTTGCTCACTTACATGCAAGGAAGAAGCTGCCCTTTGAAACAGATTCTGCTTAGTTCCAGGCATGGAAGTCTTTTCTGGGAAAACAGAGGAAGGAAATGTTGGAAGCATGCAAGAGATCCCCTGAGCACTAAGAATCCAGCAGCCGTTCCTTCAAATACAAGGTAGGTAACACTGGAGAACATTGCCCCGGGGTGGGTATTTACATCCTCCCCCTGGAGGCAACTGAAGAGCAGACGGGATGCTGTTGATCTTGGCAGCTTGGTATCCATTTTCTGTTCTGTTGGCAAAATCATATACAGTAGTACCTTGTATAAAGGAATTAATTCGTTCCCAATGAAATTATGTTAAGCAAATTTTCCTTTATACAAATTCCCATAGGAATGCATTGAAAACAGAGTAATCCCATTTTTATGTTGTACAGATTCTCCCCACAGGCGATTCTGTTAAGCAAATTTCCCCCATCTCTGGAATTTTTTATGTTGTACAGATTTTATGTTATAGAAACTGCTTGTTATACAAGGGTCCACTGTACTGTAATTAGGAAAGATGCTCCCAATCTCTTGAATGAGTGTCAACAGGTTTACAGATGGCAAGTGTAAATATGAGCGTGAGGGGAAGATGGTCCTTTGGCCATCCTGACAAATGGGCTAGCAAATAAAGGATAGCCAGATATTTGCAGGAACCATACGTTCTCCAGCCCTGATCCACCACCTCTGCGCCTTGCCTCAATGCATCCCAAATCTTCCATGCCCTTCCTTACCATCTGATCACATGCACGTTCCTCCCAAAGAAAGCTGTCAGCTGGGGCTTCAGCCAGGCAAGGAAGCACTTCTTTCTGGAAACTGAAACAGAGAATTACAGCATGAAATGCCTAAGACAGAGTGGCTGTCTTCTTTTTGCTCAGCATCTTGAGGACAACTCTCTGCCCTCAGTTGTTTTGTGAGCACTTTCTCTTCTTCAATCACATTTGACTTTTAGTAAAAAAAAAAAAAAAAAAACCAAGCAAACCCTGTATTCATGTCTAGATCTTCAAAGTTATGGACTTACCTAAAGATTGGTTTGCCTGCAAAAAAACACACAGCATTTTCTATTATCTCTCCCCCACGCACGCACGCACACGCACGCACACGAACGCACACGCGCGCACGCACACACACACACACACACACACACAAAGAGAGAGAGAGAGAGAGAATTTATTGTAGATAATAATTGGGCCATTACCAGCTTAGCAAACCCATGTCTCTAACACTGTGGACGTAGGAGGCTTTGCATTCTTTAAAAGAGCATGAGGTACAGTTAATGTTGAAAGATAAATAGGAATGTCAAAAGGCAAAGCTGGGTGATTTCTTTATTATTTTACTTACAAATCACAATGAAAAGACCCTATATGGGTCTTCATTGAACTTGGCACCATAGATAACCTGTATGAAGTCATACACGAGCTTGTCTCTGATATTTTAGTAGTAAAATAAAGGTATGGCCCATTGAATAAAATATAAGGACCACATGGCTCCTCCTTTATAAGGAGGCCAGTCTGCCTTTCATTGTTCACAATGTTCTGCCTACATTTATTTCAGCAAACCAGTGGTGCAAGGTACTGTTATTCTCATTTTACAAGTAAGGATTCATGGCTATGGCTCAGGGCACCCATGTCAGAATTTAGTACAGAGGACCCATGTATAACAAACAGCTTGTATAACATAAAATTTATAAAACATAAAATATTCCGGAGATAGGGGAAATTTGCTTAACAGAATCACCTATGGGGAGAATCCGTACAACATAAAAATGGGATTCGTACATTTTCAATGCATTCTTATGGGAAATTTGTATAAAGGAAAATTTGCTTAACATAATTTAATTTGGAACGAATTAATTCCTTTATACAAGGTACCACTGTATTTGAAACCAGGCTTCTGAGCAACATAGTGACTAAATAGTAATTCATTTATCAGGTCAGTGTGTCTCTCTCTGCTTCATGACCAGTCAGTCAAGAAGAAGATGAAGGGTCATCCTTACAATACCACGTCCTGCTGAGTTTCCATTGCACAGTCTTCTAAGAGGGCAATGCTTCTGTGAAGTTCCTTCATTAAAAACAAAACATAGAAAGAAAGGAAACAAAGAACACTACTTCAAAATGCTGCACCCTTCTCCTCACTCTATACCCTTTGGTTCAACTTGGCCTTAAACTTTATTAAAAAGCATTAAATGCAGGTGGGAAGAAAATCTGAATACCATGTCAGTATCCTATTGCCTAAAAGTGAAGCGGAAGGACAATTAGCTAAGTATTCATAGACACAGACCCCCCCACACAGAGGCTGCCTGCTCTTGCACTGGTACAAAACTGATCTCAAGATGAGGAACCGGTCAAGAGCATATTGCTGTCCTTGCATTCCACGTATAGGCAACATGATTCTGGCCTCTGTGTGGGCCTGATTTTGCAACTTGACTTTGAATATGTATATAGGATATAAGCTACTTATCAGTTTTTCCACTGAATATAGACTGGGGCTACTGTTTTTTTTACCCAAGAGACTGGTATGAAGTAAGTAAATGGGCAAATTTTGCCATTCCCCCATCATCTTAACAATAGTAATTTCTACCTGCTTCATCCAGCCCCACACAAACAGAGTACCCAAAAAAGTGCCTAGGAGAAAGCTAGGAGTGGATTTCTTTATGAGAAAGGACTTGGGAACTTGGCTCTGATACTGATCCAACATGCCTGGATTGATTGTATGATGAGATGCTGCCTGTTCTTAGTTCTTCACATATGTCTGCCCATTTGAGCCACTATTTTGCACCCATTTCTGGCTAGTGGATCTCAGGATTATAGGGAAAACAGAACAGGAAAAGCAAAGTAGATTGTACAAGTCTGAAGTCTGCCCACCTTTCCCTTAACAAAACCACAGATGGTTTCTATTGTAGCGTGGGGTTAGTGATTCAGCAGTGATTTCAGCTCAGAGACAAAGCAGGCTGGAGACAGCTTCTAGTGAACAGCTCTTTAATCAGGGAGAGACAAGACTGAAGACTGGGGAGAGGGAGTTACATTTATAGGGGCCAGGACTGGCTAGAAAAAGATACATTTTGGAGGGAACAATTACAACCAATCACAAGGCCGCCTTTTGGCGGGAACCAATAGGATTGAAGATCCAAATGCAGCAACTAGAATCAACCAATAGGCCTGTTCCCTTTGGAACAGGAAGGCAGTTACTTCAACAAGCAATTACAGATCAATACATAACACCCCTCTCCCCCTGGTGGGCACAGCCCACGTAATCCTTTAGATATTGTGGGGCCCTGCGACTTCTAGTTGATCTCCTGACTACGGGTGTTGCAGGGGCTTCAGCAGGCAGTGTCTGTGGGGGAGAGTCTACTGTAATAGTTTCGTCTGACACAGAGGGGGTTTCAGACAACTCAGTGTCCCTGATCTGTTCCTCGGCGCCATGAGGACTTGCAGAAGCAGATTCATTTGCAGACGCCACTGGTACCTGCATTCCTGGGTCATCTCCGCTCTGGTCTTGCAGCTGTGAATCATTAATGGGGGTAGTGTCACTCTCAGGCTGCAATTCACCCATACTGGTACCAACTCTACTGGGCGCTCTGTGCTTCAGTTGGTCCACGTGCCTACGCCAGACCCTGCCATCTTCAATGGTCACGTAATAAGAGACTGGCCCAGACACTCTGGTGATCACCCCTGGCACCCACAGGGGACCTCTGGCATAATTTCTCACCCAGACCAAATCCTCAGGAGCAAAATACCTTGTAGAGTCGCTCTCTGCCTGTGGAGGTGCTCTAGCCTTGCGGTTTGGCATTTTGTCTGGGTGGACATAGTCCAGCACCGTCACCAGCCTTCTACCTAGAAGCAGCTCTGCTGGCGATTTGCCCGTAGTAGTACACGGCGTCGCATGCTGCAAGAACAACATCCGGGCAATGCGCGTTGACCAGTCACCCTCCATCAAGCGTGCAAGAGATCCTTTGGCTGTCTGCACCATGCGCTCAGCCTGCCCATTGGATGAGGGATGAAAAGGAGCTGAGGTGACCCCTCTTATAAAATTATCAGTCAGAAATGCCCTGAATTCTTGGGATACAAAGGCTGCTCCATTGTCTGAGACAATGGTCTCGGGCAACCCATGGGTTGCGAACAGCTGTCTCAGCACCTTGATTACTGCAGCTGACGACATGCTGGGAACCATAGCCACTTCTAACCATTTAGAATACGCATCAACGATAACAAAAAAAACCTTTCCTTGGAATGGCCCAGCAAAATCTAAGTGCAGCCGGCTCCAGGGAGTCCGGGTCTGCTCCCACCAGTGGACTGGTGCTCTGGCCACTTCTGGGCGCACTTCCTGACATGCCTTGCACGTTCATACCCATCGTTCAACATCTTGGTCCATCCCAGGCCACCATACATAGCACCGGGCCAGCGACTTCATCCTGACCATTCCCGGATGCCCCAAGTGCAGTGTATCCAGAACCCTGTTTCTCAGTGGTGCTGGGATGATCACCCTGTCTCTCCATAGGAGACAGCCCTCATGCAGGGATAGCTCATGTTGTCTTGTTGCATACGGTCTAAAGTTTTCCTCATGCGGGCCACCTGGCCATCCCCTCCCCACCCAAGTGAGCACACGGGAGAGAGCGGGATCTTTCCTTGTTCTCTCAGCTATTTCAGTGGCAGTTACAGGGGCCCCCAGAAGTGTTTCCAGCATCATCACTCGTTCAGCTGGGGCAGGATCTGCATCGCACACACCAGGAAGGGGCAAGCGACTTAGTGCATCAGCGTGGCACAACCTTTTCCCTGGAACATGGGTCAGGGTGTACTGGAACCCATTCAGGAATATAGACCATCGCAGCATTCTGGGGGAGAGAATCTGCGGCGTCTGTTTGTTCGGGTGGAACAATCCTAACAGAGGCTTGTGGTCAGTTTCAAGGAAGATGTGGCGACCGTATAAATAGTCATGAAACTTTTTAATCCCTGCCACTATTGCCAGGGCTTCCTTGTCAATTTGTGTGTAGTTGCGCTCAGTTGGCGACAACATACGAGAATAGAACGAGATGGGCTTTTCTGACCCATCCGCATCCCTATGGCTCAGCACAGCTCCCAGCCCATATTGAGAAGCATCACATGCCAGAACAAGAGGTTTCGACTTGTCATAATGAGCAAGGACGCTCCTGCTAGTCAGCATGCCCCGCAAGGTGTCAGAAGCCTTCTGCTGTGCCTGAGCCCAATGCCACACACTCTTTTTCTTCAATAGTTTATGCAACAGTTCTGCTATTGAAGCTTTTTGAGGTAGGAATGAATGGTAAAAGTTAATAAGTCCCAGGAATGACTGTAACTCCGTCTTGTTCCATGGGTGTGGTGCCTCAGTAATGGCTTTAATTTTAGAGTCAGTGGGGTGGATGCCCGTTGCATCAATTTTAAACCCCAAAAAATCCACAGATGTCACCCCAAAACTGCATTTTTCCTTTTTCAGCTGCAGCCCCACCTCCTTAAATTTGAGTAACACAGCATGGATACACCCCACTAGTTCCTGGGGGTCTTTCCCAGCAATCAGAACATCATCAAAAAATGGCAAGACCCCTGGCAGACCCCTTAACAGGCGCTCCATTAGCCCTTGAAAAATTCCTGGAGCCACACAAATTCCAAACTGTAACCTGTTCACTCTGAAAGCCCCTTTGTGCGTTATGATCGTTTGTGCTTCTGCAGATTGCGGAGTCACTGGCAGCTGTTGGTAAGCTTGAGCCAGATCAAGTTTGGCGAAAATTTTTCCCCCAGCCAATTTTGCCAACAGCTGTGAGACGACTGGAATGGGGTATGAATTTCCCCTGAGTGCCTTGTTGATGATACATTTGTAGTCTGCACAAATCCTCACTTCCCCATTCACCTTAAGGGGTGTGACGATAGGAGTCTCCCACCTCGAAGAGTGCACAGGTGAAAGAACTCCCTGTTTGACCAATTTGTCCAGTTCCGCCTCAATTTTGGGTTGCAGCGCAAAAGGCACTCACCTTGGCTTGAGTCGGATTGGAGCCACCCTGGGGTCCAGCTCAAAGTCAATTGGAGGCCCTTTATAACAACCCAGCTTTCCACTGAAGAGTTCAGCAAATTCTTGGCCTAATACCTCGCCCAACTCAGGGGCAGTTTGGACTGAGTTGAGCCCTGATATACTCAGCCCCAAGGCAGGAAACCAGTCAGTACCCCAAAGACTGGGGCGACTCCCCTGTGCAATCACCAATTTAAGCACGGCCTGTTTCTCCCGGAATTGTACCCTCACAGCACACATTCCTAGAATGTGGATGCGGCCCGCCATGTATGATTGCAAGGTTCCTGGGAATGGCTCCAGAGAGGGGAACTTACCCCCAGGAAAGAGCCCCCTTGCAGTCTGGTCTGAGACAATGGTGAATCCAGATCCAGAATCCACCTCCATGTCGCACAGTCAACCTTGGATCTTCACTCTGATGGATG
Source organism: Phrynocephalus forsythii (assembly GCA_029282475.1). Lineage (NCBI taxonomy): Eukaryota > Metazoa > Chordata > Lepidosauria > Squamata > Agamidae > Phrynocephalus > Phrynocephalus forsythii. The sequence goes on from JAPFRF010000011.1 coordinate 11,140,134, forward strand.
GTTTGCCCTGCGCTGGAAACTGCACAATCTCTCCGTTGATCTCTGTGAGATAATTGCAGTCGTCTAGGAGATGAGTTGTGGTGGATGATTTGCGACGCGTTGATCTAAGACCTAGGTGGGCGAGGTGATTCCGTTGTTGCAGCTGCCACTGACCGACAGACCCGGGCGATGTGTCCTGTCTTACCGCAAGCCCTGCACGTAGCATCACGAAAACGGCAGCTTTTCCGCTCATGGTGTCCGCCACAGCCCGTGCAAGCGCCTCAGCGATCTTTGGGCCGTGCATCCGCCTGATGTACCAACTCGACACCACGGACTGGGCTCTGGCTTGGACTAGCCTCTGGCTCATCCATGGCATGGGCAGCCTCTACCCGCAGCTTTGTGGTCTTGCCACTGGCATTGAGCTCTTCCTGCTCATAATTCTCTGTGGCAGAGGCCTCTTTCAAGGCGGAGGCAAGGGTGACATCTTCCTTTGCCACAATGCGCCTTCGGGCTTTTTTGCTGCTGAGCCCCCCAACAAATCGATTCAAGAGAGTGTCTTCAAGATTTGGGAAGCCACAGTGCTGAGCAAGCTTTCGGAGTCCTGCCAGGAATGCAGCCACAGATTCTCCGGCTTGCTGCTGCCTTTTCTGGAACTCCATCTGCCAGGCCATCTTGGTTTTGGTAGGTGCCAAGTGGCTTGTCAGCTGGGCGAAAATGTTTGTGAGTGATGTCTCACTCAGCTTTGCTGGGGCGAGCAGTGCCTTGGCCAACATGAAGGTCTCACGCCCACAGCAACTCAGGAACGTGGCCCTTCTTTTGCTGGCACCAGTGATTCCTTGAGCCACCACAAAGAACTCGAAACACTCAACATAGTCCTCCCAAGTGTGAGGCTCGGACAGCTGGAAGGGCTCCAAGACCTGTGGACTTTCCATTCTCCAGGCGGGCAGGGTCGTCTTCTAGCCAGCAGGTGAGTCTTGTCTCTGCTGCGATCCGGACTCTGAGTCAGCGTGATGGGCCTCTGCTACTCAGCATTCCGGATCCCATCCTCGTCGCCGGTATTGTGGCATGGGGTTAGTGATTCAGCAGTGATTTCAGCTCTGAGACAAAGCAGGCTGGAGACAGCTTCTAGTGAACAGCTGTTTAATCAGGGAGAGACAAGACTGAAGACTGGGGAGAGGGAGTTACATTTATAGGGGCCAGGACTGGCTAGGAAAAGATACATTTTGGAGGGAACAATTACAACCAATCACAAGGCTGCCTTTTGGCGGGAACCAATAGGATTGAAGATCCAAATGCAGCAACTAGAATCAACCAATAGGCCTGTTCCCTTTGGAACAGGAAGGCAGTTACTTTATATTATTATTATTATTATGTCTGTTTTACTGTGCCGTGTTGATCTTGATTTACTATATTTCGCTGTATTGATTGTTTGGTTGGCATTGACTGCCCTTGTTAGCCGCTTAGAGTTCTACATGTAGAAGATAAGCGGGATATAAATATAACAATAAATAATAAATAAATAAATAAATAAATAAACAAGCAATTACAGATCAATACATAACAGTTTCCACAGCAGTAGACCACTGATTTTCTTGTATCTCTTCAAGCAATCTATACCATTCCCACATCAGGGATACAGCATTCTTATGTCAGCCTCAGGTGCCTGCTTTCCACTGCCATGGTAGTTCTAGTACATCTCAGCAATTTCTGTTGCCTCTCAACCATTCATGGCATTGTCCTTGATATTTCAAACAGATACTTGCCTTTCCACTTTGCAGTCAGACATGGTTATATTAGTGAGTATTTATCTTAGGTCTCAGGCGTCGTGACTGTACTGAAGCAGGAATTGGTTTTGTAACTGGGATTGTTGGGGCTTTCTTTTTGCATCCTAATTTTGTCAGTGAATCCTTTTGGTGGATAGATGTAGCAATGGCTTTTCACTCCTTTTTCTACACGTGATCAGGAATACCAGATTTTTAGATAATAATATCAACAGAAGTAAGGAATCCACCCAGGATACCTTGTTGATAGGTATTTCACGGGGCACCTCTGAAAATGTTTATGCCTGTGATAGTGAAGTTGATGTTTCATTCTGTGAACTGGCTTTCTTTGCCTTTGACAGGAGAAGAGTTATGTATAACATGAGGGAGAAATGTTACTTTCCAGGGTTTTGTTGGCTGCCTTGAGAGAAATTAAGAGGTTACGGCCAATACTAAATGTCCTTGACTCACATGTTGAACGCACTTGGGGCACTTTTACATGACCCCTAAGATCCGCTGGTCACTTAAATTCAGACCAGAGATCTTAGGGGTTTGTCGCTCTTCGTGCATCCCCACCCCTCCGCACTTCCTGGCTGCTGGCTGCGTGAGGGGAGGGAGGAAAAAAAAAAGGGACAAAAGAATAAAGGCTTACATCCCGGTGCCGGTGGAAGCTGCCGGGAGCCCCGTCACTTCCTGGTTCCTTCTCTTAAAGGGGCGGGAGGCAAAAAACAACAACAAAAAGAAGCGAGGAGAGCCCGGCACATCCGCATCAAGACTTTTCACCCTTGGAGAGCAGGTACAAGAAAAGTGCGCTGGGACCCGCTTAGGTGGGCGTGGTCACACTTAATTTTCAGTAAACTCCGGAGCTGGTGGGTAAACAATTTTAAGCTCTGGAGCTGGGAGCTATTTGCGGCGGAGTTTAGGGGTCGTGCAAAAAGGCCCTTGGTTACACCTACCCTCGACTCATTTACTCCTCCTTCATCTCCTCACCCTCCATCTTCTTTGTTGAAATCTAATCCAGTTTTTTAAAACCAATAGAGGTCATCTGAACAATCATTGGATTATTTCTGTAAAAATAATGTTTTTTTCCCTGAAACAGGTGTTTAGGGGAAAACACTCTCGCCAGTGGTTGCTGTTACAGTGAGATCAGTAAAGATCTTGATTATATATATATATATATATATATGCATGTTAGGGTGGATTCGGGTTTCTTCCCGTGTAGAAATCTGGTTGTTCTGGCGACGTTTCGACGAGGTCTCACTCGTCATCTTCAGGCTGGTGTTCTGGCTTCTTTCTTCTTGAAGCAAAGTGTGGTCTCAGTTGAAGTCCTTCTATAAATACTGCTGGGGGGGTGTGGTTTGCTTGCTCTGTTGCTGATTGTAGGTTCCTTTGTTCCTTTGTTCTTTTGTGATCTGCTGTGTGGCTGAGGCGATCGTTAAGGGATTAACTGCTGATGGCTGTTTAGATGGCTGTTTACATGCTGGTGGGTTAGATGGCTGGTAGGTTCTGGCAGTATCCTGGGCTTTGGTGGAGTGGGGTCCTGTGTCTTGTGAATTCATTTTGGTCTGGCTACGTGTCTGTGGTCTCCCAATGTTTTTTTGGGGTGTGTGAGTGTGCTCCATGTGGTGACTGGAGTGGGGTGTCGCAGTAGATGGTGCAGTCGTGGTTTTGTTATTGGATGGTGGTTTCGTTTCATCTGTGGGAAGGGTCTGGGTTTGTGTTTGGTGTGGATGGAAGGTGGTGGCATCTTGTACCTGGTGTCAGTCTTTGTGACAGAGGCTTCTGTTGACCAGGGCTAGTTTCAGATGTCAGGCAAGCGGGAGGTGTCATCACGTTTATTCATGTTGTTTGGGTGTTTCTCTATTTCAATGGCTTCCATGATTATTCGACTGTTGATGTTCAGTTTTGGAGATGAGTTTGGTTCTTTCAAAGTCAATTTCATGACCTGTTGTTTTATGTGCTGGACTGAGACCACACTTTGCTTCAAGAAGAAAGAAGCCAGAACACCAGCCTGAAGATGACGAGTGAGACCTCGTGGAAACGTCGCCAGAACAACCAGATTTCTACACGGGAAGAAACCCGAATCCACCTAACATGCATATATATATATATATATATATATATATATATATATATAATTATATATATATATATATATATATATATATATATATATATATATATATATATATATATATATATATATATATATATATATCTTTTCAGAGATAAAAGGCACAGAAACCCATGTAGAAACTGCAGAAACTGTTCAACAGAGATGGTTCCAAATGCTCTCGCCCACCCCGTCTCTTATTTATATCCATAACTAAACAGAAGGGGCAAAGGCATTTCAGACGTCTGTGATGCCTACGGAGGAATCTTGCCATCAAAATGGCAATTGAGCAGGAATTGGGTGGGTGGGTGAGTGAGTGGAACATACCTGGCTCCTCAAAGACAGTCCTTGGATGGTGGTGTTCAGTTTCTCAATCTGGTGCTGCTTCTGAAATTCACAGAACAAGACAAAAATCTTTTGCCCTGATTCTGCTTGAAGAAGACTAATCAGTCTCTACTTCCACACTGACACAAGTCAACCTTGTATTTGGTTGAACTTCCATATGGATGGTCCCAGCACTAGCAAATCATTAGTCTCAGAAGTGAAATTTCATTTAACTTGACAAACTATTGGGAGATAAACATTTTCTGTAGTAGGGTATATCCTACTAGTATGATCCATCTGTTTCACTGCTTAGCCGTACAATCCACCCTGTAAAAGGAATCTGGTTGTGACTTCCAAAATGGCTGAATCTTTCACAGCTAAATTCAATCCACTATACTCTTTATGTGTCAACTCTCTATATATACACCATGTAAGATGCCTCCCCAATACACACATGCAAAAATTTTACTATAATACATACTTCATAGATGTGAGGTCTAAGGCTATTGAAAGAGGAACTGTCCTTAACCTGTAAAATATTTTAGGGGCAAGAACTGGTTAAACATAGATCATGCATATATCTTTCTTGGATATCACTTGAAAAATGCATCAAGCGCATATCAGCCACTAGATGTCCTTTCCGCATTAATCTAGTTTCATCATTATTCATACTTGTCTTTTGTTCTTCCTCAGTAGCTGATTGTGCTGTTTATTACTGTACTTGGAAGCTTTGTCTTCTAGCACTATCTCTCGTTTCATTTTGGACTGTCTCATCATAGGCTTTTCATATTAAAAAAGATTCAGCAATGATTTTGTCTTCTTCTGTGCAGTACTGAGCAACTCCATTGTTACCTGTGAAAGATCCTTTGCAAGCATCACATTCAGCTGCCACAGGTGATGAGCACCTGCTCTCCAGATGTTTCTCCACCCCACCACCATTGGAATAATCCATTACCCTCTGCTGATATGGCTGTTACTATTGAAGAGAGTAGAGGCATCTTAGTCTGGTGCCTCAGTTGTGACGATTCCACCTAGGGTGACACTGCCAGAAGACTAGCATCATGATAGAGTTTGGCCTCTTGGTAGGATTGCTCTTGATTTCCCTGACACACTCAAATGGCCTCGCCATGTTAAGATGTGCATCCAAGAAGATCAGTGACTTCTAGAACGAAATATCTATGTGCTGCCTTCAGGAACAGAGGCAGTATGGATCTGAATAATAATAGTCAGAAAGGGAGAGATTGCTATCTTGTCCTGCTTGTGAGCTTTTCATTGCCTTCTGGTTGGCCACTGAAAGAACAAAATGCTGGAGCCGAAAAGGCCCTTGGTCTGATTCAATCACAGGAATTGCTTTTCTGATATTATTAAATTCCATGCCTCTCCCATGCTACCTTCAATACCCAGAACAAGCGGTATCTTTTCCAAAATGCTGCTTTCAAAGTGTCTCTCCTTATAGATGTGCCATAGAAATATTTGAGAGATTAGTGGTTGAGAGTCTGTTGAAATGCAGTGCAAAGAAAGCTAAGTGTAAGATCAGTGCAAATTAACTTACACGGCACATCTTTCACAGGGCACTTGGTCTGAGCTCTCCACAAAGTAACAGGTTGTAGAGAGGAGTCTGGATTCCAGATTAATCTCTGTCTTTGAAGAAGGCCATCTCATTTTACCATCCATGTTCTGGATGTATTTAAGCCACACATGAATCGGAATGTACCTGCCTGATCCTGTCATTCTTTGCTTGCCACATGGCCTCCCATTCAGACAAGTGTCTCTGTGGAGCAGAAGGCAAATAGAATATTCTTGTAGTCATCAGTGGCATTTGGATTTAAATACCAGCTACAGTACTAATGATCTGAGCTGTTATTGTATCCTCTTATCTCTAGGCCTTATTTTTGCCCCAGAGTTGGGTGAAACCTTGAGATCTTAATTTCACCTTCACCCTTGTTATGTACAACTGGACCTGAGGAAGACATTAAAACTGGAAAAGTTGCAACCCTAGCAGTTCAGAACCAGGTTAGGCCATACAGATAGCTTGTTCTTAGAAGTGGGACTTCCCTCAGGACAAAAAGACATCATGACATGCCCTTTTCTCATTTCCCACTTTCCCCCCTCTTTTTGCACTTCTCTTCATTTTGCAAAAGACACTGTTTTGTTTGGTCATCAGAAACTGAACATAGCTTTCAGTTCCGGCTCTGATTCCTCAGTTATGAAGCCTTGTGAGAATCAAGGCACTGTGGGAATCATCTCACTGGAACAATAACATGCTATCTCCAGTCTGAATGTTCTAGTAGAGTAGTTCCCAACCTTGGTTTCCCAGATGTTCTTGGACTACAACTTCCAGAAATCCTGGCCAGCACAACGGGTGATGAAGGCTTCTGGGAGTTTTAGTCCAAGAACATCTGGGGACCCAAGAAACACTGTTCTACTAGGATATTCACACTGACTACAGGTGTTCTCAGATGGACAATTCCTAATGCCACCAATCACCAACATATAGACCAGAATTCCATTGGTGTCCACTTATGGTGCATTTATTTCACTGGCTGGATAGCTTGCTGGTTTAGTTACCTGGCTGCAGAGCCAAAAGCTGAGAGTTTGATTCCCCACTGTGCCTCCTCCAAGTAGAGCCAGCCTGTGTGGCCTTGGGCAACCTGAATAGTCCCAGGGTGCCCCCAGAAGAAGGGAATGGTAAACCATTCTGAGTATTCTTTACCTTGAAAATCCTGAAAAGGGTAGCCATAAGTCAGAATTGACTTGACAGCTCATGATTAGGTCATGCGCAAAACTGAAATATGCTCCAACAGCTTGTCAATTAACTAAAATTCACTGTGGCAAGTTAAGCAAACCTTATGCAAAGATCAGTATGGTTTAAGCAATAGATTCCTTGGAAGCACCGGTGGCATTCTGCAATGTTTCTTCAAAATAGGGCCCAAGATTAATCAAGGATAGCTACCAGAGAAATCAGGACTATTTAAAATAATGACATTTGGAGTGATGAAAAAACTATGCATGGCTGCTTATTCCAGCACACCCGTCTTACACACAAGAGTAGCATTTTCAGAGTCAACTTGTTGGGATTTACCTGGTCCTTCTACACACACACACACACACACACACACACACACACACACACACACACACACATCTCTGGTTCTCACCTTCAGTTCATTGCCTTCTGCTCTCAGCTCTTTCAGGATGTCAGTTCATTGCCTTCTCCTCCAGCTGCTTTCAGGATGTCCTGTTGCATAAATCCAGCTGCTGGGAATGAAGACCTTTTGCAAAATATTGTAGTATTTTGTGTGTATTTATTTATTTATTTATTTATTTATTTATTTATTTATTTATTTATTTATTTATTTATTATTGCTGTAAAGCAATACCAGTAAAGTGTCCTGCCGATGGTGTGATCCTTACCAGGAACAAAGAGTTACAGAAACAGCTCAGGTAAGCGACAAAACTAATCAGTCAATATCAGAGCATGCACGCTGTGGAATGGGAAGACTAAACCTCTTCGGGGTGTGGGGGGTGAGGAGGCATGCATAGGAAAGCAGCACATTTGAAAGAACTCCAGACTCTTTTTCTTTCTTTTCTTTTTTAAACACTAATTTCAACATACAGTGAGTGTCTATTTGAGTAAACAAATATACAGGACTTCATTGAAAGTGTGAGGTATGTATCAGTTCTGTAGCTCGCTTCTGCTGCATGTTAGACTTGGGTCTTACTCTTGAGAATAAGGGGAGGATATGCGAACACTGCCAGTGAGGTACAACTTTGCCCAGGCTGCAGCAGCACTCACCTTTTTTTCCAGTTCTTTCACTGTCTCTGCCATTCTCTGGTTTTCCTTCTCCTGCAATGCCATCATGAAAAGGAGCAGTCAATCTAAAAGCCTTGTGCCCCAGGGGCTGATTATCCTTCCTGGGCAAGGTCTCTGCCTGGCCAAATGTTCACTCTGGGTGGGGAACTTCACGGCCTCGGCTGTCCATTCTTATGGCCACTTCAGCCAGGCTCAGCCTGGACCATCCGTGAAACAACAAGACACGTTCAAAGAAAGAGGACAGACCTTGGACAGCTCTTCAAATACAGTATTGTTCTCCATAAAGTTGGACACTTACACAAAAGTCCAGCAAATGAGGAAAAAGGGAAGGAGAAAAGAAAAAGAGCAACCACAAACAAGAGGGTCACCCAACATTTTGACAGCCTTCACCTTATGCAGGGAACTCACAGAAATGATTGGAATGATCACTTGCTGGAGCTTTTGAAATGAAAGGGTGATCACGGGGCTGCTGGACGGCCACATCTGCCAAAAGGGTAGAAGAAGGAATTGTATCCTATTAAGACTGTGCTTAATTAACCAAGAGGAAATCTCTCTCCTGTCAATCTGCTGAGCCATTCCAATCCCAGCTGCCCTCCCCAGCATAGTTTTTTTGAAGGGAATCTAGAGGATGGTGCTATATAACTGATCAGTTGATGGTGAAGAGGACACAATGGAAGATTCTCCATATTTCCCTCCAAGGGGGCTCACACGCTTATGAATGTGCAGTTGCCGTTGTCGACTCCGATTCTGGCACTCCCGCAGGGCTTCCTGGGCTTCCTCCAGCTCTTCTTGCAGTGCTTGGGTCTTCTTCTCCAGAGGTTTGAAACTGCTAAGGAGGAGAGTGAGCAACATCTTCAGGACATACAGTACCGAGGAAGTCATGAAACGTCTTTCCCTTAGGCAGATGTACCCGGTCCCACTGTGTGCCTTTCCAAGCATGCCAGAGTGCCACTTTCTGCTAAGCCAGTGGTTCCCAACCTGGGGGTCAGGACCCCTTTGGGGGTCAAACGACCGTTTCACAGGGGTCACCATGAGTCAGTGACGAAAAAGGCACAAACGGCTTGGGTCTGGAGGAGTGGGGGGGGAGGAAGTGGGGAAGAGTGAGTTACAGCTTGATAGGTTGGAAGGGATGTCAGTCAATGGCACCGGTGCGATTGGCTGAGGGTGCCTATAGAGGGAAGTTCTCTATGGCACCTGCTGCAGTGGCCTGCCAAAGGGGGCTTGTGGCCTCTTCCAAGCAGGGCAAGGGAGTCACCACAACATGAGGAACTGTATTAAAGGGTTGGGGCATTAGGAAGGTTGGAAACCACTGTGCTAAGCCAAGTATATGCTTTGTATTACCTGGGAGGCAGAGTCCTAAACCCCTTGCAATGCTGTAGATTTTGTTTTGTTTCATTTTAAATTAAGCCTCTCTGGAACATTTGTCTTTAAAATGGCTAGCCATCAATAGGTAGAAACTGGAAGCATGGTGGCTACTACTCCTTCCTAGGTTAAGTAATATAGAGGACTGGCAGACCTACATCTTTATACTGGGAATGTATATGTACATTTTTCTTCTAATCCAGAGTGGCAGCTAAATGACTCTTGCCCTGAGTCTCTGGCCCAGCTTCCAACTGGAGATGACCATTTTCTCTCCACTCCATCCTAGACTGAAGTGGCTCAGAGGTAACACTGTGGGGAATCCCTCTGGGGTCCTCACCTCTTTGTCTGCAGCAGGGAGCCGAGCCGGGCCTGGCGCTCCAACAGAGCCTCATATTGTTTGTGCCAGACTTCCCCATGGGCGAGTTCTTCGTGGATCCACTCCTGCAACCACACATTCTCTTCTTCGAGGTTTCTGAATTTAGATGGAGAGAGAATGGATGAAACCTGAGGGAGGTATGTGGAATAAAGACAAAATACTGTAGAAATGATACCCTTGGTACCTCTGCTCTAACTGATATCTAAACATTGACACTTCATAGTTGTCTGCCTTGCCTTTTAATTGCATGATACATGTAGTTCTAGGATTTCTTGTGAAGCACTCTTTCTTTTTACTCCCTGCGGTTATTATCTCCCACCCCCAGCAGCCACGTCCACATCATGGATCTATTGATTAGTAACATCACATAAAGTTTCACCATTATCACTCTGCAACTACTTTCTAGAACATAATTTCTGCGGCTTCACCAAACCCTTAGCCACAGTCACTTCTCTGAAAATGAAAAGTTTAAAATAATAATAATAATAACACACCCGGGACCTCTTGGTTTTAATTTGTTGCCTTGAACCTGTGCCAAATCCATGATACTCAGTTCTGTAGCTGGCCAGTTCCTCCTCTAGTCTAGAGCACAATTGGTATACACAGGATGTAGAGGCAAGGACTAGGGAGATCCTGGACAAGAGTTACACCAACCTTTCTTCAGTGGAGAGGAGAAACAGCTGGAGGAAGGAAAAGAGAAATCAACTGCATCATAATCATCTGTAAGATACCCCTCCATTCCCTATCTCTCAAACTGAATATGTCTTAATTGTAATGCACTGTATATTGTCTCTTCTCACTGTAAGCCAAGTGGGGTCCTTTTCCAAGGAGAAAGGCGGGATTAAAAATACTCAAAAATAAATACAGTGGACCCTGTATAACAAACAGTTTGTATAACATAAAATCTGTACAACATAAAAAATTCCAAAGATAGGGAAAAATTGCTTAACATAATCGCCTATGGGGAGAATCCGTAGAACATAAAAATGGGATTACTCCATTTTCAATGCATTCCTATGGGAATTTGTATAAAGGAAAATTTGCTTAACATAATTTCATTTGGAACAATTTAATTCCTTTATACAAGATACCACTGTAAATAAATAAAATAGCTGAAGGTGCACATACATCCAATACCCAGCTTTTTTCAGATATGGTAGAAAAACTGCTCCACAGTTAACAGGATTAAATATCTGGCAGCAAAAAGGGATCATATACCATTTACCTGATTTCTGCAAGATGGGGTCCCGTCTGAATGAAAGCAGGATAGCAACTTATGACCACCAAGCAATGTAGCTTAAAAGTCTTCACAGTGACATCACCAAGGCCTGGCTGTGACCACACAGACAGAGGTTGCTTAGCAACTACCTTAACTCTGTCATTCTGGCCTTGAATATATATTCTGCTTTGGCTAAGATCCATAATCAGTTCCACTATTGGGTCAGTATCTCACCCCTTGGAAGAAGACCTACTTCTGCACCTTGACGTCGACGTGGACGGGGATAATATAACTACTGCCGCCTTTAAAGGCCTCTCTTGGACAGAACAAACTAAGATCATCTCGTCCCTAGACAAAGTTAGGTCTGAGCTGTCCCACAAAATGAACAATGCCTTAACTCAACCTATTACTTCTCCCAAAGCTGCCATACTCTTACCTCCAGATATTAATTTTATACACAGGCCAGTTCCTGCCCAACCCAGCACCCCCCACTTGTGTTCAGAACATGCCAATGGTGCTGCTATATCTAATTGACTCTCTCCCCCTTCCTCTGTCTCCATCTAGTATCAAACTGGTCTCATGGAACATTGCAGGTTGGGAGAGGAAAAGGAATGACTCCGATTTTACTGAATTACTTTCCTTTAATCTAAATTGGACCTGCTCTCCACGTTTCTTTAACCTATCCCCGGTCTTTGGCCATGATCTCTGTTATTTCCGCAAGCTAATTAATCCAAATAAGAGACGTGCTTTCATGTTGGCCAGACTCAATATTTTCCCCTCCTCAGTACTCTCAGGAAGATACTTGGGTATACCATCGTCCCAGAGGCTTTGTAAATTTTGCCATCTTGAATCAGACACATTCCCTCATATACTGTGCCGTTGCCCTGCCCATACTAGGTTACGCAAAGAGTTTTTAGACCCAATTATGTCTATGTTCTCTGGCCCTCCAGAGGAATACACAAGCTTTTTACTTTGTGACAATTCCGAATGGGTCACCTTACAAGTTGCAGATTTTCTAGTAGCTGTTATTAATAAGAAATGAGAGTGTATCCCCTTTTTGGCTTTTTACCTATTGTTTTACTTGACAATGGTTTACCATCACTGTTTTGGTTGTGTTCTATTTTCTTTGTTTTAATGCCAATAAAGGTATATGTATGTGGGTCAATTGTGTACAAAATGGGGACAGAGAGTAAGGATCATTACTCGATAATTGTGGACTTCCTGGCAGAGTCTTATTTTTTACCATCATCTGGGAGTGTTATCTAGCTGTGCCATTTGGTCTGCTGTTAGAAGTAGGAGTTAAGTTGCTACTGTTAACAGATAGATAATACTGTAGCTGAAAACCTGTTGCTTAATGTAAGAAAATGTGTAACTTTCAGGCCCTTCTTTACTGACAAAAAAAGTCCTCATTGCACTCCCTGGGTACACACACCAAGCCACTGTGCACACATGCCCCTAGACATTGTAGCAAGGATTCTTTATTTGCAAACTAAGAAACAGATCGAAAGTTATGAATTTTCTTAAGTTCCAACAGGATTTCAACCAGTCTTTTGAAGAAATGAACTAATCGCATGTTCAATTTTTGAAGAACTTATGATTTAGGCTTAAATACACCATTTATAAGTTTTAATGTGTCCAAAGCTACTTGCTTCTTGAGTTCTGTGGTAAAATATGTATTCTCTCTTATCCCTAATAAATAAGGAATAATGGAAAAGGTGAAATAATAGGTTATTTGCAGAATTATATAGCTTTATAAGTGTAAAAAGTCTGGTGCCCTCCATCTTGGATTGTGCTCATTACCTGCTGGTCTCAAAAAAGGAAGATATCTCCTTATATCCAAAGAAGTTTTGGTTTAGGGAGGTTTAGGTTTGATTTGTTTTGGGGTTTAGTTTGTTTGTTTACTTTCCCCTTTATTAGCTTGCTTGCTGTTTTGTTTATTTTGGAGGAGAGGAGACTGTGGCCCTTATCCCACATCCCTTTAAATGAAGAATACCTTCCAGTCTTGTACTGTGACAAACACTGAATTTGTCTAGCTTCCTTTTTCCTTTTTTGAGGGGCTTAAAAATTCTTTGATATTTCGCTTCTGAAAACTAAAACAAAAAATGGACACAGTTTTCTGAGAGAAATGAATGTTTTGTTGCGTGACAGTCGTTACTACACAGTGTCTTGTCTCTGAACAGAAAGCGGGAACAAAGAGTGACAAGGGAAAATACAACCCCAGCACCAGGTACAGTATTGTTGTGATTAGCACCCGTTTGGGGGGGGGGGCTGGTCGAGACAAATTTCAGTACTTGTGTGATGGAAGTGAAGTAACATTTTTGTACCACTCCGAAATGCAACACTAACAGAGACAAAATGGACATGAAGCAACTGCCAAGGAAAGCACACCAAGGTCCTGAATCCATCATGATCAGATTGGGTCTTGTGCTGGATTTTCACTAATAATCAATCACCCCTTCGGTGGTGCCATCAGGAACACTGTCAGCACATCAGAACTGGAAAGTGTGGTTGAGTCTCAAGGTAAAGCCAGGCAGAACTTTTTAAGCATAATGTGGGGGGATCTAAATATGCATTCCCTAAATATACGTTCAATAGGAAAGACAGCAAATATGTGCACAAATGCTAGGACAATTCCTTGTTCACCCTTAATCTCTCTCTCTCTCTCTCTCTCTCTCTCTCTCTCTCTCTCTCTCTCTCTCTCTCACACACACACACACACACACACACACACACACACACACACACACACACACACACACACTCTTCAACCGCAGGGCACTGCGTACAGACTAGATCCACTACACCAGGAATGCCTACATTCTGAGGGAAAAAAATACCAGGTCTATATTGAGATATAATTGAATTATATTTTAATACTTTTAATGCCTATTTCCCAACTGTATTTTTCTTTGGGTCCCTATTTCTGGGAGAAAGACAAGATATAAATCAAATATAAAAATAGAATACTGTTGTCTATATGCAAGAAACCAATATATAATACACAATGTCACAAAAGCCCCGCCTGCTGAAATCCCCTTTCAGCACAGCTATTAAAGCACAAGAGCCTTATCCTCCTTCTCATTGTAGCCTACTAGTATGGACTCTCCAGACACTTCTTTAAGTTTACATCTCTCCTGTTCTGATCATATACTTTTTCACTCACTCAGAGAATGATGAGTGTTGGTCATTAACAACCCCAAAACAGCAGATACAAACATGGCTATTAGTTTGTATTAAATTTTTTATTTTGAATATATTTGTCCCTTTTAATAAAGATCTTATCTGTACTTCCCCATCGTTTGTTTTACTTAGGTCCCATTATATTTGGTCTCAAAAAATTAAGTCTGAGATGCATCAGGTCTACCTTATCTGTGGTATACGCATACCACACAAATGAGGTGCAGGAATGTACATCGTGGCTTTCCAATAGGCCTTTGGGTGATTATTCCTATTGTTGTGATTATCTACTGTTTGTCTGGATGCCAGTATCTTGTGTTTGTTTTATTGCACTTTGTATTTGGGTGATATTGGGTTTTGTGTTGTTATTTGTGTATTTTTTTATTATTCATTTTGTTTTTCGTGCTTTGGCTTTGTGCATCTCCTTGAGTTGCTTATACAAGCTGGTGAATAAAAAAATTGTAAATAAAGTAATATCTGAGCCTATACATGATATGTAAGGTACATTCTGACCTACAATATGTACATTATTTTCTTTAACCAAAGGTATGTTTAATCAAAAAAGACAAAATACATTTTTGCTTTAAAATCAAGCCTGTCCAGGTTTCTGCAAAACAAACTGATAGCACACAAGAGGCAGGAAGTAACTTTTCCAATTTAGTATCCCTTAGTGGTTGCAGGTGTTGCACCTTTTAATATAACAATATCTACATTTTCATCTGTGAAATGGTGGACACTTCATGGAGCAATGCCATGTGTTTGTCTGCCAGGAGAACAACGCCAACTGAGAAGACACCACTAATTTACACCATCATCACATTCAGAATTTTCTGCTAAAACTTGACTTGACCCGAACCAGCAAACTTTTGGGCGCTGTCCTGTTTTGATTACATAAATCATAACAATATGCCTTCAGCAAGTCACAATGTGACACAGCAAGTTGTAGTTCAGACCCCAGAGGGCACTGTTATGCCATCTCCATTTATGCATAGGAACCTACTAGATCAACGGTGGCAAACCTTCTGCACACCAGATGTTTTGGACCACAACTCCCAGAATTCCAAGCCTGTACTGCCAATGACAAAGGACTATGGGAGTTGTGGTCCAAAACATCTCAAATGCCGAAGGTTCACCACCACTGTACTAGACACAAAAAGTGTCAGAATTAATTGTTGTTTGTTCCAACCCACCTCCTTGAGGCACTAACTCTGAACCAAATGCAGGTTGTGCCTACAAAAATACTGTAGAAGATCTGAGAAATGAGGTCTGTTTGACTGGGCAAGTTTGAAAAGGTCAGGAAGGCATCCCCCCCCCTTACAAGCCCATTGTAAGCAAGACTGTGGAAACAACCACAAGAAGATATGCTGGCAGACACACCCAGGCAAAGTGTCCAAATTTCTGATCACCCAAGCATTTTTCCTACTGGTCAGGAATCTGTTTGGTTTGGTTTTTCCCAAGGAGGTGGTGGAAGAAGAAAGAATATATACAGTACTTTCATTTGGGACCCCAGTACACCTTCAATTGGGAATGCTCACAGTTAACAGCAAGCTGTGTGAAGGAAGCCCTGCCTTATTCATGGGCAACAGATGCCTATGACGACAGATAGATGTCATCCCACATTCACTCTCCTGCCCTCTGAGAATCCCTCTTTGTTCAGAATAACCACACTGTAGCTTCTGGTTTGGTTATGAGTGTCTCTTCAAATGCAGGGAAAGGTGATCCGAGCGGGAGAAAGCACGCTGGCACAGCTGGCACTTGAAGGGGCGATGGCCAGTGTGCTTGCGATAATGGCGAGTCAGCTCATCTGAGCGGGCAAATTTCCATCCACATCCTTCCCAGGTGCAATGGTAGGGCTTCTCCCCTGCAAATAAACAAAACCAACAAGGGTTATGATAGTATTCTCCTACTAGTGGGTCAAGAGGAGGGGTTTGTCCCCACCCCACCCCCGGGGACCCATTTACACAGCAGAAGTGCTTTACCAGTGGCCTAGGTCACTGAATAAAGTAACATGGAAGAATAGCTGTTGTGAGGTTTTGGGGCTGTTTTGCCGTGTTCTGGAAGTTTTTCCTCCTGACGTTTCACAAGACTCTGTGGCCAGCATCTTCAGAGGGCAAGGAGCTCAGGGAACTAGGAGTTCTCTCTGTGCTCTGGGGTATAGAGTGAGTGAGACTCTGGGGTTTTAAAGTTGTGGGAAAGAGGAAACTTGTCCTATGCAAGAGAATATGTGTTAGTCATTGCATTGTGATGGAAGGATTAAGAAGTTTCACTGTGATCAGGGGCCGCAGCAAAACTTCTCTGTAGCTGATGGGTGTCATTAGCTGTTCTATTGTGTGAACTGATCACTGGTGATTGTGGCTGGGTGGGAATCATTGAACTTTGGTCTTTTGCAGGCTGTAGTTTTCAGTACTGGAAGCCAGGCTTTGTTGATAACATGGAAGGATGTAAATATTGGGCAGAGGAGACAAGAATGAGATCACATGTAACCAAAGTAGCGCCAGAACTTGAACATTTTATTTAGAAGTTAATGCTTCCAAAGATACCTAAATATCTCCTCCTGCAAACCAGAACCAAATTGGCCACTTGGTCTACCAGGGAAGCTGGTGGAGAAGAAAATGGGTGGACTGCAAAATTGAGTGAATCTGATCAAAAAAGAGCTAAGCCCAATTGGAGGGCCTGTTCCATGGCAGTGGAAGTCCTTCTTCTCTGCTACCATTGCATCTGCACAGAGCCACCCAGCAGAGCTTTTTCGAATGGTCAAGGGCCTGCTACATGCTGGCCCCCAGGAAGACAATGCAGGCCACACTGTAGCTCACTGTGAAGAATTTGCAAAAGGCTTTGCAAGCAAAATTTCTCAGATCTGCTCTAACTTGGATGCTATAGCTGATTCAGGTCCTGTGAAGGTAACTGTGGCCCCTGCTTGCCCTGTGTTAATGAATGAGTTTCTATTTCTACAGACTGAGGCTGTGGTCAGGGCCCCTGGGGAAGTAAGGGCTATCACATGTCTGCCAGATCCTTGCCCCTAAAAGCTGCTGCCTGGAAGGAACATGCTGGTTGGGTAGGAGGAGTGGTGAATGCCTCCTTGCAACAGAACAGGATCTCATCACTCCTAAAGGAGGCAATAGTAAGGCCACTATTTAAATAGCCTTCTTTGGACCCCACCATACTGAATAATTACCAACCAGCATCTAATATCCATTCTTGGGGAAGGTGCTAGAGAAGGTCATGGTCTCTCATTTCCAGAGGTTCATGGATTAGATAGATTCCCTAGATCCATTTAAATCTGGTTTGAGGCCTAATTATGGGGCAGAGGCAGGTTTGGTTACCTTGGTAAATGACCTATGCCAGGAACTAGATTGGGATCTGTGTCTCTGTTGGTTTTGCTGGACATCTCTGTGGCTTTCAATACTATTGACCACTATATCCTCCTAAACCAGTGGTGGCCAAACATCAGCCCTTCAGAGGTTTTGGACCACAACTCCCAGAATTCCAAGCCTGTATTGCCAATGACAAAGGACTGTGGGAGTAGTAGTCCAAAACATCTGGAGGGCCGAAGGTTGGCCACCACTGTCCTAAACCATAACTCCAAATGGGACTTGGGGGCATTGTTTAATGGTGGCTCCAGTCCTTCCTGGAGGAGAGAATTCAAAAGGCGATGCTGAGGGGTTCATCTTCAAGCCCTCTGGCCACTGACCTGTAGGGTCCCTCAGGCCGTTACTTCACGAAGT
This sequence comes from Phrynocephalus forsythii, assembly GCA_029282475.1. NCBI lineage: Eukaryota > Metazoa > Chordata > Lepidosauria > Squamata > Agamidae > Phrynocephalus > Phrynocephalus forsythii. The sequence goes on from JAPFRF010000011.1 coordinate 11,157,983, forward strand.
GCCTCGCTTCAAACCAACCTTGCCTTCGCTGTGAATTCGGTGGCGGTCACGTGGTCTCCCTTCAATCCCACCCCTGTTTATCAGTGCTCACGTGCTGCATTTTTACTACCAAATCGATTACTACCTCACGTGCTCCCTTCGCATTAGGACGCCACTTTGCAACGTTCGCTTGTTCCCATCCTTTAAAAAAAAAAACTCGGCGTATCGATGCATCAATACTTGGCTGTCATTTCCAACAGAGCTGGTTATGTGTCTAATCTGGTGGTGGAGAGAAGCGGGCTTGAACCCGCCCCTTATGTGGGGAGACTTGAAAGCCAGCAGGGTAAGGGACTCCTGCCCAACCTCTCCCCTTTGGATGCTTCTTTCCTCCCTCCCCATTCCCTTCTCGCTCCCGGAGGGTATGCGGTATGATTTCCAAGTCCTCCCTCTGATGCAGACCCGACCGGATCGTCCAGCAGCGGAACTCCCTGGGCATCCCACGAGGGGACGGAGGTGATCGGGCTTGAGGGCGCGTTGCCGAGTCGGAGCGCGTGCGCGCGCGCAGTTACTGCTTCTCGCCGCGCCGAGCATCTTCAGTTTGGAAGCCGAAAGGGTCGTTTGCAGAGTTTGGATATTTAAAAAATAAAAATAAAAAAAACCCGAGTCCACACATCACGTTGGGAGCGAAGCGAGATGTGAAGCGAAAAGATTCCCGGCAACTGGCAGGGGCACCACTCGCCCCAGTTGGAGCACAGTAAAGGGGGCGTGGTTGGGGTGGCATCGCAGCCAAAAAGGAGGGGCGTGTGGACTGAAACGATCGATTCGCACAGAAAGGAGGGGTTGCCGCGAAGCGAGCGGTTCATGAAGTAACGGCCTCAGAGTTCTGGTTTAACTATTATGTTATTTCACATCTACATGAAACCACTGGGAGAGATTATTTGGAGCTTTGGGGTTTGGTGTCACCAGTATGTGGATGACATCCCACTCTACCTCTCCTTGTCACCTAAATTATTTATTTATTATTTATATTTCTATACCGCCCGTCTTCCAATGGAACTCCAATAGAAATCTGAGGAAGCTGCTTGAGCTGTCATTATTTGAATGATGGTGATAATTTGAAACAGCAATACAGAGGTTTACAGTCAAAAGGCAGATCAAGGGGGATTAGCACACTCCCACAGAAAAAAAAAGAGTTGTGCAGTTTGAGTTTGCTCCTGGATGCTCAAGTCTTGGCAGTGACCAGGAAGGAATGCAGCTGCACAATGAAAAGTAGTGCACCAGCTGCATCCATTTTTTGAGAAATCTGATCTGGCCATTGTGACACAAGCCCTAGTTACTTCCCGGCTACATTACTGTAACATGCTGTATGTGGGGCTGACAATGGAAAGTGTCAGGAAAAGTTCGCAAGTCTAAAATGAAGCAGCTAGATTGGTGACTGGGGTGGGTGACAGGAATCACATAACACTCCCATTACAGTAGTACTACTGGCTGCCAGTCAGTTTCTGGGGACAACCCCAGGTGCTACTTCTAACTTATAAAGACCATAAATGGCCTGGGCCCAAACTATCATAAGGACCGAGATACAGGAGAGGGCCTTCCCTGTTGCTGCTTCCAGATTTTGGAACTCCTTCCCACAGGAGGCCAGGCTGGCCCCATCTTTGCTATCCTTCCTCAAGCAGGCAAAGACCTTTCTCTTCAGGCAAGCCTTCCTTCAGTAACTCTTATGTAATTTTTAGATTGTTTGTTACGCATTATTTCTTTAACTGGGTTTTTGGTACCACTTGTGCTTTCCATTTTTTTCTCTTTTCTATTTCTCACAGTGGGATTTTTTTCCTCTCTCTATTGGATTACTTATTGTTCTTAGCTTTAATACTGCCTTTTAATAATGTAAGATCCCCTTCACGCCCATTGTTCTTAGCTTTCAGTGCTGTCTTTAATCTTGTTAACAACCAGTGTATACTCAATGTTTTCAACTTTAACTGTTGTGCTTCAGTATTGCAAACCGCCTTGCGTCATTTTCAAGGAGAAGGGTGGGCTAAAATATTTTAAATAAATATCATCCTTTAGAGGCCCATCCCCTGTGATAGAAGGCTCCCAAGGGATACTCCATTCAGTGGAAGGATGTTTATTTTTTTATTTATATTTGTTTACTTCTTACCTGTGTGAGTGCGGAGGTGGGCCTTGAGATGGGAACTCTTGGTGTAGGTCTTGCCACAGCTAGGATGACTGCAGATGTGGTTAGCAGGTCGCTTGTGTGGCCAGGCCCCAGGTTCCTTCTTAGGCTTTGTTGGGCTTTCTTTGGTCGGCAGAGCAGGTGTCAAGAGACCCAAAAGGGGCAATGTCGGCAGAGCAGGATCTGCCTGGTACAGCTGGACCCGGGCTTGGCACTGGCTGTAGTAGAATGGATGGTAGGTGTTCAAGAGACTACAGTGCTGTGGTTGAGATGGCACCCTTGGGAGCTGAGCATAAGAAGCATGTTTGTCTAACAAAGAAGGAGTTGGGTGGACATAAGCTTCATAGGTCATCTGATAATACTGCCCATGAGCTCTGTGTCTGGCGTCCCCGTGACGCTGACCCCCAGAAGCAGGAGCTTCAAAGTCTGCCTGGGCAAAAAATTGGTTGGTGGAGAACACCAGACCATTACTTGGATCTGCCATCTCCTGGGCATAGCTGTGCAGGGCACCAGAAACACAATCCCTAGAGTTCTCTCCTAGTTGGAATTTGGCATCCATCAGTGAGAGTCCAGGAACTCCTTGGACCTTGTTTTCCAGAGGTCTCTCCCTCCTTTCCTCTGGAATGGCTGCTTTCTGACAGATACCAGACACTACAGGCTGTTCTTCTTGGCCTAACGAAGGGACACCATTTGTATTTGGTTCTGGGACAGAGAAATTCTTCAAGAGAAAATCAGTATCCCAACATGATTCATCATACTCCTTCTCGAGCTGCCGAATCTCTTCAGGTTGAGTCAAATCCAAGATCCCAGGAGAGGAAGCGGCTGGGGAATCCTCTGTTTTCCACCACTAGGATGTAAGTAAAAAGCAGTCAGTATGCCTGACATTTTTAGAACATGTACTATATGTGAAAGACAAACATGGCTGCTGAATAAGATCTACAACCAAATGACTTATGCTGATTAAACATGGTAACCAGTTAGAAAACTCCAGAGGCTAGGAGGGCACTGCCTAAAGTCTGCCACTGATAAGTCAAGATCAGTGGAGGTCCATTATCAGGATTCTACACAAGCTTCAATTCTGCACAAGCAGTATCCAAGTTATCTCAACAGGCAGCACAAATGTTCGCCAACAGCCTTTTGAGGCTCTAGTAACAGCGTTTAATGACATCCTTCTCTCCTTAAAAAATTCTGCTTCTCCTCCTGTCCTAGATGCCTTTCCACCTCACAGGCACTGTTGCACAGCGCTTGGGAAAAATATTTATTAATATAATTCTAAAATCCCTCCAGAGACCATGGTCAATACAAAAGCAACTAGACTTCTCAGGGCAGGAAGGGGAAAAAAAGGTTAACAGTCGCCAAACGCCTCACAAAAAAGCCAGGTCTTTAAGGCCTTTTTGAAGGCTGGCAGGGACTGTGCAAGGCACAGGTCACTCGGGAGATGGTTCCATAACACAGGACCTGCCACAGAGAAGGCTCGGCCACAAGTCATCGTTTTCCGAGCCTCCCTGGGCGTGGCCACCCAAAGTGAGTGCGCCCACGACATTCTGGTTGATCGGGCCACAGTTGATCTTTGAGAGATTCGCTCTGCCAGGTATTCAGGTCCCAAGCCATGGAGGGTTTTATAAATTAAAACCAGGACCTTGAATCTTATTCAGGACGCAACGGGTAGCCAATGCAAGCGGGCCAGCACTGGGGTGATGTGGTCGTATCGACGCACACCCACCACCAGTCTGGCCGCCGCATTTTGCACCTGTTGAAGTCTCCGGATAAGAGTCAAGGGCAACCCCACATAGAGAGCGTTGCAGCAGTCTATTCTCGCGATCACAAGCGCTTGCACGACAGTTCTCAGGGAGTCCTCATCCAGATACGGACGAATTTGGGCTATTTGTCGAAGATATATCATTTTATTCACCTTTACAATGATGAAGTGAGGTAGGTCAATAGCATTATCTTTTTTCTGTGTGTTGTGAGGTAGGAAGCAAGGGGAAAAGATAAGAAGAAGAAATGGTCCTGTTTCTTTACAGCACCCAACAAATTAACAGTAGAAGAGTACAGTAATCTTACTGGTTCATACTCCATCATCATCTCAGTTCCTTATCCCATTACAGTTAGTGTCAAGCAATTGTTTGAGGTTATTTATAACAGAGATAAGTTAAGGTCAGCATTTGCAGAAGTGTTTTAAAACTACAGTTCCCAAAAACTCCAGTCAGAAGCTCTCTTGGCTGAATGAATCTGATAACTATGATTTAACCTTTAACAAGCTGAGTCGTAATGATTGTACAAATTCCTCTCTCTGCATAATAGGTTCTAGCACCCAGAACTAAAATATTGTGTTTTTTACAACTTGCCTTTATTAAAGAAAATGTATATTTGAAAAACCCTGAACTATGGCATAATTTGTCATATTAAAAACAAAAATGGTAGACCTAAAGCAATGCTAGTCTGCTTATTTGAGAATTAACAGCTTAATAGAAAAGTCCTTCTCATGTCACACTACAAGAGAAAATGATTCAAAAAGAACACAAGCAGTGTACAATTCCAACGTCAATATATAAAGAGCCCTTAAGCTTTACCACAGGACCCCCACAATACTAAAAAAATATTTGTACAAAAAAGTGAGCAATGGTACAGAGAGGTTTTTTTGGAAAGCAGCAAATTACCAGCCCTGTTAATGGGGATGCACTGAGGTAAGTAAGACCAGCTCCTAAACGCTATTTAGAGTCTAAATTCACACTCCTCTCCCACACCAAACAAACAAACCCCACAATCTTCCCTAGAAAGAAGCAAAAGAAAAAAAAGAAGTCCGCCCTCAGCCAGCATGGCACACAACCCATCCCCAACTTCTCACCTGAAGGATTTCAGATTGTACGTCCTGGTAGTGGTTGAATCCTCCCAGGATACCAACTGAAGGCCGCACAGTCTCCACAAACGCCATGGCCTATAGATAGCAAAAACCACTAGAAAGCAAGACAAGAAAGCAACAATTGGATAGTGTAATGGATAGCCACCTATCTACTGAAACTTTAAGAATCCCTCAGGGGTTTTTTTTCTTTTCCATTTGGTTCAGGTGGACACCTAACTACGTTCTCTTTCCCCAGCTTAAAGCAAAACTTTGTTCCACACCTCTTACCACTAATTATTTCTGCCTTTTAATTCTTTTACCCATTTGCCAGTTTGGAGGGGGGTGGGAAAGAATAAATGGAGCTCACAGCACCAACCAGAAGGAGCGGGTATGGCTTTCCAGGGCAAAAGGTGGAGTTGGAGTAGGATTAATTATGTGTAGCAATTTCATTGTGGGTCATTTTTGGTAAATGTATGAATTAACCTGACTTCTGTTTACTCAGAAGTCAGTCTAATTATTTTCAACTGGATTTACTTTGAAATGATGAAGTTTAGGACTGAAGCTTGACCAAATGTAATCTTTTGGAGGGAGAATACTTGTGTTTTAGATTATATTTGTCACATTTTAACCATTGTCAGCCAAATAGTTTTAGATATAATATATTCAGTGCAAGGGATGGTAGATCCACCTGCTACCAAACATAAAGTCTAACAACTAACCCAAGACTAACAATAAATGCTGGCCCAATAAAATATGGAAAATTTATGTTGAATTAAATTGTCATATGACACAGACTTCAATCAGACAAATGAGAGAAGCAACTGAGAGGTATTTCCAATGTTTCAGTCTTATATTTGTAAAACAGAACACACTCCAGGGACTAATCCTGCAAGTCTCTGTATGATAATTCAAAAGCAAGCTCCGTGGAATTCAGTGGGTTTGTTCTATTTGACCACAATGCAAAATTCAGTGAGTCAAGGATACATACTTCTGAAATCAAAAAGAAATTTAATGCATCAATACTCAGGAACTGGCTTTCAGACTACTCACAGAAATACTGTATATACAGAAGTTACAATCTTAAAATACACAGATAAAATCTAGAAGTTGAGTCATGGGAACTGGACTTATTTCCTTGAGAGACTGAAATATTTTGCTACTCATCTAAGCAGCTAAATCTGTCTGAGGAAAGTTAGTGGCAAGTCCTCCAATGTATAGTTCCCTTGATTTCACATCACCCTGGTCTGAATAGACTGTAAGTTGAACAATGGACTGAACAGGCTCGTTAGTCAACAATAGCCGAAATAGGTTCATAGGTGGACCATGATCTGAATAGGCTTGTTAGGTGGACAATGGCCAAGGGTGTGTTAAAGTCCCACCTATGCAACCTTTCCCAACACACATTAAGTAGGGATGTTAGCTATATCCTTGCTGGTGGAGGTGTGAAGTGTTTCTGATTTGTCTAGGGATTGATGAAAGGGCCACTTGATAAGTAATAGTAGCAGACAGATTGTGTCTGAGTCCCCCACCTCTGTTGAGAGAGGGGTTTTCAAGGCACATATAAATGGCTTCCCTGACCCCTCTCCTGCTGATTCCATTCTATTGGTACGAATAATGATGAGGTCCAATAAAATACCTGCAAACTGACATTAGTCCAGATTCTTAATGTTGTTATTAGCTTAAATACAGTGGTACCTTGTATAAAGGAATTAATTTGTTCCAAATGAAATTATGTTAAGCAAATTTTCCTTTATACAAATTTCCCATAGGAATGCATTGAAAATAGAGTAATCCCTAATCTCAACCATTTTATGTTGTATGAATTTGCCCCATAGGAGATTATGTTAAGCAATTTTCCCCTATCTTTGGAATTTTTTATGTTGTACAGATTTTATGTTATACAAACCGTTTGTTATAGGAGGGTCCACTGTACTATGTTTTATTTGTACCAACCCTCCTGCTCCTTGAGAAAGGCGGGTTAAAATACCTTAAATAAATATAAACTGTACATTTAAATAATCAAGATAGAACATGAAGGTCTCCTCACATAGAAAGAAGTTATTGAACCCAAAGATATAGGCTTGTTAAAGCTGAAAAGGGAAGTCACAAACATTTTAATATAATTTCCCTATTTACTATTACATTTTTTTCTGTTCAAAATGTAATGAGAACCTGGGATTCATTCTCTAGTTCTCATTCTTAATGGTAAACATTTCAGTATGTACATTTCACTCTCTTCTTATTGCTTGTGCCCCTTCTTCTTGTGGTTTTCCTCATTGTCAGTTATAATTTGTAAACACCCTGAAAGCAGGAACAGATCTATTTTTGCCTATGGGTATAAATTTAAAATACTGTGTACACAAGTGTATGTAAACATATAAGGAATAAAGATTGAGACAGCATTAAAGCTAGTAATGCAGAATAGTTAAACTTAAGGTCATTTTAAAGAAAAATCATAGCTCAAAATGGTAACCAGTCAAATAATGTGAAAAAAGAAGGGGGACTTAATTAACTCCTGAAATATTTATGTTGTTAGTTAATAGTTACATAACCCCACTTTTTCTAATGTTTGTTCAAAATAGTGTACGGGAACCTCATTCTCCCTACTTTATCCTACCAACAATCCCATAAGGTCACCCACTGAGCTTCATGGGCAAGAAAAGATTTGAAGTCAGTTCTTCCGAGTTCTATCCCAGCACTCTGATCATGTTAATAACTCAGATTTTATTTTATTTTATTTTATTTTATTTTATTTTATTTTATTTATTTACAAAAAAATTTAGCCGCCCCGCTACCAAGAGGTCTCTGGGCGGCATACAACAATGTATTAAAACCTATAAAACAATAAAATTATTAAAACTAAAAAATACAAGACAGTTAAAACAACATACAATACTTAAGGATTTTCTTGGCTGCAATCAAATTGAACAGTCCAGCCAATACATCCGAGGACAAATGTCAGGGAGATAAATGTGAAAAAACCCTGTTGACTTATGGAGAGATGTTCTCTGCAAGCTCCATAAGAGTGCAAGTACTGCTGTGGACTGCATTCCACCATAATTTGGAATTTCTGCCAGAAGCATAGAAGTTACAGTACTTGTGCCAACCCAGCCCTCCATGTTCATCCCATTATCATGGCTTGGTCTGTCTCCTGCAACCCATGCTCCCTCTTGATAATGCTTGGTTTTTTGCTTTGGGTTTTGCGGTAGACATCAATTACTGGAAGAACTGCAAATGCCCGAGTTCAAGCTCTGGATGAATTATGAAATCCATTGCTAGGTGTTGGGCCAGGAACCATCTGAGGTGTGACCTGGCCTACTTTACAAAATTATTTTGGGGATTACATGGGGATAGTATATGCCAGTGGTGGCGAACCTTCGGCACTCCAGATGCTTTCGACCACAACGCCCAGAATTCCGAGCCTAGATTGCCAATGACAAAGGATAGTGGGAGTTGCAGTCCCAAACATCTGGAGTACCAAAGGTTTGCCACCACTGGTATATGCTGTCCTGAACTTTCTGAAGGCTGGGACAGGGTCTCTTATAGTGTGTTGGGAGTTTTTAAGTATAATTCATAGCAAGAAATAGACCTGCCCATAGAGAAAAACATAGAACACTTGGTTGGAACATGCTCTCTCTCTCTCTCTCTCTCTCTCCAGACCCCCATGCAAGTGCTCCTGATACTGTAATTGATTTAAACAAGTTATTCGCAATTACTGACTAATTTTTTTCACTCAGGATTGAGCAAGTTTAGCTTCACTTCATCTGTTCTTAGAGATTAACCCACAGGGGGGGGGAAAGGCCAAGACTAGAAATCCCCACTTTAAAGAAGTGGAGGTGGGGACATATCCTGTCAGGAAATACAAAGCATCCCTCATGATCTCTGGCTCACAGTTCCACAAGCTGCTGGTAGTGCAAAGGAGTAACTTAATGGGGCCTGTGGATGTGCAAAGAAGTAACTAAAAGTTACCCCCAAAAGCACAGTGCGTGCAATAGACTGCCGTGAGAGCAAGCAGGGACAAAGAGGATTTTGGCCAGGAAATGTATACTTGAAAGAAAAAGAAAAAATCCATTGAAAAAAGGCTGCCAACTCACCATTTTCTGGGCCAAAGTGCCCTAAAATGGAAACTGTGTGCAGCAGAATTAGGGTGTAGGGCTCCTTATTATGTCTCTTGAGGCAACAAGAGCTGCAAACTGGGGTTTCCTTGTTTTCTTCTCCTTACCTTCTTCAAGTAGAGGTGCCTCCAGCTGACTCTCTGCAGTTGTCTTGCAATGGAACTATTCTGTGAAGAAAGACAAGCTGAATGCCAGCTGGCTTGCTTGCTTGATTTGAGGAGACCGGCAGGAGAATAGATTACCAGCTTGCTGTGAGTTTATATCAGAACATCTCAGAGAGGCCTGGCAGTCAACTTCTGTAGTGATAGCAGGGTGAAGAACGCCGAGGATGCCTTGCCCTTGTGTGGAGATAAACCCTAAGCTTTGGAGATGAGTAATATTCCCACAACCTAGCAGCTGGGAGTGGGAAAAGGTAAGAGTCTGGCCTTTCTCTGGTCCTGTTTCTGCAGAGGTGTATTGTTCCTTAAAAGGTGCTTATGTGAAAAATGCTGGCATTTTCTGTAGTTTTTGGAGGAATGCTCTAGATCTGAAGAGGGCTAGCTTGTTATTGTTATCTGATGTCAAGTGACATCTGACCCAAGGCCACCCTAGTTGGTTCTTCAAGGTATATGTGATACTTACAGTGAGGGGTAGGTTTACCACTGCCACACTCACAGTGATTTTCCATTTGGGGATTTGACTCCAAGTCTCCCAAGTCTTATTCTAGTACTCTGTCCACTGGTACCATAAGGAGAGGTTTGTGTCCAGAAACCCAGAGGCAATGATATCATGAGAAAAGGATTGCATTGTGGCCATATGAAACTGAGTCCAAGGATGGGAAAGGGTGGCCACTCCTCATGGTGCAGGGGTTAAACTGCTGTACTGCAGCCAGCACTGTGCTCATGCCCCAGGTTGACTCAACTTTCTATCTTTTTGAGGCTGGTAAAATGAGTACCCACCTCTCTGGGGGCGGCCAATCTGTGGCCTGCATAATTAAACTTTAAACCGCCCAGAGAGTGCTTTAAGCAGAACACTTTGCTTTTTGCTTTGTACTTTGCCATTTTTTTCCTCTGGCAGGAAGTCTCTGCTTTTAACTGTTGCTTGACAGGAACACAGCCAAACTTCCCAACAGTTATAGAAATTTAACAAGTGTTGCTGTGCTTGTTAAATGTTTACCTGTCAAGGAGATGTGCCAAAGAGGTAAGGTACGGTACATCACAGAAGTGAGTACACCCCCTCACATTTCGTAAATATTTTAGTATATCTTTTCATGTGACAACACTGAAGAAATGACACTTGGCTACAATGTAAAGCAGTGAGTATACAGCTTGTATGACAGTGTAAATGTGCTGTCCCCTCAAAATAACGCAACACATAGCCATTAATGTCTAAACCGCTGGCAACAAAAGTACAGCGATGCCTTGAATTACGAAATTAATCTGTTCCAATGGATCTTTGGTAGTTCAAAATTTTTGTTGTTCACAATGCGGTTTCCCACAGGAATGCATTGAATGCTTGCCACTAACACCCAGCTGATGTTGATAGCTCGGGCTATGGGGAGGAGGGCAGCGGCTTCTCGCCAGCCACCAGATCTCACTTCAGGCAATGGCTGCAGCAAGATCCAGCAACTGGAGTAACACTGCGGCCCCCTCTCGCCACTGCCAAGATGTTTTTGATAGCTTGGGCTGGGGTGGAGGGAGCGGCTTCTCTCCAGCCACCGTTTCTCACTGCAGCCCATTGCCTTAAAAGCGGGATCCAGCAGCTAGAGACAAGCCACTGGCCCTCCACCCCATAGACCAGTGGCAGCAGCTTCTCTCCAGCCTCTGGATCTCACTTCAGGCAAGGGGCTGCAGCGAAATCCAGCGGCTGGAGAGAAGCTGCTACCACCCTCCCTACAGCCTGAGCTTTCAAGACCACCTGGGTGGTGGTGGGGGCACAGCTTTACTCCAGCTGCTGGATCTTGTTTCAGCCCATTGCTCTCAGTCAGGTGAGAGTTGGGTACCCACCCGACCCTTACCTGGCTCAGAATAGGAAAGCCAGGATCGATGCTGCTGCCACCCCACCTTTGCCTGGGCCTCTGTGATGACCTGTTTCGATGTAGAGACCTGGGCAAAGGGGTGCTGGCTGTGGCTTGTGGGCTCATTCGTAGCCTGTTTACTCTCCAGGCTCACCACTTTTTGGATGTCCAGAGCAGCGTGCCTTGAAAGTAAACGAGCTACGAACAAGTCCACAAGCCATTGCCTCCCCTTGACCGGCTCTGTGTAGGTCAAGGCATGACCGGGTCCATCTGTTCTTAGCCAGGCGAGAGTTGGGTGGGTGATGACTTCACCACCCATCGGACCCTCACTTGGCTGAGAATGGGAAGACCCAATCCTGCATAGCTGTCAAAATCAGCTGTGTGGTGGTGGGAAGGGGGGCAATGCTTCACTCCTGCCCTCCAATCTGGCTTCAGCCAAATGGCGGCAGTGAGACTGGCGGCAGGAGTAAAGCCGCTGGATGCTGCTCACCACAGCCATACAGCTGATGTTGACAGCTGATTGAGGGGCTTTCCAGGCAACCCAGCAAAGCTGTGGAAGCTCTTCCCCTGCTTTGCTGGGTCAGGACAGCTTCCCTGAAAAGGGATTTAAGGGAATGGCTTATTCCCCTTTTGCTGAACAAAACAAAGCACCATGTGTGTGTGTGTGTGTGTGTGTGTGTGTGTGTGTGTGTGTGTGTGTGTGTGTGTGTGTGTGTGTGTGTGTGTGTGTGTGTAAATTTCAGTGCTTCATTTCGTTTTTAGCAAAACAAGATCCACAAACAATCATTAACCAACACAGTTCATGGGTGTTTTTTTCCCCCTGTTTCGTGGTTTGGTTCATGCCCATCTCTACTCACAGCCAATTACACCACAGCATAATTTTCCGGCAGAGACCATGGCCTTGTTCTGCAGAGTTTGTCATGGCTCCTGTCCCTGTCTGGACTTCACCTGCCCATTGCTTTTTAAAAAAATCAGGCTGGAGCAGCAGGTAGCCTGTGAGTATGTGCCCTTCTGTCTTACTTAAAGGAGGCTTCAGGGAATTACAGCAACGGTAGGTTGACCTTAAAGGAAAGAAATGTTCCTGCAGGTTCCAGGCATGAGTTCAAGCTGACAATGTCCCCTGCTGGAGAAGTCTTTCTCTGGGTACAGTAACTGGTGGGTAAGACCACAGTCCAAGTGTCATATTGGTTAGATCTCTCCAGATAGACTCCTTCTCAGCCCAGTAAGGCAGCTGAGTACTCCTTAGTTAAAAATTATTCCAACAGCATTCCAGTTTACAATCCCATCACTTTAAATCAGAGTTGGGGTGAGTGGGCTATAGGTGACTGAGCACAAACTACTTTGTGGACTATAAACACTTTCTTACACCACTCTGGTTTGGGCAAAACACAGTCTGCCCGATATCATTTGACTGCAATCCCCAGTATTATGCACTACTGGCCATGCTATCTGTGGCAGATGGGAATGGACAGTCCAAGAACATCTGGAACTGAAGGGTCACCCTTTGCTACTCCTGAGCCATAGGACAGAATAGAAGCTCACTTAGACCAACAAAACATAAACTGTGCCAGCGCCAGGACAGATACACTGGCAGAATAATCTGCTGGCACAGTTCTGCTGGGGAAGATATAGTGTTGGAGCAGCTGAGATAGGGCATGGTTGTCGGTTGGACAGGACAGCACACATGCATTGTACCTCACTGTAGACTACAACCATGTCCATGACAGAGCTTTAATTATGTCAGCCTGTTGCAAGGAAATGATTTCCCATACAACCCAGAGGTGGGGGAATAGTCACTCCCATGCAAGTGACGAATCTGTCTGTGTCCCCACAAAACAGGTTGGCATCCAACCCGCTTGGAAATTTGAAAACTATAAATATGACCAAACATGATAAGATGGCTGCAAGCTCATTCTAATAGGGGTGAACATAGCAGTAACATCATCCCGAAATGCACTTCTGCATCAGAGCACATTACCAAACCTAGTGGTAGTGGCAGCATACTCCGTATGTTCATTATATAATATGTGAAAAAAAATACTCTACTGCCTATTCCATTTTTGTGGTTGACTCAGAGTTTGGATAGTATGAGGGAAGAACAAATCACTTGCTTTATCTGTACTCCATTCATGATTTTAAAAGTTCCTGTGATGTTCCTGAGTAATCTCTTCACTAAATTAAATCTTCCAAACACTCTACTCTTTCCTTGCAATCCCCACTGTGACCTCCCCTGTTGTATTAAATGCTACAAACCAATGACTGTTTCAGTTGCCCTTTTCTTCAGCTTAAGCTGTGTTGGGTTCTCTTGAATGGGCCAGGATTTGAACTGTACAGTGGCAGCACCACCACTTTTATATAAAAGGGATACAACATAGATAGGCAATACCACTTTGCTTAGCCTTAGCCACTGGTGAGGGACAGAGACATATTCAAGCACAAAGCTAACGTTTAGGATGTCAGATTATTTGCAGCTGTGTGATAAAAACTGTTGCAGAGCAGGTTGCAGGGGCTTTCAAACTTCTTTCTGAATCACTTTGGGCACTGTGACCTCCCCTGTTGTATTAAATGCTGCCTTTGTGGGTTGTTGCAGGTTTACAAAGTAATGTTACTAGGTCCCCTCACATTGATTAAATACTTTCTTGTTGAAGTTATGTCAGAATTTGCATATATTTTTAAAAAAGGGAGAAACAGAGGGGCTTGAAAACCAAAGAAATACAATTGGACCCCTATATCAACTGGATATTGCTTTCAACCCCCTATGGATACTGAAAACCATGGATAATAGCAAACTCTCCTCTCTCTCTCTCCATCTCTCTCTCTCTCACACACACACACTCTCATTCTCTCTCCTCTCTCTCTTTTACACACACACACACACACACACACACACACACACACACACACACACACACACACACACACACACACACACACACACAGAGAGAGAGAGAGAGGTAAAAGGAAAAATCCATATTTGTTTTCAAATGCATTAACAGAAGTGTCCACCAGTAGGGGGCACAGATCATTCTATGTATTCATCACTAGCCAGGATTCATAGCAAGGTTTCTGGTTCCCTCTAGTGACTTGTTTGTTTGTTTGTTTGTTCATTTGTTTGTTTATTGGTTTTTTTCCATACAGCATATCCTGCCCCCATCTCTTTCGCTTTCTTTGCTGTAGGGACTCTGCGGAAGGAGGAAGCTGCCAGAGAAAAACAAGAGAAGAAATGGACCTGAGCACCATCAGGATCTCAGATCTAGCCCAGCCCCCCACTGATCCCAATCCTGGCCTTCACCCAATGTTTTGTTAATATCCAAATCCTCCAGAGAGGGAGAAATATGAGGGAAAGGATCCATAGCAAAGCCAGGGCATCCACCTGGTGCCAATGAAAAATTCACCTGCTCTGAAAGCCAGGCTGCAGGCTAGCAGATCTTAAGGCACCTCTGTTGACCTCACACTTGCATCACAAAACATCCTTTCAACGTTCTAATATCCACATGCTGTTTCTGATTTACTTTGTTTGGTATGAGTTGCATTGACTCTTCAGGAAAGATGCAACTGATGATTCTCTTCACATGTGCTAAGACCTAATGATTTCTTTGTGAAGGACTTGGGAGATACCGGTGGGCTAGAAAAAGGCTTCGACATTTGAAAAAGAGATATGCTGTACATGCCAATATTGTGGCAAATAACTGAATATTGACTTACTGAAATATTATGATGGGGACATTGAGACACCACTTCCAAATTAGTCTGTTTTGCCATATCTATTTTTAATTCTGCTAGAATTTGCTCCTCCGCATGCCGGGACGCAGGAGGATTTTTATATGTTTTGTTGTTTTAATAGTTCTATGTTGTTTATGCTTTATATCTGATGTATTCTATTGTTGTTGATTTGGTATGTATTGCTTTTGTTAGCCGCTTAGAGTACTACATGTAGTAGATAAGCGGGATATAAATACAAGAATAAATAAATAAATAAATAAATAAATAAATAAATAATATGCCCAATCAGAGGGGTTGACTGTAGCAAAAGGTGGCAGAGGGGATGCCATTGCACCTGAAGACATAGTGGTAGGCTGTTTGGAGCGCCAAAGAAAAAGACCTGTATAAAGAACATAAGGAATATTGATGGTAGGCTGTTTTAAATAGCCAATCGACCTAGGAATTGAGGAAGGAAACAATAATGTTGTGTTTGTGAGACTGAAGGCAGTTGTAACAGAAGAAACAAATTTGTCTATTGTTAGGCACAGTCAAAGTAAAAGCTCATAAGAAATTGAATAATTTAGCCTGCCAGAGGACCTAAGAACTTGAGTACTGTATTAGAAAATGGAGGAGGAAGGGCAAAAAAGGGATATGATTGTAATGCCATGGCAACAGAAGCCAGGAAGTTTTATGGAAGAATGTATGTCAGTGAAATGTTGGCTATAAGGTGATCAAGTATGTCGGGAACACGGTAGAAGGAATGGTGAGTTGGACTGTGGATAAATGGATGGAGGCAGGGCCTAGGAGACCTGCCTTTCCAGTGCATTGGGTACAGTTGAAAGAATCACTCATGGAAGAAAGAAAAAAGGCAGATTATGGTGAAGAATCTAACCAAGAGCCAAAGAGTGTGGCAGCATATTGAGAGTAGGTAAGAGGGAATGGGATGCCTAGATGCCCTAAGCACATCCGATCATGCCTGATTTCGGAAGCTAAGCAGGGTTGGCCCTGGTTAGTACTTGGATGGGAGACCACCAGGGAATACCAGGTGCTGTAGGTATCTGGAGTAGGAATTGGCAAACCAGTACAGTACTCCTGCCAAGAAAACTCCATGGACATGGAGCCACGAAGAGTCGGTCACGACTGTTAACGACACAATACAGACAAGAGAGAAAGGAGAGTGGAAGTCTGGAGGGAATTGAGAAGAAGAGAGCACGATCTTCACATGGAGGCTGAGCAAGGGGAGTACAGTACTGTATTTTGAGGTATATTTAGAATACACAAACGTCGCCTTCTTGGGGGGGGGGCTCTGGGACTGCGCCCCTTGGCCAAGGCCACGCCGGCTGGCTCTACTGGTAGCAATCCAATTCCCAACCTTTGGTTCCGCAGCCCGACGCGAGAGAGAGAGACCTTAATTTTCACTTTAAACCGAAACAAACCAAAAACGACTCTGAAGGCACGTTATCAACAGAGAAAAGCAGGTCGTTTATTACAGCGTCCTTTTGGCGTTTGGGACCCAGACTCCTTAGGCTCGCCTTTCCCCCCTGCTTTTAGGCAGCTTCCCCCTTCCTCCTCCTCCTCCTCCTGCCAGCCAGGCAGGGCCTTGTGCCAGGGACTCCCGCCTCCTGCGCTCTGCCAATCTGGGCCAAGCCAGCCTGGGAGGGAAGGAAGGAAGGAGGGAGGGAGGCGGCGGCGGCGGCGGCAGGACTTCGCCCGCGGGGTGGGGGATTCGGGGGGGGCAGGGGCGGGGAGGAGAGCGGGAGAGCTTGCCGGGGAGGCCCGGGAAGGCGACGCCGCCGCCGCTTTCCGCTGTTTTGCAAGCGCCGCGAGAAAGGACGCCGGGCCAGCTCGTCCGGAGGAGAAGGGAGGAGAAAGCGCGGGCGCAGCGCAAGCCTTGGAGAAAAGCCGGTCCTTCCGGCTGAGCTTGTAGGTCGCATGGGCTGCGGGGTGGGGTGGAGTTGGGGGGTGTGCAGTGGCCGGGCGGAGGGAGGGGGGGCGGCGTTGCTGGTTCGTGGTGGCTTCTGCTGGGGGACCTCCCTGACCTTGCTTGGGGGTGAAGGGAGTAAGGATCCCCGGGACCTTGTCACTTTGCATCTCTTCGGCTCTGGTGGGAAGAGGGGCCTGCCCGAGGAGCCGGCGAGATGGACCCCCGGGCCCCGCAATCTTGTTTCAGGGCGGGCCGCTACTAAGGTCGCGCTGTCGCCGCGGTCGCTCCACGGCAGGCGGAGAGAGAATCCCGAAATGCACACACACACACACGCACACACAAACACTCACGCACACGCACACCCCGCCGCCACCACTGCCACTTGAACTCTCTTGGGCCGCCAGTGAATGGTGTTGGTGACTGGGAAAGTTAAGACGATCTCCCGATCCCTGTGTCTTTAGCCATTTGGGAA
Source organism: Phrynocephalus forsythii (assembly GCA_029282475.1). Classification (NCBI taxonomy): domain Eukaryota; kingdom Metazoa; phylum Chordata; class Lepidosauria; order Squamata; family Agamidae; genus Phrynocephalus; species Phrynocephalus forsythii. The sequence continues at coordinate 11,175,186 of JAPFRF010000011.1, forward strand.
CAAGGGTGTGTGTCTACAACTACAGGTACTGCTGTTGGACGGCAACTCCCGTCACCCCTCACTGTTTGTTGTTCTGTTTGTTATTCCCCAGGGCTGATGGGAATTGCAGTCCGACAAGGTTTTGGACGGCCATAGGGGCCTCATCCCTGCAGTACTGGAGCTGTCGCTTCTCATTTAAGCATGCCTGATGGCAAATAATATGATCAGTTGGGTTACACACAGCCTGGCCTGTTTGGACATGACAGGATGACCAATGCAGGCGGACGTTTTCCTAAGGAGAGCAGGCTAGATGATTTCTAAAGTGGTGTTCTTATACAAGTGTTTTTCATGGATCTTTTCCCAGGCACTCATCCTGATGGCGCTGAGAGTACCTAGCAGGAGGCTCCTGCAGTGCAGCCGCTGTGTGATAGGCCCTCATGGCATCCGGGCACAGAGCACAAGTGCAGCTGCACAAAAGGGTTAGTGGGGTACCTTACGGTAAAAAAACCATGGGGAGGGTGGGAAGGGAGAGGTCTTTGGGAGGGCTGATGTTGAGCGTGAGAGAACACGTGCACAGTTCTTTATACCTTGTTCCTGCCTAGAAAGATATGTAGTCGGCACCCAAATGCCTTTTTGAAATGTTTTGCTCAGAAAGGACAAGTCAAGAAGTGTTTTGGGGAAGGGCGCTCATTCTAAGGGAGGTGGGCTTTGGAGTTGATTGTAGAGTTGGAGGGGCAAGGTTGCCCCATGCAAGTAGTTATTGGATATGGGGAATGGAGGAAGATGACTTGCCTCCAGTCAGGCCATGAATCCGTCTAAGCTTGGTATATCTGCACTGATTGCTGGCTGTTCCACAGGATCTCAGATAACTCGCTCTCCCAGCACTAGCTGGGAATGCCCGAGCTTGTTACAGAAAGGAGGATGTGTGGGAGGTGAGCTTGGAAATTGTGTAACTTTCCCTGCTTACATTACAGAAAAAGAAGCAACCCCTTTGGAGAAAGAAGCCAAAGGTAGGCAAGTGTGTGCTACTTTCAGAATTTAATAACTTTTTAATTTAGAGCTTCAAGTTCGAGCTTGCACCCACAGTCCCACATATAGTTAGCATTGGTGTTTTTAAATACAATTCAGGAAGCAATGGACTTTGTACTTAGGCCACCTTGTGAATTTTGCTTTCTTGGTTTTGATTTCTCTTCCCCTACTCCACTCCCACCACCATTCTATCCTACTGGGGACCTGAGGGATCTTAGGAAGGGCAATACCCACAGGAGCTGAAGAAGTGGTTTAAGTCAGTGGTTCTGAACCTTTGGTCCACCAGATGTTTCGGATTCCAACTCTCTTTAGGGTCCTCTGATGGCTTGGCCATGATTAAAGATTGTGGAAGTCAAAGTCCAAGGTCAGCGGTTGAGAACTGCTTATTCATCAAACTGTTCATAAGTCTGTTTACTTATTTGTTTGTCAGTGATTGATCCCATGAATTTTCTTTCTAATATCTGATACTGTTTTGGAAGATACAGTGGTACCTCTACTTACGATTTTAATCCGTTTCAAATGCATGCTTATAAGTCAAACAACTCATAAGTAGAGCAGCTGTATCCAAAAAATAAAAATAAAATAAAATAAAATAAAATGTAAGTAAAGCAGACCACATCTAAAATTTGTAAGGCAGCAGTTAAAAGTCCAACGGTTTTCTGCTCTTAAATCGAATTGCTCGTAAGTAGAGCCACTCGTAAGTAGAGGTACCACTTGTACATTGATTACATGTAGATACAACTGTTGCTGCAATTGTCTGTAACTGTGCAGAACAATTGTATACATGATGCCTAGATATAAGCCACGTTGGGTTAAATAAGATTATTCCCAGGTATGCATGTATAGTGTAGCGGCATCACTAACAAATCATGTAGAGTCTAGCCAGATACAATTAGTTATATCCATTCGAGAGCTTTGTATGTCTCCAAGACAAAACTAAAATAAGTTTACAATTAAAGTGCACAATTAACAATTCAAACGGACTCTTACAAAAATTAGTCATGTGTAAGAATAGCCTTTCTCACCTGTGGCTGAAGCATTCTTTTTATTAAGACTAGTCAGTCTTTGAATATTGTATCCACCTCTTAATAAAAATGTTTCCACATCTTGGAAAAGATGCGGACGGCACATACTAAGCTGAAATGACATTCTGTCATTTCCCTGCATGATGGTGTATATCAGGCTGGTATGTTGATTGCTGCGTATGTTGATTGCTGTCAGTGTTTCATTCTGCTGGATGAAGGATTCTGTATAACTAGAATGCTTGTTTGTAGCATTTAACTTAGTCTTGCAGTGGTGTTCATCTTACAACCTGAAAGCTTCAGGGGGTGAGGGGTGAGCAGGGAGTTGAGCATTTACAGCTACAGTATTTATCTTGCTGAAGTGGAGGATTAATTTCTTGTAATACCTGTACCTTGCAGTCTGGCGCTGTAGGCAGATCCAATACTTATGTGTTTAGGGAAGGGCTTTCCAACACTCATTTTACTTGCAAAAGTGAGGGAAGCTCTGTAGCCAACACTTGGTGCTTTAGGCTGACTCTGCCTTTGTTTTCCCAGTCCCAAGAGCCCGTTTTGACTGGCGAGATGCTTTACAACTGGAGAGGCTCCTAACTGAGGAGGAAATAATGATCCGGGATTCATTTCGTACCTATTGCCAGGAAAAGTTGATGCCTAGGATCCTCATGGCCAACCGGAATGAAGGTACACTTGAAAATAAGCTATGGCAAATTTTTACCATGGTATTATGCGCCGTGGGAACTGGTGCAAACTACAGAGCCCTACTTACTAGGTGCATGTGGTGTCCTCTTTCCTCCTTGGCACATGTTCAAGATGCCAGTGGACTTAACAGCTAACAAGAAAGTTACTTATTTAATGCCTTGATTCTGCAGGACAGTAAATCTGAGTTTTCTGCTGTGTGTCTTGAATCAGCATCAAAATGTATATGTGTTTATGTGAATATTTCTGTTGTCATTTTACAGGGCCTTGTGTGTTAAATGCTTCTATTTCTGTGGTCTTACTCATAGTTTTGGCACTTTAAATGCTTGAGTTCATTTTATTTTATTTTATTTTATTTTTTTTATTTTATTTTATTTTATGTGCAGTGCTGAGTGTCGAGCATGTTCAAATAGATTTCAAGGATGCAGGATCTACTCTGTATGTTCATGAGGCTACATTTTGTTTTAGTCACAACTAGAGTAGATCTAAATGAAATCAATGTGGTTGATGTTAGTGTTGAATGAGAATCTAAACCCATTTAAATTAGGGTGTTATAGTTAGGACTGACATTAGATTCAACCTGGTACCACAGGTCCACTGACCAGAATCAGGTGCCAAATGGGGACAGGCTGGAAGAGACATACGCTAAGAATTAAAGACCAACTTGCCTTTCTGCTTTCAGCACCAGAAATGAGTTGACTCATCTTTCCCACAGCATAACCTAGTTCTGATTCTCCTGAATAGATATCCCAATTGAGATGCTTATTGTGTTATTATTAATTCAACAGGAGTCAGCACTCTGCTAATCTGTCGCATATAGGTCAGAGGTGTACCGGTAGGTCCTAATTCCAGTTTACCTTCTGTCTGCCCTTGCCCACTAGCAGTGAAATACCAGATCCCTAGAGAACAGGAGAGCAAGGGTGTTCACTGCAATTTTTGCCTCTGGTTTTGTTCCCCTCCCTTGACCTTTATTCATTTCTTTCTCCCTTTGCAGTCTTTCACCGGGAAATCGTGTCAGAAATGGGGGCACTGGGGGTCTTGGGTTCTACCATCAAAGGTAACAATGCAGTATTCTTCAACTTCAAGTGGACCTACCAGTTCATTAATAAGAAATGAGGGGGGAAATGTAAGATCTGTGCCCTTGTGAAGATTAACGGATTCAGACTCCACCTTCTTGTTGTATCCCTACTATATCAGTGGGTTGTAAAATGACCCAAGAAGGTGCCAGGATCTGTTCTAGAGTTCTTCGGATGGAAGATTTAGAGTACAAAGTGTTCCCTTTCATTGACATTGATGGTGGCATATTAAATTGGCATTTCACATTGGGACGTCGCATACCATGTCTGATACATGGCTCGGTTCTATAGATTGCTTGCATCTCTTGTCAATAAATTAGATGTTTTTGAATTTATACTTTAAAGACAGAAACCTCTCCATTTGTTTTCTCTGTGCCCAGTAATCAGCCTCATACACAGCCATTCTTCCTTGGTGTTCATGCAAGGTTGTGTTTGCAAACCTCTGGTGGACATGGAAGCCCCATTGCTTTCAGCGGTACCCCTTTCAGCTTGCTTAGTGCCAGCAAGGTATTACAATCTGCATTCCCCAAACAGGATTTAACTGCCTTAACTACCTTAAGCTGTCAAACAGGCCTGCCCAACAGGTAGACTGGGGACTACCAGTAGCCCGTGAAGGGTTCAAAAGTAGCCCACCAGCCATCAATAAAAAATGTGAGGGGATAAGTTCTCCACCCCGTTGCTCTACTTACATTTTTTTTTACTTATGAGCATATGCTCGGAACAGATAAAATTCATAAGTAGAGGTTTTAGTGTAGTAGCCCTCAGGCACTTTCGTCTGGAAAAAGTAGACCTCGGCCTGTTCAAAGTTGAGCAGCCCTGCTGTAAAAGAATCCATAGTTATCAAATAATGGATCATTATTTTAATTGGCAGAGCACTCAGGCTTTGTGGTGTATCGATGGCCTTATGGGCCCTTTCCAACTCAATTATTATTTGGTTATTTTATGATTCTATGTCCTGCTCTGACCATTGTCATCTACAGTCACAAATGTGTTGAGTGAGTCCATGGGACTGAGGTCTGCTGCTTATGGTGAAGTAACGCCACATCTCCTTGAGAGAGGGCCTGTTAATTTATATTTGACCTTTTATTCAGCTGTGAAAATTACTTGCACTTGTACAAGTACGTGCAGATCATGTGAAGAACTCTCCTTATGACGTCATCCAGTTGATAATGGGTGTTTATACATGACCCCTAAGCTCCGCTGCAAATGGCTCCCAGCTCCGGAGCTTAAAAATGTTTCCCCACCAGCTCCGGAGCTAACAGAAAATTAAGTGCGACCCCGCCCACCTAAGCGCGACCCAGCGCACCTTTCAAGTACCTGCTCAGGGAGAGTGAAAAATTTTGATGCGGAGAGTGCCGGGCTCTCCTCGCTTCTTTTTGTTGTTGTTTTTTGCCTCCCGCCCCTTTAAGAGGAACCAGGAAGTGACGGGGGGTTGGAGCAACTTCCACTGGCACTCCGGAGGTAAGAGTGCATTCTTTTCTCCCTTTTTTCCTCCCTCCCCTCACGCAGACAGAACAAGGAAGTGCGGAGGGGGTGGGAACGCAGGGAGAGCGACAAACCCTCAAGATCTCTGGTCCGAATTTAAGGGACCAGCGGATGTTAGGGGTCGTGTAAAAAGGCCCAATGATGGAGGTGGAGGTTTATAATCTTTGAAAATTTTTATTGGACATTGTTGATGTTTTATTATGAAATGTGAGCTGCCTTGGAGTGGGCCCCTTGGTTGAGTCTCCACATCTGTGTCTCTTAGGTTATGGCTGTGCAGGAACTTCCTACGTGGCCTATGGCCTCTTAGCGAGGGAGGTTGAGAGAGTGGACAGCAGCTATCGTTCTGTCATGAGCGTTCAGTCATCTTTGGTCATGCACCCAATATATGCCTATGGAACAGAGGAGCAGAAGCAGAAATACCTGCCACGCTTGGGTGAGTGAACCGGTTTCAGAAGGTTAATGTGAAGATGAAGGTTTGTCCACATCTCTACGGTGGCTTGAAGCTTTGTTTTTGGTTTTTGTCACCATTATTATTTAGCTACATTAAATTACTCAGTACATCACTACATGACTTACCACATCAGTAAGCGGTCAGGAGAGAGAGGATAGCACTTTTCAAATACAGTACAGTTGTACCTTGTATAAAGGAATTAATTTGTTCCAAATGAAATTCTGTTAAGCAAATTTTCCTTTCTACAAATTTCCCATAGGAATGCATTGAAAACAAAGTAATCACTAATAGCGACCATTATGTTGTACAGATTCGCCCCATAGGCGATTCTGTTAAGCAAATTTCCCCTATCTCTGGAATTTTTTGTTGTATAGATTTTATGTTATACAAACTGTTTGTTATACGAGGGTCCACTGTATTTGAAAGGCTGCCATACAGAGAAGGGACAGGCTCTGTTCCCAGTCATCCCAGAGTGCAGGTTGTGCAACAATATGAAACATTCAAGTTACAGGAAGCCAGATTTTCCATGGCATATCAGGGAAAACCTCCTGACTGTTAGTTAGAACAGTATGGCAATGGAACCCATTACCTCAAGACACTGAACGACTCCAGTGTCCTCCAGCCCTGGAGGCATTCAAGAGAAATGTGAACAGCCACCTCACAGATATCTTTTGATTTGAATTCCTGCATGGAGAAGGGTGTTGGACTTGAAGGCCTTACCGGCCCCTTCCAACTTCATTATGATTCTGTGGCTCAGTAGCTGTATTTTTTTACTCTTGTTCATTCTTCTTTAAATCAAAAGGAAGCAGAGTTCAATTCTATCCTGGCTTGTTCCTCATCATGAAATTCCGGATGTCAGAAGTGGGCCTCCAAGGCAGTGTTCTGTTTCAACCCAGACCCAGAGCTGTGTGGCCTCAGCAGTTGACGACTGCATGTGCCCTCAAGCTATTTCCTGCCGTTTTAAAAAACAAACAAAGACAACAGTCGATTTTATTTCCCATTTCAATACAACTACAGTAGGACCCCCGTATCCACTGATTCATTATCCACTGATTCAGTTATCCATGGTTGGCAGAGGAATAAATAAATAAATAACTCAGCAGCTGCAAAGCAAGCTACTGTCACAAAGAGCAGCTGTAAAGCAAGCTACTGTCATAAAACAGCAGCCGTAAAGCAAGCTAACTTCACAAACAGCAGCTGTAAAGCAAGTTACTATCGCAAAACAGCAGTTTTGGGGACATTTTGGTGTTCTCTCTTTTCCACGGTTTTCATTGTCCACGGGAAGGCTTGGAACCAATCCCCAGCGGATACTTGGGTCCTACTGTATATATATAACCTTACCTTACACATTTATCAGTTGTCCTTTCGGCTCTTTGATTCTAGGGTAAGGAGCTTAGTCATCACAGCTGTTCTCCATGTTTTCTTTCTCAAATGTTGCGCCGTTTGCATATCCAAGCTGTGCATGGGTAGATTTGAGAGAGGAAACGATGATAATGGAGCTTCTCATGAAGATAAATTAGGAGATACATTTCCAGAGTGGCATGTAACTTGTGATGTGTTCCAGCTTTGACTAAGATGGAATTTCTCAACCCATTCCTTTATTTTAAGTCTGTAAAGGTTGTGCATTGACAGCGCTTCCACCCTTTAGCATAACGTGTTTGGTAATTGAAGAACTGAGCTCCATTGATCTGTGGGTTTGCTCTTTTTACCCTGTTCTGGCCCTCACAAGAAAGATGAAAGCAGTTTATTACTACAGGTATGCATCTTAGGAGTGAGAAAGAGCTCGGGTTTTCTTTCTTGGTCTATGGAAAGAAGCCATCCAGGAGTGAGGCCAGTCCTTTTCTTGACCCAGCCCAGGCTGGAGGAGTGAACTTGAAAAGTCTTTTTAACAGTCATACTGCACAAGGTCCTCTCATTTTTTTCTGCTCCTGCCATTGCTGGGAACAGGCCTCACCTCTTGCTTTTTCTGGTCATTTGCTCTCTGGAATACTTATTTTCTCCTTGTTTTCCCTTTTATTAAAAAAAAAAGCTCCCCCCTTTCCCCTATATGTTTCCCCTATATGTCTTTGATCTTTTATTGCTGATTTTCTCTAGTTTGGGATCACCCACAAGCACCTCAGCAGTGCAGAAAAGGGCAAAAGTAGATGGAACGTTGCACTTCCTTCCTTCTGTCCCAACTCAGGTCACCCCTTGGAAAAGCAGTGGCACAGACCTGGTGTTAGAAAGGTGGTCAAGGTTTATATCAAAAGAACCCCACCCTTCAGGAAATCTAACTCTCTCTTTGTCTCCTTCCTTCCAACCTCTTTTTTTTTGGCGGGGGGGGGGGAGATTCCTTCTCCTGTTTTTGCCAAGTGAATTAAGGCTTGCATATTTCTGGCGCTGGCAGCATTTCACCTCCCTTAGCCTGACATGGCCCATGCGGAAATGGTGACAGCTCCGATTTGCAGAGCACCTACACGGGCTCGCCCTTCCACATTCATAAGACGCTATAAGATGGGCAAATATGCTTCCGCAGGCTCTACCTTTAGGAGGCATATCCTTCAATGAGTTGTATCTGATTGAAGAGCCAGCCATAGACTTAGGGCTTCCTTGAGTAGGTCCCATTCCTAGATGGCCCCTTTCAGCAGACTGAAAACCAGGTGTTGGGTGACTTCCGTGAAAGTCTGTTCTGGTGTGAGCCCGACAAACGAGCACAGATCAACAAGAACGTTGGTTCGTCCGCAGGAGAGACCTCCATAACACAGCCAATACCGATTAAAGAAAACGGGACAAGATGTAGAAGGACAGCCAGGGGAACTGTTCTTTGGAGGAAAAGAACAGAAGAGAGGAGCTGAGGTCAAAGAGGGACAATCGGCGACTATTATGGAGGGCTATTTGGCTATGGTGAAGCAGGTCGAGATATGGGATATGATAAGGGATGAATGGGAAGAGGCGTCCAAAGAAATCAAGAATGCAGGGACAAAGACAGCTGGGACTTTATACATAGAAAAGGAAGTGAAGGAGTTAGGTTGTCAAATGGAAGAATTGAGGAATAGAGGGAGGTCAGTAGGTATACAGTCAATGGGGATGAGTAAGAAAGACACCAAGAATCAAGAAGTACAGGTAGGGGAAGTTAAACATAAATATATAGTGGGTAAGTCATGGCACATTGGGGTGCAGGTAAAGTTAGAGGAAGAAAAACAATTAGTTAGCACCGGAATGCAAACAGAAGGGATAGGAACGAGAAAGATATTTAAAGATAGGGAGATTCAGGTAGAGTGGCGCGAGCAGGATCAGGCTGGAGGGAGGGGTGCAGAGAGGAAGGCTCGCGACAGGGGAACAGTTGGGAGGTTAACGGTTTACAAGGAGAGGGGAAGCCAGACGGAGGAAAAGGGAGACAAGAAGGAGGAGATTGGTTTACCCCTTCCATTCCCTGAGGTGACTTATAATCATCCCCGAGGATTTGTTAATTGGAGGGCAAGGTCTCAAGGAAATCCCTGTCAGTCAAACCCACCAGGATGGATTCCTGGGTGGGGATGGGATCACCCCTTGTGAGCCCTTCCCCCTACTCTACAGAAACCCCATGGTGGTTTAGGAAAGGATCGTTCTTCAAAAGTTTAACAGGGAAGCATAACCCATTTGTTGAAGAAGAACCTGTTGAATCTCACGTCAGTTCTACGACGAATAGTTTGCCTGTTTTGACTCCAAATGATGTAAGCAACAGCACAGAAAGAAATGAAAACCCACTTTGTGAGATGGTTAATAAAAGTTTATTTGATTTTCATACAAACAACCGTTTGAATGTTCAATCTTCGGATGATCCACTGATTGATTTCAATGAACCCTCACATCTGGTCTGCGGAGAAGGAGACACCCAGTCCTACCCAACTAGTGACTTCCTTAATCCACTGCCCTGCCATCTTATACTAGCTTTCTTATCAAGTCTCTCCTTTCCCTGGCTAAGGTGGGGAAGGAAACCTGGGGGGGGGGGGACCTTGTGGAGCATGGCTATTAAGTCCTTTCAAGTTCACTCCTCCATCCTGGACTGAGCTGAGAAAGGGATTATCTCAGTCCTGGATGGTTCCTTCTCCACAGACCAGAATGGACTTTCATGGAGGTCAGCCAGTGTCCCCTTTTTGTTTCCTTCCTACTGGAACATCTGTGCACTGAGCAGAGAAGAAGGGATTCTTCCCACCATTCAACCTCCCTCCTTCAAAATGCTTCTGTATAAGCTATTAGGGCGGTGGTGTCCAAACTATGTTTTGGACCGCAACTCGCACAGTCCTTTGTTATTGGCAATCTAGGCTTGGAATTCTGGGAGTTGTGGGCCAAAACATCTGGAGGACCAGATTTGGACCCCCCTTTATTAGGGACTTCAGCCTGCTAAGGCTCCCATCTCCTGGAACCTATTTAAAGTTTAACATCCGGGAAACAAATTTACCTTCCTTTCTTCTCACAGCCAAAGGAGAGATTCTTGGGTGTTTTGGGCTAACGGAGCCCAACCACGGCAGTGATCCTGCTGGAATGGAAACTCGGGCCCTCTACGACTCCTCCAGAAAGACATATACCCTCAATGGCACCAAAACCTGGTAAGGCCTACTGTTGTATTTCTGTCCAAGAACCTGGACAAAGCAGGTCGCAAACTGCAGACCAGAGGAAGAAGCAGCCAGTTCTTTGAGCAAAGGCGAAGCCAGGTCTGAGGGAAGATCTGAGGGAAGGTTGCCTTAGAGAGCTACCCTTGTGGCAACAGGGTCTCTTTTTTGAGAAGGCTCAGCGCCAGCCCTGCCTCTGCTACCCACCCTGGGAAGAGCTTGTATGTCTTACTTTCCATATCCAGTGGACCTGGCTTGCAGTTCAGGATATCGGGACCCTTGGCGTCCACTCACCTGTGCCCTGGATGGTAACGCCAGATGTCTGTCTGGTTGCTTTCAGGATCACCAATTCTCCGGTGGCTGATATATGTGTGGTGTGGGCTGTGTGTGAAGACGGTAAAGTGCGTGGTTTCCTTTTGGAGCGTGGAATGAAAGGTCTCTCCACGCCAAAGATTGAGGGGAAGTTTTCGCTGCGAGCTTCTATCACGGGGATGATCGTAATGGAGGATGTGGAGGTCCCTGAAGAGAACCTTCTGCCCAAAGTGTCTGGATTAGCTGTGAGTTCCCTTCTAAAGCAAAAAGCAAAGTGTTCTGCTTATATACTGCCCCATAGCACTTCAAGCACTCTCGGGGCAGTTTATAGTTTAGTTATGCAGGCTACACATTGCCCCCCCCCCTCAGCAAGCTGGGTACTCATTTTACCCATCTCGGAAATGACCTTCTTCTCAGACATTATGAGATGGGTGGCCCTTTGTGTACATTTTGAAGGCCAGGTGGTGTTATGTCAATCCGAGCTCTCCTTCTTTCTAGATTCTTTAACCAGAGATGGTTATTCGGCATCCCCCTTACCTTTGGATCATTTAACTAGTGCTAGCCACTCCATCCTGCAGAAGTGTGAATATTGCATCTTAGCAATAAATTAGTGAATGCAAATGAAAATGAAAATGGGATGCCTGCTTATGAGGCCCAAGCTTTGTATATATATTATAAGAAGATAATTTACTAAGATACAGCTTCAGAAATTGTAAACATGCTTACTGCACCTTTGTTTTCAGTACGGTTCACCCATGGGATGGTCCTGATCTGCCCTGTCTCAGGACCAAATCCGTGCGAGCCCCAGACAGAGACATTTCCAACTGGCCAAAAACTTGGTTTTGCTGCCACCACCCCTTTGTGGTTATTCTGCTTGCAAATCGGTAGGATGACGAAAAAGACATGGTCTGGCTGTTAGGACCGTACCTCCTCATTTACTGTACCTTGCTGTCTAGGCTTGCAGGTTTTTAAAAAGACTACCTAGAAAGGAAAAAAAAGAGAACAAAAAGAATTGTTGCCGCATAGAGAAAACAATTCCACAGTCATAAAAACATGGGCATGGATTTCAACATGGGAAAGGAAGCCCCAAAGTTTATACCTTATCCTTACTTAGAGAGAAGTTCATTTTCCCCTGAATGACTGGGACTCCCCTGCCCTGCTCATCTTCAGAGAGAGAGAGAGAGAGAGAGAGATCAGGGAGAGATCTGGAAGAGATAAGCAAACATATGTCTTCCAGCCCTAGATAGAAAGAGCCATCTTATTCATTACTTGTAATCCCACTTTGAACTCAACTGGGAATGGTGAATGGCAATGGAGAAGCAGTGGTAACAAAAGGTAGAGTCCTCCTCGATCATGCCCAGAGGGTAAACAGGTTTCTAGTGAAAGGTTCACCTTGGGTTACCTTGCCACTATTACGGGAGCCGAGAGTTGAAAGAACACGCCAAGGTTCAAAGGTACGGAGAAAAGGCTTTAATTCGCTGCAGCGAGGCGCCCAGCCGAATTCAGTCGGAAAACTGGGGCAATAGGCAAAGAAACTTTACAGTCTTTATAGAAAAAACATTCCCCTAGCACCCCTCCTTTATCAGAATAAACAAGGATGCACCTGGGTGCCGTAAATCGTCCGTGAAACAACAGAGAAACTTCAAAAGATACATAGTTATCACATCGTTACAAATCATTTATCAAGGGAAACACACACAGGATACTATTAATCTTTGCCCTTTAGCGCCACCTGTCATGCAGTTCCTGGAACTCTCCACTTCACCGCCGAAAAGTGTTTGACAGGTCTAGCGATATATCAATGCTTCGACGGATGTCTGGCTTATCTCTTGCGGGACCCCCTTTTACCAGTGATCTTCCCACATAGATAAGTGTTTGCCCAGCAGTTTTATGGCCTGGTATGTCATGACACAGGCTTGGGGGAGAGTGTAGTGCTTTGTGTTACAGTTCAGTGAAGGGGAGAGGGGTGAATTAAAGGACACGGAGCTGGATTATAGATAGAACCAAAGTACTGCCATTTTATCTACAATGGCAGCTTATAGACTATAGACAGTATTAAAAATCCACTTCTATCATTAGGGCAAGCACTTTTGTTTATCCAGGGCAATTTGATAGATCTGGAAGGGACATGTCTGCTGAATTAGAGTCCCCATTGCCCACTTCATTCCATCTACCCAGGCAAATTATGGTCCATTTCCCATTTTGCATAGCTACATCAGATATTATCTGAGAGTCCACTTTATCCCCGACACCACATTTGCCAATAAATACATACCTTACATGTAATAAACAGAATGTCACACTGTGAACATTAAAATATGTTCCGGGATGTCACAGTTTACGTGACATAGCGTTTAGTGGCGGCTTCTAATTCTGTGCTAAAACAATATATTCTCAACTTGTACAGTGAATGTAACAAAGTTTTTGATCAGACCTGCCAGGAGAGCTAATATTTTTAATGACTATTGTGGTTGTAATTTAAAAAATGAAAATAAAAAAGTGAAATGTGCTGATTCAGTGGCTGTTGTAAATGCACTGAAATATTTAAAAACTCCAGTTTTGAGAGAAGTGACCATATAAGAAAATGGCAGATTTCTTTCTGCTTAGCTAAAATCACCCCTACTTCAAACTGAGCAGATATCACTGAACTTCCAAACAAAGTATTCATTCTGATTCCTTAAAATAGCCAGAAAATCTCAAGTTCCAATTTTAGACAGGGTTTTATATTTTTTCCCCCTGAGTTTCTTTTTGTTTATCACAACTACAGTATTTAAAAAAAGATGCTGACAGTTTCCCACCTTTTGTCTCTAAAAATTTAGGTCAGTAGCTGATTTTGGTCGATAAAATAAGTGAAATAGGCTCTCTGAATCAGGCTTCGAAACGGCAAGGGTTTCCAACAGTTCCCTGAATATTGATCCTTCTTGCTTCGTCCTGTGGGCAAACCAGTTTGGTTTGGGCCTGTCTGACTGGTAAAGATTGCATCGCCACATCCAAGATCAAGTGAAAAACCACCAACACCAACCCCACCCCTGTTGTTAGTAACCTAAATGAAGGTGTATTTTGAACTGTACCTCCAGCACTGGCCTTGGCTGGATCTGTCGTAGGTTCTTAAAATGGCAAATCTTCCTTGCAATTTGTTATCTGACACTTGGATGCCATCTTCTCCTAACAGGGTCCCTTCGGCTGCCTGAACAACGCTCGCTATGGCATCTCATGGGGAGCCCTGGGAGCTGCTGAGTTCTGTATGGAAACAGCTAGGCAGTACACTCTGGATAGGTAATGAACACACGGCACAAAACGGCATGTCACACCAGAATGTGGCATGCTTTAAAAACATATGTGACTTCATCCAGCTTAACCAATGGGATAATGCGTTGGAGACCAAGCATAACCTGAGGGCTCCGATTGCCAGCACTTTGCCTAAGGCAGATATGGGCCTAGTGAGGCCACGGACTGCATGTAGTCCCCCAAGGGCATGTTTGCAAACCTGTAGAGGCCCTCCTGTGCTTAGAGCAACACACACAACTTTCCAGTTTTCACTTTCTGCAGGTTGGGAGGGTTCCACCAAAGTCCCCTCAGACTCCATAATTGAAACCAACTGGGGTGTTTCCTGACCTGGTGTTGGCGGGAAAATAATTATCCTCAGGCCCTCCCTAGTTCCTCATCTTTGGTTAAACGCAATATGCATCCCTGACAAAGCTATGATGTGAAAGGTAGGGGTGGTGTGGCTTACAGGTGAAACTCAAAAAATTAGAATATCGTGCAAATGTTCATTTATTTCAGTAAGTCAACTCAAAAGGTGAAACTAATATATGAGATAGACTCATTGCATGCTAAGCGAGATATGCCAAGCCTTACTTTGGTATAATTGTGATGATTATGGCATACTGCTCATGAAAACCTCAAATTCACAATCTTAGAGAATTAGAATAATGTGAAAAGATTCCCTATTCACAGTAATGCATCAAGAGCCACCACACAGAGACAGATTCTGGACATGGGCTTCAAATGTCATATTCCTCTTGTCAAGCTGCTCCTGAACAACAAACAACGTCAGAAGTGTCTTATCTGGGCTACGGGGGGGACTGGTCTGTTGCTCAGTGGTGCAAAGTCTTCTTTTTTGATGAGAGCAACTTTTGCATCTCATTTGGGAACCAAGGACCCAGAATCTGGAGGAAGAATGGAGAGGCACAAAATGCACAATGCTTGAAGTCCAGTGTGAAGTTTCCACAGTCTGTGTTGATTTGGCGAGCCATGTCATCTGCTGGTGTTGGTCCTCTGTGCTTCATTAAGTCCAGGCTCAACGCGGCCATCTACCAGGAGATTTTGGAGCACTTCATGCTTCCTTCCGCAGATGAGCTTTACAGGGATGCTGAGTACATATGCATGCTTAGACTTTTCATTGGTCCGATATTGTTCTATTTCCAATCATCACAATTATACCAATGTAAGGTTCGACATATCTCGCTTAACATATAATGAGTCTATCTCATGTATTTGAGTTGACTTATTAAAATAAATAAACATTTGCATGATATTCTAATGTTTTGAGTTTCACCTGTACATCTACATTGGCTTGAACAGTGTGCCAGGCCAGTTTACTTGAGAGTGACATCAGTGAGATGGTGAAGGAGTATATATGGTCCTATGCTTTCTCCTAACTCATTTATGCCCCTGGAGCCGAGAAGCTTTATGTGGGTCTCGTAATGTTTCAGGTGCCTTTATGCGTAGCATTCTGCCCAAAATTGGCAGAA
The DNA here is from genome assembly GCA_029282475.1 of Phrynocephalus forsythii. Lineage (NCBI taxonomy): Eukaryota > Metazoa > Chordata > Lepidosauria > Squamata > Agamidae > Phrynocephalus > Phrynocephalus forsythii. Next base: position 11,190,558 of record JAPFRF010000011.1, read on the forward strand.
TAAAATATCTGGCATAAAACTCACACCCTTTGTGTTTTTGAAGAGTGATTTAATACTTGTGATCTTGCAGACAGAGTATTAAAGACTTACAAACCTTCAAAAGCATTACATGTGCTGGGGGCTGCCTTTATCAGTCTTTTATGCTTCCACCCTTCCTTAATGATATAACCCAGTGGTTCTCAACCGGTGGGTCCCCAGATGTTCCTGGACTGCAACTCCCAGAAGTCTTCCATCATTAGCTGAGCTGTCCAGGATTTCTGGGAGCTGCAGTCCAGCAACATCTGGGGACCCACAGGTTGAGAACTACTGATATAACTTGTCCCCAAGGGCTTCCTCCTGAGTTTTGTGCAGAAGGCTTGTGTCCCAGAGATGGGGTCTCCATTTCAGAGACCGTTATTCTACCTCACCCAATCTATACTGTTGGATCCCAGTAACCCTTGGAGATAGCAAGGGAATGAGGTCCATCTCCTCCCTAGTTGTCAAATTTCTATACATTTCTTACTTGTATTTTCCATTAGGCCAGGACAGAAGTAACCTGTTGCCTTCCAGATGTTCCTCTTAAATTCCAGTTGTGTGAGCACTAATTAACTTGCCTGGTGGAGAAGAATTATAGGAGCAGTATTTCCTCAATTCCTGGAGAGTCAAAGGTTTTCCACCTCCTCTCCTGTGTCCTGCAGGGAAAGTGATAGTGGGGAATATTCAGTGGTTAGCAGTTTTCCTAATTGTAGCAGGAGGTTATAATTAGCTGTGTCTCAGACTGAGGTTTTGATGCACAGGTAGGCAGGAAAGTTGCCACACTTCCTTCATTGTTGTAGCTGTGTTAGTCTGTGCAAGCATATCAAACAAAACTAATAATAATAATAATAATAATAATAATAATAATAATAATAATAATAATAATAATAATAATAATAATAATAAAGCAAAGTGTGCTGCTTCTGTACTGCCCCATAGTGCTTAAAGCACTGTTTGGGTAGTTTTCAAGTAATTATGCAGGCTACACATTGCACCCTCCCAGTCGAGCTGGGTACTCATTCTACTGACCTTGGAAGGATGGAAGGCTGAGTTAACCTTGAGCCTGCTACCTGGCATGCAACCCCAAGTCACAAGCACAGTTACAGCTGCAGTACCGCATTTTAACCACTGCACCATAGAGCTCTAACAATAACCACTGAGCCCCAAGGCTCTTAATAAAAAAAAGACCAAAAACGTCATGGCACCTTATATACTGTTTTATTTTAATATGAGCTTTCATAAACTTTGAAGGGACACAGAGTGTTTTTTTTAACTTAAATCATATATTTTTATTTTTTTGTTTTGCGTTTTGCCTGATACCATTTTTTCAGTATTATCTGTGAGCCGTTCTCTGTCTGTTTTGTGTGTGCCTCTCTGCAAGTAAGCTGTATGATGTAGCTAACTTGAATGAACTTCCCAGATAGTACACGGGCTTGCTTATTCTCACCAACTAATAGTACCTCCTAGGATCCAGTTCCAAGTCCCCCTGGCAAGAAACCAACTAATCCAGAAGAAGCTGGCCGACATGCTCACGGAGATCACCATTGGCTTGCAAGCTTGTCTACAGCTGGGCCGCCTCAAAGATGAAGATAAGTAAGTAGGTTCTTCCTGACTGAGCTTCTTACTGCTATAAGAAGTTGCCTGGAGGGCTGGGATTCTACCGCTAGTCAATGACCTTCCATCTTCTGAGTCCAACACAAAAGGTGCAGAAGAGAGCGACCAAAATGATTACTGGGCTGGGGCACCTCCCTTATGAGGAAAGGCTAAAACATTTGGGGCTCTTTAGTCTGGAAAAAAGGCGCCTGAGGGGGGATATGATTGAGACGTACAAAATAATGCAGGGCATGAGTAAAGTGGATAGAGGGATGCTCTTCTCCCTCTCACAGAATACCAGAACTAGGAGACGTCCACTCAAATTGAGGGTTGGGAGAGTGAGGAAGACAAAAGAAAATATTTTTTACCCAGCGTATTGTTAGTCTGGATGCCTTCAAAAGGGAACTGGACAGATTTCTGAAGGAAAAGTCCATCACTGGTTACAAACCATGATGGAGATGTGTAATTTCCAGGCTTAAAACCAGAGGACTTCAAGGGCCAGATGCAGGGGAGTGGTATCAGGAGGCAGATATCTAGTCTCGTGCGCTCCCAGACGCATCTGGTGGGGCCACTGTGAGATACAGGAAGCTGGACTAGGTGGGCCTTTGGCCTGATCCAGCATGGTTCTTCTTATGTTCTTATCTGTCTTGGCGTTCCCAGGGCAACCCCTGAGATGATCTCCATGCTAAAACGGAATTCCTGTGGGAAAGCCCTAGAGATTGCCCGGCAAGCCCGTGACATGCTGGGGGGCAACGGCATTGCTGACGAGTACCATGTTATTAGGCACGTCATGAACCTGGAGGCCGTCAACACATATGAAGGTAAAATAATGTAATGGCTGCTCACTGTGTGTGGGGGGGGGGAGCTTGCATTTTTGTATCAATAACGTCTGGTGGGCTTATGGCATAATCATCAAGGACCTGGGAAAAAATTGTTACAAGATTGTTGTATGAAGGGTGTAATTGCTTCCTCTGGATAAATACTCTAACACAGTGGTCCCCAACCCCCGGTCCGCGGACCGGTGCCGGTCCGTGGACCGGTTGGCACCGGGCCGCCTGGGGAGGCCGGGGAGGCTCCTCCCCTTTTCCTCCGCCGCCCTCCTCCTCCTCCTCTTCTCTCCCGCGGGCAGCCGGAGGAGGAGTCGCCGCCGCTGGGCACAGCGCACGGGCGGGGTGGGGGGGAGCCCGGGGCTCCTGGGCGGGCGGGCCCCACCTCCTCCTCCTCCTGTCGGCAGCCGCGGCGGCCACGGCAGCCGCCCGGGTTTGGCCGCGACTCCGCGGCCGGCGGCGCGGCGCTCCGCCGCCGCGGCCGGCTCGGCGATCCCGGTGGCGCCCTCGGGCCGGAGATGCCACCCCCACTGGCCTCCCTCCCCTCCCCCTCCCGCTCGCCCGCCCGAAGGCCGCAGACGGAGGCAAGCGGCGGCGCAGAGGTGCCCCACCGAGGCGGGCGGCGGCGGCGGCCGCGGGCGCCCCGCCGCCGGCTGAGCCAAACCCGGGCGGCTGCTGTGGCCGTGGCCGCGGCCGCGGCGGCCCGCCTCAGTTGGGGCACCTCTGCGCCGCCGCTTGCCTCCGGCCGTCGACAGGAGGAGGAGGCGGGGGCCCGCCCGCCCAGGAGCCCCAGGCTCCCCCGCCCGTGCGCGCAGGGGGTAGCGCATGCCCGACGCCCCCAGCCGGCAAGCGCCGCCACCGCCGCCGCTGCCGCTCCGTGGCCCCCAAGGTAACCTCCTCCCCCTCCTCCCTCCCCCCATCACCTGCCCCCCACACCCTCCCCTGCCCCCACACCCCCATCTCCCCCTCCCCCCCCCCACCCCGGGCCACGGGAAAATAATCAAACAAATACTGGTCCGTGGAGACAAAAAGGTTGGGGAGCACTGCTCTAACATACTGAAACATCCCAATCAGTGGTGTGAAATTTCCCAAGCTATCTGTTGCCATGGTAATCTGCTTTATCTGCATTGTGAATCTGCAGTAACAATGGGCTCTATTGCATAGATGTGGCCCCTTCGGGGCCTGAGTGCAAATCCCATCATCCCAGGATACCTCGCATTTCCCATGCACATTTTTTAACGAAAAGGGTTTGATCAAGAGTGTGCATGGGATGATTTTTGTCTTATTTGTGGGGCCTTGTCAGCTGTTTTAATTGGGGGGAGCTTTTTTAACGGACTAGAATATTCATTTAGAATAGCATAGGGGCAACAGAATGATGAAGAAGGGGTAGCATTTTGTTTTTGCCTATAGGTCAGGTTGCTCCTTCTGTCCACTAGAGAGTGTGAGGAGACTTTTTCAGTTGTTGTTTTTTCAGACCAAAAATTCAGGCAAAGTGATAGCCGTAGGAGCAGATGCGGCCACTTGTGCCCTGGGTTGGGCGTTTGGGACACTAGAGGTTATCCACCCCTAACCTAGAGGGATCATGTGTTATGGGCTCTTTATGACAATAAGAGGTTCTTTTCTGCACTTACATCAGATAGGCAGAGTTGTTTCTGCAGAGGTAGTTGGTTCCAGTGAACAAAGAAACAATGGCCTAAGGTGCTGAAACCTATAAAGTATGGGTTGTTAGTTAGGGCCCTGGTGGTGAAGGCTTTTTGATTTGGCTGGGTATTGTTGAAAGCACACTCTGATAAGTAGCAGATAGACTATGCCTGAGCCCCCCACCTCTGTTGAGGGAGGGGTTTTCAATGCTCACATGAATGGCTTCCCTGATTCCTCTCTCAAACCACCTATCTTCTCTGTCTAATATGTGTACATCCTCATCTTTGAAAGAGTGCCCTTTGTCCTTCAAATGGTTTCAGCACCTTAGGCCATTGTTCACCTTAAGGCTGTGGATACTATTGTCTCCCTAACGAGCCTATTCAGGCCATTGTTCATCTTATGAGCCTATTTCAGACCAGGGTGACAAGAGGTCAAAGCTGAGTATAAGATGGAGGACTTGCACTAGCTGTATTTAGACTGATGAAGCTGTTTGGATGAGCAGCGAAATGTTTCTCTCTCTCTCAAAAAAAGAAGTCCAGTAGCCATGACTCAACTTCCAGATAAACTTACCTGGATAACTGAGAATCTTCACAGACATGTGGCACCTTAAGACTTTGTTCCATTCCTATGCCCATACCAGCACTCTTACGTATAAACCTCTGGGGCAGATACTGCATTACATTTGCCTGAGGAAGTGGATTGTAATAGGCAGGTGTTCACTCTAATACAGCTGATAAACACAATACTTTTTTTGTGTGTGTTTCCATTTGAGAAGAACATTGTCAGTACAGTCATCCCCCAGTCATCCCCCGCCAGTATATCATGACTGGGGCAAGCTGTGTGGGCCTGTTTGGGGCCTCTTGCACTTACCCCAGGTCTGCCACTGTCCCGAATGGGCCTCCAATGGGTTTCCTGAGCCTGTCAGAGGGCCTAGAAGTGGTTTCTGGCGAACCAGAAGTGGCTTCCAAAAACTGGAACTGACTTCCAGTTTGCTGGAAACCACTTCTGGAGCCTCCAACAGGCTTCCTGGGCCTATTGGAGGCCCCAGAAGTGGTTTTTGGTGGACCAGAAGTGGTGTCCGAAAAACTGGAAGAGACTTCCAATTCACCAGAAACCATTTCTGGGACCTCTAACAAGCCTGGGAAGCCTGTCGGAGGCCCACTCGGGGCAGTGACAGACCTGGGATAAGTGCAAGAGGCCCCAAACAGTGCCCCCAGTCCTGACCTGACCCAGCATCCACATAATACAGATCTCCATTTATCATGGGTCGGGACGGATCCCTAACCCCCATAATAAATGGGGGATTACTGTATGGGAAGAAGTCATGTTGTAGATTCTAACTCTGTGTTCTGATGTTAACTTAGCAGCAGGAGAATTAATTGCAAGTGTTTGTGTATACCAGCATGGGCCTTAAAATGGTGTGTGCCATGCACCACAATGTTATTTCTGCCAGACCAAATGCACAGGAATGTCTGCCAGATGGCCATTGGCATGTAGTGTCTTGGTGCCCTTTCTGTTATGGTTACAGTCATTCAAATCTCAAATGGCATAAGTGGCAAAATACTGTTGAAACATTCAGAAATTCTCAGGCTGCAATGCAGAGCGATTAACATTAATGGGATACCTTCCATTGACTTAATGTTACTGTTTATCAGTCTTTCATCACAAATACTTTTGAATCCAGCAGAAATACTACAAAGTTGATGAATTGCTTTGAATTTGTCATTCGGTTATTCACATAGATTTTAGATAAATTAAATGCACATCATTCTCACAAGCAATTTATTTCTCCCTATATTTTGCTATCAGGAACCCATGACATTCATGCCCTCATCTTAGGCAGAGCTATCACCGGACTTCAAGCTTTCACTGTTGGCAATTGAATATATTTCGTCAGGATTCGTCTCCGTGCTAACGGCTACAGCGTGGGAACGTCCATGAAGATTGTCTTACATGTCACAGTAGTTTTAAAAGCTGAGCAGGAACGCCACGGCTGTTGCTGGCCAGAATCTGATCAAATTTATTTCTAAAGCTCAGCTCAAAGATTTGTAGCTAAACTTGAAACAATACCAAAATCAGGCCAAGCGGGAGGACATTATTATGGCTCTTGACTGTTTGATGTGTGCAGTAGGTGGCAGACAAGAAGGCAGGAGCAGAGACAGCAAGCAGAGCAGTCAGTGATACAGGGAAATTGTACAAAAGTGCCAAATTGTACACAAGGTAAGCTGTTTTAGGATATAACAAGCACAAGTTGATCTTTCAAATTTTAGGATAATGCCTCTGCAGCTACAATTTTTTGGCTGTTGTAGGGCCCATACCTATGTGAATAATAATACCGTTTAGACAGTTTTTTTTTAAAGGAAAAGGCTGGTCTGGAACCCTGCAGTATTACCAAGCATTAAAGCAGGAAATCAAAACATACTGTCCAGTCTGCCATCATCCTGCTGTGAGACCTTGAACATGCTGCTGTCTTTTAGTGCCTTATCCTAGTTTCTTAAGAAAGACTACAAATCTCATGGAAGATTTTGGGTGGTAGTTTGATCGAGTGGTAAATTTGTCACAGATAAACTTGTTTGTGATTATGTTGTTCTCCACATCTTAAAGAATAAATTAAATATGATGGATTTTCCACAGTCAATGGATTTATGTGATGGGCTGACCAAGCATACTTGTTTTACTAGATGATAATGTAATTCATCTATATTATTTCAGGGTTGTTGTGGTTCACAGGGGAGTAGTGGAATCAAAAACGCCAAGGATTTTGCTTCCAAAAAATGTCCAAGTCTCAAGGTTTTTCAAGCTCATTCAGGAACATCAGCTTTTCCCCCCCAGCCAGCTTACATTGTGATCTTGAGCCCCTGTGGCTCCCCTTCAGTGTTTATATCTTTTAGGGAAACAGATGATAAAGTGGAAGTGGCTGATACATCCTACACGTGCCTTTAAAATATTACCATGAGTGGGATTTGGTTTTCTATAAGCAGTTCCTCTACATCTTAGGTACCATTCAAAATGACCAAATCATTTGGACCGCATAAGGTACATAGATGGCAACGAGAAAAAAAAACCAGACTATCAGAATGTGGATAGGTCACTTTGCTGGTATTCCAGAAACCACTGCCATCACATATGTGGAAGAACGTTAAACCAAGGCAGCATAGTACGGCTTCCCCTGTAGCTTGAGAACTTTAGAAGTGGAGAGAGAAGGGACATTTGCCCTGTCAAAATGGTTGCATGTGGTTTAAGGCAATTCTGGAGTTGAGACAGCTTCTATGTCAGTTAAAAATAAAACAAAAACAATGGTCCCACACGGCATTTGATATAATAGGACTTAATTCTGCAACATCTGTTGCACGCCCAAGATCCTTGTATGATGCTTGTTCAGAAGTTGTATGTTCTGCAAATGACCCCTGTGACTTTTTTATTGGGACAGTTTCCATGTTGTAGGTTCTTATAAATCGGGTTCCCAACCTGCTGCACAAAACCTGCCTAGGTACAAACAACAACGTCCATATCCACAAAACTGCATTGCATTGAATCCCTTTTTAGAAATGAGGTATTTTAAAAAGCCGCTGCTGGCTACCTGGAAAAAAACTTTCTTTGCAGCCCCTATAAATCAATTTCACCATTGTGCCCTGTGAACAGTGCAATATACATTGATTTAAATGACTCTTGAATGTGGTTCTTATTGCCAATGTGACTGTAGCCATAGTGAACCTTTAATTGCTCGCTTGTTGCTGTTTTCTGAGGATACAAGGCTTCGTTGTTTGAAGCTCTGTAAATTAGATATTGTGCTGTGGCACCAGAGGTGGGGAGATTGATCCCTCATTGTGCCGCCCTATAGAAGAGCCAATCTGCATAAACTTAGGCAAGCTGCACAATGTCAGAGTGTCTCCGGAAGAAAGGAAGGGTAAACCACCACCACCACTACCCCATCCCGTCTGAGTATTGTATGCCTAGGAAACTCAGGAAGGGATGCAATAAGTCTGAATTGAATTGATGGCATGTTCTTCTCAGTAATGAGGGATTCCGTAATTCTATCACACCTGGGAAGGGGAACTGCTTGTTAGGTGGTCAATGCATCTGTAATGTGTGTACAGCATTTAAAAAAGAACTAATGAAAGGTGTAGAACTCAGGAGGAAGCTTCCAATTAACACAGGGGGCTTCAGATCTACAGTGGACTGGATGACAGTGGTTTGTAGCTGAAAAAATGTACTTAAAATGTCATCTTAAAAAACAGAAGTAAAACTGAAAACAATGGGAGACAATTGGTCATCTGGATTCTGTTAAGTCTATAAGCTGCTAATGGCAAAGCATTGTTGCTTGTTATTGCTTTATTGATTTCATTGTGTGCTTTTATTCAATTATTTTGCTGTAAGCCACGTTTGGCACTTCAAATAGAAAAGCAGTGTATTTTGAATAAAATAATGTTGCTGAGCAGGTTTCTTGACAGTCCTAATGGACTGGTGTTGATAATACAGACTGGGTTTGCTACACAATTTGCTACACAGGTCAGCTTGGCAGAGTTGATACCTTCATGCATAAATGTGCTGTGTTTTTTTACTAGCAAATGTGACTGTCTCACAGTCAGCCCAATGACTTCTCTCCTGTTCCCTTCCCATTTCCTCCAAACTGGTCTATTTCCACCTGTCTCCACTGTGCTATTAATTCAGTTTGTACCAGAGTTAGAGACACATTATTTACATCCCACCCCAACTCCAGATTCATCTCACAAAATAAACGTGTGCTATATGCAAATGAAAGTTTCATGAAAGAGATGTTCCCCTGTGGGATATATTTTTGTTTTTGAGATCTTTCAAGGTACTACTTCCCAGCCTCTCTCCCAGATAACCTGGCCTTTTCAAGACTCCTTGGAAGTTTTTTGTTTGGACATCAACTTTGAGCCAATTATCTGTCAAAATTTACGTTCCAGTTACGTCAGCTAGGAAATCGGTAATCGATGCAAAGAATTTATGTTTCTTCCTGTGGTCATTTTCATTAGGTAAGAGCAGTACAGACCCCAGAATCCCAAAGCCTGCAGGGCCACGAGCTGAGAATGGTCCATTTATTGGGTCATAAGCAGAATCCACACAGTTTTGTTTCTATCTCAATGATGTGCATATTTTGCCTGTCTGCTGCCGTGACAGGTGAGATACAGCACAAGTTCTGGGACCTCATGATCTGTGAAAATTTTCTGGATGTTATCAGAGTCACTTACAGGAACAGGCCCCAAAAATCCCAGTTCGGAGAGTTCATTGGACAAGCAAGCACAAACTTGAATTTGTAAGATTACCCTGTTTCCCTGAAAATAAGACCTCCCCAAAAAATAAGCCCTAGCAGGATTTCTATGCATTTGTTAAATATAAGCCCTACCCTGATAATAAGACCTAGTGATGGGCGTGGCTATGGTTGTGTGCAGGGCTGACATTCAAGCATATTATACTTAATAAAATAAGACATCCCCTGAAAATAAGCCCTAGTGTGTCTTCTTGAGAAAAAAATAAATATAAGACAGTGTCTTATTTTCGGGGAAACACGGTAGTAGCAGTTGCTGCTACACTCAGTTGTGTAGAATTGTTTGTACTTCATCGAGTTTAGTAAAACTCAAGTATTGTCTTGTTTAGGGGCCAGTGCAAAACATAAAATGTAAGTAAGGTATTGCTTGCTACATATGTGGACTTGGTCCTTTTAGACAGGCCCATGATTATTGTGAAAATCATTGAAGTTCACCATCTGTCTGGTGAATCTGTGTACAGAAACTCAGTCTTCAACACCATAAATAAATAATAAATATAAAAATGCAGTTAAGGAATCCATTTTAGTGCCATGGCTGGACTCCATTTTGCAACTAAAAGATTCCAAAATTTTGTTTAATCAGTCTTGTCAATGTCCTATGGATGTTCTCTGAATTACTTGAATATTTAACAGATGTTGACTGAAATTTTGTTGCTGTAATGAATGCCAATCATGTCACCAACCCTGGCAATTTTTAAAATATTCCAACTTGTCCCCCAAATGTCCCAAAGCTCGTCTGGAATCTCTTTCATCATCCCACAGCCGAGCAGGGTAGGAATGGGGCAGAAGGCAAAGAGCTATAACACAGTACCCTAATCACCCTGACTTTGAACGACAATCATCTTTCCACAATCGTACAATAAGAGTCATAACTAAGAAATACTTGACCAAAGTTTAGTAAACTCAATGAAGAAAAAGAACAAGGGAAGAATATTCAAGAAAACAAACAAGCTACCTCACTAGGGACACAAGTCTTTCTCTTCATGGAGTAGTGGAAAGGGAATATGTCCTACACAGAACCCTATTTCTGTGTCCACCCTAGAACTCTGGTTGAACTCATAATCTGTGGTACCTACAGTTTAATTTACTGAATTTCTCCTTCCCTCAATTCAAATCATTGACTTCTGAACCCTACAATGAGATACAAATGATGCCTCATGGTTTTGCTCTACACCACAGGTGAACTGTGCTTTCTTGCTCCCAAATCACACAGGTGGTCTATCTTTCCATGTCTGTCCAATGATAGTGCACAAGCCTATTTGATATAATTATATAGAAGATTTATTGCTGTTTTAATATTTGGCATACAACAGCTTTATTATGTCACAGCTTGCATCTGGAAATTTACAACTTGTGATATTTTATACTTGGTGCCTATCAAAATCAAGCAATGTGAACAAATCAATGTTTTAAAATTTTCAACAAACACTTCACATTTTCAAAGTAAAAATCTGAAACACAATACTTGGCATTAGAAATATTTACCAGATCTCAGTTGACAATACTGTATTAATTTCAGCTCTGAAATAAGTACATGCATGCTGGATGAATTAGCGCTGAGTACCTTCCATATCTTATAAAACACACACATTGAGTCTTCTGTTCTTTGTAATACATATATTCAGGTTTTGGGTTTTGGTACCTTTTTTGGCTTTTGTTTTCCCCTTCCTTTACATGTAATCATTGTTCAGACTGACCCCACAGATCTTTATATAACATCTCCACAGTGAGACAGACCTGCTTGAGTTCAGTTTCAATCTGTCTGATCCTCTCCATGATATCAGAAAGCTCTTGGAGCTTATCCTGAATGATCTTGCTATTATGGTCATAAACATGAAATACCCTTTCTTCCAACTTCTCTGCCAGGCTTGAAACCTGTTGGGAAAGACAGAAGCACCAGGAATTAAAGTGAACTCGAAACATAGGAGGAATCCATAGAAATTCCAAGAAAATCCTAGCATTTGTTGCTGATAATTTTCTCCTACAAAAACTGGAGGAAGAAACTAAAGGAGTAGCTAGCCTTCACTTGATTCCAACCGACAGAGATGACATGGTGGAAGAAGCGGTGGCAAGAGAAACTTGGGGGAGGGAAACTGTGTTCTCCTTGAGTTCTTGGATGCACAGGTACACAGAATTTTAGGAAAGTTAATTTGAGTAAACTCGGAACAATAAGTAAGTTCCCATGGCAGGAGATCAGAACAAGAAAAAGAGTCCAAGATGGATGGGAGTTTCTTAAAATTCTAAAGGAAAAACTACAAACTACTCCAAGAAGAAGAAAAGATGGAAGATGGCAAAAAAGACCAATATGGCCTCACAAAATGTATAGAAAGGACCTGAAAATAAAAAGGACACATACAGAAATTGGGAGGAAAGTCATGCCACAACAAAGAGCCCAGACAAGTCACAAAGAACTGTAAAGATGGCAAAAACTGAGAATGAGCAATTTCTTTATATTCAGATATACTTACCTTCATCAGAAGACTTTCTCTGCAATTGTTCATGAACAAATGATCTTGTTTACGATTTTCATTTATCTTATCAATAAGTTGTTGGGTTCTTTGTTCTAAATCTCCAATAGTCGAATCCAGGGATGTAAAATAACTTGAAGATTTGCTGTCTAACCCTCGTCCACCTGTGTCTGAATTATGATGAAGTGTGTTGGCAGATTCTTTCCTACATTTTTGAGAAAAATTTAAAATAACACTCCAATTGTCTTCATTTTTATCTTGGAATTCAAAGCAGCATATTCAGTGGCGAGAATCCTGAAGGTATTGTACAACATGAATAAGAATTCACATGTTATGTGGCACTCATGTTGGGTGGATGTGCATTCGGATATGTTCAGGTTTTGCAGTTGCCCACTCAGTTGCAAACCTGGAAGCATAACAGGTGGCCAACAAAATACAAAAAAAACTCTTCATCTGACAAGATGATCTAACAAGCAGGTATGCAAGTCAATATGACAAAAATCTTCCATGAAAAACATATTTGTAGGGAAAACTTGAACACTGAATTTGAGCAGCAAAATGTCTGAATGCTAACTAAACTTAACATAATTTTTAAAATGTTAATTAACAGTAGAAATTGAAAAGGCAGATTGATAAACTGCAAGGAATCTGTAGTAGTAATAATATATTAATAGTAGACTTTTTTGCATTATCTTAAGATTAACTAGAATTTGATGAAACTTTGTCATCCTCATTATCAGTTATATTTACTCATAGTTAAGTGTACATAGGATTGCAGCTATGTCAGTGGCTTTGTACCATCATATTCACTGGAAAAACTTTCTTTCAATTTGTTTCCTCCAAGTCTCCATACAAAAAGGAGGGCAAGTTTTCTTCAGACCTGCATCTCTGTTTGGGAACAAGATGGCCTGTATTGTTTCAAATTCTCCTAAGATGCTAGCTGCAACTCATGTCCTGAGCTGATTGAGCTCTTATATTAATGGTAACTACACCTAATCTTGCTTTCAATGAGATCAGAATTAGGTTTCAGAGGTGTATCATATTTCTTCTTCACATTGGGCTCCGAATCTTTAAGTTAGTTTTATAATTGCTGTAGCTCCGTGGCCACTAGAACACAACTCCAGAGTGTCTAGTCTGCCTAAAATGGAAGGTTTGTGGAATCTTTCTTCTGATTCCAAATGCCTGTCGGAATCATGTGGATATCACTGGGAGAGGGCCAAAGCTCAAAGGTTGGCCACATGCTTTCCACACAAGCATTTCCAGACCCAACCTGTGCCAAACCCATGATTCATATAAGAAAACCTTGACAGCACTTGATTGCCGAAGTATACAACTCAGAGGAGCCTGTCCACACTTGTATATGGCTATGGTATACGGAACCCTGATAGCACTATTCAGAATGGGGATGGGGGGGAGACCTTGTCCACATGTGTTTGTACTTAGAACAATCCATCCTTTCCACTAACAAGTTGCCCTGCGCCTTTCTGGCTCTTGCCTAGGGGACACAGTCTATTTAGCACAATATAGGTCCATGCCAGTTCAGGGGGCTGGCAGGGAAGAGCAACCCAGAAGCTGCTGCTGCTGTAAGCCTGCAAGACCCATGGATGATGGTGCTGCAAATGGCATCCCACCTCTGCAGATCAGCTGTTCTCACCTGCTGTTGCTGCTGTTTCCTTACTCACATGTAAGCCCAGTAAACCTGTGTGTAAACAGGGTAAACCTTGCTTTGAATGGCTCTGTAGCACAGAAGAACAGCAAAAATCAGGAATGACCAAAATTCGGCCCTCCAGATGTTTTGGACCACAACTCCCACAGTCCTTTGTCAATGGCAATCTAAGCTTAGAATTCTGGGAGTTGTGGTCCAAAACATCAGGAGGGCTGACCTTTGGACATGTCTGGCATAATTGATAGCTTATCTGGCTACAAATGGGTCATTTCCTGTGGGAATGGGCCTGCCTGTGCTAAATGACACATTTCTTCTCCCCAAATCTCAACAGGCCTTCTGTAGTCCAATCTACCCCATATCCTAAAGCAAAACAAAAATCCCTGATATGGAACCTCCCCATTATGTGAATGTAAAGGGCCTTAATAGTGTGTCAGTATAACAGAGATAAACACAAAATCCTATCTTTCAGGATACACAGGGCCAAGATTATCAGATAAATTTTAATATGGCTCAGGTGCTACAGCAGCAGCTTCTAAGAGCTTCTACTCTAGGAATGAGGATATCTCATTCTGACAAGCTTTACCACTGACACCTTAGTATTAAAAGAAAGTTGCTTTCACCATTGACACACATATTGAGCTCCTTCAACTTTGTTCAACAATGTTTATAAATTAAAAAGTACTTACCGGTATATATATATATATATATATATAAGCAATCTTACCTTGATGGGTTACTACTTAAATCATTTCTTTCAAAATCAGTGAAAAATGATTTGTGATCTGGTGTGTGTTTTCCAGCCTGCTCCAAGACTTCTGTGAGCTGAAATTCTTGATTAGGCGCTGCAGCCTTAACGACAGGGGACAAAGAATAACATGACTTCCTTGCAACCTGATCTTTTCTCATTTATGTTATTTAGCTGGACTTGTGAATTGATACAAAAGTTAGTAATAATGTAATGTCTTCTCAATTTGACAATGGGAACTATACCGGGAGAGGACCTTTTGCACTTAAACAGAGAGTCCCCAGTCAAAATTCCCATAGTAACCTATAAAAAGCCCCCAAATTGGTCACATGCTAGGATCATGGGTGTTGTTGGTGGAAAGCAGAACCTAGAGTAGAGATTTGTCAGTGTAGGATTGATTACCCAGATGGTGGTGAACACCTTTTTAAATGGATGCTACTGAACTGTGTAGACCCTATAGTTTTCCCTAAAAGTGACCTGATAGCTCCATGGGTTAGTTAGAGAGAGACTGAAGGCTTGATTCCACAACATACTAGGAAAAATACCAATCTATGGCAGCTGCAATGTTCCAGGATGGCCCCAGAAGAAGGGACTGGTGAGCCATTTCTGAGTACTGTATTCTGTATCTAGAAAATCTAATTATTTATTTTATTTATGTCCTGCCTTTCTTTCAATAAAGTAATACAAGGCAGCGTACAACGTTTTAATCACAGCTGTGTTTCAAAATTTGTGGAAATAAGGAATTGGGAGTTAAGGACTGACTTTGGAACGTCTTTGGCTAAATCAGACAGTGGCTAGAGTTCTGAAACAGCATAAGGCATTTCAATTTTCCTAATCCTTGTGACAAAGCCTTCCAGAGGTTTTTGGATTCTCTCTCCTCTCTTACCATTACTAAGCTATCCTTGCAGTTTGCTGGGAATTGCCATCCAACAGTGTCAATAGGGTCAAACCTTCCCTACTACAGGATAATATGTTTTTATTCCAAGGAATACTGGGTACCCTCTGTATTGTAGTATTTAATCCGTTCCGAATGCATGCTCTTAAATCAAGCTACTCTTAAGTTGGGGTACCTATCTTAAAAATTGAAAAAAATAAGTTAAAAATGGAAAAAAATTGTAAATCGAGCAGACCATATTTAAAATGTTTAAGGCGGCAGTTAAAATGCCAACAGTTTTCCACTCTTAAGTCGAATTGCTCTTACGTCAACCTGCTCTTAAGTCAGGGTACCATTGTATGTATGTATATGTTTATAAAACCCTATCAAAAGGCCTACATGCAATGGGGTCGATAATCCCATTTCACCATCATAATGTAAGTATGTAATTAAATAATGAAGCTAAATATGTCACAACTAAATATGTTCCTTATTAGATTCTAACCTTACCCCAAGTCGGTTGAAAACTGAAAATCTTTACCTATTTAAAATACTGTATTTTTATCCCGCCTTTTTCCTTAAAAGGACCCAAGTAATATTCTCACACTTGACTATTTTAGGGTGTTTTATGTAAAATGTCTGGAAAGGTTGAACCCACAGGTGGGTGCTGGAGAAGCCATGGCGTTTGCTCATAATTGTGAAGGAAGAGACACACTTTACCTCCATCCTCTCAGTGCTCTATTCTAAATAATTATATCATGAGGAGAAATTCCCCCCCCCCCCCATCACTGTCAGTTTTTTCTTAAAAAGCACACTTCATGGCCAATCAGCAGCAGGCTTTTTCTTCCAGTCAGGTGCATATTGGCAGTGGAGGAGGTGGAGCCTTTTTTGGGAAGGGAAAAGGTCTTTTTAGGCCCTAAGGAAGGCTCTCTCAGCTTCCTTGCAATGTGGTTGCTCTATGGGAGTCAGCTACCTGTTGCTAGGCCTGGATTCTCATCAGATGTCTGATGGGAATTGTAGTCCAATAACATCCAGAGGTGTACAGGTTGCCTGCCCTGACACAAGGATGGATTTAATGCCTGCCTCTTGTCCCTTCACAGAGGAAAAGATTAGACTTTTGTGAAGGCCTGTTTCTACATCCAGGAACAATACCTTTACACAGGATCAGTTCCAAATGTGTATCTGTGGTACTCTCATGTTAAAATTAGAATTAGAATCCCTAACAGTGGTTCCTGATAGGCCTGACAAGGCTGTGTGTGAGGAATTTTGAATACTTGGAAGGCTTTATTATTATTATTATTATTATTATTATTATTATTATTATTATTATTATTATTATTATTATTATTATTATTATTATTATTATTATTATTATTATTAATTTACAATCTGGCACGTGACTCTTAGATGATAAGCAGCGACTGCAATGCGTTTCCTTATATTACAGAAATGTACTTGCATTCTCCATACTTCAAGTTTTTTATTATTGGGAGATTTTTTCAGGAAAGCTGTGGCAATGAGAACGCCCATAATTTGCTTCCTGGGATGGCTTCCTAGCTTTACCTAATGGCAAAGCCAGCTTTACCTGTCATAGGCATACTTAAATTGTTATATTGGACAATTTCTCAAGCTGCATATTAACAACACAGAACAGGTTTTGTAAGAGTCTGCCCATTTGCTGCAGTGGGTTGTTCCTGTTTTTAGATCAAGACGCAGGCAGATGGCAGTAAGCAGCAGAGGTGTCAAAACTTTCTGCTAACAGGTTTAACACCTAGAAGATTGATCATTTCAAAGGGA
Source organism: Phrynocephalus forsythii (assembly GCA_029282475.1). NCBI lineage: Eukaryota > Metazoa > Chordata > Lepidosauria > Squamata > Agamidae > Phrynocephalus > Phrynocephalus forsythii. Next base: position 11,207,477 of record JAPFRF010000011.1, read on the forward strand.
AGCAAAGAGGCAATCTCAGGGCACCTTCAGAGCATCCTTTGCTCAGTACAAAATAAGGTGTCTGATGCTATTACAGTATGCAAATCTCATCTACAACTCAGGGCATTATATAATGTTTGTGCTTGATACCATACAATTGCCTCCTTTTTAACATAATTATATTATTTTTGTGTGTAACTGAATGTGTGAAGGGAGAGCTGTATGGGTGCAAGCTAAAAGGAGAGGGAAATATATGTACCAGCAAATAAAATATTTCATTAAAACACATTTGATAACAAGTAGTAAGTAGTAGTAGTAGTAGTAGTAGCAGTAGTAGTAGTAGTAGTAGTAGTAGTAGTAGTAGCAGCAGCAGCAGCAGCAGCAGGTACAGGTAGTAGTAATAGTAGTCGTGGATGAATACTTTTGATAATGACATAATATTCTCCTGAGTTCACCCAGACCAAACCTGTGACTGTGCAGAGTGGAGGACAAAAACAAGAATAGTGGACCATGCCACCAAGTGGAACGAAGAGAAAGAGAAAGAGGAGGAGAGGAGGAGATTGGACCCATTATGGAAACCTTATGAACATATTTCACATGGAGTAATGACGTAAGATCCCTATTTGGTATTCAGTTCTTTTCTTTTGAAGTTATAGGTTTATTTTTTATTTTAGAGTATTTTTACGCCGCCTTTCTCCTTGGAAAAAGGACCCAAGGCCTTACAGAATGAGGGGTAATATATAGTCTAGTACAATTAAGACATGTTCAAGCATTGAGAACAGGGAATTGAGGGACATCTTACAGCATTAATAGGCAACATTACATTAAAGCTACAAGAGAACGCGAGCAGTTAAAGGGGAGTAAAGTTCCATGTAAAGTTATGAGTGTCGATGTAAACCCATAAAGCTATAAGTAGTTATAAACACAAAGTCTATGTGATGCTGTAGATCAGTGGTTCTCAACCTGTGGGTCCCCAGATGTTCCTGGACTGCAACTCCCAGAAATCCCTTCCAGCACATTGAGTGGTGATGGCTTCTTGGAGTTGCAGTCCAGGAACATCTGGGGACCCACAGGTTGAGAACCACTGCTGTAGATTTATATAAAAGAGACATAATAGGTAGACCCTCTTTCAGGGAAAGCTTGCCTGAAGAAAAAGTTCTTTGCCTGTTTCTGGAAAGACCACAGAGATGAGGTAGTCCTGGCCTCTAGTGGTAGGGAGTTCCAGAGTGTGGGCGCAGCAGCTGAGAAGGCCTTTTCATGGGTTCCCACGAGACATATCTGTGAGGGTGGCAGGATGCAGAGAAGAGTCTCTCCTGATAACCTTAACCCCCGAGTCGGTTCATACTGTGAGATTCGATTTTTGAAGTAGCTAGGACCCAGGCCATACATTGCTTTCTGAGGTCAAGGTCAGCACCTTGAATTGTGCCTGATAGCTGACTGGCAGCCAGTGGAGCTGCTTTAGTAGGGGTATAATGTGATCTCTGCATCCTGCCCCGGTCAGCAATCTGGCTGCTGCATTTTGGACCCATTGAAGTTTCCTGAGGCTTTTCACCGGTAGCCCCACATAGAATGCATTACAGTAGTCTAGCCAGGATGTCACTAAGGCATATATCACCGTGGCCATAGCTGGTTTCTCAAAAAAACGGGCATAATTTGCATACTAGCCTTAATTGTGCAAATGCGCTCCTGGCCACAGCCGTGACCTGGGCATCCAAGCTCAAGGATGAGTTCAAGAGCACCCCCAAGCTGCGTACCTGTTTTTTCAATTGGAGGGTGACCCCATCCAGTACAGGTTGCATCCCTATCCCTTGTTTGCCCTTTCGACTGACTTAGGAGCACCTCTGTCTTGTCTGGATTTTGTTTCATTTTGTAGATACTTATCCAGTTCATTACTGCAGCTAAACATTCTTGTAAAGTTGAGATAATAGCTCCCTTTGAATCCGGAGGTGACAAGAGATAGAGCTGGGTATCACCGGCATACTGGTGGCACTTAACCCCAAAAGACCTGATAATCTCCTCCAGTGGTTTCATAAAAATATTAAATAACATAGGAGACAGAACAGAACCCTGGGGAACTCACAGGTCAGTGGCCGTGGTGTCAAACATGAATCACCTAACACCACTTTCTGTGTTTTTTTCCTGCAGGAAGGACTGGAGGCACTTTAATGCAGTACCCCAAATTCCCATTTCAGAGAGACAAGTCAGGAGGATGTCATGGTCTTGAGTTTGGTGTCTCTATCTTGTGCCTCCAAGCAGATGCAATTGTACCTGAGGGCTTGGCTGTAAACAATTGATTTGGTGGTGTTTTCAGCTGGAAGCATGCAGGTAGGTATATCGATCAATGGGTACTTGATAAAGCATAGTGCTACTATATCCATGCTGTAACTTTATCGTGATGTCAAGAAAATGCATCTGTTTTGTGGACTGGCCCAGGCTGAGGTTGATATTTGAGTTGAAAATTTTAAAAAATAATCAATATACCTCAAATAGAGGAGTGGGTTTGGATTATAGGTCAGTTGTGAATATATTTGCATATTGTGAAGCTATATGAGTACTCACAGTGGTTCTGTTGATCTGAAGATAGGTTGCCAAAGGTGAAACAGTTATGTGTGAGCACAAAGTTGCAGACAGTAATGATGATATGGGCATCATCCTCATTTTGAATGGCATTCCTAATAGCCTGTAGTCCATCATTCATTACTAAAATGGTATTTTAGGGGGGCTGTGAGTAGACTGAAGTTTCCTTAGAAAGTCTGTAGTAGCTACGTGCATTGATGGCGTATGGTTTGAGGATGCAATCCACTTATCCAGATACCCCAGTACTGACTGTACTAATGCTTGACACAATCCATCTACTAGAGTTCCCTGGTTTGTGTATTTTTGGTAGTGGGTAGAAAAGAAAGTGGCTGGTTGAGGTTCCTGCAGGTGTTAGTCAGGATTTGTTCATGTGTATTTTCAAGTTACATAAATCCTTGCAATCAGTAAGCATTAGTCATTTGTCTGGATTTGGCTGACAAGACATGCCAGTGGTTATTTTTGCTGTTACAATCCATGTACAGACAGTAGCAGAACAGAAGCTTACACCCTGAGAATGCAAGACACAACTACCCCCTGCCTTGGCTAATGGGATTAGTAAACTAAAATTGTTCCACCATAGACAGTGAGGGAAATCATATTGCCACATCACTGTTGTGACCCAGGAAACATATTCTGAAACTGATCTAAGGAGCAGCACAGCAGGTTGTTGGAAGTAAGCCAAGTAGAGAAGATGATGTGTTACAGATGAAGAGACTGAAATACTGTACAAAGTGGTACCTTGTATAAAGGAATTAATATGTTCCAAATGAAGTTCTGTTAAGCAAATTTTCCTTTATACAAATTTCCCATAGGAATGCATTGAAAACGGAGTAATCCCTAATCACAACCATTTTTATGTTGTATGGATTCGCACCATAGGCATTAGGCAATTCTGTTAAGCAAATTTCCCCCATCTCCGGAATTTTTTATGTTGTACAGATTTTATATTATACAAACCATTTGTTATACAAGGGTCCACTCTACTTGCATTAAGAAGTGCTGCTGACAGAGCAATAAATTGTATGGAATCTTTAAAACCAGAAATAGGCCTGTAACTTAAGTTATTTATCTTACTGTGTTCTAGACTAGTTTAAGGAGCTACTTTTATCAAAGAAAATTAAAAGATGTGTCTGTTTTTAAATGAAGATGGCAAAGCAAACCTCAAAAATGTGGCTATTATAGTCTCATAATAATATGTGAAACCACAGGTGACTATAATAGGCATATAGTATAACACTGATCTCATTTGTCACCTTCTTAAGAGCTGGAAGGATCAAGTCCAGCCCCTCAAGAAAGTACAGGAAGGAACTGAACTTGTTAAGACGTCATCCTGTTGTGACTGATACGGATTAATTATGTTCAAGAAAAAAAAATAGCAGAGACTAGCAGCGGTGTGGAAAAATAAATGCTCTTAGTGATTATGGAGCTAGAAGACAAATAAGAAACTAGAGCTTAGTACAAAACTGTATTTTACATATGTACATGTGGCAAGAAAAAATAAACAATAACAACACACAAAGCACAGCATATATAGAATATAATAGAGAAACAACAGAGCGTGGGGATCTGTATGTAGCGATAAGAACTACACAACACATAGATTGGGTGCAAGCATCTCTGAGTCCCAGGCGTGTTCTGTGTCTCTCTGTCTGTCTCTTGCCTGGGCTCAAGACTTTTATTGGTTACAGTAAACAAGCATCACAAAGGGTGGACACAGGCCTACTGGCCAGGGGTCACATAAGCTGGTGAATTACATTGGCGGGAGGAAAGCTTATCTGAGGGTCACAACCCCGTCTCACAAGATTCCTGGCTGATCTGAGGGGAGATACAGACCGAGCTGGCTTCCTGGGTATATGGGCTTAGCTATAGAATCCATTACCCTCCATCTGGGGCTTTCCCGCTCTGATAGGCAGTTACTTTGCATCCCAGTACAAAAAAAACTAACTTCACATCCATAGCATGACAGCAAAAAGTTGTATCGACCACGCCCCCGGAACCGGGAACAGAGCGTGACAAGCCATACCTGCCCCTGGGCTGGGGAATTCTCTTGTCATGGTTGGTTCCTGGTTCCTGTTCCGAGACAAGGGACCATGAGGTAACAACTGTCACGCAACAACCAGTATCCACCTAGTGGTCATCAGATGAAGCAGCATTCAACATTAGTTTCCCTATGCCATGCAGTGCAAATGTTTATTAAAGAAAGTACTACAAATTCTGTAGCATTGATGTGTAAATCCTGGAAGACCAGTAAGGTAAAGGTAAAGTTTATTGTTACGCCTTCAAGCCAGACATAAGATAAAATAGAATATAGCAGAATAAGATACAATATAAAAAACATTAGCTAGAAAGTTTAAAAACTGGCAAACATTACAGTTATCAATATATAAAACAAAAAGTTATTTTTAAACGCCTTTAAGACAACAGATATAACAATATAAAACAAGGTTTAAAAGCTCAGCTATCTATCTGTTGCTGTGACATGCCGCCCAGAATTTTGCCACCAGTTCAGTAGTAGTCCGACTTTGGTCAATTAGCAATTGATTACAATAGTCCGAGTCCGATTGGCCTGCCATATCTTTTAAGAGTGGTGTGATGTATTTTGCCCGGGTCTTTTTATGCCTACTGCATCTGAGCATATGCCCAATGGATCCTATCTCATTAGAGCCACAAGGGCAGAGTCTCTGTTCCCTCGGGATGCTCTTAAATCTGCCTTCCAGCACTGCAGAAGGGAAAGCCTCACACCTGGCCAGAGTAAAGGCTTTCCTAAACTTGTACGTCTCCAGCTGTGACAGATAGGCCATGGAGAGTGAGCGATATTTATGTGTATCTAGGGGCCTTTATACACGACCCCTAAACTCCACAGCAAATGGCTGCAAACTCCGGACCTTACAAGTGTTTTCCCACCAGCTCCGGAGTTTGCAGGAAATTAAGTGCGACCCCGCCCACCTAAGCGCGACCCAGCTGCACTTTCTTGTACCTGCTTGAGGTGGGTGAAAATCCCCAGGTCCGGATTTAATCTGGTCAGTGCGGGGCTCTCCTGGCTTCTGCTTGTGTTTTTTTTTTTTTTGCCTCCCGCCCCTTTAAGAGAAGAGGTGGGAGGAAAAAAAGCAAGCAGAAGAGAAGCTCCTCCAGGTGAGCTGCATTTTTTCCTCTCTTTCTCTGGTGGGGAGGAAGGAAGAGCAACGAACCCCTAAGATCTTTGGTCCGAATTTAAGGGGCCAGCGGATCTTAGGGGTCGTGTGAAAAGACCCTAGGACTCTAAAATTGGGGCAACTACTGAGATCTGCCTGTCTCTCCATATCCATTATTCTCTGTTTAAGAGCTGATTTTGCTTCATCCCATTGCATGCTCAAGATTGCTTAGGAATCCATTAAGACCCATTGTTTGCAATTTATTTAGGACTGATTTTAACCACTTAGATTGAAAGTTGTCCACTAAAAGAAGATGGGTTAATCCCTGCGGTTGGAAGTTTATCTTAAACCAATACTGTAGAGAAGTTAATGTAATTTTAGCTATCATTGATAGCATACCTGTCTCTAAACGAATGTATGCGTTTGTTACACATCTTGGGACTTCAAGAATTGCTCTAAGGAATTTAGATTGGACCCGCTCTATAGGGTCAAAACTACAAAATGCAGGCCCAATGAAGGTGCCATAGAGCAGTGCTCCCCAACCTTTTTATCACCGTGGACCGGTAAATGCTTGATAATTTTTCCCTGGCCCGCTTGTTTTGGTTTAATAAGATAAAAAATGTAAATGCCCCCCCCCGGCCGCTGACGCACATGCGTGCTAGTCGTTTCCCACTCTAGGGGGCGGTGCTCATCTCCGTACTCAAGCCGAAGAGCCAGTGTTGTGCGATGAGTCCTTGGCATCGCTGCAAGGAAACCCTGTTTTTACTTCCTCGCATTTTCCCCCATGGGCTTCCTCATTTTCTTTCTTTCTTCCTTCCTCCTCCTCCTTTCGTTCTTCCTCTCTCTCCCTCACTCTTTCTCTCTCTTTCTTTTTCTTTCCCTCCCTCCTTCCTTTACTTACTTACTTTCTTCCTCCCTTCCTCCTTCTCCCTCCTTCTTTCTTTCTTTCTTCCTTCCTCTTCCTCTCCTTCCTCCCTTCCTCCCTCCCTTCCTTCCTTTCTCCCTTCTTTCTTTTTCTTTCTCTCTCTCTCTCCCTTTCTCCTTCTCCCCCTTTCTTTCTTTCTTTCATTCATTCTTTCTTTCTTTCTCCCTCCCTTCTTTCTTTCTTTCTCTTCCCCCTCCCTCCCTCCCTCCCTCCCTCCTTTCTTTCTTTCTTTCTTTCTTTCTCCCTCCCTTCTTTCTTTCTTTCTCTTCCCCCCTCCCTCCCTCCCTCCCTCCTTTCTTTCTTTCTTTCTTTCTGGGCGCGTGCGGGGGCAATTGCGGGGTCTCGGCGGCGGCGGGACGGGGCGGTTGCGGGGGGCGGTGGCGGCGGTGGGTCGCGGCGGTGGGACGGGGGCGACCCGGGGGCGATGCGGGGCGGTGGGGCGGGGGGCGATTGCGGCGGCAGCGCGGGTCGAAATGGCATTTGGGGGGTGTGGCTGGGTCGTGGTGGCGGCGGCGGGCGGGGATGATGCAGGCCCAATGTGTGGGGGTGGCGCGCGGCGGCCCGGTGCCGATTCATCCACGGACCGGCACCGAGGTGCCATAGAGCATCTGGCTGACCACCTTTGCCTGAGTTTTAGGGCTGCTGGGATACAACGACCCCCTTTGGAGTGGTAGAACCTTAAGATGGCATTTGCTGTTATTTCACCCTGGTTAACTGCATATTGGATATGCGCATTTCTAGACCCAGTGGATTGAAGGGCCATACCTAGGTATTTAAAACAGGAAACCTGTTCCAGGGATTGCCCATTAATGATCCAAGACCTTTTCTTTTGTCTTCTTCCAAAGGCCATGATTTTGGTCTTTTGGTAGTTTATTTCTAGTTCCTTCATTTTGCAGAAGCTTGCAAATTTCTTAAGGGCTCTCTTGAGGCCAACAGGTGTTCTCGCTAAAAGCACGGCGTCATCTGCATATAGAAGAATAGAAATATGTCTTTGCTGTAGCTTTGGAGGGTGAAGACTGGAAGAGCTGAAATGTTCTACTATGTCATTTATGTAAAAATTGAAATGAGGGGGCCAGTAAGCAGCCCTGTCTCACTCCTCCATAGGTGTCAATCGGGTCTGTTAAGTTGCCTTTCCTATTTAGCCTAACCTTCAGATTGGTATTGTTATGTAGCACATAATAGAAGTAACCGTTTATCTATTGAGGTGCCTTCTAAGTTGGCCCATAATTTCTGTCTCGAAATAGAGTCAAAGGCTCCTTTCAGATCGACAAATGTGGCATTTAGTGACGTTGGACCCTTTGCTGCATATTTCTCTATAAGATGTTGGATGATAAGACAATGGTCCAGAGTCAATCTACACTCTCTAAAGCCCGCTTGCTCTACCACAATCCTATTTTCCTCATTCAACCAAATCTCAAATTTGTCCTGGAGATGTCTAGGATATAATTTGCTGCATATGTTTAGAAGACTAATGGGGCAATAGTTTGCAGGGTCATCTCTTTGTCCTTTTTTGAATAGAGGTACCACGATTGCTGTATTCCATTCTAAGGGAATGAGGCCTGTGGAGTCAATATAAGTAAATAATTCTGAAAGAAAAGGGGCCCACCAGTCAGCATTTTCTTTAAAGAGTTTGGGGGGGGCAAACCATCTGACCCTGGTGCTTTACCTATGTTCATTCTGGCAATGTGGGATTTAATTTCCTCTGGTGAGACTGGAGGCCAGGCTGGCAGATCCTTAAACTCCCCAGCTGGAACTGGTGTAGGGGGAAAGTCTTTATAGAGTATATTTTAAAAGGTGAACCATTTACATTGAGAAATTGGGGGATCAATTTGGCAGGAGAGTTTTTTTTTTTTTAAATCAGAAACCAATCGCCAAAACTGGGAGGAATTTTTCTGCTTGGCAGCAAGAATTATTTCTGTCCATAGCTGATGAGTATAGTTTTTTTTCTTTTGGGCGATTAGATGTTTATAGGCCGCTTTTTGAGACCCAAGCTTCTGTTGGATTTCCTGGGAAGACCAGTAAATTGAAATATCGAAAAAGTTTTATTTACGATATTTTAAAAAAGGATTAAAAAAGCAAAACAAATTCAGAATTTGTCATGGAACAAGACCATGAAGTAACAGTTGTCACGAGACAGGTAATCATGCCCATGAGTAAACGGAAACAGGTACTGAACAGGGACAAAACCACGTGACCGAGAACAACGCTGTCACAGTACAAACGTAATCGGGGAACAAGGTAGGACGTGAAGTAACCTCCATAGAGAGATTAATGGTTCCCAAAGGCCTTACCCATGCAGGCAGCTGGGGTCATGCCCTTCTCGGTGGTGGTGGGGATTTCTTTACAGTCTCTCACCTAGACAGACTCGATTAAACATTGGTTTGCCTGAAACTTTTATACATAAAGCAACATGGTGTGGATCAATCACATATTACATGAGGTGGGGTGATAATGCCATTGCACCTTTGTCCTAGACCTAACACACATCCTTGTCTAGCACATGCCATGGCATTTTTATACAGAATCCATTTTGTAATCTGTCAACTATATATTACAGACATTTTGTCAAAACTATATTCCTTGACAAAACTCACAACCTTTGGCTCTGCAGCCAGATACCTAAACCACTGAGCTATCCAGCTAACGAATCATATTCCCAAATATTCATTTGCTTCCATTCTGAGACTCACTAAAACAGTTTATTGAGATGCTCCCTTTTGTTTAACAATTATAAAGAGAGAGAGAACAGGAGTAGCTGATGATCCATGTTGTGGGGCACCTCACATAATAGTTGAGGAGATGCACCCCATCCCACATCCAGATTCTAGTTCCCACATGGTTTGTTCTGTTTTTATTTTATGTTATTTTATTTGGACTTTGCAGAAGTTCAGTGGGTGACCTTGGTCAGTCCCTCTTCCTCTCACCTACCTTATGGGGTTATTGCAAAGATTAAAATGGAGCAGAAGAGAGCCCTACACACTGTCTTGAGTTTGATGGGAGAAAGATCAGACAGAAATGGAATAATAATTATTTACCAAAAAAAATTGCCAAGAGAAATATTGTGTCATCTTTGAAACGTGCGTGCCACTGCCATCGGGTTTTGAATGACAGCTCATTTCCTCAGTCAGTAGATTGCCACTCATAAAAATCCGCTCAAGGTATCTCACTGCTGTATTTCGCTTCTTGTTTTGATGTTTTCTTATACCTGGTGAAACAGGTGCCTTTCAGAAAACAGTAATGAGGCAAATCCGGCCTTAGGTGACCCTTCCCATCCATGCCAGGTGCACGAATCCCACTGCTGCTCGCAGCGCCCCATGCCCGGTCCATTGCGATGCCCCTTAAAAAGAGTTTATAAATATGCCACGCTGACCCGTTCTCTGTTTGCCCCCCTCCTGTACCAGAAGGGGCTTCAGAGAGCCCAAGAGCTCCGGCTCCGCGGGAAACCCGTCCGTGACGTCACGGCGGCGGGCGGAGCCTCCCCGCTGGGTTTCCCGCCCTCTGGCCGCGGCCGGCTTTTGGAAATGCCCCGAGGAGGCTGAGCCGCCTGCGGCGCTGCTCCTTCGCGGCTCCGTCCAGGCGCCACACCGGTCGGAAGGGGCGTCGTCGTCGCGGCGCTTCGGCTGGACGGAGCGTCTCCTGCGGGCTCTGCCCTGGTCGTCGGAACTCGGAAGCCAAAGGGGGACACCCCCCCTCCAATGCCCTCCCCGGGCGGGCGGGCGAGGCGACCTCAGGGTCCTGTCCAGGTGCGAAGCGAATGGGACGGCGGCGGGAGGGGGGGGATTAAGGGAGGGCAGGGACGGGGGGCGACACGAAGGGAGCCTGGAACCGCCTCCCCCCCCCGCAAGGGACTGCATGGCCCGGTCTGGTCCGAGGGCGGAGGGGCGTTCGCGCCCCCTGAGCGGCCGGTGCTCTTGCTTGGCCAACGCGCGGCTCGGGGGATCCGTGGGGCGCCTCCGGGCTCTTGAGGTTTGAGAGGCGACGTGGCCACGGGTCTCCTGGGGGTCGGGGTTGGGATGGGAGAGAGATACAGCAGGGCAGGGTCCAGGAACAGGAGCCGACCCGGCTCACCCCCTCCTGGGGCTTGCCTTTGCGTGTGTGGTCGCTTTAAATCGGCGGGAACCAGAGAACAAAAGGGCGGCTATTTTCGGCTCCGCAAGTCATCCTAAGTTCGTGGACTGGAAAGGCTTGGGGGGGGGGGCGAGTTAACAGGATTCTCCAAAGCCCTGGCTCTTTCTTCTTGGCACGGCCCCGCCGCTGGCCGGAATGAGCTGCCGAGGGCGGGCGGCTGGAGGCTTTGTTTGCCACCCTCCGCGACTTGGCCGCCTGAGATCCGTCGTCGGCCCTTCCCTTCGGGACAATTGAGGCTTGAGGCTCCGAGGGAGACCCGAAGAAGCCCGAGGAGGAATGGCAAGCCTCCCGTGGGAGCCGTCGGATCCTGGCGAAGAAGGCTACTAGGGAATCACACTGGCTCTTCTACGCCAGCCCTGGTGGGAATCCTAGATCAAGCTGGGGCTTGGGGCCCTTCTGTAATTCCGCTCCCACCCTCCGTATCATGCCACCCCCCCCCTTGGCCTAAAACGGCAGTGGGCCACCGCTGCTGTTTGGGGATCTGGCCAAGTCTCCTCAGGCTTCGGGGTCAGTCCCTTCCACCCGAAGCCCTGGGCTTTTCCAGAGGTTGGCTTCAGCTCAATTCTTGCCATGGCTGAGGCACACTGGCCATGGTGGGGCACCCCTCCTTGCCAGCTGGTCCCCAGGCCAGTAAGAAAAGTTCCTCCTGTCCCTCTTCTCTCCCTTATCTGTAGAATAAATATGAAGAAAGGGGTGTATAAGCAGGGAGTTATTCCTAAAATCAACACTAATGAAATTGGGTGTGTGTGTGATTCACACTCAAGAGTTGCAGTTTGACAAAAGAGGGCAGTAATGACTTACATCAGATCTCTTTTGGGAGATAGCTGATTTAGTGATTTTGGGTTTATGGAAATGAGTGGAAGAGTCTAATTCAGCTGAAGATCTAGTTTAAAACTGGCAGCCTTATAGGGCACATGCAAAAGTAGCGATGTGAAGTTACTGCGATGACTGTAACTTGGGTGACCCTCCAGGACACAGTGAAAGGTTGTTGGAGCAGTCAATATCAGTGGATTCTGGCGATCTGGTATATAAATTCCTATGAAAATGTGAGGACACCACAGAAGCCAAAGGCTGTGCCTCTCTGCAGCTGGTGCCTTGGGGTCTGGCTCTATTTCCAGAAATGTTTGGTCATGCCTCCAGTTCTGTTATAAGAGACAAGCTGCCAGGCCTCTTTGATTCCACTTATACACAGGACATCCCCAGGCATTGTTTCCCCTGATGCAGCATCAATTGTTTCCCCTGATGCAGCATTAGGCTATCCTTGCATATCTCCAACAATTTTCCTCAAACTATGAAACTGTAATTCCCATCGTTCCCTGCCTGAGAGGAGGGAGGCTGCCATGATGCATGAGGCAGAAATGTTATCCATTCCAGTTGAGAGCTATCCGAGATCCTGCCCATCTTCGCAGACATCCGCAGCTCCCTTAGGAGTTTATTTTGAACCAGGCAGCAGAACGGCTACAAGAGATGGCACAGCTTCCAGCAGGTTTTCATGCCCACCCTTGGCGAGCATCTCCCTTTTTATGAAGGAGAAGGGACTGAAATGACTATAACTTGAATTTTGTTTTCAGAGTGGGCAGCCTAGACGGATGCTCCAAGGGTGGCCACAGGAGCAATGTTGCTTTTATACAAATCTCTTGTCAGTTCTAGCCTAGTCTCCTTTGAGCTGCTGTGCCTGGGCAGCAGCATCTTTTCCCTCAGTATGTTCCCGTGACTGGAATTGTTATTTGCATACCGAGAAGTAATGTGCAGGCAAGTTTGGACTACATTTGAATTATTTTCTCAGTTTTCTGAGTGCAGTTCATGGTTGTATTTGATCATCTGAACTCCCTTTCCCAACCCCACCGTAGAATGAAGGAGCAGAACCCGTGGTCAGGTTTTCTGTCCTGAGGACAAACTAATCTAGTAATCACCTGATTTTTCTGACATTTCAGTTCTCTACCTAAATTCAACTCGTGATCTGTTTTTGGTTTGTCCCTCCTGCCCTTTTTCTCATTCTAAATATGCCTCTCAAAAGTTGTTATTGAGCACAAGGCAGCAACTACATCTAAGCAGGAGAGAGGGTTGAGTATCTTTTTGTGACCCAGTGAAGTTTCTCAAGCCTTAGAACAGTGTTGGCACAGGTGCCAAAGGTAGCACTTGGAGCCCTTTCTGTGGGCACCCAACATCGCCCCTTCACAGCCACCTGTATTCAGGTGAAATGGCTATATTGCCACTTTGTGAAAAATTAGTGGGTTTTGAATCGCAGTTAGGGCACTCAGTCTTTAAAAGGTTCACCATCACTGCCTTAGAGCTTCCTTGATCCATGAGCTAGACAAACCAAGTTTTAGTGAATCTAGGAGAAATTTCCTTGGAAAACTTGTAGGGACTACTTTCCCTACCCAAATAACATCTGGGAAGACATTCACACACATTGTTGCCCAAGATCCGGGCATATCTGTATGGTGGAATTTGTATTTTCATGGATTACGTCAGGCTGTGAGTCATTACCATATGATTGCGGACTACATCCTCCAGTGTTCCCAGCCAGAAGGCAAGCTCTGGGCACGTCAGGCATTCACTAACACAAGAACCTTCTGCATTGATTTGGAAGTCGAGTCATGGCTACTGGACTTCTTTTTTGAGAGACAGAAACGTTTCGCTGTTCATCCAAACAGCTTCATCGGTCTTCAGACTGATGAAGCTGTTTGGATGAGCAGCGAAACGTTTCTATCTCTCTCAAAAAAAGAAGTCCAGTAGCCATGACTCGACTTCCAGATAAACTCACCTGGATGACTGAGAATCTTCACAGACATTCTGCATTGATTGTTTCAGAGCCTCCTTGTTCCTGCGGACCTTTGACTGCCGAGGAACCACTGCCAGGGCATGGAGGCTGCCCCTTCAATGTGGGCAGAGGACATGATGAGCCTTCCAAACCGCACGGAGGCCTTGGCTCAGTTGCCTCAGCATGGCTCTTCCTCCTCCAACGAGAGCCCTCTTTATAGTGACTACAAGCCACCCGTCTTGGATCTCCTTCCTATACCCAAGGCTGCCCTCTATATGGTCATGGCTCTGGTCGTGGTTGTGAGTGTAGCTTACGCTATTGTGGGTCACCTGATCAAGGACTTGGCGCATGATCTGGCAGGTAGGTCCACCATGGAATGGCGGCAGTGCTGGCCAGTGTGTTCTCTAGAGTAGCTGCTGCTTTAAAAATAGTACAGGCTCTGTCTCTAGAAAAGCTGGATGTGTGGACCTGTATAGCCATGTGAATTTTGTTTTGCATTATTTGACTTTTGATCTCAGGAAGGGGCCAGGCACTCTGCAGGCAGAGAAGCCCCATCCCTGAACTGCTACAGAACTGATTCAGTTTTATCGTCAGACTTGTTTTTAGCATGCACTGCCCATATGCTTTAAAACATCTTCACGGCCAGGAACTTTTGTTCTTGTTGTTGTTTTCAAAGGGTTAAAATAGTTAAATATTGCAGTTTTCTATGTTCCTTCTGAAGTGCAATGTACATAAAACTCAGCGTTTTAGATACACAGGTATTAACTCTTGGTACTTTGTAAAGCTAAACTGCATTCTAAAATTCAGAGATTGGTGGAATTCAAAAGATGACTGCAGTTTGATCCTATAATATGTCTGAAAGGCCCTGTATCAGGAAGGTCCTTCCAACTACAGATGAAACAAAATCCCCCAGCATACCAAGCTGCTAGGAAATGTCCAGTATGGCCTAGATCAGGGGTCCTCAACCTAAGGCCCTGGGGGCCAGATGTGCCCCCCCAAGGTCCTGAATCCGGCCCCCGGGACCAATTGCAACCCCCCTGCTTTGCGAGCAAGCCAGCCTCCGCGGCTGCTTCTGTTGCTGAGGCAATTTAAAGCAGTGGGCTATGTCGCTTCTCCCACTCCCCCAAACTACTGCCCAGATGATCAGCATGCTGATCTAGCATGCTGGCTAGTAGGGCATTCAAAGTGGGAGGGCTATGGAAAGGTCCCCCACTCCCTCCCCCTTTTTCCATGTTGGCCTTTTTTTGGACTGTGGTCCGGCCCCCAGTGGTGTCTGGGGCGTGGTGGACCGGCCCACTGTTTGAAAACATTGAGGACCCCTGGCCTAGATACTAGTCAAGAAAACAAACAAACCCTGCCTTCTTTCTTCCCTAGCCAAAGCACAGGGCTATTCTTAAAATTAAAAAAACAAAGGTTGAGAACTAGGTTTTGTGCTTGGTATAAGAAGATTTCAACGGTGGAGCACATAGCATTTAACCTGTTTTCTGATCGGCATGAGGGACAGACTGGTTTGCTCCTAAAGCCAGTGATCGCACGACATATTTGCTGTAGCAAATGAGCCCACCTGCCTCCGAGGTTTCCTCCTGGCCCCTTTCTGAAAGAGGCTGCTACTTGTTTGGTGCAAGTAGGATTGCTCTGCTTTGGTCTGTTCCAACCACTTAACAATACTGGGAAACAAAACCCTTCCCCTGATTCTCTATGGAGAGATAGAGGAAGTTTTTAAAAAAATTTTTTTTACATTCTTTTAGGCTGGCCATTACTGTTGTGTCACTTAATTTATTTTTTAAAAAAGAAAACCTCCTCCTAGAACCACGAAATACACCCTCAAGGGACCCGGGCCGAATAAGGTCGTTTACAACGCATATTGCGTTTGGATAATGGACTTCAACCTGACCTAGTCTAGAGCACTGATCTTTGGTTGGTGGCCCATTTTGATTTCCAGCTCATGGTGGAGGAGAGAATCTCTGCGGCATGTCAGCAAAGTGAACTGTTCTTCACCCGGCAGCACCAGGCTTTCTGTCCCTTCAGCCCTGATTCTTTTGTCACCCTTCCCATTCGCCTGTTAACTCAACACAGGCAACTCTTGGTTCATGTAGCTCAGAAGATGCTCTCTGTATAAGGCAGCACTGTGCAATTTCCCCCCCCCACCCCACATCTCCTTCTAGACTGCTTGTTTGGGCCACAGCCTGAGGAGCCTGACAAGGAAGAGCCAGAGCCGCCCTCTCTCTCCGGCTTCCAGCCCTCCATCCTGGCCAAGACCCACGCCTGCTCGGAGGAACATGCTGAGGAGGTGCATATAACCCTAGAGGAGACTTTGCGGACAACCTAGGAGCAGGGCGGCAGCATGAAGTCAGAGCCGGTGAATTCTTGGCTTCCTGAACGGAAGGGATGAGAACGGGCACAGTGGCCAAGCCAGAGGCCAGCTTTGAGGCAGCTGTCCCAACATCTCCCGACGACAGCTGCCTCGCTGGAATTCAGCTTCTTGAGCATCATGAATTCCAGACCTGCTTTACTTTAGAGCCAGAAGACCCTGCAGGTTTCTCCAAGCAGATGCCAATTTCTCTCTCTCTCTCTCTCTCTCTCTCTCTCTCTCTCTCTCTCTCTCTCTCTCTCTCTCATTATAACAGCAAGAGAGTTGGGTTATGAACCAAGGTAAGGCTCTGTAGCAGGGCGGTGTTTACTGTGGTTGCCCACAGGGAAGGGTAAGGCAGGGCATAGGCAAATAAAAATGCACAACCACCTCACTCTCTGAACGTAACTTCAGCTGATGGTGACTCTACCTGGGGAGTGGAACCTGGAATAAAGCCAGGGCTTCTCCTGCAGACCCCATCATAAAAAAGTCTATTTTTGTACAATAAAAATAATTAAGTGCACCCCATGCTGTTGTTCCTCCTTGCTGAAAGCTACCGCTGCTGCTTGAGACAGTTACCTCCTACCGGTTGTGGGCACATTTGAAAGACGGAGGACAAATCACTCCAGCGGGATTTTCCCCACCTGCAAAGGCAGCACAACACAGGCACCTATCTCAGTCCTGGGGTTTAGCTCGGATTCAGCGACACCGAGGCTCCCAAACCAGGCTGAAGCAGCAGCACAGCAACTCTGGTGCCGCCGATCCACAAAATGCAGGTTCAGCCCTTTCCTCCTTCCGTGTGGACCTGCTTCTTTTGGTGGGGGGGAAATGGTTGAGAAACACACCCAACCTCCGTCATGCCTGGGTACCTCCTTATGTTTAGAAGCAAAAAGGTCTCTTTTTAGGTGCCCTGCCTACGAATAAAAATAAGGGGAACAAGTGGGATAGGGGAGCTGGATGATTCCCTTCCAAGGGGAAAAGCATGCCAGAAGAGATAGGATTATGTCAGAGGCTACCTTAGAGCAGAGAATCTGAAGTACCACAAAGCCACTGGTGGGAAAGCAGCATGAATAAGTTTGGAGGACATCATACTGCAGGCATGTCCAAACTCCAGCCCTCCAGATGTTTTGGACCACAACCCCCACAAGTCCTTTGTCACTGGCAATCTAAGATTAGAACGCTGGGAGTTGTGGTCCAAAACATCAGGAAGGCCGAAGTTTGGACATGTTTGTCATACTGGCTTCCTAGTATGTTACTAAAGTGCAGGCGAGTGTTTCTTTCTGCAACCCAAAATTTCATGAAGGAATTGCTTCTTTTTCCGAACGAACTAATCTCCAAAAGCATACACAGGCAAATCATGTAAGAGAACCAAATAACGAGAGTATCAGCTACTCCTGTGAGCATGGTGACAGTCAAGATTCCAGTCTGAGAGGCTTTTAATAAATGTAACTTTACAAGGTGAGAGAAAAACCCTTCAGTCTTGATCTTTCCAAACTGTGTAGCTCAAGGGTCCACACACAAGACCGCAAACAGCTTGTCGGCTCCATTCCTCCAAAGCAACCCGGTCTGCAAGCAGCCCCAGTTTTTCAGCAACAAGAGTGCTAATAAATAGGGAAGTCTGAAGACAGGGCAAGCATCTTGAGGTCTAGGCATCCAAGCGGCAGATTGGGCTGTCATATACCATCCGTAGATTCACTTTGTGACCAACTAACTCCCGGATATTATTGATGCCGAACTTGATCATGGTGGGCCTAGGAGTGAAAAGAGAAGTGTCTCAAAAGGAGTCTCCAACAAAAATACTCTGGAACATGGTGAAGGAATTGTGAAAATCCAACTAGGAACGATGGAAACAGACATGCAGGAGGAAAAGAGCAAGTCAATACAAATAATTATACACACTCGGTTTCTGAAACCAACCTTCCAGCGTCTCCCTTTTGCCTTTCTGCTGGCACTCTAGTGCCGTGATGCCTCTGCCAAAGACACACCCTTTTCACTCCACTCCTGAGGCCTAACATGCATACACATCCTTTGTGGATTCTTCCTGAGCTTTGTTCCGGAGGAAAGCCTGTTGACTGTGTGTCCAATTGCAGGAAATGGGTGAAGTTTAATCCTCTAGAGGTGAGGAGGACACATGGCTTGGGTCAACCAGGCGCATGGCAGATTACAGCGACATGGAGGAAGAAGGCAGCAGTTGCAGACAGGGGCTTTGTTGAGATTAGTTGCAGCCCTTTTGCTTCCTTAAGAGCCTTGCCAGAAGGGTGCAACGGGATGCTTGGTCCCAGCCAGAGGTATGAGTGGTTCTCAGCCTAGGAATCTCCAGCAGGCTGGCTCAAACTCACCTTTCTGGGGCTTTCCCTAAGGCGCTTACCGTTCCAGAGAGAGTCCCCACCCAAGGACAGACACCCCGTCCGGCAGGCCCATGGGCAGCAGCAGCTCGGGACGGAAAACTCCTGAGTTGCCCACTTCCACCCACTTTTTCAACCCTGCAAGAAAATGAAGGTTAACTTTACTGCGAAGTCAGGCAAGGATATCAGGGAGGCAGCAGTAAAGGGTCCTGGCACTACACGGATAGCAATCCTAGGCAGCTTCCAAGTTGGGTTGCACGAATCCAAACTTTAAGCATGCTTGGGACATAGGACAAGACAACTTGCCCATAAAGAACAGCAGGCAGGAAACTCTATATCAGCCAGACTGTTGAAAAGGAATCAGTTCCAAATGCTCCCCTCCACTCCCAGCAGAAAAATACTGGTTACAGCAAACGGCTAACTCAATATATAACTGGTGGCGAACCTTCGGCACTCTAAATGTTTTGGACCACAACTCCCAGAATTCTGAGCCTAGATTGTCAATGATAAAAAACTGGGAATTGTGATCCAAAACGTCTGGAGTGCTGAAGGTTTGTAGAATGGTCTCGGACTCCTTCTAGTGCAGGCATGTCCAAACTTTGGCCCTCCAGATGTTTTGGACTGCAACTCCCACAGTCCTTTGTCATTGGCAATCTAAGCTTAGAATTCTGGGAATTGTGGTCCAAAACATCAGGAGGGCCGAAATTTGGACATGCGTGTTCTGGTGCCTAGTTCTGGCAACTTCATCATTAGAAATATATACTTCGGATATTTTTATTTTTAATTTTTTAAAAATATATATTTACAGGGTGTGGATAAGTGAATCAGCAAATACGTATCCTGTGGATAAGGGGGAATCCTGCTGTAGATAGAGATGGGGTGGATCATGCACCAAATCTAGACAGAATCCACACTATTTGCTCCAATTACATGAAGGCTAGACCTGCATTACAGTTTTGCGATCTCAGCAGTTACTTCATAAAGCAGAAATGAGGCCAAGGGGTAAAACTTTGGCCTGCTACAGCTTGTCAGGCTGTGACAGCATTAAAGGACATGGGACAAGAGCAATATGTAAAGACAGGTTTCAATCACATTGACTTTTGAAGTCTTACACAGCTTGGGTTCCAAACGT
This sequence comes from Phrynocephalus forsythii, assembly GCA_029282475.1. NCBI lineage: Eukaryota > Metazoa > Chordata > Lepidosauria > Squamata > Agamidae > Phrynocephalus > Phrynocephalus forsythii. The sequence continues at coordinate 11,226,808 of JAPFRF010000011.1, forward strand.
CAAAGAGCATCCTGGCATTTCTTTAGTACAATATTCTGGACCAGACACAGAAGCATCCTGCTGGCTCTTTCACAGTGTCGGGGGCTCAGTTGCCTAGCAGCTCATTCAAATTTTACATCAGTGGCTAAAATCCTGCCGCTTACTTATGCACGCAGACGCCTGCAAACAACATAAGATACCATCATTTATAGCTGGCAGTTGACGACTCGACACTCGGATTCTCGAGCACATAATGAGCCCATGGCAGCCGGTATTCCCAGAAACACCAGCAAACACTTGTTAATTGCCAGCTAGAAGGGACTGAAAATTACGCCATCCGCCTTTCACGTGTGTAGTTAAGAAGCAGGATTTCAGCCACCGGGAGCTTGGTCAATATAAAAAGGGCAGACGGATGCCTTTCAGCACAGGCGTGCATGTCCTTCCTTGCCTTCTGGATACCCTTCTCACTTGTAAGCCCCCTTAGAATAAACAGGAAGAAGGTTTCTTTTTTAAAAAAAAGGTACTTGCAGCCATCTTGGTACATCTCATAATGAATTTTAAAAACTAAATTACAGTAGTACCTTGGTTTACGAGCATAATCTGTTACGGAAGCATGCTCATAAACCAAAATATACTGTATATCAAAGCAGATTTCCCCATAGGAAATAATGGAAACTAACCTGATCCGTTCTGGGGTCCCAGTTTCCATTATTTCCTATGGGGAATTTTACTTTGGTCAGGAGCTGCCGCAGCCTCCAGAGCTCATCCTGGGCCCAGCGCTGCCTGAGGCGTGCGTGCTGCAGAGGCCAAGCGCTGGCCCACCCCATGGCCTGGAAGTCACTTCCAGTCAGCGCCAGGCCCACTAGATGTCCATTTCAGGCATCACTGGGCCTGTGGGGAGCCCCAGAGGCCACTTCTGGTCCATGCTGAGGCTCAGGAAACCTGGTGTGGGCCCACCACGCAGTCTGAAGGCCTGTTCTGGGCAGTGCCCAGCCTCGGACAAGCTCCAGAGACCCCACACAGGCCCACCGCACAGCCTGGAATGAGCTCTGGGGGCCCGTTCCAGGCAGCACAGCCCACACTGAGGTGAGCCTTGCTCACAAACCAAAGCAATGCTTGCAAAACAAGGCAAAATGTTACTAACATTTTTTGCTTGGTTTGCAAAATACTCACACTCCAAGGTTCTCGTAAACCGACTGTACTACAATTTGGGGGGGAGACGAAAAGTCTGAATTTTGGACAGCTATGGTTGCCTTGAATTTCATACAGAGGGCTGAGAATGTTGCTGTTATGCTCTGGAAAGGGGAAAGGACCTGGCCTGTAACTATCACAACATCCCAGCCCTCCAGGAACAGGAACTCTTACAGATGCATGGCAAGGCAGCATGCCGTCAAGTTGTGTTGACACAATGGAAAACAGTCCTAATTTACAGTGCATTATCAGGGTGACCTGCTTTTGCAACTGCATGAGTCATAAGGGGTTTATCAAAGGCTAAATTAGGGACAGTCGGAATTCCTAAGGTAGTGAGCACGCAGCTGCCTTCCTGGCTGAAGTGAAGAGCTGAAAAGTCTCCTAGGTGAGAATCTTATTCAGAGATCTGAGTATCGTGGATGCTCTGTTCCTAGAAATTACAACTGCAGCTTGGGAGTGACTAACCCTAAATGCTAAACACATTTTGGATGAAGAGCTGAAGTGCTAACGTCTTTGGGAACTAATTCAAAGATGGCGGTGCAAGTGCTGACAAGAACAAATAAGACTCCAACATCCGCAACTTCTAAAATTTTATCTGCCCGCCTCTTGCACCCACCTTGGTGGTAGCTGAACACCTCCATGCTGGGCTCTGTGTAAGGATTGTAAGCAGGCTTGAAGCGCAGCTGGGTGATTCCTGTCACGGAAATGGGAAATTGGCTGCTAAAAAAACAAAGAACGCAAAAGCCAAGCAGCCTCGCCCCTCCCCGATCTGTCCCCCAATATGCATTCAGCATCTCCATTCAGCAGTGCTCGTCTTACCCAGTTTGTTGAAAAACTCCTTCAGGATCCCCATCAGGTCACCCAAAGTCAAGCCATAATCAGTCACCACGCCTTCAATCTGGTGGAACTCAGCCAGGTGGGTCGCATCCAGCGTTTCATTCCTGAAGACACGGTCAATGGAGAAGTACTTGGCAGGAGTGAATTTTTCCTGCGGGAGAAAAGAACAGTCCCAGGCCCACAATCTGGGTGGCTGAAGCATTTTAGCCTCAGTTTGCCTTGGACTGGTCTGGTCTTGCCAGCTCTCGACAAGGCCTATATATACAGTGGTACCTTGTATAAAGGAATTAATTCACTCCAAATAAATTATTTTTTATTTTATTTATTTATTATAAGATTTATATCCTGCCCATCTTCCCATAGGAACTCTGGGCGGCTAACAATGGGCTGAACAATTCAGCCGACAAAACAGACTACAAACAAATTAAAAGGAAATGTGCACCCTCAGCAGAAATTCTTATACTCTAAAATAACATAACAGATGGCGGGGAAAAGAAAAGAAAAACTAGGCAAGGTCGCCAAAGGCCTCGCGATAGAGCAGAGTTTTTAGTGCTCTGCGAAAGGCCATCAGGGACTCTGCAGAGCGCACTTCGCTAGGCAGATGATTCCAAAGAGTCGGGCCGGCCACTGAGAAGGCCCAGTTTCGGGTGGAAGATTTCCGGGCCTCTCTGGGGGTGGCCACCCGGAGCGAGTGTGCTCACGACATCCGGATTGGTCGAGCAATATATGTTAAGCAAATTTTCCTTTATACAAATTTCCCATAGGAATGACTTTGAAAACAGAGTAATCCCTAATCGCAACCATTTTTATGTTGTACGGATTCGTCCCATAGACTATTCTGTTAAGCAAATTTTCTCTATCTCCGGATTTTTTTATGTTGTTCGGATTTTATATAAAACCGTTAGTTATACGAGGGTCCACTGTAATTACTTTCCTGTGAAGCCCTTCAGTGGCCTAAAATATTTAGAACTCCTTCACTTATTGTGAAGAAAGAAAGGCCACTGGTGGGTCATTTTACCTGCTGTGCCAACTGATACAGCATGCGGGCGCTGGTTGCAGTGGTGTGTGTTCTCAGCAGATTCTTCCGCGCCTCCTCCAGCTTCCAGTCGTATTTGTACCTTGGGGGGATACAAACAGATTAAAAGGGAAGTGCACAATATTAATATCTCAGCTCCAGGATCCAAAAACAGACTCAGCACAGACACCACTGCTCAGAGCAGTTCAAGAAAGGGAACTGTTTTAATTGCAGGAGTTGCTTTTTCTAAGTTTCTCACTTCTAATATCATAAAGATTCACAATTTCCTTCTTTACAAATCATAATGCCCACACCCATCTTCTCTGCCAACTGCAGATTTAGTGTCGCCAGCTAATGTACCCAAGAATGCACTTTTATAAGATGCTAAATACAAGCCACTTAAAAGCAGAGTCTCCCCTTCACCCGCCCTTGTGGTAGAAGCATCACATCAAGAGATGTCCCGGTTATTACGAGGAAGCCTTGAGAAAAGCCTTATATTGCAAGTTATGGCAAAGGGCCGTCTTTACTCCTGAAGAAGGCACAGGGCAGCGTCGCCTCAACAGCAGATGGATGCCTTTTTCACCACTACTGCCTGCTTGTTGGGCTTGCAGACCCACATGGAGCAAAACAAAAAGAAAAACAACAACAAATCTGACAAATCTCACCCCTGAGAGCCGTAACCTCCTTGAGAATGGACCCTCTTGACCCTCTTCAGATAATCCATGGGAAACTCAGTGGCTTCAGCAGGATCTGGAAGGAATGAAACAAGGGTGCAGGGGTGCCATGTGAACCACCTCCCGTGCAGGTGCTGGGGGGAGCTTGAGGCATGTGCTCCCACTGTTCCCTAGTCCCAGGGCAACGTGGGCTCTCAAAAGATGAATTCATGTCAGCCTGGCCACAGTTACCTCTTCTGTAACACAATGGATTCTCACCTCACTAATATGCACAATACTGAAACTTCAGAACAAAGGAAGGAATGCTAGAGAACCCCCACCCCACCCCGCCTTTTGCAACCCATTTAAAATTACAAGCAAAACTCAGATACCTTCAGAGAATGATTGCTGTGGAAAGCATATCTAGAAATACTAGAAATATCTGCTTATAACATACAGAGTAAAGAATGTTGGCTCTAGCAAATCTAAAATAGATCATAATGAATGTGCATTTTTTAAAATGGAAACATATTTTCTAGTTAAATCATCACTGCTTTAAAACTTAATGGGTACAGACAGACCACACAGGAAAAAGTCACAGATTCAATGCTTGGCAAGGACTGCCTTGGCCCAGAAACATGGCTGCAAACTCTCTTCACAATTTTTACATGGAAAGACAACAGCATCACCAAGAAATCACAGGACGTACTGTGGGGTGACCTGATTCACCGTGGTATTAGAGATGTCCATTTCCCTAAGCACATCCGAACTTGCCTGATTTCAGAAGCTAAGCAGGGTCAGCCCTGGTTAGTACTTGGATGGGAGACCACCAGGGAATACCAGGTGCTGTAGGCGCATGGAGTAGGAACTGGCAAACCACTCCAGTGTTCCTGCCAAGAAAACTCCATGGACATGGGGTCACGAAGGGTCAGTCACGACTCTAACGACACAACACGCATTTAACAATCTTGTATGGTCATAAGGATCCATGTTTTGGGACAATGTTTCTGTGCCGAGGAAGCGCTGGTGCGCAGTGGCTCTGTGACTTTTACTATACAGTCTGTAGATACCAAAATAAACTTTTAACAACACCTGAAAGGACAAAAACTGAATGTAAATGTTATGCAAATGCAAGGAGATGTGTTTCAGTACTACTGCATCCCAATCTGATCCATTCAAATCATTAAAATGCATATATTCAGGCCTCGTACTCTAGGGGAGAAAGCATTTTCTCTGCCTGTCTATTTTCACTCTCCATGTCTGTGTGTTCTCTTTCCTCTCTACACCAGAATTCTTTTGTTTTCCATTTCCTGTGCACCCTTCTTGGGCATCCTAACCCTGTCCTCTCTTGCACACACGAATTCACATTCTTCTTTCCTGCATCCTCACCCTTTCTTGACTTGCTTCCACCTACAGCAGGTAGCCACTGTTTTCAATTCCCACACGTGCTTCTGCCTGATGCTAAGCAGTGCAGAAGAGGGGAGGAATTAAAACGGAGGCTGCCTGGTGAAGGCAAGTGGCAGATCGCCGCTGATGCTGGTCAGAGACCAATGTGCTAAAAAAAAAAAATCATGTCTCAACCATACGGTCTTGATACATAGCTTTTACTCCAGTTGTGGAATGTGTGTGTGTGTGTGTGTGTGTGTGCTGGTGGGGAGAATCGTGGATTTTAACCAACCAACCCTTGAGAAAGAAAGTGTCATGCTGGTCCCGGGCAGGATGCTGCTGTGGTTGGAACAGGGCATCGAAATTCCAGAAGGAGCTCTCAATGAAGTTATTGGTGGGCATTTCTGTAAAACTGGAGAGACAAAGGCACGGCCCTCAGGTTGGGCAGAACTTATGGAGACATTCCAATTAGCACAGCACAAGACATTAAGCCAAAAAAAAAAAAAAAGCACTGGAACAAGGTTTGCTTCGGCCACTGTACTTTGCAATATTGTCCTCCGCACAGAAAAGAGTCTACACAGACCATCAGAGGAGCTAAAGCTGCACAGGTCTCCCCAGCAGACTGAGCCACACCCCAGGCTTGGTATAACCCCCCGTCTCCTACCAAGACATGCAGCAAAGATAACATGGAGCCTGCATTGTGGTGAGACAGCCCTGAACTCTTAACAGCCAATGTGGCCGTCTTCTCAAAGACACAAGATTTGGTGCATCTGTTGTCATGCAAAATGTTGGATAAAAACTCCAGGTTCTTTCAGTTAGTTAGAGGGAGTTTCAAAAGGAGCTTTGCTAGCGCATGTGTTGCAAGACACTGAAATGCCGGCTTGTAGTCCGGTGTAAATATATGAGTTAATTGTAAATAAACTAGGCAGTAGTTTATCTCAGACTGATTTATTCAGCCTGAACTCTAAATCTCCAGAAGAGAGAGCTACTCTGCCCATCCCTGTGTGTGGAGATTGGAAGCTAAGCAGAGACACGCAAGGGAAGTGTGCTGGACCAGCTAAAATTCTCTCTCAACTGTATGCTGGGGAGAATTTTTTTGCTCAACGGCCGCTAAAAGCTAACAACATCTTTGTCACCCCCAGCAGCCATTTTATTGTCCCCCACCACCCCAACTCCCCTGCCAAAATTCTACAGCTAACCAAGTACACACCCCATTTCAAGGAAGATTTGTCGGAACTGGCTGCGGACCTTCATCAGTGGGTGGAGGTGTCCACTTTCAGGCATAATGCCCAGTGCCTCAAAGTTATAAGCCTTGAAATTCATGTTCCTCCAGGAGCCACTGTAATTATGGGAAAGAGGAAGAAGGAGAGTTTACTTCTTAACAGGCTGAGATTCTTTTTAAGATCATATTTCCCTTTGCCTTACATGAACACTCAGTGGAAAAGGTAACCCTTTTTTCTACTACTGTATAAGATGAAGTTATGAACATGTAATGCAGGAGTCCTCAAACTTTTTAAACCGGGGTCCGGTTCACTGTCCCTCAGACACTGTTGGGGGCCGGACTAGAGTTTGAAAAAAAAGAGTGGAGGAGAGCCACAGTCGCTCTTTTTCTCCTTTCACCTCCGGAATGCCAGGCTTGGCATGGCTGGAGCTCGGCAATTCCCTTATAAGTGTCTGCTAGAAGGATGACGCAAGGCTCCGGTCATTCCCTGCAATTCCACAGAAGAAAATGGGAGTGGGGAGGCCAGGGAAGGAACAAGGGCTCGTTCCATGAAGCTGCCCCACATGCCTCGGCTGCTGTCCGAAGGCCACCTGAAATGACAGCCCTTCTCGGGAATCCCCTGCACGGCGCGTTTTCAGCTCAAGTGTGGGTGGGTGGGTGGGGGTTCTGCAATGGCTGGCAGGCCGTAGTTTGAGGACCCCTGGTGTAATGGGAAGCACACAGGCTAAGAATTCTGCTAAAATGGATGGCGAAACTGATATTGATGCACACAATTCAGCACTTCACGACAGCTGAGGAGAAAATGCTAAGTTTTGATTTCTCATTGTGAACCAAACAATTTTACAGCCAAGAGTCAAATTCCTTTGTAAACTGCCCAGAGTAGCCTTCGGGCTAGATGGCATGGGATATAAATCAAAGTAATGAAAGAATTCCTCTGCACAGGGATACATTCTAGACAGAATGTGCAAGAGGAGGCCAGTGTTGAAGAACCGCTTAAATCCTACAGGTGATTCCCCCTTATAAGCAGGGACCAAGATTTTTCCTCACCTTGCAATCATCTCTGGAGTGAGGTCTGTTTCCTGCTTCGCAATAGTTGTACTAAAAGCACTTCCTTTTTTAATCCAGTATGTCTTAATGGTCCTAAAATAGGGGAAAACAACCTTTACTGCTTGTTTTGTTGAAGAGGGAGACACAACCAAATTACTGCTGCAAAAAGAATCCCACAAGCAACTGTAGCCTGTGGTTTATCTACCAAGAATGGACCCTCCCACAGGAACTACAACTACTCCTTCAAAACACCCACTACTTGGAACATAACGGAATTCTCTTTCTATAAACTCCTGCCTGCTTCAGGTTCTAATTTCTGTACTGTGATGGCAACCCAACAGAAAGAAAACAGAGGACAAGAAAAGAACAGTACTTGCCACTGGAGGCAGGGAGAAAGAGAAATGGGCTTCCTTGTACTACAATAAAAACAGCACAGTTTTTTAAAAGCTGCCATTCTGTCCCAAGACTCAAAGCTTCTGGATAAATCTTTCCCAGTCTAGTGGATGGACAGCAATAGATTTAGATTCAGATCTGACAGTTCTAATTAATAGTCACAGACCCACACAGCTTTTAGAGCAATATACCTCAGTTTTAGAGCAATATACCTCAGAAACGAAAACTAATGAAGTTATCGGCAAAGGAAATCTTCATTAAGTACTGGGTAAGAGCTGCACTAGAACAGGCCATATGCAAGAAATGAATTGTGCCAGAAGTACTGGGATATGTTGGAGACACAGGAATTGAGAACACTAATAATTAGGACTTGAATAAACTAACCAAACTCTCTAGTCAGTGAAGGCCAGAGAGGGGAGAGACATAGCTCTCGAAAACTCTAACAGAATCCATGTATCAACAAACAGTCTACAAAACCTCAGCCCAATGTTTTGGAAAAGGGCCTGGAATAGCAACTTCTACGGAGGCGAAACCGATAAATTCATTAGGCCCATATGACCAGATAAGGAAGATAAATGTTTAGAATCTTGCCAGAATTCACATTCTGATACCCATTTAGACACCGAAGTATTTACACTCCAGAGAGTAGCTGAGAATGACAACTTCCACATAAGTGATTCACAAGTTTGCTATCAGTTGGAAGCCACTTGATGGCACAGGGAAGCAGCCATTCCAATTTGTTTTCCAGAACAGGGATTGTTCACAATGTATGTGTCAGAACACAGATCATATCCATGTTGCCTGCTTTTCTCAGAACTCCCATCTAGCCCTGTATGACTGGAGAATTTAGGTGCCTTGTCCTGCTTGAATGCTGGTGTTCCGTCCCAGCCACTCATCAACCTGAAAGATGGGTTCTTCCACAGAATGTAGATTCTGTGAGGGTTTTATTTTTGCCTTGTTACATCACTCCCATTCAGCTTTCAGGGAATACTTAATTTGCGTGTCTTGCCAGAAATATCTCTTCCAAAAGTCAGCTCCCACACTCCTCTCACTCCACAATCCTAAAGATGGCTACACTGAGGGACGTCAGAAACCTGACAATGAGGAGTCTCACTTTCTCAACAAGAGCCTCCATTGTGTGGAATAAGCTGTCAGTTGAGGTGTGCCAGGTTACGTCCTTTCCAATATTCCAGAAATTATTCAAGACAGAGAGTTATATAAGGCAGCCTTTAAGAATATCGTACCCTCAGATGATGTTAATTTCAATGTTTGAATTTTAGGTTTTCTGTTGTTTACCACACTCAAATCAATTATAGCTCATTCTGATTATGTTATTACATTGTTATTACAGGAATGACATGGGTGGTGGTTATGGAGTTTTTCTTGTTTGTACATCACATGGATGGTATAATAAATGAATAAATATATACACACATACATAGAGGCTGCTCTTTGAGTGCCTTTCCTGCAACAATGTTTGCAACTCCTCTCGATATATTGTGGCTTGTTTCATCATGTACATTTAGATATGTGATTAGTGAATTTGATTACGTTGGTCTACTCAGAAAATGTCATTAAAAGGCATTCTAGTCTATTCTGGGTAATTTTGAGTTTTTAAAAAAATTAACAAATTGATACTTGAAGCTGTTCAGTCACATCCTGAGGCTTTAGGCATTTTTAAAAAGTACATATAGCTTGTTCATAGAATCATAGAGTTGGAAGAGACCTCAAGGGCCATCTAGTCCAACCCCCTGCCATGCAGGAACCCCCATCACAATATCTCCGACAGATGGCCATCCAGCCTCTGCTTAAAAACCTCCAAAGAAGGAGACTCCATCACCCTCCGTGGCTGCATATTCCACTGCCGAACAGCTCTAACCGTCATGAAGTTCTTCCGAATGTTCAAATGGAATCTCTTTTCCTGTAGTTTGAAACCATTGCCCCAAGTCCTAGTCTCCGAAGCCATGGAAAACAAACCTGTTCCCTCTTCAATATGACATCCTTTCAAATATTTAAACATAGCTATCATATCCCCTCTCAGTCTTCTTTTAGAGAGGCTAAACATTCCCAGTTCCCTAAGCCATTCCTCATAAGACATTTCCTCCAGACCCTCAACCATCCTGGTAGCCCTCCTCTGCACCCGCTTTTACAGGTCCCCCTTTCCTGGTAATAGTTTGAAATCAGAATACAGTGGACCCTTGTATAACAAACAGCTTGTATAACATAAAATTTGTGCAACATAAAAATTCCAGATATAGGGGAAATTTGCTTAACATAATCGCCTATGGGGAGAATCCGTACAACATAAAAATGGGATTACTCTGTTTTCAATGCATTCCTATGGGAATTTGTATAAAAGAAAGTTTGCTTAACATAATTTCATTTGGAACGAATTAATTCCTTTATACAAGGTACCACTGTATAAACAGTGGTACCTCGGATAACAAATTTTTCGGATAAGGACTGCAAATTTCCGGGTATAGGACCGCCTCTGATAACAAATTTTCCCTATGGGCTGCCTTGGATAATGAATCACAATTCTAGGTATAGGTCTGCCTCGGATAACGAATTTTCTCTATGGGCTGCCTCGGATAATGAATTTTCCCTATGGACTGCCCCCGATAACGAATTTCCAGCATGCATCAGTAAAAAAGAGTTATCCCAGGTGGCATTGCATCTGTACCTTTAAAGTGCACTTTATAAAGAGTTTTGAGCAAAAAAACAGGTGTCTTGCCTTTTTCCTAGGCTCTGGAATGGATTAAACGCTTTCCCATTCATTCCTATGGGAAACCACGTTTTGGATAACAATGTGTTTCAGATAACGACTAACCTCGGAGAACGAATTAAAGTCGTTATACGAGGTACCACTGTATTTTAAAAACTGAAACACTTCAGTTGGGAACATATATAGAGGAGTTCTGGGAGTTGAGTCATGACAACAGGACTTCTTGTGGCATCAAAACGTTTCACTACTGATCCAAGTTGCTTCTTCAGCCTGGGAAAAGTTGGTGGGAGCCTTCCAATTTCTAGTTCACCTTGGTTTCATCCCACCCTGGTCTACACAGGCTCATTAGGTGGGCAATGGACTGGAGTGTATGAAATTCACACTTATGCAACCTTTCCGAACACCCATTAGGTATGGGTCTTTAGCCATGGCTTTCCTGGTGGAGGCATGAAGTAGTTCTGATTTGTCTGAGGATCGATGAAAGAGCAGCATGATACATGGGAGCTATATTATACCTAAGTCCCCCACCCCTGTTGAGAGAGGAATTTTCCCAACATCTGGGGGGGGGGATGAGACCGCCTATCGGGACAAGGTGAAGCAGCTTTGCAACTGGTGTGGGGATAACAACTTGGTCTACTAAGACTAAGGAACTGGTGGTGGATTATAGAAGGAAAAAGAGATGCATCCAGTCCCTGTACATTGGCAGGGGCTATGTGGAGAGGGTGGCTGGCTTTAAACATCTGGGCGTTATTATTGAGCAAGACCTGACCTAGAGTGCTTATGCTATGGCTCTGGCAAAGAAGGCCCAGCAGAGAATATATTTTCTCATACTCCTAAAGGGAAATAATCTAAGCGAGAAACTGATGGTGTCCTTCTATTGCTGCTGTATAGAGAGCATTTTGACATACTGTGTCTGTGCTTGGTTTTCTAGCTGCACAGCTATGGATAAGAAAGCCCTCCAGAGGGTTATTACCACAGCCCAGAGGATTATTGGCCACCCTCTCTCATCTTTGGGTGAACTATATAGTTCCTGGTAACTTTAAAAGGCAAGAAACATTTTACAGGATCCATCCCACCCCGCCTGTTTCCATTGCTGCCTTCGGGTAGGGGATATAGGATGATCAAAACAAAAACATACTAAAAAACAGTTTTTATCCAAAAGCTATGGTCACCTTGAATGCTGCTAAAAAATTGTGTGCTCAGTTGAATGGTGTGATCCGAGGGAGTCGTGATGGATGTGTGCGCATGTTTGGATTCTTCTTTGGTTATGTTTGCATCTGGGATCAATTTCGGTGTGCAATGTAGAATGACAATCAAGTTATCTTACCTCCTCAGACTGACAAAGCTGCTTGAATGAGTAGCGAAACATTCTGATCTCACAAGAAAAGAAGTCCAGTCACCATGACTCAGCATCCAGATAACCTCACCTGGATGACTGAGAATTTCCAAAGACACACACAGAGGCACCCTAGTGCATGATCTGAGGAGCTTATACACCAGAGGTACCTCCCGGTGCAGTCTGCAAAGGCTCCAACCAAACCAGACTTTTCTTTCCAGAAGGAAGTCCAAAAAAAGAGTCAACCAGTGCTGGAATCTAAACTCACACTTCCGTCAGGAGCTTCCGCTTCTTCAATTCGTTCTTGTCCTTCTCCTCAATGTTGTCGGCCTCTCCCTCCTGCACCAGGAGCAGTTTCTCCCTCACGGAGTCCTGTACGGACTCTACCTAACATTAAATGAAGGAAACTTTTTTTGTAACATAGGGCTTGGATGGTCTCCTTCTTGGATACAACATGTGAGAGCCAACCTGCATGTACACTTATTGGCAACTTTTCTGATACAGTATGACCCCCATATCCACTGATTCATTACCCACTGATTCAGTTATCCATGAATGGCAGAGGAAAAAAATCAAATGAATAATTCAGCAGCCACAAAGCAAGCTACTGTCATAAACAAAGCAAGCTACTGTCACAAACAGCAGCTGTAAAGCAAACTACTGTCATAAAACTGCAGCTGTAACGCAAGCTACTGTCACAAAACAGCAGTTTTGGGGATTTGGGGTGTTCTCTCTTATCCACAGTTTTCATTATCCATGGGAAGGTCTGGAACCAATCCCCAGCGGATATTGGGGTCCTACTGTATATGACTTCCTGTTCAATTACCTTGGTCCAAGTGAACCATACTTCTCTGCATAAGCCAGTTCTCAAGACAGGCAGAGATCCAGGACTACCTACCGCTCGGAAGACCCAGGGTCCATCTTCGGAGCTCTTGTCTACCCGGATCCATTTATTAGACATTGCCTTGCTGAATCCCACTTTTCCACTTGGCAGCTTCTACAATGCAAGGAAGGATTTGTGTTCATCAGGTGCATACTCAGACCAAATGCCATACAATCAAATATCCATACTGGAGGACATTCCCAGAAGAAGAAGAAAAGGAAAGAAGGAAGTGCAGCTGAAACCTGAATCCAAAGTAAAAACTGGAGCAAATGGTGCAGGAACAATGGGATTATGGAAATGAATTTTTACCATTAGATCACTCTGGGCCAGACCCTCAGAGGGTATGCTGTTAAACACCCGGACTTCATGGCTCCCTTCCTCCACAATCTCTTTGCCCTCAGACGTCAACTCCCATTTCTTGGATGTGCGCTGCTCTGCATCAATCACCTAAAACATATTAAGGGTATACGTAAGAATATAAAGAATTTTTTTTAAAAAAAACAAGGGCTGCAGCATGAGAGAAGGAGACAAAACAGAAGAAAGGAGAGTAATGAACACTGGAGAGGTGAGATGCCAATGGTTCTAAGCCTCGTGGTAGTGGTTAAACTGCTGTATTGCAGCTAAAACTGTGTTCATGACCTGGAGTTCAATCCCAGGTAGCTCAAGGTTCACTCAGCCTTCTATCCTTCCTAGGTCAGTAAAATGAGTACCCAGCTTGCTGGGGAGGGGAAGGGCAATGTGTAACCTTCATAAATAAATTGTAAACCACCCAGAGAGTGCTTTAAGTCAGGCATGTCCAAACTTCAGCCCTCCAGATGTTTTGGACCACAACTCCCACAGTCCTTTGTCATTGGAAATACAGGTTTGGGATTCTGGGAGTTGTGGTCCAAAACATCAGGAGGGCCGAAGTTTGGACATACCTGCTTTAAGCACTATGGGGCAGTGTATAAGCAGAACACCTTGCTTTTTGCTTTGCTTCTAAGTACTCTATTGTTTTAATACTGTGGTCTTGCACACAAAATAGACATGTTGGGCAGAATGGCTCCAGCTTAAGAATACTTTTTCAGATACTAGCATATGAAATCTAATCTCTGAAGTAGTACAGCTTAGGCACAAGGTGACCATCCCAGCAAAAATTACCCCCTTGTAGTGTGAGGATTGATTAGAGGATAGTTTTAAAGTACTTTCATATTGACGTCAAAACAAATCAGAAACAAATCTTCAGAGCTCCTGGCTCTTTTTTTTTTTTAAGACAACTATTTTCCAATCAATATACAAATGACTTTACTCTATCACAACCTCTCTTTCGGATAGAGACACACTGTTAACACCACCAGTTATACTAGATCAGGCATGTCCAAAGTCAGGCCCGGGGGCCAAATGCGGCCCGTTTTCAAAATTTGAGTGGCCCACAGCCTCTTCTCTCTGCTAGCTCAGCCTGTCATACATCCTCATCAGCTGGCCTCTCCCCATACTGGATGGAGACGTCAGCTTACAGTTTTACAGTTTGCCTGCCCTCCCTGCGTCCGTCCGTCCACCAGCCACCTGCCCAGCCTACCCGCCCGGGCTCCATTACTGCAGCATCCTCCCCCCACTCCTTGCATGTCCTAGAGCAGGCCTGTCCAACAGGTAGACCGTGGGCTACTGGTAGCCCGCGAAGGGTTCAAAATAGCCTGCTGGCCATCAATAAAAAAGTGAGGGGGTGGGTTCTCAACCCCTCCATCCCCCCATCCCAAGGACCACCACTGCCCCAGAAAAGTTCTGGGTCTGCCAGCCTGTCTCAGCCGAGTGGGGCAGTTCAAGGGCCATGGCGCATTGAAATCTGTTTCCTCCAGAACAAATTAATTGGTTTTCAATGCATTCCTATGGGAAACTGCTGCTCTACTTTCAAAATTTTAATTTATGAGCATGTGCTCAGAACAGATAAAATTCATAAGTAGAGGTTTTAGTGTACTATCCCTCAGGCACTTTGGGCTGGATAAAGTAGACCTTGGCCTGTTCAAAGTTGAACAGCCCTGTCCTAGAGGCTTGTCCAAAGTCCAGCTTGGGGGCCAAATGTGGCTGAATGTGAAGCCCCCACACATTTTCACCTCACCAAATCTGGTCCTTCTTGCAAAAAGTTTGGACACCCCTGTACTAGATCCTTCCACCTCATTACATGCATAAGAAAATATTAGCAATGGGTAGTGGGTAGACCATGATTCTTGAAAATTAGATTTTGGGTGAAGAGATGTTTACTTGTTTAATACTATACATGCAGGTTAATGTCATGTACTATATTTGCTGTTATTCTACAAATAACTGTCTTAGAATCACCACCTGTGATATGAGTGTAAAAGGATTTTTGTTTGATTATCTCCAAGCCAAAAGAATTCATCTGGTATTTCAAACTGGCTCTCTGGGATCCACCATGCAGAATCACTACTGGAGGATTCTAAACATAAACACCCACCAGACAATGCTGTAGACCACGGACTCCACTTTATCTGTGGCTTCAAAAAGGATCAATTTATAAAATATACAGATACACTGTTCTCACTGAAATACTAGCTTTAATTGTCCCTGCATTACAAGTGGGAGAAGAATCAATGGAGAATTTTGAGGTTTTATTATTGGAATCATTTTGAAAGAGACAAGTGTGTTAAGTTAAGAATACCAGGCAAAAGCCAAAGAAACAAAATAAAAGACAGAAACACATGGAGGCCTTAAGACTAACTGTTAATATAAGCTTTCATTGATCCACATTGATTTTTGGATATCACCACTATGCTGTGTGGTCAAACAAAGCAAAGCAAACAAAGGACAACCCTACTGAGATGTCTGATCACTATACAGCAGTGATGGCAAACCTATGGCACAGGTGCCAAAGGTGGCACTCGGAGCCCTTTTCTGTGGGCACCTGACATTTGCCCCTTCATAGCCACCTGTATACAGGTTAAATTACTGTATTGGCACTTTGCAAAAAATTAGTGGGTTTTGAATTGCAGTTTGGGCACTCAGTCTCTAAAAGTTTCAACATCACTGCTATCCAGTATTGTAAATTAAGAGATGGGGCTAAGTTTGATCCAACCAAAATTCTTCTGCTCCATCTCCAAATTAACCAATCACAGAATCATGGAGTTCGAAGACCAATGACTCCATCCATGTTAGCCTGGTTGTAAGTCCCTATAGACAGTTGGAAATACATGCAACAGACATGCAAATGCTGATACCACAGCCAATGAATATTTGGTAATGAAATGTTTATCCCATCACATATTGTATACCTCATTCTGCTGCTGTATGTCTGAAGAAGTGGATGTGTAGTCCACAAAGACGTCACATTAAAATATGAAAGCTAGTCTTTAAGGTGCCACATGTTTTGCGTCTTTTGTTTTGTTTTTCTTTGATTTTGCCTGGAATTCATGAAAAGACTAACACAGCTATCCTCCCCAAAACTTCTGAGTTAAACAAATGTATTCATCATTCTAAAATAAAAGCCAAGTGACCTTGGGGCGCGTGCACTGCCGCTGCCGCAAACAACCTCAAGGAACGAGAGAAGAAAGCACACGAGGTGGTGTCGCCCTCCACCTCTGACGAAAACTTTATTAACGCTTCGGGGAAAAGCGCAATAAGGCGGGGCCAGGAACTTAAAAGCTTCTGTCGTCTTCCCAGCCGCCTCCGCCATCTCTCTTCCTATCCGGAAGTACCACCTGGGCTTCATGGGCACTCCAGATGTTTTGGACCACAGCTCCCAGAGTCCTTTGCCACTGGCAATCTGGCGCTCGGACTTCTGGGAGTTGTGGTCCAAAACGCCTGCAGTGCGAAAGGTTCACCACCAGAGGCTGCAAGCCCCGCCCTGCCCGCTCAGAGGCCGCTCGGGGCCCAACCCCTTGGGCGTGGCCAGGAGGAGGAGGAGGAGGCGGGGCTTCCTTCCCCTCCCTCCCTCCCTCCCTCCCTGCCTGCCTGCTCACCTCCCCCAGCGACTGCAGGCTCTTCACCGCTCCGACCAGCACTTGGTGATCCAAGCCGAGGGCCGCGGCCGCCTCCAAGCTGCAGATCCCGCCCTCGCCTCCGGCCGCCGCCGCCTCCAGCCTCCGCAAGAGCAGCTCGGCCGCCGATCCAGATGTGGCCGCCACGGTGGGAGACATCTTCCCGGCGGTGCGGCCGAGGATTTCCGCCCTCTCGCGGAAGCGGAAATGACGTCAGGAACCGTCTCCATTTTAAGAAGGCCTTCGGGGCGCGGTCGCCTCAGGAACGAGCCAATCAGGAAGCGACCTGAGGCCGTCCTGTGATGGCCGCCCGGAGAATGTCCCCTGGAGGGAATGAAAGGCTATGTTGGTTTTTGCAGCCCGTCCCCACACGGCGGCCCTCCTTTAGCCCACCGTTCCGCCGCGGGTGGGCTAAAGGAGGGCCGCCGTGTGGGGACGGGCTGCCAAAGACTCAGAAGCCATGAATATTAGCGACATATGCTTGGGAGTGGTTTGAAATAAGGCTGCCTTCGCTCTTCATAAAGTGCGGGGACATTTATCCCTCGCCATATTCGCACAGAAGGAAAGGCGAACAAGGCTGTGCCGGGCGACTTTTTTAAAAAAAACTATCCTCCGTTTTAAAACCTCAGCCTTTTTCTCCTTCGTCTGAATTCATTCCTTCTCCGCCCTCCCTCTTTGGGGAAGCCCCCTGCCCGATGAAAACCTGCGTAGCCTTGTGAAATTCTAATTAGTTCAACTAAAAGTGTGACATGCCTGCCACTTTGTCACCTGAATCTTAAAGGCATAGAAGTGCCAAGTAAAAATTAGCTTATTTTATTGTTCGCCACCTGTGCAATTTAGAAAGCAGCAGTTTCAACAAAAATTGGGGAAATGCACAAGTTTTGCCCTGACTTCGTATTTATATCTTAAATCCTAATTCATTTATTACAACACGAGCCTTTGTACATTGCAAGCTGTCCTGTTTTTCCTGTTGTGGACTACATGATACAGTACTAAGAGAGATGGGGCAGTTAGGATTGTGAAATTGAACTACGGAGCAACAGAGGAAAACAAGAAAAGTTCCCCACACTTACCTGAGGGGGAACTGACATAGTGATATTTTTGTAAAGCATTACTTACATGATTAAGGGTATAAGAACTGCAGCCTGTGTGCAACCTTGGAGTACTGAACTCTTGGAAAGCCTGTGTGTTCTCAAGTAAAACAGTATCTTCTTATTCCCAATATTGTTCAATATGTAAGTATTTTGATCCAGCACTACCAGCTAGCAATTATATGACTGCTATGCTATATTCTGAGGGAATTCAGTCTGAATTGGGCTTCTGGTGTACCTTCTGTCATATTCTTTTTTATATAGCTATTCCTGGTTATCTACATCAAGTGCCATTCCCTGATTTGAAGTACAGCCAAACCGGATATTTAGCCTGCCATTTTAATTGCTACAGGAACCGGTTAGTTGGCTTCTTTCTGGTGATCACACGATGTAACCAGGCTTTCTTGGCCACTGTCAGGGGCCTCTACTTAGTGCAGGTAGGATCACTTTATTTTGGTTCACTTTCAGTTGTGTGTGATTGCTGAAAATGAACCTAAGGCTGTCAAAGTGGGCTTAAGAAGAGAACCACTGGTGCAGAGGAAATGTTAAATTTGTAAATATCTTGAAGTGGCTGTTATCTTAAGCCACTTGATGATTATTAATGGCCTATAAAGCTATCACTTATAGCCTGCCATAGACCAAATAGGGGCACTTGAGGTCCAGCATGCCATTTGGAGGTAAGGGTTTTACCAAATGGCATACCAGACCTCTGCCTGAACTCAAGTAACCCTATTAAGCTTGCTCCAAAAAGCCCAGGCAGACAAAAAAATTTTTTTTTCATTAAACGCACGAGAGTAGAATAGCTTGGCTCACAGTGCCACCTGCTGGTCAACCTGGATGCTGATAAATGCTCAGTCTGATATTTGTATACAGTTAATAATCCATTCCAGAAACAGGCTTGTAAACCAAAACACTCTTATATCAAACCAAATTTCCCCATAATAAATAATGGAAACTCAGATTATTCATTCTGGGGGCCAGTAAACTACATACTGTGCACACAATATGCCAAAACTCACAAAAGAAGTTGACTAGAAGTCCACATTCACACCATGGTTTAGGTACCTGGCTGTGCAAACTGCTCTGCTTGGGACTGACAACAGGGCGTTTATACACGACCCCTAAACTCTGGGGCAAATGGCTCCCAGCTCCGGAGCTTAAAAATGTATACCCACCAGCTCCGGAGTTTGCAGACAATTAAGTGCGGCCCCGCCCACTTTAGCGCGACCCAGCGTACTTTTCTTGTACCTTCTCTCTGGAGGTGAAAAATCTTTGATGCGGTGCAACAATAGTGAGTGTGGGGCTCTCCTCGCTTCTGTTTGCTGCTTTTTGGCTCCCACCCCTTTAAGAGTTACTTAAGAGCTACTGGAATGTTGCTGGGGCAAAAGCTGGCAAGAGCGGGAGGCAGAACGGGAACACGCAGCCAGGGTGGGAACACAGGAAGAGCGACAAGCCCCTAAGATCTCTGGTCCGAATTTAAGGGACCAGCGGATCTTAGGGGTCATGTCAAAGCGCTTTACAGTACTCTGTGTTTTTAATGTGACAAAATGCAAATTGACTAGCTGACCAGTACTGTATTTAGAAATGATTTGAAAAATAAAAATGGATGTTGAAAAGACACCCAGAAACGAGAGACTGTGCAGGAGAAGAAACATTGGCAAAGACATCATGTTAGGTTAGGGTAAGAAGCTTCATTTAGAATTCTCATCAGTATGCATTTACCAGAAGAACCGAGATCTTTTGCATATGATCACATGAGGAGCCATCTTCAGGGATTATTCCAGTAAGGAATTAGAGAAGTAACCATATGTTCAGCCTGGGCAGCTCTTCTTGAATTGTAAAGTGCAAAGTGAAAGACACTTGCAGGACCTTCTGTTTTGTTCCCAAATGCACAATTGCATTCTCAACTCATAGACAGAACAGGCTATATTCCTCAGGGTCTGGTGGCAGACATTTGGGCAAAGAAACAATTCAGAGTCTCAAGAACATCAAAGTTGCTTAAACCACAAAGCCTAGTTGTAAACATGGATTTCTTTGGAGATTGGTGGTGCTTTTAGATTAGACATTTATTGTGCAACCATCTAAGAGTCACAGGGTTTCCCCTTCCCCCAAAAAAACATTTGCATTCCTCTGAATGTAATCCTGTTTTTTCATGGTTTCTTCTGTCTTTTTATATGTTAAAGGGAAAATGATGATGATGATTTATCTTGATTAGCAGTCCAAGGAGGTGCCCATCTTGAGGCAGTTATGAAGTGCACCTGACCACATGCAGGCAGGGGGGCTTCCATAAGGACACCTTCTGGTACTACATATCAAAATATACAGCTATTCCATCTTTTTCTCCTCTGCAGATTTTCCGTGGCAAGAAAAAATGGCAAGGTAGGAAAGCATGGGAGGGTTTCAAATGAAAGATGACTTCTGGACTCATAAAATTCTGGGAGGCAGAAGAATGACAACTTTATCTGGGAGTATGAGAATGGCAGCACACCTACATACAAATAGAGACAAGAAAAACAGCAGTGGTCTCTATGCCAGGTGTAGGAAAAGTGCAGGTCTCCAGATGTTGGGATTGCAACTCCTATAGGTCCTATAACAGCTGGACAGCTACTTTGGGTACTTGTGTTCCAAGCAAAGAAGGCCTGACTCTGCATGCCATCCAGTGTCATTTTGAAGTACTGTAGCAATAGATACATTAGGTGGCAGATGGGAGAGTCTGACTCCCAGTGTTGCAAGGGAACTGGCGTGAGCTAAATGCTCTGTATATTGTAGGGACCTTGGGAGCCACCCGTAAGATTATCCTTGTATTTGAGTTTGTTGTGATACCTATCTACCCAAATTGCCTGTTTGCTACCACAAACTGCCCTACATCTGGGTATTTCAAAAGCATATGACCTCTTCTTGTTTAGTGTCCCCCCCCCCCCAGTTACAGTACTTCAGTCAATCAGTCAGGACCTTTATTGGCATCAAACAAAACATCCAATGCAACAGGCAATAATGCATGCACAGTCAAGGAGTATGCGCCCAATTAAAATTACACGAGTGCTAAAATGCAGAATAAGACATGGTAATGGCAAAACACAAAATAACATTACATGTCTGTTTAAAAGGTATTTGGCCATCAACCATGAAACTCTGGCCCATCTGGGGATAAGTTACAGTACTTTATATCACATCACATAGAGTATGTTACTCCAGATGGTCTTGGACTACATCATCAGTGGACCTTAGCCAACATAGCCAATGATGAGAAATGATGGGAGTTTCACTCCAAGAACATCCAGAAAACCACATAGTCCCTTGGTTTAGATTGACTTTCACTGCAACAGTCCCATCAGAATGATCAGCCTTGCTTAAGCTCCCTTTATTTTAATATCAGTGATTTGCCTTGGGTCTCCTTCTATGTACTCCAGGCATTCCAATCTACATTTTAGTGGGCTTCAAAGCTTAAACTATAGAAATAATATATATCAATTAGGTACATGCACATTCGTGAATATCTATCCCCCATCTCTTAATATTCATAACTATTAAAAGCAGGGGAGTTCACTTATATTTATTATTTATTTCAAACATTTATACACCCTCCCTTATTGTACAGTATTTGGTTTCACAACCATATACAAATACCAAGGGAAGGAATACTTTACACCTGGTCATCTTAGCAGATGAATCCCTACCTAAAAGTCTGGCCAAGACAGTTGTAGTGCATCTGTAGAATAAGCATTTCATGCAGTTTTTTCGTCATACAGGTGGTAAGAAAGGCTGTACCACAGCAAACTCCCATTTCTGCATCTATTTTAAAGACACAGGGACTGTGCTCCTTTCTCATCTGTTATTACAAACCTTTATAAAGTGATACTTTCCTCACCATTAAAAAAGAACTCCACGCATTAGGTGGTCAGTACCTTTTGGATGTTGACACCAGGAACCCTACACCTGGGAACCCCAGAAAACTTCCAGATCAAGGCTGGTAATCTGTGTTCTTTGAAGCCGTAGGTAGCATTTGATTGGAACAGTACGAGCCCAAGGAAACGTTGTCCTGTGCTCTGGTTTTTGAAACCTTTTAAAACCCTTTCTGAAAGATTTCCAAAGGGGTGGGGGAATGAATACGACCCAGGAAATCCAGAGTAAGTTGTCCTACCACCGAAGGAGTTACCAGCCAAGAATCATGGCACTGGTGGTTATCATAAAAAGTAATTAGATGTTTTCTCCTATGAAACACTTATGGCCTAGACATAAAAAGTGAGGGTTGACCTTCAACACCAAGGTCTTGGTACGTGCTTTCAATTCTAAAAATGAAGAAGATTCTGTCAGTTGATCGTTTGTGCCATGACTGGTCAGGCCCTTCCTTATAGTAGATGAGGGATGAACACTGACTGGCACCGATATTGGGGCCAGAGAGAGAGAGAAAAAAAATAAGCCAATTTTCCCTTTACCTCCATCTAAATACAGTATTGCTAAGCTTTAAACCAGCAGGGAGTGATAACCTTAGAAAAAATATTGAAATCTGAGAACTGCCAAGCTGGAAAGGATCCTGTGATAATTGGATCCTGCCCCAATCAAGGTGGCACAGTTGGGAACTGGACTCCCAGCCTGACATACCTAATCCACTGAGCTACCCAGAAATTAATTTCTGCTTCATGACACAAGGAGCTTCAGTCAGCCATTTTTACAGGTAGAGGCTTGACTTGTCAATCTTCATCAGCTATCATGCTTGATAGGTACTTGTTCTGCAAATGCATATGAAGGACAGGAGTTTCCACTACATCAGTACAAGCTTTCACATTGCTGGTAAATTTATTATAACATCAATTACAAAACAATTAGCACACTTCAGGTCCCTAGAATCTGGCATTGACAGCCCATTGGAGAAGTAGAGAGAGCCAGACAAAATATTACTGTCTTACAAGGCTTCCAGTCTAAAGGACTGCTAGTACCAGTAATTCTGTATTTGCATTTTTATGTTGCAATAGACTTAACCATGCACGGTCCAGCCAGGCATGGGTTGTTTGCAATAGGATGATTAAAAGAGGACAGGGGTCGTGTACCTTTAATAGTTACTTAGAAGAGGAAATTTCAGCAGGTGGAGCTTTTAATGCAAGCTACCCCTGCTGAAACATGCTCTTCACACAACTACTAGAGGTACAGAAACATTCTTTCTCTTTTTTCACCCTATTTTTCTGAGACATTCCATTCCAAAATTTCTTCCACATTTTTATTTGCTTCCTTAAAAGACACAGCTTGGTCTTCACTGAATTCTTTTGACCTCTGTCTCTTTGGAGTTCTCCAAGCCCTGCTATAGTGTAGGAAAACGGGATAGAAAGAGACTTGCTAGATCAGATTGGAGGCCCATGTAGTCAAGCATTATGTTCTTATAATGGCTGACCTCATGGCTATAGGAAAGCCTATGAGCAGGATACTGGCGCAACTTTATTTTCCCACTTGAGTTACCCAGCAACTGGTGTTCGGGGTGTGTTGTCTTTGATCCATGAGGTCGTATAGTTGAGTGATAGCTATCAATATTCCCTTTATGAGTTTGCTTTTTACACAGGCTAATAATTCCAGTGGGCCTTATTTCCAGACTTTGATTTATGCATGCACAACTGCAAAATTTGAATTAAGTGGGGATACCTGTGAGTAGGTATGCATGTATGGTTCTATTAATTTCCCTCTGATCTATTAATATTCATCTAGTAAGGTGTGGAGGAATCTGATTAGTCGAAATACAGTTGAAGGCGATAGGGAAGCCTGCTCTGGAATGGGCAGCTAGGTTAGGGTGTGTCTAACCCAGCACATCCAATCCAAAACATTCCACAGGTGCGAGATTTCTCGGCACCCAATGGTCTTCTACCAGAGTGTATCCGGCTGAGCAGTCAGCTTCCTGTCATGAATGCAACATGAGATGTCCTGGACAAAAAGGCACATGCATGTCAGAGAGATGCTATTGGTAAGTCCCTTCCCTTGTCATGCTGTGGGTGTAGCATGCAGTACACCACCTCACCCAGAGCACTGATTTTTCCATACCTAATTGTAAGTGCCAGTCAACTTTTAATTGTGCCACAAAAGCTTCCATTTAAAGAAAGACAGCACATGTGTTTTAATAGATGAGAGCCTCTGGTTTAAAAAACTAGAACAGGCAATTGAAGTTTCCAACTCTCACCAATGTACTCCTCATCCCTGTAAGTGGATGTGCTCCCCTCAGTGACTCATATTTCAACTGTCCAAATTTGCCCACAAAAAGAATCTTCTCTGGAATGCAGACATTCTACTCATTCTGCTGCTAAATGTCTGAGGAAGTGGATGTGTCCACGAAATGTTACATTAAAATATGAAAGTTAGTATTCAAGGTGCCACATGTCTTGTGTCTTTTGTTTTGTTTTTCTTTGATTTTTGCCTGTAATTTTAGTAATGCAAGCGGTTCTTTATATGGACTTAAATTAATCAGAAATGTTATTTAAATTATATTTTGGAACTAGGATTATTTCAGTGTTCTTTTTCAGCTTTACTGTAATTGTTGGTATCTGGAAGTTGAGTCACAGCAACTGCACTTCTTGTCTTGTGAGATCAAACTGTTTTGCTACTCATCCAAGCTGCTTCATCAGTCTGAGGAAAGTTAGTGGTGAGGCCTCCAATGTATAGTTCACATTGATTTCACATCACCTTGGTACAGTGTTGGCAAATCTATGGCAGGGGTGCCAAAGGTGGCACGCAGAGCCTTTTCTATGGGCACGCGACATCACCCCCTCACAGCCATGGCACTTCCCCCTCCACTTGGAGCATACCACTGTGCTCCATGCAGAGAGCTGGGTGAAGGGGAGGCAGTAGCTTGTGAATTTGTTTGTAGCCCCAGTTTACTCTCCAGCCATGCTGCTCTGGATATCCCAAAAGCAGCATGGCTGGAGAGTAAACGAGGGCTATGAAGGAGCCAACAAACTGCTGCCTCCTCTTCGCCTGGCTCTCTTCATTTGGGATGTCCAGAGCAGCATAGTTAGAGAGTAAACTTGGGCTATGAAGGAGCCCACAAACCTCTGCCACTCCCCCCCCCCACGACTTTCAAAGTGCTCTGCCCAGGGCAGAGAGATGGATGGGGTGCTAACAGTTGAGAAAGCAAGGATTGAAGAGCAGTTTTTTTTTCATTTCCTAGGGTCACAGCAAGGGTGTTCTGGCCGTGGGAACTTCAAAAGCCTGCTCTTCAGACCTTGCTTTCTTGAAGGGTAGCACCCCACGCTACCCTTCGGAAAAGTGAGGATCAAAGAGCAGGATTTTGAATTTTCTGCAGCCCCAGCAAGAGTGCTGTAGCCACAGGAAATTCAAAAGCATGCTCTTCAGTCCTCGCTTTCTTGAAGGGTAGCACCCGAAGCGTTTGTAACCCAGGGTACCACTGTATTCAGGTTAAATTGCCATATTGGTACTTTGTGAAAAATAAGTGGGTTTTGAATCGCTGTTTGGGCACTCAGCCTCTAAAAGGTTCGCCATCACTGAATAGGCTCATTAGGTGGACAGCGGCTTGAATAGGCTCGTTAGGTAGACAATGGCCTGGGGTGTATGAAAGTCCCACCTTCCTGGTGGAGGTGTGAAGTTCTTCTGATTTGTCTAGACTAGGGACTGATGAATAGGCAGCGTGATAAGTGGCAGACAGATTGTGCCTGAGTCCCCCACCTCTGTTGAGAGAGGGGCTTTCAATGCACACATGGATGGCTTCCCTGAACCCACTCTCGAACTACCTATCTTCTCTGTCTAATATGTGTACATCCTCATCTTTGAATGAGTGCCCTTTGTCCTTCAAATGAAGGTACATCACTGATTTTGGTCCTGAGTTGTTGGCCCTCCTGTGTTGGGTCATTCTCCTGTTTAGTGGCTATTTGGTTTCTCCAGTGTAGAGCTCTGTACACTCCTCACTGCATTGAACTACATATACTACATTGTTCCTCTTTTGTTTTGGTATCAGGTCTTTTGGGTGGACAAGTCTCTGCCTTAGTGTGTTTGTGGGTTTGAAGTAAACAATGATGTGGTGTTTGCCAAAAAATCCTTTTAAGCTTTTCGGACACTCCAGCCATGTAAGGAATGACCAGATTGTTCCTGCTTGGTCTCTGGCTGATCCACTGTTCCTCTGGGTCAAGACACTGCTTTGCTGAAGGCCCACTTTGGATATCCACTAGCCTTAAGCTCAGTCTTCCTTCTTCCTGTTTTTCTTCAGACTGATGAAGCTGCTTGGATGAGTAGTGAAACATTTCAATCTCATAAGAAAAGAAGTCCAGTTGCTGTGACTCAACTTGTCTGGATGACTGAGAATCTTCACAGATACAATTACTGCAGGGAATACCAGGTGCTGTAGGAACTGGCAAGCCACTCCAGTATTCCTGCCAAGAAAACTCCATGGGCATGGGGGTCACAAAGAATCGGTCACAACTGTGACAACGATAACAACAACAACAAACAATTCATGGTCTATACCACAATCTGCTTCTGATCTTGTTCTGGCAGAAAAAAATACAGTTTTCCATGTACTTCTTCAAATTATATAGTTTATTTGATTTCTATATCAGCCATCTGGTTATGTTCATATGTACAGTTCAGTTGCAGGTGGATGTATTTGCAATCAAGAGGTTTTTGGCTTCACAAGATTCTAGGACTTATCTGCTTTGCTTCAGGTTTCTAGGCGAAGTTCTCCATCTGGTTCTCTCCCTGCCCCAATTTCCTTTTATGTTCCACTTACTGATGATGATCAAGGCATCTTGTATTGGTGTACAATCAGTTTCATCCTAGACATCATAGTAAAATATTTCAATTTGTTCTTTTTCAGTATACAAAGCTTGATAATAGATTTAAATTATGGCTATGTTGACAGATTTTCAAAAATGTTTGACTGATGTTATTCGGTCAGACTTAGCATTATAACCCCAGTGCTTGTGCTACATCTTCCATAGGCATTAGAGCCAAACAATTTATTCTGAATTTGTACTTGTGACTAGAAAGTCGCAGGAAAGGCCATCAGAGGCTTGCTCAGGGAAGCACCAGGCCTGGGGTAAGTGCAAGAGGCCCCAAACACCCCCCCATCCCGACCTGGCCCAGTATCTGCATAACGTGGGTTTCCCTTTATTGCGGGTCGGGTGGTGCCCCTAACCCCAGCGATAAACGGGGGATTACTATACAGTCGTTCCCCCTCCCCCAACTTTTTGGTTTATATACAGCAGTCCTGGTATATCATGGGACCACAGTATATGAAACAAATGACTCCTGAGGCAAGCTGTATGGGCCTATTTGAAGCCTCTTGCACTTTGAGGCCTGGCGCTGCCCCAAATAGGCCTCCGGTGGGCTTCCCAGGCCTGTCAGAGGCCCCTGAAGTGGTCTCTGGTGAACCGGAAGTGACTTCTGTAATGGGCTAGGTCTGGGTGAACCATCATGGGCTAGGTCTCCATGAACCCGAGACAACTTCATGTCATTCTGAAGGGTGTTCATGCAGCATTGTTTTGGTCATCACCTTGGTCAGGATGAGACCATTTTTGGCCAGAGTTTCTCTACCCCATCATAATTGGAACTGCTGGTTCTCTTCTGATTATGTGATCATCAATCTTGAAGTGGGTGGGTACAACTCAGTCTGACATAAAACTTTGGTTCATTTCACCTTGTATGACTCTCTTATCATGAAGTCCAGAATCTTGATAACATTGCTGTTAGTTTCCCTAACACACTCAGACTCCATCTCCATGTTAAGGTGCGCATTCAAGAGTGGGAAACAATATTGATTTTTGCTTATTTTGGTTGTGTCATTCAGAGGCCGTGGTCTAGTTCAGTGTTTTTCAACCACTGTTCCGTGGCACACTAGTGTGCCGCAAGATGTTGCCTGGTGTGCCGTGGGAAAAATTGAAAAATTACTTTATATATAGTCAATATAGGCACAGAGTTAAATTTTTTAACATTTTCTAATGGTGGTGTGCCTCGTGATTTTTTTCATGAAACAAGTGTGCCTTTGCCCAAAAAAGGTTGAAAAACACTGGTCTAGTTAGCAGATCAAACAAAAACACTCCAGTAACAAAAATAGACTACGCAACTCCATAGAAATATTTTGTTACATCTGTGCCACATATTCAGTCTCTTTATACCTGCTTTCAGGGGCCAGAGTGGGCAAGGCATGGAGCCTGAGTGCCATAGATCATTTGTGAAATTTCTCTTCTGTCTCCATTTTAAGAGTGGTGGTGGTGGTGGTGGTGGTGGTGGTGGTTCTTGGAAAGATGCCTGACCAACTGCCATATCCTGTTGCCTAACCATTTCTTCAGTTTTAGTTTTAGTGGCTCAACAGTTTATTGAATTATTATCCTCCACAGTACAGAAAGATTTTGTGTTTTTTTAGGGTTTTTATATTTTATTTTGGAGTACTTTTTCATGTAGTCATCTCAATGAGGTGTTAAAAATAGTCTTCCGTTTTTTCAGTCTTCAGGTTCTTATGCTGATCAATTTCATGAATCATTAACCAATATAAGGAGTTTAACAAGAGTAGACTTCTGCTCAGTCTCTATCACCAATAAGGAAGTTAGAAGATTAGAAAAACAAGTGCAAAACTCTATTGAAAACAGAATTTGGTCCATTTTCAATTTGGGTCATGTTACTAGACCACAACTTTCAGCCTTATAACATTTAATATTTATATGCATACTATAAGCCATCTATGAGGAAGCTTTTGCCTGTAATAGTTTGATGCCTTGATTGAGTACATTTTTTGTTTCTCCCATGTGTCATGTATCTGTCTTATCTATTAGTTTTGAAGATATAAAGTGTGCACATCAACTATCTGCCAATAGTATTTATCAAGATCTAGCACTCAGTTTTGTCAGTATGCTGATGATACTGAGCTCTGGGTTGCTTTGTTTGTTTGTTTTGTTTAGGCAGAGCCCACCCTGATTAGGCAGACTGATTTACAAATTTACCACTCCACCAGTGATGCTTCCCTGAAGCTATCTTGTATTTCCACTCACCACATAGTACGAGTGTGAAAGTTGAACAGTCAAGAAAGCTGGCAGGAGAAAAGGGGGATTCATTTCAAATATGGTGCTGGAGGAGAGCTTTGTATAGCTTGGACTGCCAGAAAGGCAAACAAGAGGGTCCTACAATACTGGAGGGGGAAATGTTGAAACGGATCCTGCCCTATTTGGCCACCTTAGAAGGCCAGAGGATCTCCTGTAAACCCAAGGCAAGGGCTAGAACTTTGCAGGAGCTGTGAGCAGCTGGCGAGGGCAGGGCATTTTGGAGACCTCTCATGGTGCCAACATGAGTTGGAGGCGACTGGACAGCCTGTAGCAAAAAGAGCCCTGGTTCCCAAACGTGGGGCTCCAGATGCTCTCGGGACTAGGACTCCCAGGAGCCCTGAGTCTTCACTTGGGTACCCGGGAGTTGTCGTGCAGGAACGCCTGTGGCCTCAACCACTGGTGCAAGGCAATGGCACTCTGCTGGTCTATTGCTGCATCTGATCCTGCTCATCTGCTGGCAGCAACTGCTACCTGAAACCCTTCTGTTTGCCACATCTGCTTTGGCTGGTCTCTCGCTTTCCTTGCAGTGCATCGGAAACCGAAACTCTAGCCATGCACAAGGGCACGACGTTGCCAGACATTCCGCCCTTTTCCCCGGGAACCACGCGCGCCTCGGCAACAGGGAGTGGGCGTGGAGAACCTGCCTTGAGCTGGCCCTTTAAACCCCGCTGGGCTCACGTGGGCTTGTGCAAAGAGAAACGATGACGCACACTCGGTGGAGGGGAGGGGGCGTCTCCCCCCGAACGCGTGGTGATGCGCCATTGGCCGGAGCCGGTATCCAATGGAAAGCGGCCATCTGGGACGCCAACGTTCGGGGGCGCCGCCCAGCCCGCCGTGCTGCCCACGGACCAATGGCGAGGCCCGTTCGGCTCACGGCGAGCAATCGGAAGGCGACGGAGGCGGGCGTTCTTTCAAGCCCGATATAAAAAGGCAGCGAAAGCGCTGGGCCGGCTGCAGTCGGTCGCGCCTGTCAGGCTTGGGCGGGGGGGAGGTCGGTTGTTTTAAAGAGCCCGTTGCCTCTTGCCAGGGAAGGGGAGGAGGGGGGGATATATTAAAATGGGTCCCTTCTTAGCCGTTTTCTCCATGCTGGCTCTGGTGTCGGCCGGGCCTGCCCAGTACTTCAGGGAGGAGTTCGGGGATGGAGGTGAGGTGCCTGCCTGGGGCGGGGAGGGGGTGGCCGCGATGGGGAGGAGATGCTCTTCTTCTCTCGAGTCAAGGGGGTGGGGGGGTTTCTTGCAGGCTTTGGAGCAAAATCAAGGCCGGGGTGGGGGTGGGGGTTAGGGTGGGGTTGCGGCTGTCTCGTCCAGCGGGTTGGCGAGGGTGACTTTTGCCCCTATGGGCATTTTATTTATTTATTTATTTATTTATTTATTTATTTATTTATTTATTTATTTATTTATTCGGTTTTGTGGGATGCGGATGGGGCATCGATGGGTGGCCTAAGGGAGGTCCTCCTAGAGGCCCCGCGTGGATTTGTCATCCAGGCGGGAAGGAGATGATGGGAGAGAAGGTGGATGAGGTTAAGGGAGTGCCCGAGTTTAAAAGAAAATGGGGAGGGGGTGGTGGTGGTCGGGGGGGGGAGGGCTTACTGTGGGGTATATCTGTTTCTCTACCCTCTCCCTCCCTCCCTCCCTCCCCCGCCATCTTAGATGCGTGGGGTTGTTTTTTTTTGTATGTCTGGTCGAAGGACCGATGTGGTTTTTAGTCCTCTTGAAAGCCACACCGCCAGTAGAGCGACACATTTCATGTTTGGTAGGCTTTTGCCGTAGCACCTTTTTGTAAGCCTCCTCCCAAGGTGAGTTAGCTTATTCCGGGACAGACACATTTTGCTGGTTTGAATGAGGACTTTCCATACCTATTTAGAGAGGGTTTTTTTTGAAACGCAGTCATGTTCATTTTCTTGGCTGGTCCGGTTCTGGGAGGGGAAAAAGACGTGAAAACCCCACACAGTGAAGAGAAGGGAAGAGATTCCCCCATAAGTGGCTTTGGTGCAAAGGATTCTTGAGATTCAGATGCAGGTGGTAAGCCCAGTGGATAAGAAATCTGAACATCTCCACCCCGAGTTGGTGTACAAGGGAGGTAGGGATGAGTGGGAAGGTAAAAGGGAGGTGGCCCCAGCCATTGTAAGGTATAAAATGTTTCTGGGAAGGGTTTGTCTTGGAGGTGGAATTCGGGAAAGGCTCCACTTTTGATCCTCTTCCATCCATCATCTTTAAAAAGAAGTGATTTCTGGATGCCTATCATTTTCCTTGTGGTTCTTAAAATTTATTTTTGAGAAAAGATAACTTGACTGTGTGTAATGGGAGATGGATCTTGTTGTGTCTAGTCTACACCAAGGATGCACCAGGGAGTTGATAATTAAGCCATAATCAGTGGCAGGCCATTGGGACATAAGAACATAGATTAAATAGATGTCACTAGAACACACAGACCGCCCATTCTTGCAAGGCTGACAGGTGTAGGCTTCTGCAATGTGGATAACTTCAGGCACCATGAGGACTATGTATGCTATAGTATTCTCTTTACAAATGACAAAATCTTTTGATGGCATTTTAAATGGTGATGCTTTTGAGGCAGATAATCAGTGCATTGTGAAATAAGTTGGGAGGTCACAAATGTTAATACGGGTGGTGGTTTATTTACACAGCAGCATCCAAGAGTCCATGGGACCTTTTGATAGATGTAGATAAATTGGGGACATTAATAAATTAATTTGATATGCATGATGTTTTGTGCATTTATTAATCTGGCACCCCAATAGAATCTAGGGCTGTGTACAGTGGAGAAAAATATAATATACTATTTTTACCATTGAGTAATAGAAATTGCTCACTTGGATGGGGATAAGTTCAATTTAACATATTAGGAATTAGGTCTTGAGTAAGCTTATGCATAGGAGTGTGCTGTTAAACTCTCTCCTTATGAGTCTGAACATTTTATTGCATAGATGCTTCATTAGTTGGATGTCAGACATTTCATTCCTGTGCCATGAATGGGGCATGCCTTTCTATTTCTATAATCAAAGTGAAAAAGATTGGGTGATATTCTTCTGTTGTATTCTATAGGGCAGAGGTCAGAATGGTATGGGCATGTGGTCTGCATGTAGACCTAGGCTGTTGAGTCCCCACTTAAGCCTGGGATATATTGTTGGTGGGAGACACTCGTTAGCTGCTAGCAACAGTTTTTGCCTCCAGGGGATCATTGCTACTCCATCCCCAAATCAATACAGTACAGTGGACCCTCGTATAACAAACAGTGTGCATAACAAAAAATCTGTACAACATAAAAATTACGGAAATAGGGGAAATCTGCCTAACAGAATCATCTATGGGGCGAATCCGTACAACATAAAAATGGTTGCAATTAGGGATTACTCCCTTTTCAGTGCATTCCTATGGGAAATTTGTATAAAGAAAGTTTGCTTAACATAATTTCATTTGGAACTAATTAATTCCTTTATACAAGGTACCACTGTATATCAAAACGAAGTGGCTATGGATCCATGTGTTAGTTCCTAGTTGTGTGTGTGTGTGTGTTTTGTTTTGTTTTGTTTTGTTTTGTTTTGTTTGACTATTCCCCAGTTAGGGATGGAAATTTGGCCTCCAGCCCTATCAAAGTTACATGTCTCTAACTACAGTAGTGCCTTCCTTTCTCACTGTAATTTTGTAAGGTGGTAGAATGTTGGCATTTCATTACAATTCACAAAACAGCTGAAATGGAGGGCAGTTATGTTACACATTTCACCAAATACTAGCAACCTTGTTACAAAAATGAGATTGTAACAAAGTACAAAATGCTTGGCCACATGTTTCTCTAGGAGGAACTGACTGTCCTGTAACTTCCTGGTGAAGCAGAATTGGTGTGTTGAATTGTATCCTCCACGCTATTTAATTATCTTAACACTTGAATTTGTTTTTAATTTTACAAATTGTGCAGTGCTGTAATACACATAAAGAAAGCAAAGAAAATTATGCATATAAAATCATTGTACCTCTTTCAATTTCTTTAGATGCTTGGACAAGCCGTTGGGTGGAGTCAAAACACAAATCAGACTATGGGAAATTCATACTTTCATCTGGTAAATTCTATGGAGACTCAGAGAAGGACAAAGGTAAGGAGGCAGTGTTAAGTATGACTGTGTTCTCTTAATATAATCACTAATGGAATTACTAACATTAAATATGCTGTTGTGCATCCTGTTAGCAACAGTTGAAGTAAACTCAATGAATTGGTGAGATCTGTGTAAATATTGGTTTATTGATTGCCTTTCGTAGTTGGAATGAACAATTGGATTTAGTTTGCTGAGTGCCATGCAATGCTGCACAACATGAGAAAGTCAAAAAGAATGCTAGTTTATATATTTAAACAGACCACCTGTTTATGGTGTTTTTATTTTAGAATATTGACTTGCTGGGAGATCTTGCTTGGATCAGGGCTGCCTCATTAAATTTGGGACTATTTGAAGAACGACTTGGACAGGCATTTTGTGTGGCTATCTAGTGGCCTCTGGTATCTAATAGGTTACGAATAGAAATGTGAAAAGCTCCAACCTCTTATAGTCATTAATTTTGTCATTGTCTTTTTACTTGTTATGTTGGTATGTCTGATAGGAGCAGGACTTTAACTGCATGTTCCATCTTTCCAGGCCTTCAGACAAGCCAAGATGCTCGTTTCTATGCTATTTCTGCCCGCTTTGATCCCTTTAGCAATAAGGACAAGACCTTGGTGGTGCAGTTTGCAGTTAAGCATGAACAAAACATTGATTGTGGAGGTGGTTATGTGAAACTCTTTCCCTCAACTCTGAACCAAGAGGACATGCATGGAGACTCTGAATACAACATCATGTTTGGTAAGTATTTTGTCAGCACATCTAATACCAATCTGTTGTTTCTGTTGTGTAGAGATCTCCACACAGCACATTGAAGATCAATACTTTCTTCTGTTTGTGCCCCTTGTAAGTCTGTACCCAAGCATGAAGATGTCTTTGAATTTAGGAAATGTGGTATCACCTTTGTGTGGTGTTCTCCTAGTATTGGGCATTCCCCTGCAGTAGTCAAAATGTGCTCATGACCCAGGGTTCAGTCCCAGGTAGCCAGCCCATGGTTGACTCAGACTTCCATCCTTCTGAGGTTGGTAGAATGAGTAGCCAGCTTGCTGGGGTGGCAATGTGTAGACTGCATAATTAAATTGTACACCACCTAGAGAGTGCTTTAAGTGCTATGGGGGTGATATATAAGCAGAACACTTTGCTTTTTTTACTAGCTGCTAAGGTCAGCTCTTGGCATCATACCAAATTGCTACTACAGTATCTCCTTCCTGCAGACAGTTAGGTTGTACAGTAGTAGACATATCAACTGGATTTCCCCCATGTTGTGTTTCCTTGTGAGGTAGCTTTTGAGATGCATGCCAAAAGTGGATGGGGAAGATTTATTGATGGGATGGAGCCACCATACCTATACCATTAAATGAATATTTCATTTATTGTACCTCATCTCTTTCTCCCCAATGTAGGTCCAGATATCTGTGGCCCAGGTACCAAGAAAGTTCATGTTATTTTCAACTACAAAGGGAAAAATGTCTTAATCAATAAGGACATTCGTTGTAAAGTGAGTACCTGTAGAATGGAGGGAAGTTGTCAATTAAATATTTAAGAAGAATATAAGTAAGTTGAAGCATCTATAGAGAAGGATGACAAGAATCCCAAAGACCTTGAGATTATGTCCTGTTTGGAAAAGTTTGAAGAGCTGAGTATATTTGGCCCAGACAAGAAACACTTAAGAACCAGTGGAGAGATGGAATTCTCTTGTGTTTTTCAGGTGACTTAGTATCATGAGCATAACTTTCAGTGGTGAACTGTTGCAAGTGAAGAATGCAGTTTAGGCATTTTCTAATTAAACAGTGAGTCACATGTTGGGATGTGAATAGAAAAGTGTGCTCTTTCTTAGTTTATGGCTGTTTGCTCCTACAGCAGTGGTGGCCAAAGTTCGACCCTCCAGATGTTTTGCACCACAACTCCCACAGTCCTTTGTCATTGGCATTAAAGGCTTGGGATTCTGGGAATTGTGGTCCAAAACGTCTGGAGGGCCGAAGTTTGGCCACTACTGTCTTACAGGTTATATTGATGGAGGCACTCTGGTGGGCATAAATTGCTTGCCAATACAATGACCATCTTCAGATATCTGAAGGGTTTTGCAGAGATGATTTAAGTTCTATGAAAGTGATTGTAGAAGAAAGTCATGTTAAACTTGGCCAGGAAGGAGAAAGGGGGATCAATTTTTCTTACATGTAGACTGCTTGCTTTGACAGGATGATGAATTCACTCATCTGTATACTCTCATTGTCCGACCTGATAACACTTACGAGGTAAAAATTGACAACAACAAAGTGGAGTCCGGAAGTTTAGAAGATGACTGGGACTTCCTTCCTCCCAAGAAAATTAAGGATCCAGAAGCTAAAAAGCCAGATGACTGGGATGAAAGGGCTAAAATAGATGACCCTGAAGATACAAAGCCAGAGGTTAGTGAGTATTTGTACCGTTACCAGTTCACTACCATATTTTTTTATTTGATTTCTATACCATCCATCTGGCAGCAAGGTGACAATTTCAAACATCTCACATTTAAGAAATAATATGAGCCACATAACAGATTTTTGTCTAAATGAGCTTTCAGCTTGAGATTTGGTGGTGGCAAATATTATTGGAGTTGAAGAAATAGGTGATTTCCTCTGGAGCTGCTGTAAGAAACTGAGGCCTATTTTAAAACCCATGGAAGGCAATAATTGAGGTTGTAGTTTTTTGCCCGACATCTTTTTCCTCTTACAGGACTGGGATAAGCCAGAGCACATCCCTGATCCTGATGCCAAGAAGCCTGAGGACTGGGATGAAGAGATGGATGGAGAATGGGAGCCACCAGTAATCCAGAATCCAGATTATAAGGTAACAGATGCTAGAATTTTAACAGGGAAATACTGGGTAAAACCAACACTAGGTCACTTTGTTTAAAAGCCCATCAAATAAAATTGGCTTCAGTTAATCAGAGAGCCGACTTCTAAAAGGAAAACCATATTAGATATATGCCTTATTTCCTCCTTGGACTATTGTACAGTGACCCCCGCCATTTCGCGGTTCAGGTACCACGGTCCTGATACATCGCGGGATCGCAGTACCTGCACCATGGGTGGGGGCGGGGGGCGACCTGGTTGCTGCCCCCGCGCTCCTCCGAGGCTTTTGGGACAGGGTCCCTAACCTCCGCGATCGGCGGGGGGGGGGGTTGTTACTGTAGTACTGTATACTGGATAGAGTGAAGGTTTAAAATCTTAGTTTATCCAGAGTTCTCACCAGGACTGGCTACAGAGAATTATTTTGTTTATGGCAGCATGTTTGCCTGCTCTGTTTTCTAGGCCCATTATGGAGGTGCTGCCTGTGACCTAAACAACGCTTTGTGATCTGACACTGTTTGATAGGTTGCATTTTCCCATATGGAGATGTGTCAGTTTTAAGATGTTCAGAGGAATAGGTTTTGTTGGCCAAAGGGCCTCGGGACACATCTGGATGACAATACGGGACCACCTCAGTTGTGATAGGCTGGAATTTTGCTGAAAGTGTCGGGTTGATTATTTTTCAGTTCTACTAGTAGGCAAAAGCATTTTTGTAAGCAAAGCTTTGGCATAAGTTAGTCTTCTGTTTAAGAGAGTTTAATAACTTTTTCTGTTATTATCATTATTATTATTGTTCTTGTGTGTTAATTGATTTGCTTTTATGTGATTCCAAATCAAGATTTGTCTTAATGTGTTGGCTACTTTTATTACCATTATGCAGAAGGCAGATTTTTGATGGAATATCAAACAATTATGTACATAGATATATAATTAAAAGCAATAGGAAAAGTTCAGTAATAGACCAGGTGTTTGCAGGGTGTTCTAAGTACAGTGGGGAGAGGGATGTAACAGATGAAAAAGAACTTTTCAGGAGGGTGATGAAATCTGATGCATTGGTTATTCCCAATAACCTTGGGCTATTTTCCAAGCCTATGATTAAGTGAAGCAATAGTTGAACAACACTAAAATGGACAGTTTGTGCAATCTTGTTTCGTATGAAAGAAAAGATATCTTACTGGGAAGAGGATGCGCGTATTGGAGACACATGGTTCTTGGCTTTCTTTCTTATCGTTGTCTTCAGTAGTTCATAGCACTGTATTTTCTCACTTCTTTCTATTTGCTTTCTGCCTAGAAGTACCAAAAATTACTACTAGACTGTTACAGGTTGACAGTCGCTATTCTTATGAACTGCATTTTCTATTTCAACACATTTTTCCAGGGAGAATGGAAACCTCGTCAGATTGACAACCCCAACTATAAAGGGAAATGGATTCATCCTGAGATTGATAATCCAGAATATACACCTGATCCCAATATATATGCCTATGATAATTTTGGTATCATTGGCTTGGACTTGTGGCAGGTGAGTTCTGTACTTTCCAGAAAATATAAAAAAGGGGGGATTTAAAGACCTACCCAGGCTTTTACAATAATACCTTGGGTTACAAGCATAATCCATTCTAGAAACATCCTTGTAAACCAAAACACTCGTATATCAAAGCAAATTTCCCCATAAGAAATAATGGAAACTCAGATGATGCATTCTGAGGCCGCATAGACCACATAGCGTGCGCCCAAAATGCCAAAACTCACAAAAGTTGCCTAGAAGTCCACGTCGACACCATGGTTTAGGTGCCTGGCTGCGGATTAGTCTGTTTGGGATTAACATCTGGGTTTTACTTTGTGTTATTAATGTGACACAATGCAATTTGACTAGCTGCCCCATGATTAAAGAAAAATGAAACCCTAATCTGCACTCTCCTTTGAAAACCTTCATGGCCGGTGCAAGGGAGACCTTACTTCCCCTCTCTTCCCTCTGTTTTTGAGGCTTGCCTGAGACAGAACATTCCAGACTGTCACCCACATCCTAGCCCAGGGAGAGAGAAAGAGCCCACAATTGGGTCACTTGTAATCATGTGACCTGCTACAATGCTCGTAATGCAAGGCATTGCTAGTTGATCAAGGCAAAATTGATCAGAAATGGTTGCTCATCTTACAAAACTCTCTTAAACCAGGGCACTCATAAATAAAGGTATTACTATACAATGAAATGGCTAGAAGGTTAAATAGGTCTTAACTAGTATCTTATAAAAAGACCTTTCCAATTTTCCGTTGTCTGTGGTTTAGCAGTGGCTTACATCAAACACTTAAAAATAGATCTTAAAATACATTAAAACACAGCAGCTTGGTTTCATTAATGTATACACAGGACCCATTGGAAACAGTAGGTAAGAATAAATGTATTTACCCACAGGTCACCTAGCTCTGTGGTTCTTTAGGCAATCCAGGTATTCTTGGACTGCAATTTCCAGAAGCCTTCACCACCAGCTGTGCTGGCTAGAATTTCTGGATGCTGTATTCTAAGAACACCTGGGATACCCAAGGCTGGGAACCACTGTCCTAGAAGTGACCAACATTTCCTCTAATTTCCAGCCGTGCTGGGCAGGGCTCTCTTCCTCTCAGGTGTGCAAACCCACCTCCCATGAGTTTTGTCACTATTGGTACTACTATTTCTGTGGGGAGGAGCCCTGTGTGGTGGTGGGGGGTCAGAGTTGCATTCATGCATGTATGTGTCTTGGAGGGAACCTTGAGAGTGACATTTGAAAAGCT
The DNA here is from genome assembly GCA_029282475.1 of Phrynocephalus forsythii. Taxonomy (NCBI): domain Eukaryota; kingdom Metazoa; phylum Chordata; class Lepidosauria; order Squamata; family Agamidae; genus Phrynocephalus; species Phrynocephalus forsythii. Next base: position 11,265,269 of record JAPFRF010000011.1, read on the forward strand.
TTTGTACAGAACAGCTGACTAGGACAAGAATGTTCTTGAACTGTCATGAACCGAAGCTGTTTAGACTTGAGGCAGCCACAAATGGACAGTCAGCAAACTGCATAACAAAAACCAGTATGGTTGTAGGAGTGGAACTACAAAAGTCCGAGTATTTCCAGGGACAGTCTTGAGAGGGAGGGAGCACTTGATCAAGATAGTTCAGTATAATCTTAATTATTTGCTACATAATTGAAAACAGGGATGCTTTTATCATGGGTGTTCCATAACATGGCAACTCCACTGCAAACGTTTCTTTCCTGTGTGCTGTGGCATCTGGTTTCCAAAAAGTTCTCTATGCCTTTGGATGTCATGCCAAAAAACTGCATTTTAAGGGAGCAGCCACCATCAGCAGTATCATTTTATAAGCAACCTGGCATTGAGTAATTTGGGGGTGGAGTAGTGCAAAAAAATCCCAGGCCTTAGTCTTAGAATCCTTTATCTGGCAATCACTGATACTAGAAAAACAATGTCTTTTTAATTTTTCTGCCGTATGAGCCTGCCCAGAGTGTAAATTCTTTTAAGGTGGAGACCCTTTTCTTGACATTTCCACATTTATAAGAACATTGAGGGGATACAAGGGGGAGGCTTCTTGATCAGTCCTAGCTATGGGACGTCCCAGTAAGGAAGAGTTGCTTGTTCTTATTGAAAAAGTTGATTATAAATAAAAATAATAAAGGCTGTTCATGCTTTCCAGTTGAGACATGCCTCTAGTTGACAAACTGTCGAGACAGCTACAAGATTGGGTATAAGGGTTGAAGCTTACTGTGTCCTTTTTACTTCAGGTCAAGTCTGGCACAATCTTTGACAACTTTCTGATTACTGATGATGAGAAATTTGCGGAAGAATTTGGCAACGAGACATGGGGTGCTACTAAGGTGAGCCATTTTACCTGTTCTTGATAAAAGGGTTAGTAATCCTTACAGCTTCTTGACTTATCAGTAGTTGGTTTATGTGATGGGTTGTACAGTATCCTCATTTTGGTCTTAATCTGTTTTGGGTGTGTGAACTTTCAGCAGCTGCTGTTGTAAAACCTGAAGCATTTTTCAGAATGACTTTGACCAAAATTGCACTTAGGTGAAATTGTGTTTGTTATGTGATAGAGATAGGTGACATCATAAGAGCTAAATCTAGGTTTCAAAAGGATATTTCTCCAGAAAGCTTGGATTAATCAGTCCTTTTTGAATGCTTATTTTATGAATGTGTCTAATTTTTATATTTAAAATCATTTTTATTCAGGAGGGCTTTTTGAATATTAATGAATGCTTAAGTAATTTGTGAGCTGCTCTAAATATGCATCCGGTTTCAGGATGGGATATGAATTCATAAATGGCTTGGGACACCTTGGGAAGCCTAATCTGCTGTTTCAGATAGCATCCTGTCTGGTGTCTCTCAGAACTCCCAAACAACTTAATGAACGTAATGCAGTTCCTCTATTTACAGAATCTTCTTACTAAGCAATATAGATTTTGAATTAAGGTGTCTGAATCAAATTCTAGATGCTATGCAGGTGGGATATTCCACGCATGGGGCAGCCACACTTAAGTGGGTGAGCCTATGTCTACGACTGATTCTTCAGGCAGCCTCATCTCCATAATCATTTCCCTTGAAATTGTCACTAGGATGCCGAGAAGAAAATGAAAGAACAGCAGGATGAGGAGCAACGAAAGAAGCAAGAAGAAGAAGACAAAAAGAAAAAAGAGGAAGGAGAGGATGAAGCTGACGCTGAAGATAATGAAGAGGAGGATGAGGAAGAGGAGGAGGATGAAGAAAAGGATGAGGAGGAAGAAACGGAGGGCCCAGTGAAGGATGAGCTGTGATCTAGGGTTGCTGCGAGTGCTTGTCGGCTGAGCCTCACCCTGGACCCTGGACCATACAGTCCACTTGGTTGAACCCAACTAAGGAAGGGGGATAACAGTAATGTCTCTATGAGACACAAGAACTTTCTTTTTTTATTGGTGTGTTTGTTTGTTCTAATGCCCTCCCCAAATATTGTCAGTTATTCATGTCTGTAGATGGGAACTAGAAGCTGCATTCTAAGAAGGCTAATTGTAGGAATATAGCCCTTTGAAATAGGAGAAAATATCACCAACCCCTTCTTGATTTACAAAAAGCTTTTTCACTGAACGTTTGTCTTCAGTAGCCCTCTATAAATGGATATCCAAAAAGCAGAATGCCTCTGCCCTTCTTGAGCTTGCCTTCACCCTCAAAAGATACAGGGAGATTGCAATTGGGGGTGTGTGTCATATTTAAAGGGTACTGGGGTAGAAGATGTGATGACTTCTTTCCTCTCTAAAAGAAGAAATGAAATTGGATACTGCTAGTATTGTACTGTCCCACTCTAGTCAGAACATGGGTAATAGTCATTGAATCCTTTTTTTTTTCATCCGACAAATCACCAAATGTAATGGGCGGACTTCTGTTTTGCCCTGTTATTATGGCCTGCTTGCAGGGTGGGGGTTGCAGTATTACAAAACTAGCTGGAAAAGTGAGGCAGTAATCACAGCTATGTGTTGAAAAGATACCTGTTCACACACAGGAATTGGGTATGGGGAGGGCTTCTGAAACCAGAGAGGCAGAGGCTAACACGTGTCATCTCACTTGTCACACTTGAATGTATGAAAGATTGAAGAAAATTTCTATTAAATTAAACTTCATGTCTGGCCCATACAATATTCACTGTTGTCTTACTGGTTTTGTTTTAATGAGATGAGTGGGCAGGGTGCTGATAAGGCGGGGAGAGGGGGAAAAGAAATGGTGCTTCTATGGGATATTGGTACAGTACTTGGCAAGCAGCAGCATTTGGAACACTTGTGACCTTGTGGAGCAAACATGAACACCTATTCTGAGAAGCACCTTGTCATTCCAGGGCTTTGGGCTAGTTGGAATTGGGGTTACAATGCATACTAAGCTGCTGGAAAAGATGGCCAGTGACATGTTTGGGGGGGGGCAGATGCAACGAAATGCAGCTGTTCTGCCTTAATCTGTGGCCCATGAGAAAACAACCTGTCTGCAATTGAAAGGTTATGTACCTTATGACAACCAGTGTGGTGTAGTCAATTGAGTGGTGGAGTAGGACTTGAGACTGATTCAAATTTGCAGGGCGCTAGGTATGTCATACCTTAGAAAACTTGATAATCCTATGCCAGTTCTGACACAGTGACCTTGTTTTTCAGCACTCTCTACGTCAGGCATGTCCAAAGTCAGGCCCAGGGGCCAAATGCGGCCCATTTTCAAATTTTGAGTGGCCTGCAGCCTCTTCTCCCCACCGGCTCATTCACGCATCCCCCATACTGGATGGAGATGTCAGCTTGCAGATTCAGGGTTTACCTGCCCTCCCTGCCTCTGTCCATCCCCCTAGCCACCCTCCCAGCCTACCCACCCCCAGCTCCATTGCTGCAGCATCCTCCCTGCCTCCTTGCATGTCCTAGAGGCTTGCCTAATTCCGGCCCGGGGGCCAAATGCAGCTGGATGGTTGGCCCCCACACATTTTCACCTCAACAAATTTGGCCCTCCTTTCAAAAAGTTTGGACACCCCTGCTCTAGGTAGAGGGTATGGTACTTAGAAGTGGTTTACCATTATTACCTGGTAGTACCCTGGGAGCTTGCCAAAGGCCACATGGGTGGTCTGGATTTGCAGAAGTCACAGGGGGGAATCCAACTTCCAACTTTGGATTTAGCAGATACCTAAATCACTGAGCCAGCTTCTGAACGCTAGTAGGGTCACCATAAAAAAGAATGGAATGAGATGGTGCAACACAGAAGATTGAGGCTTGCTGGCTTAAGAGGTGTGACTGCATCCCCATTTAAAGGAGAATCTAGATAAGCCATTCTGAAAGGTCCTTGCTACTAACTCATCTATTGTCCTGTCCTCTAAATGTAATTGAAAAAGGAAACACAATAATTTTGGTCCTGAGTGGCTTTAGTTCTGTTGCAGGCTTCCTACCCATTCCTCAAATACAACAAAAGATGGCAAGATTTGCTGTGGATTATGCAACGATTCTAATTTCTGCAAAGTGTCAGGAACCGCCCAGTTCCTTTAAGAAAATCGGAGTGGTCTAGAAATGCAAACACAAATAAGGAAGGTCACAAGAAAATATCTGCTGTTTTTAATGGTGCCATATTTTTGTCGCCTTAATTTTTTTTAAAAAATGTTTTTACTTGATCCCTTTAATGGACGTGCACGACGCTGAATGAAAGTAGTCCCGTCAGAGCAAGATTATGGACCTTCTGCGGTTCTAAAGAGTTCCAACACAATCCTGTGTGTCTACTCAGAAATGCTTCTGAGTTCTAGAGTTCTTGCACGAGCTGTGTTTAGGGATCGCCCTTGATTTCGGAGAGGGACCTTTAACCTTGCTTTATTAAAACGTTCAAATTGAGTTTAGACCAGGGGTGGTGAGCCTTCCGCCCTCCAGATGTTTTGGACCCGCAACTCCCATTGTCCCTTGCCGTTGGCAATACAGGCTTGGAATTCTGGGAGCTGCGGGTCCAAAACATCTGGAGGGCCGAAGTTTGGACACGGACACACCCCCTCGGTCTCTGCACCGGGTGTTCCCGCTGCCCAGGAACGCCACCGCCGCCATTACCGCCGCCCGCCCTCCCGCGGCTTCCCCCGACTCCGGGGCCCGTCTTTGCGCCACCATAGAGTCCCGCCGCTCCTTCCTCCGCCTCCTTGAGGTAAAAAAAAGGAAAAAATGAAAGCCGGGAGGGCAACTCTATGGTGAAGGCGACGTCCGGAGGGGAGGAGGGAGGGGGTTCCTCCCCGTCACGTGGGAAGGACCTGGGTGGCAGCGGAAGCCGCGCAGCGCGCGATTAAAATGGCGGCGGCGTGAAGTTGCATGTTGTGGGGGCCGCCCTCGCTGAGTTCGTTGGGAGGAACCGCCGGTGGTTGTGTTTTTACCCCCCCCCAGCACCCCGCCGCCACCCCTACCCCAGCCTCACCCCTTCCACCACCCGCGCTGCCATGGCGGTGACCGTCACCCTGAAGACCCTTCAGCAGCAAACGTTCAAGATCCGAATGGAGCCCGATGAGACGGTGAGAGGCGGCCGGTCGTCTTCCCTCTGTCTTCTTCCTCCTCCTCCTCCTCTTCCTCACCACCACCACCACCAACAACAACCTCCTCCTCCTCCTCCTTCCCGGGGCCTTTCTTTTGGGAGGAAAATGTGTGCGAAGTCCACGGCTTGCTTCCCTGGCCGCCTGCTCTTGCGCCAGTCACCGCATTTCGCCTTAGTTCAAAAATAGTTTGTCACCTTGCAATTTCTTCTTGCTCCTCGTGGTCTTTTTTTCCTCCAAAGGTGAGGATAACCCATCCTTCTTTGTCGCCTTGCACGACATTCGTCAGCTTTTTTCAAGACACGGAAGCAAGGTTTTAAAGCCCAAACCGAATTTATTTTCAAGTATAAAACATGCAAATGGAAAACCAGCAAACGGATGTTTTCCACGCAGTCCTGCTACTTGATCATTTGTAATGTGGTTCACCGCTGCACGCACACTGCCAAAGCAATAGCTTCAGAGTAGTCTGGTTTTTGGTGTCCTTGTATTCTTTTTTATGGTCTCAGAACCATAGTCTCTCACACTGGTGCTGTTAATGGAATTGTTCGTGTCTCTCTGCTTTTCCCAGTATTCATGTTACTGCTGATTGTGAGTGCCAGATATATTCTTATTTTATGGTTTATGCTTCTCATCTCTTGTCCTGAAATTTACTATATCTTTGCTGTTTGCTGTAAGGTTAAGTTATTCCATCTTGCAGAAAAAGTTGCATTTGAGTCATGTTTAAATACAATAAATTTCTTTGTACTTGTTGTAATTCTAAATCTTCTAATTCTTTTTTCTTAGCCTCGATCTGCCACAATATATTCTTATCGTTGTTGGAAAAAAATTTGGATTCTAAATCTGCTATTGACTTTTCTAAATTTCTTTTATTAAGCCCTTCCATTTTTTATTATAGAATTTTCTCTTATAATAAAGCCTCTGGCTACAGCATTTAAAGTGTCCCATATGACTCCCATTCTTCCTCCAGCCTTTTCATTAATGTCCCAAGTTTCCAACCAGTCTTTCTTAACTCTTTTCACCGCTTCTGGGTAATGATGAAGAAGTTTTGAATTCATTCTCCATCAAACAAAATTTCTTCTGTTACCCATCCTTTGACATTTTCCCCTCTGTTGTCTCTTGTCTCTCTCTCTCTCTGTGTGTGTGTTTGTTGCAGCATCTTGTAGATTTGTCTGATTTTATTGTGATGAAGGAAGACTGAAATTAGGGAGTGCTGGGGAAACCTTAACCTTAACTTTAACTAAAGACTGAAATTAAAATCTACACTGCTGTAAATTATATTTGCAATATTTATTGCCCATGTGATACAGCTGCAGTGAACCACATTTATTTATTTATAGGACACATTTTTACCCCACCTTTCTTCTTGAAAAGGACCCAAGGCAGCTTACAACACTGAAAGACAATATTTAGAGTTGAAGCCGAGTATAGTGATTGTTAACAACATTAAAGACAGTATTTAAAGATGAGAACAATGAGTATGTAGAGGCATCTTACATCATAATAAAGCTAAAGGCAATGACTAAACAAATACAGAAAGAAAGAAAAATGGCACTCTGAGAAATGGAAAAGTCAAACATGGAAAACAGAAGTACTGTAGTATTTACAACCCAGTGAAAGCAGTAATGCCTAACAATCCACCTAAAAATTATATAACACTTAACTGCCTGAAAAGAAAGGCCTTTCACTGCTTGTGGAAGGGCCTGCTTTGCCTCTTGTGGGAGTAAGTTCCAGAGTCTGGGAGCAGCTACAGAGAAAGCCCTCTCCTGATTGTCTTTGAATGGTGCCCAGAAACTGATTGCCAGCCAGAGATGCTTTTCTATTAGGGGGTTATGTGATCCTTGTATCACTTATGTGATACATCTGCCAAGAGTGTCTTGGGTGTTTTTTTGTTTTTTTTTTTTTTTTTTAGTCTCCCCTCTATGTGGGTCAAGAGGGATGCCATCTTGGGCAGTTGGGTTTTGACTGTTGCAATAAAACTTCAGGTAAGGGTCAAATTTAATAGTTTCAAATTGCTGAACCTTAAAAGTTTACCAAGTTGGTAGTTTGCTCTTAGATTTGTCTTTTGCTTCAAACTATGAAATCATTGCAAGAATATTTCTAAATACTGTATGTTTTATTAACGTCTGCACTGAAGAGAGTGCACAGAGGTCTTAAACCGGCAAAGTATTCTACTCACTTAATCTTCAACAGAGGAGAAATATAAGCAACATTCCCTGTAACTTTCAGCTAGCCAGGGCTGTCTTCCTCCTGCACACAAGAGCACCCCCCCCACACACACACACACCGGCAGGTATCTGTTGCAATTGATGCAAAATAAATTGCTTTGGGTCTGTGGGGTAGGAAGAGCCCCAGTTGGTGGGGTGGGGGGCAGAGGGGCATGTGCATGCCTTAGGAAACCTTGAAAGGATGTTCTTGTCGAGCATAATTTGATCATGGCCATTTGCCTCACACTTTCAGTCCCACCATAGGTGGTAGTTCCAGGAATGGTTGGTTTTCCTTGACTTGTTGGTATGTAAGGTATGGGATACCCAGCGTGGCGAAATGGATAGAGTAATGGACTTGGACTCAGGAGGCCTGGGTTTAAATTCTCACTCAGCCCTGGAAACTCACTGAGGATGTGGAACTGATTGATAAAACCAATCCTAAATATATCTCTTACCTTGAAAACCTTGTAGCATTGCCATTAATTGGTTCTGACTTGATAGCATATAACAACAAAACAGAGCATAGAAGCAGGTCCAAGAAAATTTAGGTCAAGTTCAGTAACCAGTTTTGGTCTTTTGAAAAAGTTTACATCTTGCATTTAACCTTTAGACTTGTATTTGGGAGCTGGAATTCTTTTGTTAACAAAAGCCATGCATATCATCTTAACATGTGTATGGTATAAAAGGTGCTTCAAATTCTCCTTTGCTCTTTGTTTTGTGTTGGGACTAGATGTCTAAGAAACAGCTTCTGGGATTCTAAGCACATTGCAGTTTTTATGGCACTGTAGTTGGAAAGAGTCAAAGATTGCAACTTCCTCAGGCAAGGCCCATCCACCCATTGTCTCAATCACAGAGAAATTTGTGTGTAAATGGGGGTGTATGCAAAATGGCAAGCCACCTATTGCAGTGTATATCAATGTATTCCCCTTGTCCCAAGTCACTATTCAATCTGAAGATGAGAAATTGTTTCAAACTTCCATTTAAATGACAATTCCATTGGTACTTACTTACAGGGGTACATGTTGACAACTGTAAAATTTTTAAAATGTGAAAACTTATTTTGATTGTCTAAACCAGGCATGACCAAATGTCGGCCCGCCTGATGTTTTGGACACAGCTCCCAGAATTCCAAGCCTGTATTCCCAATGGCAAAGGACTGTGGGAGTTGTGGTCCAAAACATCTGGAGGGCTGAAGTTTGGACATGCCTGGTCTAAACCTTCTAGAGAGCACATCTGATGAAACGCAGTCCCAGATTACTTAATTATGATAGTAGCATTTAAATATGACATAAACCAAGTGCTATCAATCTTGCTTTAGATGTTTAGTTGAACAAAATATGTAGTAGGATTTTAAGATATTATTTTGTAAGGATTAAAGGTCCTTTGCCCTGTAACTAATACTTCTGGGTTTTTAAAGTTTCCTTTGGCTGTAGGAATTAAAGGAATGGAAATACTGTACCATTCTGCTTTCCTAAAAGCTTCCAGAAACCAAGCTGTGAACCTAGTCTTTATTGGAAGAAATGAACATAGCACATAAAGAACCTTAGCTTTGGGTAAGCAGCTACCCTGCTGAACAACTGTTGTTACAAGGGACTTTTGAAAGATCTGTACAAAAGTATTCATTGGGATAGGACAAGTTGCCGTTGCAGAGAGTGGAGCCAGCTTGCTTTTGATCCACAGGTCCGAGTGCTTAAGGAGAAGATTGAGTCTGAGAAGGGCAAGGATGCTTTCCCAGTATCAGGCCAGAAGCTTATCTATGCTGGGAAGATCCTGAGTGATGATGTCCCCATTAAGGAGTACAAGATTGATGAGAAGAACTTTGTGGTGGTGATGGTCACCAAGGTATGCCGGGGTGTGGTGCATCCTTTGCTTCATAGTCATGGTTCTCTTTTGACAGATGGCTGTCGCTGAATCTGCAGTCTCCTCTTGCAGCTGGAAAAAGTGGGGCAGAAAGTGTCAGAACTGGGGGTGGGTACTCCCAAGAATGGGGATTGAAGAGAGATGGGAAATGCTGTGGCATATGGCTGCCATTTCTACGAGGAGGTGCTCTGGGTTTCTTGTCAGTCATTTGAAAGCCAGTTTCCTTTGATGGGCTTTTTGCAGGGTAGAGATACAGTAGTACCTCCTAAGAGGAATGTCCCCCTAAGATGAAAAATTCATAAGACAAAAAATAAATTCCAGGACTGAAGAATGTTTCTCCCACCCTGACACCCAGCTGATTTTGACAGCTCCAGGCAACCAGGAACAGCCTTCGGCTGCAGGTTGATTGAAGGGCTTTTCCCACAACCCAGTAAAGCAGGGGGGAAACTTCCCCCCTTTGCTGGGTTGGGGAGAAAACCCCTCAATTAGAAGCCTTCCCTGCCTTTGTGGGCGATGGGTTTTTGAAAGCGCTTTATACTTTCAAAAAACCCACGCTGCCTCCCCCCCCAAAGACAGCAAAAGCCCTTTTCCGTCTTTGGGGAAGGGCTTTTGCTGGCTGCCCCAACCCAGCAGGGGGGTGAGCGGGTGAGAGGTGACTCCACCATTCACCCACTTGCCTCCTTCGTGCATCGGGGCAATCAAGATCCAGCAGACCCAACCCAGTAAGGGCGTGAGGGGCCAAGTGGTGGAGTCACCCTTTGCCTGCTCATCCCCTTCCTGTGACAGGGCAGTCAGGTTCCTGGCTTCCCCGACCCAGAGGGGTGTGAGCACGCAAGGGGTGGCGAGAGGGGAGAAGGGGAGAAGGAGAATTTTATGTCTGGGGGCATCAGAGGATCTCCTCTCTCTTCACCCACTCCCACCAAAATTCCCTTTACCATCTTTCCTAATGACTCACTGTACGAGCAGGGGCAATGGCAGAGGGAAAGGGAGGTTTTGAAAAAGAAAACCATAGGGGAACAGCACCAAGAGAGAGAGAGAAGCGCCATCGCAGTGTCCTTTACTTGCAAGTAAGCCCTTTCCCATCTTTGGGGCAGATGATTTTTTAAAGCCTCCCACAACCTAGCAAAGCAGGGGGAAAGCCTCCTCACATTGCTGAGTTGGGGGGAAAACCACTCGATCAACCATCACAGCCTGACACCCAGCTGATTTTGACAGCTCAGCTGTCAAAATCAGCTGGGTATGGGGTTGGGAAGAGCAGCATTTGGCTGCCAGTTGATTGAGGGGTTTTCCCATAGGAATGCATTGAAAACCAATGTAATCAGTTCCCCCTATTGCCTTTTTTTCTGACCTCTGGAATGGATTAATTGGTTTTCAGTGCATTCCTATGGAAAACTGCTTTGCAAGATAAAATTTTCGTACAACAAAATGACCCGCAGAATGAATTAATTTCATCTTGCAAGGTACAACTATATGTTGTCTCCTTCCCTGATGTTTCTTTTGACTTCTCTGTTAAGAACAAAACCAGCTCAAGTGCTCCTGCTCCCACTCCCAGCGATGCAACACCCACTTTAGAGCCGACACCATCCTCTGGGGAGACGCCACCTCCGACAGCAGCCGCTGTTTCAGCCCCGCCAGCAGCTCCATCAAGTGTGGAGAAGCCTCCTGAAGAGTCAGTGACCACGTCCCCACTAGAGTCCACAGTTGGGTAAGTTGCACTTGCCCCCCCCCAATCCTCAAGGATTTTCAAGTTGCTTTGTAGATGAGTTTTGGGATTTATTTATTTATTTATTTATTTATTTATTTATTTATTTATTTATTTACAAGATTTTTTAGCAGCCCCACTACCAGGTGGTCTCTGGGTGTCATACAACAATTAAAACTATAAAAAAAATAAAACAACATGGCTGTTAAAACTATAAAATACAATATAGGTTAATACAATTGACATATAGTGCAAATTATAAAACCCTGCTGCTCATGAGTCCACTGTCTAATTAAAATGCTGGCTGAACAGGAGGGTCTTTCCCTGGCGCCAAAAAGCCCAAAGTGTCGGCGCCAGGCAGATCTCCGTAGGGAGGGCATTCCAAAGTTGGGGGGCAACCACCAAGAAGGCCCTGTTTCTCTACATTCCATTCCCCTCACCTCTTTGAGGGTTGGCACCTTCAGCAGGGCCTCCTGGCCTGATCTTAGAGTACGGGCAGGCTTATATAGAAGAAGGCGGTCCTTTAGGTATCCAGGTCCTAAGTCGTTTAGGGCTTTATATGTGAGCATGAGCACTTTGAATTGGGCCTGGACAGCAACTGGCATTTTTTAGTGTTGGCATGATATGAGTCCACACAGCAACACCACTCACTTAGCTGCGCAGCCCGGTTCTGTACCAGTTGCAATCAAAGGCAACCCCACGTAGAGCGCATTACAGTAGTCCAATGTGGTTGTTACCAGTGCATGTGTGACTGTTGCCAGGCTCAGCTCATCCAGGGAAGGGTGGAGCTGATATATTCTCTGCAGCTGTAAGAAGGCACCCCTGGCCACTGAGTCCACCTGGGCTTCCAGGGTAAGACCAGGTCCAGAAGTACCCCCAGGCTGCGGACCCTGTCCTTTAGGGGGAGTGCAACCCCGTCCAGGACAGGGGAATGGCCATCTAACCTGTCAGGCGAAACACCTTCCAACTTATCTGGATTAAGCTTCAGTTTATTGACCCTCATCCAGTCCATTATCGAGTTCAAGCATGAGTTCATAACAGAGACCACCACACCTGGATTGGTGGGGAAAGAGAGGTAGAGCTGATTGTTGTCAGCATATTGCTGACTCCTCAACCCAAAACCTCCTAACGGCCTCTCCCAGTGGTTTCATGTATATATTAAATTAAACTAAACATAGAGGACATTATAGAGCCCTGGGGAACCCCATGATATAACTGCCATGAGCCAGAGCACCTGTCCCCCAGCACCACCCTCTGGACCCGGTCATCCAGGTAGGAATGGAACCACAGTAAAACAGTGGCTCCAACTCCCATCCCAGCCAATCTCTCCAGGATACCAAGTTTGATGGTGTCGAAAGCCGCTGAGAGGTCCAGGAGGATCAACAGGGTTGCACTCCCCCTGTCTCTCTCACGGCAAAGGTCGCCATATAGGGTGACCAAGGCAATCTGTATTCCAAAACTGGTCTAAAACCCGATTGAAATGGATCCAGATAATCCGCTTCCTCGAGGAGAGCCTGGAGCTTCTCAGCCACCACACACTCCAGCACCTTGCCCCAATAAGGGAGGTTTGCCACTGGGCGGTAATTATCCACCAGCCAGGGTCCAGGTTAGGTTTTTTTTTAGGAGTGGCTGAATCACTGCCTCCTTTAATGGGGCAGGGGCCACTCCCTCTCTTAATGAGGAGTTGGTGGCCTCCTGGACCCAGGTGAGGAACACCCCCACCCCACCCCACCCCACCCCGCAGATTGCTTTATTAGCCATGATGGACAAGGGTTGCATAGTGGTGGCACGGACAGATCAAGCACCTTGTCTACATAATTGCATTAACTTTATGTCAAATAAGGTAGGGTTGATTCTGAACAGCCAGCAGGGTTTGTTTTTGTTTTGTGGTTGAGAACTAAAGGTCATGGCCTATGATACTGATGTAGAAATTGTCTTCCACATTTTTCCTCTGTATTGGGAGCCTTGATATGGAAAATGTATTTCCCTGTACCTGCCTGTAGGTGGGTTTGAAAGAAGGATGACAATATACCAAGGTGGATTTCCTTTATGTCAAGTTGATTTAAATTACATTTTAAATCAGAAAAATCAGGGTGTTTTGACAATTTAAAATTTTAAAAAGCTTTTTTTATTTAAACAATGATTTAAATCAATTTGATTTTCTTAAAAAAATATTCACCCTGTGACCTGCACGGACATGAACTTTCATTGGAAGAGGTTCTTGTTCCTTTACTACAAGGTTAGAAAAGGAGGCCGAGTCTGTTGGATAGGATTTCATGGTACACTGTAGCTGTTAACAGGCTTCATCAGGTGTGCGCGTGGGGGGGGCATGTGTGGGCCTGCCTGCCTTATAAGCACATGCACTGCAGGGAACCCCACTTCCTGTAGCCACTGCTCCCTTGTAGCTTGATTCATGGAGTCTACCAGTTCCATTCTGCCTGTCTCAAAGGACAGTTTCATTCCTTAAAAAAAATGCTGGGTGGGTGTCGGTCATGAGAGCATGGGATGGATGTCTGAAGGGCTAATCAGCGATTCTTGTGTAGGAGATGTTTGATTTTCTTGTCCAGTTTTCTGGAAGGACCCAGCTACTATTTCTCTCTCTTAAATTTGCAGCTCTGTTCCCTCTTCAGGTAGCATGGGACGTGAAGATGATGCAGCCTCCACCTTAGGTAGGTGTGAGCTTTATCCTTGCTTGCCCCCAAAGGAATGTCCTCCACACTTTGGCTGTAATTTTTCCCTTGATGATCAACCTCGGCCTCTTGCTTTGTGTCCACTTTGATCATCCTTAGAGAACTGTGGAGAAGAAAGCCGCGTCATATGGGTCCTGCTGTTCAATACTTAGAAAAGAAGCCAGGAGGCACAATCATTTCAGAAGTCAGGAGCCACATCAGAAATCAGAAGCTCAGAGTTAACCTATTAGATGCTGCCCTCTAATGGCCACTGCTGGTTAAAACACTTCTCTTACAGTTTGATTTGGAGATGAGCGTGAACCAGGAAATTCATGGCAAATACTATAGTTAGTTCGGGTTGAGTTGGGTTTGTCCACACTGGAGACCCTGAATTTTCCCAAACTGATTAGCTACTTCAGCAAATTCTGAACTTCCTGGTTTGTTTTCTCCACCCCCTTCCCACTGCCCTCAGTTGCATGCCTACCTTTTACTGCCACTGCCTCCTCCTCCTCCGCTGTTGCTTCTGGACTTTTCTTTTTGAGACAGCTGGCCTTTTTCTGTAAAGCCACCAGGCTGACTCGGGGGGGAATCCTCACGAACCAACAAACAAACCAGTTTGTTTGGGGAAAGTTCAGAGGTTGGTGGTTCATGGACCTTGATGAACCACAAACCAACTGCCATTTTGCTGGTTCATGCCCTTCTCTCGTCTGATTCTTTAGTAGAGATTGAGCAAAAAAAAAATTAAGTTAACGTTTTAAATTGGTCTGCTTAGAATCAGAAATGCTTTGAGTCCAAGGACTGCATATTAGCCAGCAATGTTTTGCCTCTAAGACACTGCAACAATTTCTTGTTTCTTTAAAGAAGAAATAAAGTGGATTTTAATTTTCTGGTAGGGCTATTAAAGTGGGTCCTAGGTTTGGAAAGATTAAAAACAGCTGTTTAGGAAGGTTCTGCTGATCCGTTTTCCTCCTCAGTGGAAGCATGTTCCGTCTTCAAAACTTTGCTAATATCTTAGAGGTGTCATTTCTTGTAGCGTGTTTGAATTACAGTGTGGGACCGACCTGCACCCAAGCCTATTTGCTATTTCCATGGGTTTTGTAAAAGCGCAGTTGAGCTTAGAGCTTGTCATTTGGGGAACTATCAATTCTGAATCTTTTTCTCATGTTTCTGGAAGCGATTGCAACCACAATTATCTACTCTTCACCTCTGGGAAGAAAACGAGGTTCATTAAGCTAAATCCCAAGGCTGTTTATTCATGATGGGCTGACTGGCTACTCCGTGTTTTAGGGACCTACTTGTGGAGCCAGAGGTTGGAGGTTCAATGGTCGTATGGTGCCTCACAGGAGAAGAGCCTCCCAAGGTCCCCTCCTCCCCAGAGAAGGCAATGGCAAACCCCCTCTGAGTACTGCATACCTAGGAAACTCTGGAAAAGGTGCTGAGAGTCAGAATTGGCTTGATGGCACATAGTTATCATTTTTATTTTGTGCTGTCCTGAAAGTTTTTATAGGCTCGGTGATGAAGGAGAAACCTAATTGCACTTCTAGTTGTCAGAAGAGAATCTAGGAGCAGTAACTGGATTTGAGTAGTTGGGAGCTCCTCTTAATGGTCAAGTCCCAAGATATAAATTTCTTTTATCTCTTAGCCTGCTGCCTTCCAGTCCAGCTGTTGCTTGTGCTGTTCATCCCACCTTGAAGGATCGGGTAGTAGGTGGAGCAGCTCTTCTCCCCCCCCCATGCCAAACTGTTTCCTGATTCTGCTTTCAGTGACTGGCTCAGAGTATGAGACGATGCTGACGGAAATCATGTCCATGGGCTATGAGCGAGAGCGGGTAGTGGCGGCGCTCCGGGCCAGCTACAACAACCCTCACCGAGCTGTGGAGTACCTGCTAACGGTGAGGAGAACATGGCATGCCTTGCTTCCCCCCCTAGATATTTTAGAGTGGCCTCCCAAATATTGCAAGAGATGTCATATGGTGGGTCAAGGAATCCCACTTCATAATGTCCTTTTGTTTTACTGGTTTGCTGTAACCATTTCCTCCTTTCTGCTACCATTTTTTTCTGTTGTTATTCCTATCTTGGATTATTAGGCCCACAACCAAGCTTCTGGAGCTATTGGAGGGAATTCACCCTGAAGGGTGGCTCCATAGTAGGTGTCAATCTCAGTGCCTGACAATCACTTCTGAGTCTGCCCAGTAGCATAACACAGAGGATGGCCACAAGGTCTGTAAAAGCACTTGCTTGTCTAAAGAGATGTATGATCATTTGAGCCCTACGCAAAGGCCTAGACAGCTGGTTTGTAGAGGGGATACTACCTACATTAAGGCTGAATCTCTTAACGGGTTCAGAAATCAGAGTTGGTCTAAGGCAGGAGTAGGCAAGTTCTGTTAATTTTGGGGGCCCTTTTTTTCCTCCTGTAAGCAGCGCACACAGTACCTCAAAATAGAAAATAATCTGAAAGTGGTTGGGAATCCACTGCTACTCCTTGAGGCAGTGGGCCACCAAAATGGCCTTGAGGGCAGCAGTGTTGCCCTCAACATCATCCCTGTTCTAGCGCAGCCTTTGAGGTCGGTGTCACTGCTATGTAATGTCATTTCCGTAGGGTGAGGTGATGTATGCTTTGTGCTTTATGTGTGAATAGGTCTCATCCAACACACACCTCGGCCAAATAGGGATTGTGGCAGACTATCGGAAGCTTACCTCTCTGCTGCACAAGTCTCTTGCGCTGGTCTCTGAGAGTGGAACACCCACAGGCCTTGGTGATCATGTTACTAAGGCTGCTGGTTCTGTTAGGAATCCCTGAGAGTTCTACAGAAGGCCAGGCTTGATTTAAAGTAGCCGCCAGTGGTTGTGTGGCCCAGGGGAAGCTTTTCTGTGCCACATAACCAGTCATCATAATTGACTGGCCTTCTATGCAAACCATTATCTGCGCTCACAAGGAGCAGAAGGTATTATTAACAGCCAGCTCTAAATGGAACTCTGGTCCTTTTTCACTTGAATCTCTGCTGTTACATTCTTTGTTTAACAATCTGTGAATCATTGCAATAGACATAAAGGGATGTTTCAGACCTTACAAAACCAAGAGGAAAGTGACCCAAAGGAAATTAAGAAAACATTAAGTAAGGATTTTTTTTCTTAGTCACATACCATTCTTTGTCATGGTATCCTTAATTCACAAATGTGGGGTGACTTGTATGCCCGTACAAAACTCCTCAAGGTATTCCAGAGGTTAAAAATCCATTAATTCAACCTCTTGTACATGCTCCTCCATCATACGGTGAATCATCAGTTCCCTTTCAGCTGCTGTATATATTTCAAAAAACTTACCTGTTAGTCCTTGCATATGGCCCATTCTTTCTTTCTTTCTTCATCTGTTTATTGTTTAAAAAATATTAGTATACATAAGTAGTCTTGGCCATCCTGCCTTTTATTGCCCCCGTGGGGTCATTTAAGTGAGTCACTTCCCCTAACAAATAGGTCTCACCAATGGACATGCTAAGTGCCTTTATTGCCAGTATGGGGGATGTCAAACCCCAAACCACCAAATTTGCCATAAATTTACTAAAGTTGCCCTTAAGAACCCCAGATGCCCAACTGAAATTCTGTTTGCTTAAAGAACCATTGCAAATGATGACACCATTTTAAATAGATAACAAAAGCAAAGTATGTTGCTAAAACTACTCTCTGGGTGGTTTATTATTTAATTATGCACACTAAGCATTACCCACGCCTGTGAGCTGGGTATTCCATCTACTGACCTCAAAAGGATGGAAGGCTGAGTGTACCTTGCACCAGCTACCTGGGATTGAACCTGGGCCATAAGACGAGTTAACCACTGTGCCACAAGGCTACTAAACAGATAACAGTATTGGTTTCAACAGCTCCTATATGCAAAATACATTCTAATTAAATTCTGATGGAAGCAATCCAGTCAGAGAAGACCTCTACTAAAACTCAAAATTGTCTAATCCCACACACAGTGGAATCTATACAACAAATACCATATTTCTATCTCAAGGACAGCCTTTCTACTTTGAGGTCAACCTCAGAGCCCAAGTTGACATTGACATCCATGCCAAAACAGTAGAAGTCCACAAATTCTGGAAACAGGGCAAAGAAAGTGAAACACAGACAGAAGCCAAAGAAATGTAGAAGACCACCACTTCTTGGCCTCAACAATGTCCACCTCAGAACAAGGAACAGAAGGATTTAGCCTGCATCAGTTCACCCTCAGAGGAAGATGTGTTTCAGATCTATATATCTTCTCCATCCCTCAGTCATTCCCCAGAAGGCAACCAATCTTAAGTAAGCTCTTTCCATTGCAAGGAGGCCCAAGTGAGCCATAACTTGAGGATTTGTTCCATGCCTTAGGACAGTACATCAATGGAATCAATGACCTCATGAGGTAGTGAGTGCTCCAACACTGGAGGCATTCAAGAAAAATTTGGACAAGTGCCTGGCAGGTATCCTTTGATCCGTCTTCCTGCATGGAGCCAGGGGTTGGACTTGATGGCCTTGTAGGCCCCTTCCAACTTCACAGTCCTGTGATTCTATGATTTATCTTCATGTCAAAAACAGTTCCATACTTTGTGGACAGTAAGGGAGAAAGAAAATCTCAATTCAATAAAATGGAGCCCACTAGTCACACTATTTTCAAGGAGTGATGAAGGAAGCACATGTACCTGCCACCTTACCATGTCTCATTTCTGCCTGGGGCCAGAATGGCACTTTGCATCACCCTTTTTCTGACTATCCAGGGGTGTAGAGAGAGAGAGAGAGAGAGACGCACTGTGGCTTTCTCAATAGCCTGCCCATGTACTCTCTAATGTCAGCGCACTGCACTCATAATCCATACGAAAGGCAAAGTGATTCGGCATCTAAATTGCCTGAAACAAAGGCACAGATATTCAGCATCAGAATTGCCACTGCCAAAGAGACCTTGCCAACAGCCAAGCTATCCTGGTTGTAGTTGGTCTCATTTGGTTTCAAAGTCCCCCGTGCTAATCACGGAACTACAAGAAGAAGCGTCCCAACGTTCTACATCCATGACATGGAAACAGGTGAAAGGGAGATGCTGGTTTCAGGATGCTCAACACTGACCGCATGGGAATAATTATTGGTTTCTGTGTTATTACTTTCATCATGATCTCCATCACTGAATTGGGGCCAAAATCAAATGTCCTGGGAACTTTCCATGGTATCGAAAGAAAACATAGCCAGAAAAGTGAGCGACAAACGTCAACATCAAACTCTTGGTCCCAAGCCCGTATTGAAACAGATTAATAAGAAAACTAAATGTAGTACTAGAGAGGAAAATAAAAACTGGAGGAATACTTACCAGATCAGCTTCCATTTCCCATCAGAAAAGTCTTCAGACTCCTTTTGAAATGAGAACAGGAGAATGTCACTCCCAAGGTTTGAATTTGAAAAACAAACCATCAAATGGTTTTCTATCAATCCTAGCCACTCCCCCAGAGCCAGATATAATTGATATTAATCCTGCTTCTCCATCTGAGGATTTTAAATCATACTTTGTCTTAATGCTTAGCATGGCCAAATCATTGCAAGTAGAGATTCAGCGATCACCTCCATCAAGACCTGAGCCTGTCCATGAGCAGATAAATATAAACACAGCAAAATTTATGCCCTTTGGCGTGTTACCATTGTGATTGGATTTTCTCAAATAGTTGTGGCTCAAGCGAACAACCCTGCTGCCAACCTCCCAGTTCTCTGGTGTACCTCAGATCTGCAAGCTTTGACTGCCTGTGTGTAGGGTTGTCTTCTGTGCGCTGTTGGAATGTGTCATATCTAATCTAGTTGAAATTCATGTATATTAAAACAGTTTTTAAAAGCACGTGACCTGCTAACTCGGTTTTCTTTTTTAACTTTTAAGGGCATCCCCGGAAGCCCAGAACCAGAAAGAGCCCCCATCCAGGAGAGCCAGCTCCAGGAACAGTCAGCACCGGAAGGTGAGTTGTTTCTGCTGGATCTGCTCAAATAATTTCTCAGAGCACTTGAACGGTGGGCGACAAGCCATGAAGACATGTAGGGCTGACTTGGCGGGGCAAGAGAGTGTTGTCCATTCCAGAAGGCTCGCTGCCTCATTCCCGTGTGTGTAAATTCTTCATAGACCCTTGAGTCCTGCTCTTTGGAGTCTTTGCTTCCATTCTGATTGGATGCGTGCAAGGTTCCCTCTAAGGGGCAGTGATCTGGCTTCCCTCTGGGCAAAGCTCTTCTGCCCCTGTGCAACCATCGCAACCCTTTTTTTGTTCTGGTCGTGATGGGACCCGTGTCCCCGGGGGGGGGGGGGCTAGGTCCACGCATACGGAACTGAGCCCTGCTGCGCAGCGGGGATGAAAATTAGAAGGCACGTTGGACGCCATGCAAAGAAACATCCCTTGGGCCCCACAGGAGAGAACCCGCTGGAGTTCCTGCGAGACCAGCCTCAGTTCCAGACCATGCGGCAGGTGATTCAGCAGAACCCAGCGCTGCTCCCGGCCTTGCTCCAGCAGTTAGGCCAAGAGAACCCTCAGCTGCTGCAGGTACTGGGAGTGGGGGGGTCTTGGTTTGTTGTCACTGGGCCCAGGATGAACAGCCGTCCCTTTAATCGGTGTCACGCTGGTGCAGTGAATTGCATGTGTTTGGTTCCATACTTTGGGAAGTCTAGAATGGGGCAGGCGCGCTCACTGAGGGTGGCCACACCCAGGGAGGCGTGGAACTTGCTCACGCGTAACCACGCCTTCTCTGTGGTGGGCCCCACGCTGTGGAATCATCTCCCTAGTGAGCTGCGCCTAGCACAGTCCCTGCCCGCCTTCAAAAAGGCTCTTAAGACCTTCCTTTTTAAGGAGGCATATGGCGACCTTTTCATTTATTTATTTTTTGCCCGCGCCACCTCTTGTTGAGGGTTTCCCCCTCTTTATTTTATTAGTTTTCCCCCCTTTTTCCATCCCTTTTTCCTTTTTACCGTTATACACTGTTGGTTTTATTCTTGTTTGTGAACCGCCCAGAGTTCTTTCTGGAAGATGGGCAGTATAAAAATGTAACAAATAAATAAATAATAATAAATAAATAAGTCCCCCTTTACAGGCTTCAGCCTGAGAAATGTTCGTGCCAGTTTCTCTCTTTTCTTGTTGAAGTCTCAACAGTTCCAGGGAGCAGAGGATAAAAGCAAGCCTGCTTCTCCCCTCCTTGGCTATGCTGCCTCATGTGTGCCCTTGTGCCCATCCTAGTATGTGATTGATCCACCTGCTGTTCCTTCCTAAAGGAGCCCTCCCAGTTTAGCGTACTCTCTGTTGTTCTGGTTTTGCCCATCTTCACTTCAAATGAGGATGACCATTGTTGCTCAGCTGTCTACATTTGCTTTGTTTTAATTATAGATGGGTAAGCTCAAAACGAGCTGCCTAGATGCCCTAAGCACATCCGATCTCGCCTGATTTCGGAAGCTAAGCAGGGTCGGCCCTGGTTAGTACTTGGATGGGAGACCTCCAAGGAATACCAGGGGCTGTAGGCGCCTGGAGTAGGAACTGGCAAGCCACTCCAGTATTCCTGCCAAGAAAACTCCATGGACATGGGGTCACGAAGGGTCGGTCACGACTGTAAGGACGCAACACACACGCAAGCTCAAAACAGGCAGATCTGTGTGTGTTCGGCCTGGGGATCGTGGATCCGGCATACATTAGAATCCAGTGGAGGGTTTGCATGGAGCAAAAGAAAGGGCTGATCTTTTTCCTGCCCTCCTGCCATGTTCAAGATTTATCTTTAGAGAGGTGCTTTTATAAAGCTGGACGTCGAAGGGAGCCTGAAAACGCGGGTGGGATTTATTCTTGATAACAGTGACTGTTCTTCTTCCAGCAAATCAGTCAACACCAGGAACAGTTCATTCAGATGCTCAACGAACCCCTGGGCGAAATGGCTGACATCGCAGACATTGAGGGGGAGATGGGTGCTATTGGAGAAGAAGCTCCTCAGATGAATTACATCCAAGTCACGCCTCAGGAAAAAGAAGCCATAGAAAGGGTAAAAAGGGTGGGCTGGGGAGGAGCAGCCGGGGACACAGACAAGAAAGGAAAGGCCTTGGGGGGGGGGTCTTCCTTTTTCATGGCTGCTTCCAATTGAATGAACCACAGAGTCAGTTTCTCAAGGCGTTTCTCCCCCATGAAGGCCAGAATGGGTAGTGGCTAGAGCAGTAGCTTTCCGTCCTATAGTTTGTGTGAAAGAGTCGTTCCTAAATGTGTGTCCCCCAGATGTTGCTGGGGTACAGCTGCTGCAATTCCTGACCATTGGCCATCCTTGCTAGGAATTCTAGGAGTTGTCACCCAACATCTGGGCCTCAGGTTTGGAAACCACAGCAGAAAGGAGAAGTTACATTGGTTCGAGTGGAAGGAAGGCAGTTTCACACCTGGATACTCCCTAGTGTTAAAGTCTGACGTCTCTCTGTCATTTTGGTCAGCAAGCAGGGCCTGCAAATGCCTACGACGGCAGATCTTGCCACAGTCAGAACCGGCATTCCAAGGGACGAAGGACAATAGGAGCTGTAGTCCTGCAGCTAGTTTCTAGTATTCTAGTTTCCCCTAAAACAAATTACTTCTCTGTGCTCTTTGTATATTCAGGAAACCCACATCATTATGCAGATACTTTATTTTGCATCAATCTGGTCAACCGCATGCTTTGTTTTCCGGAGACAAATTAATTGTGAAACAAAGGATGTGGTTGGCCGAAATGCTACAGACTGCTAGGCAGAATCTTGGTTCCAGGATCATTGAGAAAATGTCTTTGTTTTAAAGCAAGCAAAAAGCAAGGTGGCTACTGAGAATTGAGATTATGTAGCCAGCTCTCACCATCCGCATGTTTGCAAAGTCAAGAAAAAAATAAAACGAGTGCTAAGCCTACAGGTGACCATGACCTCTTGCAGCCTCTCGCGATGGTTTTGCCCCTATGGCCCCGGATTAGACAAGGGGCCAGGTCTAGGTTTTGTAGTGTGGGACTTTGTGTGGCTCCACGTGCTGCTTGTTCAGAAATACTGAATTTGCCTCCACTCTTTTCTCTCTCTCTCTCTCCCCTCTTTCTCCCCCAGTTAAAGGCCCTGGGCTTCCCGGAGAGCCTGGTGATCCAGGCATATTTTGCCTGTGAGAAGAATGAGAATCTGGCAGCCAACTTCCTGCTGAGTCAGAACTTTGATGACGAGTGACAAAGGAAAAAGAGTTTTATATAAAATTCTCTATATAAATATCCATTTATTTAAGGGGAGGGGACACTACTTGGGGATGGGAGGTGGTATGATTTTAGAATGTCCCTGGTGACTTGCTGGCTGGAAGGAAATGCTCTACCTTGGAAACTGGGCAGTTGGGGGGGGGGAAGCAAAACAAACAGACTTTCTCTTCCCCGCTTCTTCTCTCCCCCCCCCCCAGCAATCCCCCGGCCCCAGTGACGGCTGTATTTGAGCCCAGCTGCATCCCATGACAGTCTTTGGACCCAGTAGGCAGGATATTCAGGGAAAGGTTGAAGCAGCAGATGGGTTCGATTGGATCTTCTCCCATCTGAGCTGATTGCGTGTGTGCAAACAGATTGCTCTTTTGTTTGCAAATCTCCCCTCCCCCTGCCGCTACCAATGCCCAGTGCTACCAAAGCCTAAAAATGTTTGTGCCCATCAGCTAATTCTTTGAGAAGAATTATCTCCTTCGGCTTCTTCCCACCACTGTCCTTTGAAACAACTCCAGCTGTCCATCCCTGTTCCAAAAGGCAGCGTGTGCCAGGTGGGTAACCTGCCATCTGATGGTCTTTTTGAGAGCTGTGCTGCATTGAAGAGGCACTCTGTGGTGGAGGGAGATCTTATAATGTTGCGCCCAAATGCAGCACACTTGCCTGATCTGTTTTTTTTAAAAATCTTTTTATTCTCTTGTTGCCCGCTTTGTACTGGTGGCTCATTGCCACTGTTTTTTTTTAATTCATTTTTAAACATTGTTTCTCAGATATAGTCCTGGAAAATCAAGACTAGAGAGCAGTTTCCTTTAGATCTAGTCTGTTTCAAACAGTGGCATCTTAGTGTTCCAGCTTCCCTCCACCACCACCCTCGTGGCATTTTCATTTTCATTTTTTTATTTATTTTTTTGCCAGCTGGTTTGCCAAATCAGAGGTGTTGCTGAACCACCTGTGAAATCTGGCTCCTGGAGCTACCTGGGCAGGGTTTAGTGACTGTGTAATGTCTTGCTCGGAATCGCCGATGCTCCACCGTTTGACATTTAAGGTCTCGAAACTTGGAAGTAGCAAAAAATAAAAAGAGGCGTAGGTTTACAGAAAACCCTGTAATAGCCGAGTGGCAGACTCCCTCCTTGGAAAGAAATCGTATTTCCAAACCCTCTCTGTTCTGGAAACTTTAAAGAAACTAATATTTTCTACTATTAACTTGATTTCCTGTCATTCAGAAGCATTCTTGTATGTTAAGGACTTTTTTAAAAAATCCATATCCACTGGGGATGCAGTGTCTTAGACATTTTTTTTTAATTTTGGGGGCAGGATTTTTTTTTAATGTTGGGGATGGGAGAGATCAAATTGGTATTTTCACAAGCATTCTTTATAGGAAAGATGTGTGTGAAGAAAAATCTTGTTTTAATGTACCTTCTTGAAACGTGGATTTACGCTGACTGGAGACAGGCATTGTCCCTGTGGATCTTGCAAAACACCTGATTTAATTTTGCCCTTTTCAGTCTTTGCTGTCTGGTAAAATTGAAACTTTAATAGATTAAAAAAAACAGCAGAGTCTTTTCCCCTTTTAGATCATCCTTCACCATTATGTGAGGAGGAGGTTGGTCAAAGTGGTTTCTGGCTTGAGTATCAATAAACTGTCAGTTGTCACTGGTTAAACCCTGGTTTGCGTTGATAAACTATGAAATTGACTTTTGCCTTCTTTCTCCCCCCCCCCACCCCCACTACTCAAGAACAAATCTGTGTGCCCTACTCTTTCTTCATTGCACACCCACTGCCAGGAGAGCCAGAGTAATTGCCTCTACACCTCAAAAAAATAAATGCTGAAGCCATACATTATTGCTTAATTGTGCGATGCTGTTGTGCAGCTACGGTTGACGGTATGCATTATGTTCCGACCGAGCGAAAGGAATATGCTTTGAAGACTTGTGGTGGCAGAGCAGCATGGAGAAGACAGGAAGTTGGAATGCTGAAGTTTGGAAGAGTGTCCCATTGTTTAGAGATGTGCTGTAAGGAAGGCCCAAATGGTGCATGCCTCAGTGGTTTGATTAAGTCAAGTTGATTTCTTGGCCATGCTGCAATAAACCCAGCAGAACTGTGCTATTAGCTGAAGGACCTCTTTGGAGCAGGAAAAGCCATCAAATCAGGCAGTTGTTTGTGGTTGACTTTTGCGTCCTGTCTGGGGGTCTCTTGAGGAAGCTGTTCCACTCGGCCTTGTCTTAGGCCTTCAGAAAGCATAGTGGAATCTTTGTGTGCCAGGCAAACTTGAGGTGGTAGAGATTGGGGTGGGGGACATTTCCCCCCAAGAGGAATTAAATATATCTGCTTGTGAATTCCCCGCTACATCTCCAGTTGAGATGTAGCAACAGGGTGACGTGCAT
Organism: Phrynocephalus forsythii; assembly: GCA_029282475.1. Lineage (NCBI taxonomy): Eukaryota > Metazoa > Chordata > Lepidosauria > Squamata > Agamidae > Phrynocephalus > Phrynocephalus forsythii. The sequence continues at coordinate 11,290,371 of JAPFRF010000011.1, forward strand.
TCAGGGAGTGAGGTGCTGTGTGTGTCACCCAGTGATTTGATTTGGTTGCTGAGTTCTGTTTTGAAATATTAGAATTTGGAGGGACTGAGGGGGTCAGTGGACTGGGTAGCTTCTGGTTCCTTCCCTTTATGAGCAAAACCAGAATAAATTAAGTAGACAAGCTTCCTTAGATGGCAAAATGTGTCCTCATAACCACAGTTCAACTGCTTGACTTTGACTTTGGACGCTCACTCTCACACACGTTCACACCAGGCTCTTGGGTGTTGAATTTGGTGAGAGAAACTGCATACGCTGTTTTAGCAGAATTGGATGGCAAGCACTAAAGCAGGGAGAGCCCGCAAAGCAACATTTTGACCTGCTCTGAAACCAGCAAGGACTGCAAAGGCCTTATAAAAAGCATCGGACCTGATTCTCCTTCAAGAAGTAGAGTGGTATTCAGATTCAGTTGGGAAGTTATTCTTGAGTGCACGCAATGATATTTTATCATTCAGCTCCCCCTCTGGTCAGGGTTGGCGTGAACAGCCCCCTTCTCCATGCCTCCCTTCCGTCTCAGATTGAAATGTTTTTTTGGGATTGTGTGAACCGAGTGTGAAATAAACTGTCTTGCCACATAATGGCAAGAAAGAGTGTGGGTCTTATTCAGTGAATGTGTCTAGTTCTTTGGGTCCCAAGAAGAGTATGGATGAAAAATGTACTGAGCAAGAACAGAAAAAAACACACTCCTGAAAAGCAGAAGCAGCTTTTTCTTTTCCCCTGCACTCCTTGCCCTCTGGAGATGCTGGCTACAGAGACTGGTGAAGCATCAGGAAGAAAAACTTCCAGAAACAGCCTGAAAAACTCACAATAGCTTTCTCTTGTCTTTGGAAATAAGCAAATTAGACCCTAACACGTTTTCAGTCTCTAATAGTCAACAATGGATGATTTCTAGGTACTGCTATTCCAACTTCATGCAGGTGTGCAGCTGAGATTGAAAGATGTTAACATATGAGCCATGCAGTAATATCTGGGTTGGGCTGGTGATTTTCCATATTGGCAGCTGCCCAGTCCTGCATGTCGCAGCTGGGTTGCCAGGTTTAGGAGCCACCGTCTCCCACTTCTGCTTCTCTGCTGAACAGAAAAGGCCGAGCTTATCTAGCCCAACATAGTTTGCTTTTTGCCCTTTGGAGGCGCTCGTTCCAGCATTTAAGGTCATGTGGCCACATAATGGCCCCTCTAGTCATCACTAGCTGTGGCCTTTGCCCACAAACTGGGAGCTTGCTCCTCTCATCTGATGCTGCTCTGCCTCCTTCTCCAGGTCCCTGGCCTCCTGTGTGCACCATATGTGTGACTGGCTCATTGAAATGGGTGCTGTTGGTGCCCGGAGAAAATTGGCTGAAGGTATATTATCAGGGGGTGGGGTGGGGAGGCAAGCAAGATGATGATTGATGGCAGGTGTTTTATGAGTAGTGATTCAGGTCCAGTTTGCTCATTTCTGCTCATTGCTTGGTGTGAGAGAGGGAGAGGCGTTTGCATGCACATATACATCAGCTGCCTTTTGGCTGTCTCTCCCCAAATTGGCTAATTACTTGAGATTAATGCTCAGCAGCAGCAGCTCCGTCTCCCCTACTGCCATCTGCTCTCTTCTCCACGAGGCCTGTTATTATTTGCCAGTGCCTGGATTCGGTTTCCTAAGTCGAACCCAGCTTTCTCTATAGGGATTGAAGCGTGATCCAAATACTCAAGTCAGATGATGGAACTTCTTGGAACAGAGGCAGGAGCAAGCAGAAGGAATTTTATATGAAACGGGAACTCTTTTTTAAAAAAATCAGACCATACTTCCTCTAAAGGTAGAAGCAGCCATTTTCCAAGAGGTCCTTGAGACCTGGAACTTAAGAACATAAGCAGGTATTTAAAGGTAAAACTCCACCCCCTCAATTACTGTAAGCACAGGAAGTAGTCAGAAACTCCACCCTTTTTGGCGGTGTGCTTGCTCTATTGTTCTCAAAACCTTTCTCTGCTGCTCTGCAAGAAAAGCTGTACATTAGCTGAACTGTTGTTTAGGGGGAGTAACTGGGAATTTGAGGAGGCAACTCCTCTGCAAGTTCCATTGAGTCAAATGGGCCTACTCTAGTTGTAATGCACTTTAGCGTATTCAGTTGCGAGTGAAATAGGGCCATTTGAATCAGTGAAATTTATGAAGAAACTGATCCACCAGATCTCCACGGATTCAATGGGACTCCTCCACTGCGGCTTATTGAGCAACAGAAGCTCAGCCATCATGTATGATCCTATTGCCTCTTCCTTTCCATACTTTTTGCCGTTTCAATGTCTTGCTGCTATCCCACAACATTTTTTTTTAATTTAGTCGTTCATTGATCAGAGTGAACCGGTGTTTGAAATGAAATCATGTTTCATAATTACCTTTTTTCGGCCATGAAAGTTTGCACTTTTTATGCAATGCCTGTTACAGTACAGAGGATGGAAAAGGTCACAGCATGGGGTAATCAGTTGCAGTAGACAAGCAGACGGATTACTAAGCACCTTGAGACTGTATGTTCTAACTCGAGGGTGTCAATTCACTCCACACACACCCTTTAACATTTATTAAACTTAGTAGTCTAATATAATGTGCCCTAAGTCAAAAGTATAAATAATGAATAAAAATGCATTTGACTGTGCCACAAATGGATGCATTATTCAACAAAACAGTTTGCTCAAGTAACAGGCAATAGTAGCCAAACTGATCAGCATAGGTTGGGGATGGATGGATTTATTTTCCTTGCCTGCATTTTAAAGGACACCTTTCATTTCCTTGGAGCTTAAATGATGTGTTAACTAAGTACACATTTTAAAAAATGGCTAATGAATAAAAGTGGCCATAAATCTTGGTACTATGACAAAACAACTAAAGGATATTTCACAGATGCTGACCGTAAGATGTAGTGCTTGCTGAGAGCAAGATTGCCCCAAAGATAGAGCAAGATCTACATACCCTTTGGTAGGTCACTGTAAAATGTATGTAATTTGGTACCTCTTTCTCTTGTATTGGAAGTGAAGATGGAAATTGATTTTGTGCTACAAATGTCCAAGTATTAAATGAGCACATGAGCTTCCCAGATTCCTAGTTCTCCACTAGGAATGAACTGCAGTGGCAAGTTCAGACATGGAATTACCACCTCAACCACTTTGGGCTCAGCCTAAACAAGAAATCTGAGTACCTTGAGACGGAATTCTATGCTCTAAATACATGGAGAAAACCTAAAGAAGGTGAATATCTTCTAGTACCTTGGCTCCCATCTCCAATATTACAGTGGCATCAGTCGCAACATGAAAACAAGGGTGAATGCAGCCTGGTTGTGATGGTGAGAACAAACTAGCGTGCTTTGGGACAAGAAGAATTCCAATCTGTCTCAAATCCAAGATTCATAAGATGTTTGCCCATCCGCGCTGTATGGCACAGAATGCTGGGCAGCAACAATGGCTGTAGACAGCTGCCTCCATGCCATGGAAATATGAATGCTCCATTGGATATTGGGTTCTCCCTACTCAACCATGTCACAAATGACACTACCTGACAACAATTAGATGTGGTATCAATACCAGAGAAGATGAGGGAAGGCTGGTTCCGCTGCTGTAAACATGTTCTCAGAGCAGCACCTTCCACCACCGCCCAAACTGAGTACCACCTGAAAATCGATGGCCAGTGACCCCATGGGCGACCAAAACAGAGATGGTGGGACATTGTCAATTACATTTAAATTGTTGGCTTGAACCCTGAAGATGCAGTTGAGTAAAGTGGCATTTCAGGATCTGAAATGTGGACCCTGCACCTGCAGGAAAACGCTGGGGAGAAGAGCTTCTCAAGAACTAGTAACAGGCACCAAGAAACAAAGGTATGAAAGAAATCACATTCTAAAACCCAAACTGCTGGGTTGAGCATGGCACAAAAAAACAAGCTTTCACAAGATCAGTTTTGTAAGGACCAGTCTTTGTGGTCTATTGCCTACCGAAACAAGAAGTGGAGAGGTCTCTCGTGGTGTCTATATGTTTACTAAAAGCTGGCTTTCCTGTTAAGCTCCAAGCCAGTTCTAAAAGAGCAGGACTTAGCCGTGATGTCTTCCTGTGCCTCAATTTCCTTTGTGGGAAATTGCTGTCCACAAGATTGGCTGTAGAAGACTGCTTTCCTGAAGGGATTCTACTTCACCCCCACCCCCACCCCCGGCTCCTTTCCCCCCTCCCCGCCCCGCCCTCAGAGAGAAGCATCTCCCACGAGGCCTTCAGAAGATGTGCCACCCATCCATGCAAGTGACTGACAAAAGAGGCAGACTTTCCTCTGGCGCAGCTCCCTGAGGGATGGCTGGCAGGCAGGAGGCACACCCCTGGAATACTGTCGCAGGGGCTTGCTTTGTGGGTTGCTAAGGAACTGCCTCTTGAGGCACAGCTGGTGTCGGGTCGCTTAGAGGCCAGATCCCTGGCTGCTGCTGTGAGGATAAAATGCGGGCCCTTGGCTATTGTGGAAATGTTATGGCAGGAGCCTGGAAACAGTCTACCCGCCAACCCTTGAGGAAACAGTGGTTAATAGCTCACTGAAATCCTAATGTTGGAATGAAGTCTGCTTTTCTGAGGTGGGGGTCCAGCCACCTGCTTTGCACCATATGGGGTTGCTTCGATTCTGGGCAATGATCTCTGTGCTTCCTCCTCCTTCCAACAGCTTGTGCTTGAAGATCTTAAGAACAAATGAGACCTGGATGCTGACAAAAAAAAATTATGCCTGAGCTGAAAGGGGGTGGAGGGAATAAGAGACAGCTGCTTGGAATACACCCAGTATCTTTTGTTGTGTGACTAGCGGTGTCTGCACTCCAAAGTTGCTTGAAGGTTGTAGGATCCATTGGGGCTGGAGATGCAGCTGATTTTTGAGTTGGAACTGTGGACGTTCCTGATAGTCCCCTTGTTCAGGAAGGGGTCAGAGCTGAAGCAAATGGGCAGGACGTGAACATTTAAATAGAAGGTTGCAATTTATAATTCAGATCTCAATGAGACGTTTTAATCTAAATGAATACTTACCACGTGACTGAGTGCAACATTTTAAAACTCAAAGTAAGAACATTTTAGGCTGAAGAGCAGGTCATGGTATTTGACTGACTATGTACAATATCTCAGAAACTGAAAGATGTTACTTTTGCATGTTACAGATAGTTATGTGTTTCGGGTACTAGCTGTTTAATTATATTTCATGCTCACCTTCACATAGGCTCTTTCTGATTTCCAAATAATTCTCCTGGGTGCCCTTGGCTTTTACAGTTTATTGGGGGAGGGGGAAATGTTCACATGACGAAAAGCTATTAAGGCTTAGAAAAGTTGCTTTTGTAGGATACATTTGCTAGAATCCTTTTGGAGCCTCCAAAAGTAGTTTTTCCAAGTTCTGCCAAAGACATTCTCTACTACTACTGCTTCTTTATACTGAGCTACCTGAGTGAACATGGTTGATGAAAGCAGCGGTGAGGGATCTTGTTGGCTCATGTGACTTTAGTGCACACTTGGAGAATATATATCTTAGTACAGTGGAACCTTGACTTACATTCTGCTTGACTTGCATCATATTTGACTTGCAGCAAGAAGGGGCCTGTTTGACAGACAAGGCATCGGGCGGCAGCCACAACCCAGCGTCGCGGCTGCCGCCTCAAACTGCTCCTGCCTTCTTCCCCATCTCCGGCAGCAGCGGCTTTGGCGAGGCCAGCTCAGAGCAAACCGAGCCGGCATGGTTAGACAGTCTCAGTCTTGTAAAAAATCTGGCTGCAGAAGTCTGGTCCACAATGGAAGCATTTTAGTTGGGGAGCTGTAAAGTTGTGGGACTCTAATGGTAAGCATAGAGTTGTTCAGAACTTGGAACGTCAGGTTAAAAATCAGTAAAACTTAAATGTTAGACATTGTTGCTATATGAACATTAAAAAGTGGAGGCATATAACTTGTGGACTATAATTCCACTGAAGAGACATTTCATTTACACCCCCAGAAGGAATCTCCTATCCCAGTCAAATTTGTGTTAAATTGCTGTTTTCGGGGGTCTTTTTCATAATCTGGAACGGATTAATCCGCTTTCCCATTACTTTCTATAGGAAACGTTTGTTTGACTTAAGTCATGTTTGACTTAAGTCTAGACCACTGGAACGGATTAATGACGTAAGTCAAGGTTCCACTGTACTCTGCACAAGTCAGATAAATATATGGAAGCTTCAGGCATGGACTTTAAAAAGCTGCTTGGATGAGTAGCAAATGTTTTGATCTCGCAAGAAAACTAGTCCAATTGCCATGACTCTGCTTCTGGATTAACTCACTTGGATGACTAAGAATCTCCACAGACACATGGAAGATTTCTTTCAGCAGGCAGATCAAAAAGTACTTTGTCTTTATCACCCATTAGTATAATCAAATGCTGAAAGTCATGGCATCATAAATATCAAATACTGCAAATTACAAATTGGAGGCTTGAGGCATCCAATTTGCCTATTTGAACGGCAACATTTGAAATAAAAGTTGGTGCTACTGGATTCAAATAAGCACATAAAATATGAAGCATATTGAGGAAATAACCTGAGCAGTTAAAGAATATTTATATAATATTTAATGCAAAATTTTATAAAAGCACCTCAGAGAGCATATTAAACCTTAAAATGGTCTTCCTTGCTTGTTGATTCCTGCTTAATAGTGTTCCTTCTTCCATGTATATAAAGAAAAATGTTATTCAGACAATGTCCTTCACGCAATAGATTCTACGTTCTTTGGAAATTTTATCAGTCAGTAGAAAGATAATGATCTAGTTATAGTTTTTAAGGTACATGTACCTTGTCTTTGAGAAAAATTAAGCTCTCACACACTATGCTTCCGAATGCTTTCAGCATACAAGCTATTTGTTTTCAACTTGACCATTTCTGATTCATTCTGTCACAACCACCCAACATGCAAGCTCCACCTCGTACATCCTTCAATGTCCAGGGTGGGAATCTGTGAAAATAGTCTAATAATAAAAGAATTTTGAAAGTTGAGGAACAAGACCAACTTTTGTGTATGATTTAGATTAGACAATTGCTGCTAAAAATGAAATCCACACCTAAAACATCCTTGGCAAGTGGCTATCTAATCTCTTTTAAAAACCTCCACGAGTGGTAGAGTCCACCACTCTCCAAAGGGGAATACTCCACTGTCAAACTGCTCTCACTGTCAAGAAGTTCTCCCTAATGTTGAGGCAAAAATTCCTTTCTTGTAATTTGATTATTATTTTGGGTCCTGTTCTCTGTCAGCTACAGAAAAAAAAGCTTCCTCCATCTTCCGCCTGACAGCCCTTCAAATAGTTGAAGATGGTTATTGTGAACAGATTTCAGCCTTGGGGGAATGTGAACAATGACATTCACCTTCTGGACTTTTCCTTATGGACATGAGAACATGAACTTTCACACCCTGAGAGTTTCATATGCACCTCTTTCATGCCTTCTGTTCCTGTATGTCTTGTCTGGGGACTCTCTGAGGAAGGAGTGAGGTTGAGAGAACTTCAAAGCAGAGCACAACATCTCAAACTATCTTTTTGTATCAGAGTAGTCACCAATTGTCTCTGTGAATTAGGAAATTGGTGTTCTATAATCTGCTAGGATCCCTAGATCATTTTTGCTTGGTTTACTGCCAAGCCAGTGGCCACACATCTTAAATTTGTTTTTTTCCCCTATAACATGTAGATTAGAATTACACATTTCCTTTTTGAAACACATTTTGTTTCTCTAAGCTCTTAAGGTCATCTTAAATGTTGGTCCTATCTGCTGAAGCGGCGGTTACCTGTCCAACTTGGGTGTCATCTGCAGGTTTGAGGAGCATCATCTTGCAGTCATGAATTGACCTTGGATTATCCAGGTGTTCTTCATGTCAACTTGCAGGTACCTTGACTAGCAGCTGTGCTAGCCGTGGCTTCTGGGACTGAAAGCCTAAAACCAGAGCACTGGACCCTTTCCACTTGCAGCAGGGCCTGGAGCAGAACCTTGAGTCCAATGGAGGAGCTGTGGAGCTCAACAACTCAAGAAAAAGCTACCGAGGAGAAGAGGGCTAAGGGCTGCTCCAAATTCCCCATTCAAACCTTAAATAAAAGGGAACTATTTGCCTTTTATGTAACTAGTAAACTCTGACAGCTAAAAAAGCCACATCCTATCTAATCTTGCTGATTTACAGGGCTCTAGTTACTAGATATAGCAGTGGTGTCCAAAATGTGGCCCTCCAGATGTTTTGGACCACAACTCCCACAGTCCTTTGTTATTGGCAATCTAGGCATGGAATTCTGGGAATTGTGGTCCAAAACATCTGGAGGGTCGAAGTTTGGACACCTGATATACAGTATTCAGCAGGTACTGTGCTGAACCTGCAAGACACCTGAAATTCTTGACCTGCTTTAGTAGCCAAATCTTTCACTCAATTATTCTATAATATGAGACTGAGGGACTACAGTATATTATTCCCTTGGCTAAAAACACTGAATGCAGAATGAGTGTTGGGTTTTGGGTGTTCTTTGCAAGCTTCATCCAGTGTTCATGCTGACCATTTCAGGCAAGAGAAGGCACAGAGCGGGCTCATTACGCTTTGCTGCCTGAGGCAGAAGAGCAAATGGCGTCCCTCACCCAGCCAAGTCGAGGTGCTTAGTATTCAGAGCTAGCCTAATTATTTTTGGCCCAAGAAGCAAAAATTATCTCAAGCAGCTCTTCCCATCTCTCTGGCAGTAAAAATTCAAAAATCACAACATAAATTACTGATAACTTCCTGCCCTTTCATAATATTCAAAGTCTATGCCTTTAGGTGGCCACCTCCTTTTTGTCTAAAGGGATTTAAGGGAGAGGGGAATTGGCCGTTTAGTTAATAACACAACCAAACTCAATCAACACAAATCTGAGTATGTTGTCCTCCAGTCCAGTCCTAATTTATTGTGTTTCTAGTACTGCACTGATGCTGCTTAAGGCACCTGCTGTACATAGAAGAGCTGTGTTCTTCAACAGCTAGCCAGCTGCTTTTAAAAAGGTGTTGCCCTGTGGACTTCCCCATACTTTATGCCCATTCTCCAGGGTTCTGGGTGTTTCCTAAAAGCCGGTTTGTTCACCTTTAGTGTAGAGCAGATCAACAACAGATAATAAAGCCACCTTGTCCCTGTGGCAGATAGTGAATGAAAGGTCTCTTTCTGTTCTTGCAGCTTATCTCAAGCGAGCAAAGGAGGATTTTGAAGCTGATGTTTCTTTTGACTTGCTCATTGAAGCTGATGCTGCTCTGGCTGGCAGTATTCAATAGAAGCACAGTCCTCCTCAATTACCCGTATTTTTCTGACTATAAGACACCCCCTTGTATAAGACGCCCCCCCCCCCCCAATTTTCCTGCCTGAAATAACAGCTTCTCTACTGTGTGTTTCTCTCATTGGCTTGCTTCTGAGTATAAGATGACCCTAAATTTTTAGTCTAACAATTCCAGTTTAAAATGTAATCTTATACATGTTAAAATACACTACCCTGTATGGTTGTTGCAGCATAGATTAGTTATAGATTAGCCAGCAATGAAAATGGATGAGAACTGTAATTCAGTAATATTTAGAGCATCCATTCTTGCTGTACAGGAATGCTGAAGGGTATTGGGGCCGTTTTGCAAATCCTGCTACAGAGACACCAATGGTAAGGCTTACTGTCTATTCAACATGGATGGACATCTTTTTTGTGGCATGCTGGTATATGTGTCTTCGACGTGTTTCAACTCAACTATCTCTATTGGAAATCAGCTATGGCTCTGCTGGAAGGTTAGTTTCATGCTTGTATAGAACTCTTCCTGGCTCTAAGATGGTTTGTACACTGGTTGAGACACATTTGATTCCTCGTTGCCTGCCCTGTGCCAGTAAAGATGGCAGGGTTTCTAAGATCCCATCCCCAAAAGGCATCTGCTCCTTCTGCTATTACTCGTTTGGTTCAGCAGTGCCAGCCCAACTATTAGGCACAGTAATGCAACAATGCATTTGGCGACAAGTGATGGTGGCGGTGGGTACGCAGAAGTGGCAGCAACACAGGATGTTACGTAATGTCAGAAGTCAGAGCAGCTTATGGCACACAGCCTGGCTTCTGCCTCCCTAGCTATGTCGCCCTCTTCAGGCATGGTAGAAGATATTGGATGGCAACTTGGCAGGAGTCTAGATGTTGCTAAACTGAGCTCCCGTCAGCCTCATTCAGTGGAGTCAGTAGTTAGCAATGATGAGAACAGCCGGCAAACAGTATCTTGTGGATGCACTAAGGGGAACAGGCAGCTGTCTTATTACCAACATCACAATTAAGATACTGCTACAAGCTTTTATATATGGCAGAATCAAGGAACATCAAGCCCGCCACCTGTTAGACTCCAATTTTCATCTGACAGAGCCTGGCTGGTATTAAAGGAGGATGGGAGCAGATTTAATTGCTGGAGGACCCCTGGGCCTTCATCCACGATGATGTATGGCAGTGGTTTCTAACCTTGGGAAAACCAGGTGTTCTTGGACTGCAACTCCCAGAAACCCTGACAGCAGAGCTAGTAGTGAAGGTGTCTGGGAATTGCAGTCCAAGTACACATCTGGGTTACTCAAAGGTGGGAACCACTGATGCAGCATATGGGATGCAGGTAGCAGTACCAGGAGCTTTGCTTAAGGCAGCCCTTTCTCTGACCACAAGAAAGACATGTAGGTCTGCCCATGGAGCCAAGTACCATACAAGGGCCTTTGCTGTGTGGTAAAGAATGCTAGGGTATCATGCTTGGAATGGATTGTCTAGCTTCTTGGATGGACCATATATCTTGACTCTTGGGAAGAAAATGTGGAGTTGCTGAGGAAGAGAGAGAAGATCTTAAAATTGATATAAAAAGTTTACACACCCCTGTTAATATGTCAAGTGTCTGTGATGTAAATGAATGAGACAAAGATAAATCGTTTCAGAGCTTTTTCCACTTTAATGAGACCTATGAACTATACAACTCAGCTAAAACACAAACTGAAATCTTCTAGGTGGAGAAAGGAAAAATAAAAAACTGAAATAATATAGTGGCATATGTGTGCACACCCTTAAACTAATACTTTGTTAAAGCACTTTTTGATTTTATTACAGCACTCAGCCTTTTTGGGTATGAGTCTATCAGTATGGCACATCCTGACTTCGCAATATTTGCCCACTCTTCTTTGCAATAATGCTCCAAATCTGTCAGATTGCAAGGGTGTTTCCTATGCACAGCCCTCTTCAAATCACCCCACAGATATTCAATCGGATTCAGGTCTGGGCTCTGGCTGGACCATTCCAAAATGTTAATCTTCTTCTAGTGAAGCCGTTCCTTTGTTGATTTGGATGTATGCTTTGTCATTATACTGAAAGATAAAGTTCTTCCTCATGTTCAGCTTTCTAGCAGAAGCCTGAAGGTTTTGTGCTAATTTTGACCGTATTTGGAACTGTTTCATAATTCCTTCTACTTTGACAAAGGCCCCTGCCCTGTCCCAGCTGAAGAAAAACAGCCCCAAAGCATGATGCTGCCACCACCATGCGTCACTGTGGGTATGGCGTTCTTTTGGTGATGTGCAGTGCTCTTTTTGCACCAAACATATCTTTCGGAATTAGGGCCAAAAAGTTCAACCTTGGTTTCATCAGACCATAACAGTTTTCCCCACATGCTTTTGGGACACTCCAGATGTGTTTTTGCAAAATTTAGCCGAGTTTTGACATTTTTCTTCATAAGAAAAGGCTTCTGTCTTGCTACTCTACCCCATAGCCCAGATATATGAAGAATATGGGAGATCACTGTCACGTGTAACACACAGCCAGTACTTGCCAGATATTCCTGCAGGTCCTTTAATGTTGCTGTAGGCCTCTTGGCAGCCTCCCTGGCCAATTTTCTTCTAATCTTTTCATCAATTTTGCAGGGACATCCAGTTCTTGGTAATGTCACTGTTGTGCCTTATTTTCTCCACTTGATGATGATTGTGTTCCATGGTACATCTAATGCCTTGGAAATTCTCCAGGACCCTTCTCCTGACTGATGCCTTTTAACGAGGAGATGCCTCTGATGCTTTGGAAGCTTTGAGCGGACCATGGCCTCTGCTGTAGGATGTGACTAAGAAAATGTCAGGAAAGACCTACTAGCACAAATGATCTTTATTTGGGATTCCTCACAGACACTTTAACTGATGGCAGGTCTGTACTGACTCTTACTTAACATGAGCTTGAATGTTATTTTTTTTTTTACTGCTGAGCACAGCTACATCCCCAGTTCTACAAGGGTGTGCACACATATGCCACTATATTATTTCAGTTTTTTAATTTTTCCTTCCTCCACCTAAAAGATTTCAGTTTGTGGTTCAACTGAGTCGTACTGTTCATAGGTCTCATTAAAGGTGGAAAACGTTCTGAAATGATTTATCTTTGTCTCATTTATTTACATCACAGACATTTGACAATTTAATAGGGGTGTGTAAACTTTTTATATTCCACTGTAAGGAGACAGTCCAGGTTGGTCCCTTGAGTCTGACATCCTACGAAATGGAGTGGGAAGACACCAAAACCTTAAGTTTGTTTCTGCCACAAACACACTAGGTGGCCTTGGTGTTCCTTCAGTTGTAATCCTCTCTGAAATACTGCACTGGCCTACCTTTCAGGGTCGTTGCTCCAACCATGCCATGATTATTCTCAGCGACGAGTTTGAGCTCTCTGAACGGTATGGGGCAGTGTCGGCGCTGCTGTGTGTTACCCAAGAAAGCAAGGGGGTGCCCCCTTCCTCCTTCTCTCCCCCCCCCCACAACCCGCCTTCCCTGGCAAGGCTTTTCTACGCCTGAACCGCAGCAGAGCCAGGGGTGGGGGGTGGGGTGGGGAGGCTGGCGTCGGGCACTGCAGGAGTTCGAGACTGCCTCTCCTGTTGAAACTCTGCTCACCCGCCCGCTCCGGGGCCAGACCTCCGCCCCACCTACGAGCCAAGATTCCCGCCCCCTTGCCCCGGGACCGGGACGTTCCCGGGCGTTGAGGGTGGTGGTGGGGGGGGGAGTGTTTGGACAAGACGAGGAGGAAGGAGGAAGCGGCCGGGTCCCCGAGGCGGTGCCGCTCAGGTAGGAGCCCGCAGTCCACCTGCGCCGAGGCGGAGCCAGCCAGCCGTCGCGCACTCCTGTCGGCGGAGCAGGGGCTGCGGGGGCGCCCCCCCCCAAGCCTGGCGGGGTACTTCCCGGGCCACTTCCCGGCATGGCTCTCGAAGGAGGAGGAGGAGGCGGCGGCGGTGGCGGCGGCAGCAGCAGCAGCAGCAGGTAAGGAGGCGAGAGCAGACCTGTAGCCACCCTGTCCTGGTGGGAGGGGAGGGGGGGGAGCAGCCCGCATCTTTCTCCTTGCCCGCTTCCTTCTTTCCCCACTTCCTTCTCGATCCGCTCCTCCTGCCCTCCTGCTCCCCCCCCCCACTCCGTTCTCCTTTCTTCCTTGCCGGAAAGCATTTAGGCTCCTGCCCAGGTATCTGCAATGCAGACCCACTCTCCAGCAGGCAGAGGGAGCTTGGGGTGGGGGTGGGGGTGTTGAGAGCCCCCTTCTCTGCTTTGGGGAACAAAAGCGAGATTTCCAAGCCAGTGGGGCGAGGGAAACGAGGATTGCCCGGATTCGGTACCCCAAACTCCTGCCTGCCTGCCTGCCGCCGCTGCTGCTGCCCCCCCCTTCCTAAAAGCCCAAAGGAAGAGCCATGGGTGGTGCGCGGCCGCCCCTCCCTCCCTCGCGTCCAGATGCGTCGCACCTCGAGTGATGTTGGCAGCACCTGGGGTAGAACATCCCACAAGCAACACCCCCCCTCCTCTTCCGGGCAGTAAACATGCTGAATAGCGGGCGACTTTTTAACTGTCCTTTCAGCTGATACCCCTGGCCACCCTCAGGCTAATGGTGGGGCTGGTTCCATGGCCGCCGGACACCCATCCTGGGGATGGCCAAGCGGGCCTTGAACCAGTGTGTGGGAAGAGGCAGGAGGCAGTGGGCTGGGGAGGATGAGTGGTGGAGTGTTGTTGGAGCACCCCCTCTCCTTAGCTGGTGTTGAGGCTTGGGGTGGGGGGTTGGAAGTGCCAAGGGAAATCCCTTCCCTGCTCTTTGCTCAGCCTCCCTCTCCCCCCCCCCACTGGCATGCCCTGCCAACTGGTCGTACCTGTGCGAAACACTAGGTTCTTTGTGTGTGTGTCTGTTCCCTATCAGCCGGCACATCCTATCAAGTGCTAACAGTGCAGACAGAGCTTCCTCCTCCCCCCCCCTCAAGGCTCATTGGCCCACGTCTTGTCTTTGGGTGAAACGTTGTGCTATGGCAGGTAAATAAATAAATAAATGCAGAGTGCCATTAGTTTCTTATTGATTGCCCTGACTCCTACAGGTTGGTTGTAATGTTGGTTACAATATACAGTATATACCAGGGGTGCCCAAACTTTTTGTAAGGAGGGCCAGAATTGGTGGCTGAGAATGTGTCAGGGGCCGGTTGCTCCCCGACCCTGCCACCCCACTGCAAGCCTCACCCACTGACCCCTTGCAACCCCACCCGCAGGAAGGAAAGCAGGGACCAAGGGAGGGAGGGAGGAAGGTGGGGAACAAGGAAGGGAGGTGGGACCAAGGGAGGGAGGGAGGGAGGAAGGAAGGTGGGGACCAAGGGAGGGAGGAAAGAAGGTGGGGACCAAAGGAAGCACAGGTCACCCCAAAGCTCCTTGGTGGTGGCAGAGGCCCACTGGCCTGCCCACCCCCACACATTTAGCTGTGGTGCCGGTGGTGGCAGACCACCCGTCCACCCAGCCCCCCAAGTTTCCCAGCAGTGCCGGTGGCACAGCCCAACCAATCACTGCTCCACGCGTGCGCCCAACCTCACAATGTTCCCGGCTATCCTGGTGGTGGCGGCCTGCATGTGCGCCGCCCTGCGTGCACGCGCCTCGCTTCACAAGGTTCCCAGTGATGCTGGTGGCAGCGACCCGCCTGCGCGCCACCCCCTGTGCGCGCCCAGCCCCACAAGCTTCCCGGAGGTGCTGCTGCTGGTGGCCCGCCCCCTCGCCCACCAACCAGCCCCACAAGCTTCTGCTCACCGGCCGGCCGGCCGACCCAGCCCATAAAGCTTCCCAGCGGTGTCAGTGTTGGCGGAAGATTTTTTTAAAAATGTGGGGCGAAGGAGGGGGAGGGAGGGGTGGGCCGGCCTGCCGCGGGCCACTCAGAATGGCCTGGCGGGCCGGATTTGACCCCCCGGGCTGGACTTTGGGCAGGCCTGGTATATACAGAAGTGCCCTTGATTTGTAAGCAATAGCTTACTATGACCGCTGCTGCAGTTAATACTTAATATGATGTATTTGAGCCAAACCTGGGCAACATGTGGTCCTCCCAAAATTGGGAGTTGAAGCACAAGATCCAGTGGGCCACACATCACCCCCATCGTCAGTATATCCTTCAAGGCATCAGGCAGATGGCTGTCTCAATTCCTCTTGATTGAGAACTAGGCCGGTCTGGGACCTTTTGGAAGGCTAGAGAAGTGTGCATCTCAGGGAGTGGGTTGTTACACAGTTTAAGAGTGTTCAGCATCTTTAAATGACTCTCTCTTGACCTCTTGACCTTTTAGGAGAAGGGGTGTTGCTCCGTTATGATGCGCTTTGTGAAACCCAAAGGACCTGAGTTTTAATCTGCAACATCCATGGGTGGAAGCTGCTGACAGTCCATGCAGATTGGGTTGGGCAACTCACTGTCCCCCCAAATGCTGAAGTAGTGCTGCCCTCATAGGCCCCTGCCAGCGCCACCAGTTTGTGAAGGTTGAGAGCAACTCATATCCAACAACATGCGCAGAACCCCAAGTTAGCCACCCTTGGCACAGACAATGCCAAACAAGATGGATCGATTACTTGACTCAGTGAGAGGCTGAGTCTATGTTCCTGTGATAAGCCAGGAATTTAACTGAGTCCACTTAGTTACCACCCTGGCCCCACCCATCATTTGTGGGACGTGCCCTTATTACCCCAGGGGACCATGTGAAATGTCAGTAGGGAAGATCGCCTTATATCCCGTCTCTGAGGCCCCACTCTTGTTTGAACAGGGTGGGGTGGATGTGCTGGCAGGGGCAGTGCCAAGCCTGTGTTTGCTTAGACTTGGGAACTCAGTGCATGGTGGACGAAATGAACTGAGCATGCGCAAGGAGGCAACCGGTAGATTATTTTGCTTTGTTGTCTGAGAAGGAGAGAAGGAAGCAGTAAGGCCCAGGACATTTCTTGATAGCACAAGGCAGGATCATGGGGAGAGCATCATACTTGGTTTGGACACTGAGCAAACCTTCGTATTTCGGTTCAGTTAACCCTGTGCAGAAGAATACCTCACAAGGTTAGTTTGAAAATTAATTTAGGCAAGCAAATGTTTACCGCAGGAAGCTATAGGCCAGTGGTGACGAATCTTTGGAACTCTAGATGTTTTGGACCACAACCCCCACAGTCCTTTGTCACTAGCAGTACAGTGTTGGAATTCTGGGAGTTGTAGTACAAAACATCTGGAGTGCTGAAGGTTCACCACCACTGCTATAGGCCGATAAAATACTACATTTAAAAAAATTATTGAGATTTTTTTGGAACTGAAAATGCCATTGCAAGTGATTTGTGTCTGAAGAATAACATCCAAAGCGTTCATTATCTATTACTTCTGTGGCTCTTGTACCAACACCCAATATGTTCTGGCTACTGCTTTTATGAAGAAAAATTACTTTTATTTAATCAGTTGTACAGGAGAAAGTGCTTCTCTGTTGGTTCCCATTAAAGATATTTTGCCAAACAGAAGGGCTTTGCTGCCACCCAAATTATAAGCACGAGGGATTTGAGAGGCTAAAGTCAAATCTATAAGAGGACACTTGTTTCCCACATCACATGGCCTGTCATCAACAATTATCTCACGCTTATTGGTTTGCCTGTACACACTTACTCTCATCCTCTCTAAATTATTGAGTCAGTGGGACCTGATGCTGTATAGGCTGTCTCCTAATCCTATAGAACTTGAGATTGACGTCACCATTCTATTTGAATTAAAGAATTGAGGCCAAAGCATAATTTGGCAAGCTGTACAATAGGCAACACTATTCCCTTTGCACGTTGACCATGATACCATCTAATGCATTTCATGGCTTCTACGAAAGCAAGACAATAGACCTAGGAAAGGTGGAAGGCAGAAGGACAAGAGCAGGACCCACAACGAAATGGATTGACTCCGTAAAAGTGATGGAGGAAAGGGTGTTCAGAACTGCGCATTTTGGAGATCGCTCATTCATAGGGTTGTCATGAGTTGGACGTGATGGCGCATGACAGCAACAACATATATGGCGGCAAGATAACATTTCTATGCATGAAGTAGACATTTATTCACTTTTTGGGGTGCATGGCTCCCACTTTAATTGTAGTCAATGTCCTTAATTATTGCAGCGCTCCTCTGTCTCCCACCATTGTGCCAGTGCAGTACAAGGAACTCTGGAGCTGTTAGTCTTCAGCAGAGGATGTCTGTTGTGGAAATGTATGCCATTAAGTTCCTCAGACGACAGGTTCTGATTTAATTATACAGATAGGTTCTTTCTACTTTAGACAAGGACCTGAGCCAATAACTCCCTGTTAAGAATCTTGCTTTTTCTGCATTAATTATTCTCCTTATTGGCTCCAACCAATCAGACCTGATCTGGGCAATAAGGGCATAGACATAGGAAAATAAGTTGCCATAAATATCCATGAGTGCAAGCTGCATATTAGCCTTTGTCTTATACTTCATAGTTATAAGACTGCAGTTTGAGTCAATGCCAGGAAAGTGCACTCCCATCCAATCTGAGCTTGTGCAAAGAATTAGTTTCCAGTTTCCAGATTGCCATCACTCCTCTGCGTTGACTGTCTATGATAAGAAGCATTTGTCAGGGCTGCCTGGCAGCTTTATTTCTGGAGGTTTCTTAACATCCCGTTTCTTTCTCCTAAATGGCAGGAATTGCCGGCGAAAATCAAAGAGAAACAAAACAAAACAAAAGTATCAAAACATGTGGCACCTTAAAGACTAACTTTCATATTTTAATATAACATTTCGTGGACACATCTACTCGTTCAGACATATAGCGGCATAATGAGGTGTATAATATAATATGTTTTGTGTCTTTTGTTTTGTTTTGTTTTCCTTTGATTTTTGCCTGCAATTAAGAAAAGAGCCATGCACGACTAAGGGCATTTATACACGACCCCTAAACTCCAGGGCAAATGGCTCCCAGCTCCGGAGCTTAAAAATGTTTACCCACCAGCTCTGGAGTTAACAGGAAATTAAGTGCGACCCCGCCCACTTTAGCGCATCCCAGCGCAGCTTTCAGGTACCTGCTCTTTGGAAGTGAAAATTATTTGATCCGGTGTAAGGATAGTGAGTGCGGGGCTCTCCTTGCTTCTGTTTGTTGTTTTTTGGCTCCCGCCCCTTTAAGAGCTACTTTTACAGAGATGAGAGACAGAACAAGGTGAGCGGCATGCTTTTCTTTCTCTTTTTCTCCCTCCCCTCACGCAGCCAGCAGCCAGGAAGTGTGGAGGGGGTGGGGACACAGGAAGAGCGACGAACCCCTAAGATCTCTGGTCCGAACTTAAGTGGCCAGCGGATCTTAGGGGTCGTGTAAAAAGGCCCTAACAGGCAAAGGCCCATCTAGTCCAGCTTCCTATATCTCACAGTGGCTCCACCAGGAATTCTTGAAAGGACTTACATGGCAACCCTCTCTGAAATCTCTAAATGGCAGGAGTGACCTAAAACATTCTAATAATTTACACTATCCTGTATCCAAAATTACTGGTCCGGAATCCAGCTATGTCAAATGACTGTACAAGGCTGTGCTAGTTCTCTTTCGGGTGTCCATCATTCATTCACCAGCATGGGCCATGGGTATGTGCCTGATCATGTGGCACGTAGCCAGAGAACCTTCAAAACTGCCCCCTTTGTGGGTATTTCCTGGCCTTGGTGTTGAAGGCTGCTCTGCCCCTCTGGACTGTAACTTTTCTGAAGTCTGCTGACTCCTTTTCTGCAAGCAGTCAGATCTTACACAGGGTTCTTGGGGCAGATCTAGTTACATCGAGCCATTCAGTTTTCTTTCTGCCCTTTCTTTCTGTGCACTAGCTCCTTGGAGACTGCCCTGGCCGAGTGCACAGCGGCACTGAACTGCTTCCTGCGTAACCAGTTCAGTGAGAGCCTGGAAATGCTGCAACCCAGGTGAGTGTGGGGAGCACCCAGTCTGCTTGCTCCCATGGCCAGAAAGTCCAGGCTCGGGACGATGCCTTCCACAGCTCCAGTTCTTCTATGTCCTCCCTGTTAGATTTTCCTCCTGGAAATGGAGGCCCCACGGATTGCATGACCATGACTTGCACAAATGGATCACTCGTGTCTGGAAAGGGATGACGGTCTACTCTAGGGCAGTGGTGGCAAACCTTTGGCACTCCAGTTGTTTTGCTCCACAGCTGCCACAGTCCTTCATCATTGGCAATACATTGGCTTGGAATTCTGGGAGTTGTGGTCCAAAACATCTGGAGTGCCAAAGGTTCGCCACCACTGGTCTAGGGGATATGGAATGAAGTGGAAGGTTGAAGGGAAGGTAGATTTAGATTAAGTTTTAAGTTTGCTGTATACTGTCCTTTTTTGTTTGGAAATTTTATGACTGCTTGAAAATGTATGGCCAGAAAAAGAAGGTTTGTGCTAATCAATCATCACAGTAGTGTTTGACAACTGAATGTAAGAACAGAGCCCAGTTTGTCAGCAGGATGGACTGGAGATTGTAACTTGATTTCTGATCATTCATGTGCCATTGTTTAAGACCAATTGACAGGTGTTTTTGTATTTATAATCAAATTTATTGGGGGTGGAGGCTGAAAAAGGTTTGCAGTAGGAACCGTACAAACATTTTTACACTTGCATCTGTGAGATTGTCATGGACTAGGAATGGGTGGCGATGGCTGCCCACCCATGCGAGACTCAAATATCATATTTATCCTCTTCCATTGCTGCTCACCCTGAAATTTGTCTTCCCCACTTGGAGAACCAGAAAAACACAGCGATTCCAAGAGACTTCAGCCACTGCCCCGAGACCTTGCAACTAGAGATGGGGAGAGAGGTGGATAGTCTGTGAATATCTGTGGTTCGTTAAATATTCACCCCTTCGTATTCATCGGGCCTTGAGGACCTGAGGAATATGAAGGGACAAATATTTACTTGTTTTTATTCGTCTTTATGTAGCTTTTCTTTCTTTAGACAGCCTGTGGCCTTCCCTGCCCCTTCCCTGCCTTGTTGTTGTCAGCTCCAGTGTGCTCTTTTTCTCTTTGCCAGCCTGGAGTTGGTGGGGAACATCTGTGAATATCCCTGACTAACAGCTGGTAGGTGGGCACAGGCCAGGTTTGTCTCTTTGTTTTACTTTGCCAGCCATGGGGCCAGCTGGAGGGCAGAAGCAACAGCAGTGATGGCGGTGGCAATGAATGCCATGGTGGACAAGATAGGGATGGGGGAGTGGAAATGGGGCAGAGGCGGGAGGTAGGATGAGGGGCTGGGGGTCTTGGTTGTTGTTCTTGTTTTAAAGAAACCGATGAACTGATTTGTGGTGTGTTGGTTGGCAGGAGTGGTGGTGGTGGCAAAAATCATGGTTCGTCACCCTTGACGAACCACAAATCAGGATGAAATGCCATTTTGATAGTTCATCCCTATCTCTACCTGCAATCCATTCTGACAATCAGCCCTCCCTTCTGTTGTGCTTGAAGGGAAAGAGGTGCTGTACAAGAATATTCCTTTTGCTGGAAGGCTTTGCACCTGACCCTTAATGGAGACCAAGGTTACAAAGCACATGTTCTTCACTCGCCCACATTACAAGGTGGCACAGAAGGAGATTATCATCCCACATATTTAAAAAAAATCCCTGGCATTTCAGAAAAATAATCAGACTTGACTTTCTATTTTTGTACGGCAATACTCTGGTCTCAGAATGTTTATGGTAACTAGACAGTAGATTTTAAATTGTCCTTTAATGTCAAAGGTTTTGCAAAGTACCTGGAATTTTGGAAATTTGGAAAATGCCCCGACTCCCCACCCTGTATGATTAGTCTAAGGGCAATAACAATAAACTGACTAATGTTTTTTGGTAGGTTTGGGTAAAGCTGAAATGAATCCCCTACCTCGGATATTTTTAGTATGGCAAGAACAAGGATGGCTAGGGGAGAAAAATACAGTCCACCATTCTATTGCTATAATCAGGCTATATTGTCTTGAAGGGCATATTTTTCCTTTTGCTGATGGTGTGTTGTGGATCCCCTTTTTAATAGGTCCGGAGAAAGCATGTATCATGCCTTAATCTATGCCACCATACTGGAGATGCAAGCAGTGATGACGTTTGAACATGATGACATCGTCCATGCTGGGCAGACCATGAAAGAGGCACAGGACATTTGCCAGAGGTGAGAGAACTTGCAAGGGCAGCCACTTGGAGTGCATATGTGAAGTAGAGGTCGGACACCGGATTTACTGTGCTCTACGGATGGTATATGTATGGTCATTTAGGACTACAGTTGATAATAGAAAATAGGGAGTTATTCGCCTTACAAGATGAACTGGTTGATTACCTGAGTTGTGAACAGGTCATTATTTCTCTCATTCTGATCAAAGTTTGGGAGTGGATCTGTTTATGCAATTTACAGAAGAGAAAAAACATCACCCACGCCACCGATCTTCTCCTGGACATTTATTTTTAAATTATTTTCTCCTTCATTTAAAGTGGGGGCCAGAAAAGTGGCTGTGTGAATGGAATATGTGGGCAGAGCAAGTATAGGCCTTAACAGGGAAAATACGTTTTAATGGATGAATAAAAGGAGAATGGTACAATTTGTGTGTGGGGGGGGAGGCATACATTGGGATTAGAAGGTGTGGAAGACAAGAATCTTGACTCACAACCCCCCCTTTGGGTCCTCCTGTTAGGTTTCGGAGGAGAAGCACCATGGGCGGCTCCTTCTCCAGTCGACAAGGTGGAGATACCTGCTCTGAGGGTGAGAAGAGTTCAAGTAGAAGATGTGGGACTCAAGATGGCTAAGGTTCTCTCCCCAGTCCATGCAGGGTCGGGGTGGTCTAGTATTTCTCAGCTCCCCAGAGGCCTCTAACTAGCTGTTGTTGGAAGCAGAGGATTGGACCACAGAGAGGGTGGGTAGCATGCCACCCTGTAGGCATTGCTTGGCTACCACTCCCAATAGTCCCTGAACACTGGAGATGCTGCTTGGAGCTGATGGAACATGCAGTCCAGCAACATCCAGAGGGCCACACAAAGTTCACTTCTGGACTACCGGGACCTTGGTCTATTATAGCACAGAAGTCTTTATCTTTCCTTTAGTTTGGAATAGAGACGCACAGTTGGATTGTGGGGAGGAGAGGGTCTTTCTATAGGTTGCCATGGTCCTGGTTCCACCTCCCAGAAGGGGATCTGGGGAAGCTGCTTTTAATGCAGACCTAGGGTTGAGGGTAGGCAGATAAGGGGTGAAGTGCAGGGCTTTGGAGGCAAAAGGTAGGTGTTCCCCAGCACCACTCTTTGGATCCATACCTCTCTTGTTACAGAGGAGCTACATGCTGAAGTGTGCTATGCAGAATGCTTATTGCACCGGGCAGCCCTCACCTTTCTCCAGGTAAGAAGCGTGATTTCCCTTGGCAGTGCTCTAACCGCCAGTTCTGTCCCATTGCAGCGACCTCCTGTAGCTGATACTTTGAGCTTTCATTCCCATCAGGTCCAGCCCACGAGGCTATTATTAAAAAATGCCGGGATTTGTAGTCCAAAACACCTGATCATTGGGAAAAGCTGTAATTTTGGAGTCAAGACGGTTACATTTCCAGGCGACAGAGACAGACAACAGTCACGGCCACAGACATTTTCCTTTGTGTTGTTGAGAAATGTAGCATTGCCGACATCCAGGCACCTCTCCTAACTTGGCAGAACACCTGGCCAAAACAGGCCCTTCCTTCCCCTGCCTTGTCTGCAGGCTGGTTTGGGGAGAGGACATCTAGTTTATAGTCTAGACTTTCAGTCACACCGATTTTGGGTCTGTCCCAGTCCATAAAGCCATACATGCATACAACACTTGACCAGGGATAAGTACTCTATATATGTGTAGACGGAAACGATGGCTCTCAGCGGGCTGGAGAGTTCAACGGAGCCCATGTTCAAAAAGGCGGAGAGACACTGCCTTATGGGAAAGCTACACATGAAGAAAGAACAGCCCTGCAAAGATTGTTTTCCCTCTTTTAGATGGTGATGGTGGTACAGTGACCCCACCACCACCTATCGAGGGTGGTGGTGGTGGTGGTTAGGGACCGACCTAACCTGCAATAATTGAAAATCCACGATATGCAGATGCAGGTTGGGGTGTGCCTGGGGGGGGGCTAACTGGGGGCTCGGAGGCCTCAGAAACAATTTTCGGCGACCTGGAAGTGACTTCTGCTTCGCAGGGAGGCTCTTTAGGGGCCCAAGAAGGCGTGGGAAGGCCCTCGCAGGCTCGTTTGGGGCAGCCCCAGTCCTGGGGTAAGTATGGAAGGCCTGAAACCATAAGTTGGGAGGACCAAGAGAGCCAGCATATGTGGTTGCCTTCCCCTTCCACCAGTTGATCCTGAGTTTGGCTCTGGTGCTGTGAGGCACCCCTGTTTCATTCTGGTCGTGGGCGTCTGGTGATTGATATTCACTCAGGTTGAACTGCCCCACTCTAGAAGTGGCATTGCTTAGCGACCTTGTACCTAGGAATGGCGTTGGCCGTTGCACTTGGGAGACTTTTTGAACTCATTTTCATTCTTTCCTTGCAGGATGAAAATATGGTGAAGTTTATAAAAGGGGGAATCAAGGTGCGTAACAGCTACCTCATCTACAGGTGAGTTTTGCAGGTGGCTGGCAGAGTTGGAGAAACGGAACAACATTTATTGATATGTTGGGCAGTGTAGAAGCAAGAGGCAATACCAGGGAAATGACGAGAGGAGGAGGTTCCATTATTGCAGCTCCTTATAGAAAATAAAAGCTTCTGGGCCCGTTGACCTCGGTAGACAAAACAGAGCTCCTCGGATTCCACCCTTTCAGAATATAGGCTAGAGAAGCTTACTGTGTAGATGTTATCTGCTTATGCCCATGTCAGGGAGGCATTACTTGGCCTTCCCTCTTTTCTGTGTGCTGGAAGATATTTGCATGTACTGTATTTCAACAGAAGGGACAGAATAAGAAATCTCCCTTTTTCTATGCTGCAGAGTGAAAGTTTGTGGAACAGTGTGTGGTTCAGGGTACATTTTGAAAGGCAAAAGGCCTGAAAGATGTTTATGAAACAGAATAGGGAGAGAGTTCTTGCTCTTATGTTTCTAATATGCAATTTGTTGCACAGTAGCGTCAGAAATACAATTTCCATTCAGACAAAACCAGAAACAAATCCAAAATACTGTGGCACCTTCTAAGATATCCACCTTGTTTCAGTATGAGCTTTTCTGGATTACAGTCCACTTCTTCAGATAAACAGTACAACACATTTCAAAAACTTGAAAGATATACTTGAATATACGGTGCACCCTTGTATAACAAACAGTTTGTATAACATAAAATCTGTACAACTTAAAAAATTCCAGATAGAGGGGAAATTTGCTTAACATAATCCCCTATGCGGAGAATCCATACAACATAAAAATGGGATTACTCCGTTTTCAATGCATTCCTATGGGAAATTTGTATAAAGGAAAATTTGCTTAACATAATTTCATTTGGAGCGAATTAATTCATTTATACAAGGTACCACTGTACTCAAGCTTCTCATATGGGCAGAGGAATAGGAATTTCTTGGTGAGAAATTGGGCATCGCTGAGAAGAGGAAGGAAATGACCATGTTACAGTCCAGTCAAACATTTATTTGTTTGTTTATTTCCTTGATATCATGTATTTTCTGCAAGGAAAATAAAACCACACCTTCCTCTCAAGGTAAAACCACAGCCTTTGCTTAGCTGTTATGGGTAGGTGACATATTGTTTCCCTACTTTAAAGCAATGAGAAGTAGTTAAGATTTGAGACAAGAGTCTTCTTGATTATGATTACTTTCTGAGGCAAACGGATACCTTTTCTGAAATGGCAGCTCCAGAACACAGGCAACTACACTGAGTTGTTGTGCTATCTAGTACCTTAGGGAGGGGGGCTGCCTTTCTCGTTCATTTTGTTGAAATAGGAAGGCACATTCATATCTAGAAAATGAAGGTAGCCATGTGGGTTCAATGGAGGGCTGAAATGCCCAACATCCAAAGCCAGATGATAACTTCATTATGGCCAACCCAATTGCTGCAGAAGTGTGCAAACCTTGGGTTTTGTGTTGGGGGCAAAGGTGATCTGCTGGGATTCACCCACGTTCCCTTTGCAGAGAGCTCAACAGCTGCGTCCGTCCGAATCACTTGCGGTCAAGCTCTGCTCGAGTCCATCTGGAGGGAGGAATTGCATTCGGTATCGGTGCTTTCAGCTTGGTGAGTTACGTTCATCACATCTTACAGGCCAGAGAACAGAGAAAGGATTGTAAGCAGCCCTCAGTTGGTGTCGCTCAGGGAGTTTTGCCTCTTCTCTCCTTAGGGCTACTGCTGGCATGTTAAGCTCCTGTGAGGCACATTGGGAGTGAATTTCCTATATTGAAATGGATAGATTACATTTTTAACTCTACATTATCTCCGGCAACTCCAGGTGGCATTCCTGGCTCTCTTTCTCCCCCCCCCCACTTTCTCCCCCACAACAACCCTGTGAAGTAGTTCAGCCTCAGAAAGGTCCAAGGCACACAGTAAGCAGCAGGGCCAAGTAGCCATTAGAATGCCTTGCTCCAACACTCTTGACTCCCACGCCCCACTTGTTTGTTTGTTTGTTTGTTTACAAGATTTTTTAGCCGCCCCACTACCAAGAGGTCTCTGGGCGGCATACAACAAGTATTAAAAACTATAAAACAATAAAATTATTAAAACTTTAAAATACAATACAGTTAAAACAACATACAGTACAAATTATAAATTATAAAACCCTGCTGCTCACGTGTCCAACCAAATAATCTAATTAAAATGCTGGCCAAACAGGAAAGTCTTTGCCTGGCGCCAAAAAGCCAAAAGTGTTGGCGCCAGGTGGATCTCCGTAGGGAGGGCATTCCAGAGTTGGGGGGCAACTGCCGAGAAAGCCCTGCTTTGACATGTCATCCCCTTATCTCTTTGAGGGATGGCACCTTCAGCAGGGCCTCCTGGCCAGATCTTAGAGTACGGGCGGGCTCATATGGAAGAAGGCGGTCCTTTAGGTAGGCAGGTGCTAAGCCGTTTAGGGCTTTATATGTAAGCATTAGCACTCTGAATTGGGCCTAGGCAGCAACTGGCAGCCAGTGTAATCCTTATCCAGTAGGATATCCAGTGATGTAAAAAAACTGACAAAACTGCTGGTTGTCTGCTTCTGGATGGCTCCATCATAGCCGAGACTCTAGACTAGTAGTTCCCATCTGTGGGTAACCAGGTGTTCTTGGAATACAACTCCCAGAAGCCTTCACCACCAGCAGTGGTGCCTGGGGTTTCTGGGAGTTGAGAACATCTGAGGATCCAAGGTTAGGGACCACTGCTTTAGGCCATCTTGGCCTGTAAATCACAGGATTTTCAGTGTTTCTCATATGTTTTGGAGTCCATCTATTGGCTGAACTCCAGTCTGACTAGATTGCCCAACAGAGCACTGGATGACATACAACTAGCTGAAACTAGTCTGGAGGGCTGGTCACGCTGAAGGGAATGTGGCTCCTCAGGACGTGCTTCTGCTGGGGAAATGTACCTTATCTTTCCATTTATCTAAGAATTCAGTGTTTATATATATATATATAGTCTGTCCTTCCTCTCTTAAAGAAAGCTTGTGGTTGGTAATAGCCCAGCAAACCTAATCTCAAGGCATGCCGTTGCTCTGGTGCCATCAGATTGTCTGGCAGGTTAAGCGGCCACTCTGGAGAGCTTGTGCCAAAAGGTGGTTTCAAAAACTGAGAAACCCCCAACTACGGTTTCTGTTTGCATTCCCTGATAAACTTATTGAGAAGGGCCTTTTAAGCAGTGGCCAGGAGGTTTCAGATCCCTTTAAGAGGGTCGCAGGAACCCAGAAAGTGACTAGACGGTGTTCTTTCAGAAGAGGAGAGTGGTCCAGAGGCGACAGCCTTTTGGCCAGAGGGCCAGCTGTTCCCAGAAGCAAGGGCACGTTCCAGGAACATTGGTCTCAGGCCTTGGCTTCACTGACAATAAAAACCACTGTTGAGTTGGGTTCTACTTCAAAACTTTACATTTCGGCAGATGCATGGAGTAAGGGGATGGAATCATTCTCTTTTGGGCAGAAGTTTTTCTACCCCTCTAGCAGAGACCTCTTTGGGCATTGAGGAGAAGGACTCTCCCTGACGCCCCTCCCGCCATCCCAGCTGAGCAGAGCCACTGGTTCGCCTGATGGTAGCCATGCTTTCCCGATGCTAGCCAGGTGAGCCGGCTGGTCCAGAACCAGGCGGGGGGATGTTACCATCATCTGTGGAGAAGAATGGGCACCCCATACATACACTCAACCCAACTTATGGACATGCTATGGTGATTTATAATCATGTGACCGTCATGTGATAGTAAGTTCCTTTGAAAGATACCCTGATGCATCCAGCAGTTCTTACGGTCAGTACCACTGATCCCTCAGTTTGCCTTCTTAATGCAAGGCAGCTGTGTGGACAGTTCCCTTCTGTTTTGTCCTGGGTGCTCTGTATCCAACGAGAATGGTGTCTTCCCGAAGCAGTGGGCGTTTTGCTGATGTATGTTACATTCACAGCCCATTCTGCCTTCCTTCCTGTGCAATCAAAATGTGACTTACCTGGTCTCCTCCCCACATTGTCCACACTGTAACAATGCAAAAGGGAGGACAGATTTTTTTAAACATGGTTCTGAAAATCCACAGTCTGAGGGATTCTGGGAATTATAGTCTAAGAAGCAATTTATTTCTGCTCTGCTCAGTGAGTCCTGTTACCCCTTGGAGGAGTAGTGGATGTAAAGCAACAGAGTAACAGCAAATAAGGAGACTTTATTGCTGTGTATACTTAGTAAAATATGGCTTTGCTGTTGCTATACACAGTGTACAGCATCTGTACATACAGTAATGTACATTAAGGAAGGGCATGGAACTTCAGTAGCAAGTTGCAACTAGAGTAGGTTCATTCTGTCAGTGGGGATTGAGTGAGTCAGCACCAACACATGGAAAAAGCCTCTTTTTCAAAGAAAATGTATAGAAACCCAGCATAAAAAGGAGAATGTTAGGATAAACTTTCCTGGCAAGGTAACCTTCTGAATACAAAATTTTGGTTCATTTAAGTGGATGGACATTTGTAAGTCCACTTAAGGCTTCTACTTTAGGAGAAGCCAGGCCCAAGTCTCTCATCTCTGTGTTTGGGGGGAAAGATAATACTATTTTATAGTCATTAGAAAGGACAAAAGACTATAAAAACTATAGAGCTTAAGCATAGACAGAATGGTGTGCCCTGAAATGACACTAAAATGCTTGGTTATGTTTTTCTGCAGTTTTCAGAAGGGGTGGGTGGGTGACAGAATGGAGACACTTGGCTTTGAGTGCCTCAAATCAAGGCAGTAATCTTCCACAATTCTAAATAAGTGGCAAACGACTTCTCATCATGAATGTCTACAGTGTTATTCATGCTGGTTTCTTGCTTCCACAGACTCTGTCTCTCTTTCCCCCCCGGATCCTGAGACTTTTGGAGTTTGCAGGGTTTTCTGGAGACAAGGTACAGCTGATTGCTTGGACACTGCATTTGCCCCTTTGTAGGGATTTAGCTAGGGCAGGGTGACTGGGGCTTTTTTTTTATGGCAACAAAGTTTAGAGGGTGTTAAAATCTAGAAAAGACTCCACCAATGATTGGTCTCTCTTCCTCTCTCTCTTCTCTCTCTCTGTCCCTTCTCTCTCTCTTTTGAGGTACTGTATATGCATGTGAAGGTATAACTTTTTTTTGGAAGATTCGCCTTCATTGTCTTGTGGCGGGTGGGGGGTGTCCATGACCACTCCATGAGATAGAGTGAATGGGATTCAGCGTCAAGCAGAAAGTAAGGTTGAGCATGGGGCAAACACAGGCATTTCCACAGAGGGATTGGGAAAGAGAGGCAAGCAAAAGCCACACATGAACACGGAAGGGCCTTCTGTCTTTGTAAGACTAGACTGGCTCAGGATAGCTTGGGCCTGAGATTGATCAGTCCCCTACACGTCCTAATTGATGAGCGGGATTGGTTTCTTCTCTCTCTCTCTCTCTCTCTCTCTCTCTCCCTGTCCCAACCTCCAGGCTTCTCTGACTGATTCCCATTCTTTCTTCTCCACCAGGATTATGGCCTGCAACAGCTGCACCAGGGGGCCACCACACCCAACCTGCGATCTCTGCTCTGCACAATGCTGCTCCTGTGCTACTACACCTTCCTTACGTTCATTTTAGGTGACGGCAGGCAAATGTCACCCACCCACATAGGAGAGCCGGAATGGCAAGGGGAGGGATAACAGGAACTGGTGTCAAAAAATCTAGTCCCCTATCTCTTCTATCCCCTGTGTTGCTGGCTTTTTTCCTCTGGACAACTCTTGGGCAAAGGGAGTGAGATGGTGGCAGCCAAATAATTTCGCTTCATAGGCAGAGAAAGCCAGTAAATGGGACTGAGGTGCTTCCTCATTTGGGACCTCCTGGTTCTAGTCCAAACTCTGAGGAACAGAATATAGAGCAGGAATCTTGACAAGTGATTCCTTGGCTTGGCTTAGGGCAGGCAAGCATGTCCAAACTTTGGCCCTCCTGAAGTTTTGGACAACTCCCAGAATTCTAAGCTTAGAGTGTGGGAGTTGTGGTCCAAAACATCTGGAGGGCCAAAGTTTGGACATGCCTGGCTTAGGGGGTAAAAGGTGGCTTGACAGCTCCTTTGACCCAGACTAAAGTCAGAGCTGACCCTTGAACCCCCACCCCCCCCCCCGTGTAGTCATCAAAGAGTGTCCTCAGCACCTTCTGAAACACTACACGAGTTCCTGGAACAAGCTTTTGGGTGGCATGAAAAAAGCCTTTGGGGCATCCAAATGTACAGTGTGGGGGCAGAGCAGATTGGAGTGGAGAGCCGGTGCTAATGAAGGAAGATTAGTCATCCCCTCATTTTATGTTCCTCTCAGGGACTGGCGAAGATGATTTTACAGAGGCTGAGGCCCTCCTAAATCCATACCTCTCCCGCTACCCTCAGGTAAAGTCTGAATTTGGTAATAAATGATAATTTGTTGATTTAAATTCATTACTTTGCTAATTTATTAATTAGTAAGTTAACACTTTAAATAAACATCCATTAATTATCACTGTGCCCTCTTCCTAAAGGGCTACAAGCTAGACAATTAGCCCTTCATTGTTAAAGGTTTATTTTATATGCTGATTCCAAGCAATTAGTCCTTCATTGTTAAAGGTTTATTTTATATGCTGATTCCTCTGGTGACTCATTCCACTCCAGTACTGAAAGGAATAAATTAGCAGAGAAGCTCCTTATTGCGGATCAAGGTTGGGGAGCTGGGCTTAAACTTTGCTTAGGTAAATTTTTACATGAACTACATGTACTAGATACTGGATACTGGATACTTTTCCTACTGTAGACACTTTTTTATTCCTTGGAACCTGATGGCTACTTGTAGAAACAGCTGGCTCCTGTTTCCTGAACACACCTGACAGATGGTTTCATTAATGTTCTATTTTAAAATATACTTTAAAACGTATTTTAAAAAACCTTTTCTCTCCTAGACTAGAATGCTATTCTTTTAATTATGATGCTCAGATAGTAATTCTGGAGAGAATGGATACATACTTCATGCCCTTCCCTTGACCAATTATTTTATTGAAAAAGTGCAGCACATGTCTTGTCAGAAGTAGGCCCCTTGAATTCAGTGGGGCTTAGTTCTTGGAACAGTGGGTAGTGCTGTCAGCTTTCATTTCTGGGCAGCCAATCTTTCCACATGATTCAGGAAAGTATTTTAATTATCATGTCATTTAATTGTTTTGTAGTCTTTAACTTATTATGTTTTTAATTATATTTTTAGATTGTGAGCTGCCTTGAGTCCCCCTATCATGAGAAAGGCAGCTATAAATCTTTTTCTTAGCATTTGTCCCACTTGGCGGTGGGGTCCGCTATTCTTGTTTTGGCCCTCCAGTTGGCGCAGTATAAATAAGAGAGGCAGCTATAAATAAAACAAACAAATAAAAGAATGATAAAGAAATCCACACATTTCTGAAATACTGTTGGCACATCTAGCCTAATCATCAACATGTGTCATCAGATAAATTCCCACTTTATGGCAACCTTTTTTCGGGGTTTTCCAGTTAGAGAGTACTCAGAAGTGGTTGGCTGGTTGGTTGGTTCACTGGATTTCTATATCCCCCATCTAGCTTCAGGGTTACTCTGAGTGGTTTACCATTCCCTTCTTCTGAGCGGTGCCCTGGGAACAGCACAGCTCACCCAAGGCCACCCAGGTTAGCTGCGCTCATGGGAGGCACAGTGGGGAATCAGACTCCCCAACCTCTCCCTCCCTAGTCAGATACCTAAACCATGGAGCGAGCCTTGCCCGCACATTTTTTAAGAACCAGGATGTAGATAAAGTTTAGAAAAACCAATTCAGGTGTACAGTAGGACCCCTGTATCCACTGATTCATTATCCACTGACTCAGTTAACCGAGGTTGGCGGAGGAAAAATAAATAATTAATTCATCAGCCGCAAAGCAAGCTACTGTCACAAAGAGCAGCTGTAAAGCAAGCTACTTTCATAAAACAGCAGCTGTAAAGCAAGCTGCTGTCACAAACAGCAGCTGTAAAGCAAGTTGCTATCACAAAACAGCAATTTTGGGGACATTTTGGCGTTCTCTCTTATCCATGGTTTTCATTATCCACAGGAAGGCTTGGAACTAATCCCCGGCAGATACTGGGGTCCTACTGTATAATAATAAGAGGACATTGCCTCAGTGCTAGTGAGAGTAAAGAGGTATTTGAGAACATGATTAACAATTAATTTTGGCACCCCATGGTTTCTTCACTGCTGGTAGCTGTAGGGATCTTTGTTGCTTTGAGTTCGTGTTAGGTCATGGGTTTAAATTTTTAAATAGAACACTATAAATTTTTAAATATAATGCTGAAAGGAACTGGTATATCCTTGTACACCCCTTCCTTTGCTCATCCAGCCAAACCAGGGCCAAAGAGACTTTGTACACACACAAAATACAAGTTCAAAATGGGAACTTGGAAGTTTCACTTTATTTTATCAGGCTTACAGTGCAAGACTAAAGGATTTAAACACAAGAGAAAAAGCTGCCAGTTTTGCTTTGTTTTGTTTTGTTTTAAAATACAATTCTCACTTCCAGACCAGAGAGTGTGTGCAAGTGTGTTTGTGTTTGTGTGTGTCTATATGTACTAAGGCACTGTATTAAGGGATTTGTAGTCCATCAGAGGAAACATGTCACAGCGGGAAGGGGAATTTTAAAATTAAAAAATGTCATTGGAGTCAATGATGGCCATAATATGCCATTCTCTGTAAATCCTCCTGCTTATTTCAAAACTGCCAATGCAATTGAGGGATTACTGGTAATTTTTTAAAAAAGCTAAACAATTTCACCCTGCAGCAATGAGCTGATCTTGCATTTTCTAATGTTTAAGATTTATAATTTCCCCACTAGCATTTCAAGAATTGTATGAAGACTCTTGGTGCAGTTCCCTGTTGATTTTGTAACAGAAATACCCTATTGATCAGATACAGCAGTTCTTTCAGAGATGGATAATCTTTGACTATATATTTTACATCCAACTACAGAAATATTTTTAAAATCTGAAGAGTGCAGTGTTAAATCTTCAGTATTTGGCCTGCCAGCTTCACAGATCCCTTGCGATTTCTCTGTTTGGAACAGACATCTCTCAATTGTGGCTTCTCTCAACTTCTGTTTTCCCATCAAAATATCAAAAGGATATTCATTCCTCTTCCTTTTCATGTGCATAATGTTTAGATTTTAGTGCGTTTTTCTGTGATAGACACATCTT
This sequence comes from Phrynocephalus forsythii, assembly GCA_029282475.1. Classification (NCBI taxonomy): domain Eukaryota; kingdom Metazoa; phylum Chordata; class Lepidosauria; order Squamata; family Agamidae; genus Phrynocephalus; species Phrynocephalus forsythii. Next base: position 11,323,448 of record JAPFRF010000011.1, read on the forward strand.
GAATCCATAATTTATTTGGAGAGTAGCACTGCAAAATTCTGAAAAATGTGGTTACCCAACAATAATTGAATTCTGGTTTGCATATGGACTGTGCAGTATGCTAAATTCAGATGGGAATGCAGAGCTGGGGAAAATTCTCCCCCTGTGTGGTGGGGCTCTGAAATGCTAAGCCACATTCCTCTGCTTTTCCCATGGATAAGGTTGCAGAACATAAGACCATAAGAACATAAGAATAGCCTTGCTAGAACAGCCCACAGCCCATCCAGTCCAGCATTCTGTTTCACACAGCGGCTCAGCATTTGCTTTAGGGTATTCCCAAACAGATGTCTTCACCTGTTTAAGATTCCCTGCAAATGGTATTGAGAGAGATCCTGCCTATCCAACCCGTAGGTTGTCCTTAGGCATCCATAATGATAGCCATTGATACCCTTGTTTTCCATGAACTTGTCCAATCCTTTCTTAAAGCTCTCAAGGCTGACAGCTGTCACCACTTCTTCTGGCAGGGAGTTCCACAGACCAGTGATCCTCTGGGTGAAAAAGTACTTTCTCTTATTTGTTTAAGATCTAGCACCCAAAAGTTTCATGGAGTGTCCCCTAGTTCTAGTGTTGTGTGATATGGAAAACAGTTTTCCCTTATTTACTTTGTCCATACCATGTATGATTTTATAAACTTCAATCAGGTCACCTCTTAGGTGCCATTGTTCAAGAGTTAAGAGGCCAGACCCAGCCTTTACAGCATCAGATGGTAAGAAAGGTGTTCCAGTCCCCTAATCTTTCTGGTTGCCCTCCTCTGCACTTTTTCCATTTCCATAATATCCTTTTGGAGGTATGGTGACCAGAACTGTACACAATACTCCAGATGGGGCCTCACCATAAATTTATAAAGAGGCAAAATGACACTTGCTGACTTATTTTCTATACTTTTCCTAATGATCCCTAGCATTGAGTTTGCTTTTTTTCACTACTGTGGCACACTGGGTTGACACCTTCATTCAGCTGTTCACCAGGACACAAAAATCCCTTTCCTGGTTTGTTGCAGAAAGTTCAGACCCCATTATAAATGTAATTGTTGTGGGTTTTTTGCCCCAATGTGCATCACTCCACACTTGGTAATGTTGAAGCTCCTTTGCCACTGGTTTGCCCACTCCCCCAGTGTCAAGCGATCCCTCTGGAGCTCCTCACAATCTCTCTCAGTTTTTAACTACCTTGTATAATGTAGTGTCATTGGCAAATTTGACTACCTTGCTATTTACTCTTACTTCTAGATCATTTATGAACAGGTTGAAAAGCAGGGTTCCTAGTACTGAACCTTGGGGGACCCCACTCTTTACCTCCCTCCACTTGGAGAAGTATCCATTTAGTACTACCTTCTGTTTCCTGTCCCTTAGCCAGTTGCTGATCCAGGACAAGACCTGTCCCTTTATTCCATGACTGGCAAGATTATTCAAGAGCCTTTGGTGTGGGACTTTCTGAAAGTCCAGATAAACAATGTCAACTGGATCTCCCTTATCCACATGCTTGTTGACACTCTCAAAGGATTCCAACATATGCTTTCTATGATGTTTTGGTGTCTGTTTTTGATGTGCATTATTTTTGCCACATACCTCATCTAGTAGAAGAATGGAACATCAACAAGAAGAATCAGAGCCAGAAGTGAGAGAGACTCCTTCTTCAGAAGTTCCAGAAGTGGTTTCCTTCTTAAAAAGAGACACATCTTGGAAGGCCCTGGGAACCATATATTGGTGCAGCCAACTCCCCCTCCCTTTAGTTTTGGTCTAATAAGACCTGAGTTAGGCTGTTGTATGGGTGACACGGCTCTGACCTGAGCTTTGTATTAGTATTTTGGGTGACTGCACCAACATGCCCGACCTTCCTTTCCCTGTTTTGCAGAGTGCCATTTTCTTGTTCTTCGCTGGGAGAATAGAGGAGATCAAAGGAAATATCAATGAGGTGAGAGGCTTATCCACAGCAAGATTACCTCCTCTAGCTCTTTTACCCATCACCTTCTGAACCTAGGTGGACCTGAAACATTGCTGTCTTAATATCTGGACCTGAAACAGCTGTTGTCTTAATAAGTCATGGCTTGTTTGTTTTCTAATGACAGCTGGTACTGACTCTCCCATAGCAAATCTGGACATTGAGTCATGGCAACTAGACTTCTTTTCTCAAGAAAAGAAGTCCAGTTGCTATGACTCAACACCCAGATAAACTCACCTGGATGACTGAGAATTTTCTCATAGCAAATAGGAGAATCTTCTGCCAGTAGGAACGTCCCTGTACCAAATGCTTGCCGGTTAAGAAGGGCTCAGTGGTCTGCTGTTTTTCTCTTCTGTGGGATAACTAACCCCTGATCTGTTCATCTCTTTCCAGGCTATCAAGAAGTTTGAGGAGGGCTGCTCAGTCCAGCAGGCCTGGAAGCAGTTTCACCATATGTGCTACTGGGAGCTGATGTGGTGCTTTGCTTACAAAGGAATGTGGAAGATGGCTTACTTCTATGCAGACCTGCTGAGCAAGGAGAACCGCTGGTCCAAGGTGAGGAACCTGGTGCTGCCGGGAGGGCAGTGAGGACAGCCCATGTGGGTTTGAGGGGAAAGGGGTGTGTGTGGTTAAACAGGAATAGCAGGAAGTCCTTTGAGCCTGGCCCCAGTGCCAGAAAACAAGGACTTCTCTCATTGCTGCAAAACAGAGCAATAAAACAACAAAGCCAGGTAACTTGGTTCAAGTACTGCAACCCTTAGTCCAGAGGGTCGTCTTCTGTGGCCCAGACAGAATAATGGAATTTCTGGCACCTTCAGCATGTGGCATAGGTGGTAAACTTGGCAAATGCATCCCCTGTGGTAAGTGCATTGCCCGGGAGTATTTCCTCTTAAACATCTGTACATCACGAGCCTGACATCAGCTTCCTCATAGCTGTGCCATGCCTCTGAGGTTTTGTGCCACCACAGGCCCACCGTGAGGTAAGACCCACTTTGATTCAGCATCTGAGGCCTGGCTCTTTGTCTTCTGAGACCACATATGATTCCCATTCCCCACCTACCCACCCACTTTGGAGGGCAGCCCCTCTGAGCATAGAGGTGGAGTGATTCATATCCATTACTACAATGTCTTCCCTACAATTACGACAACTTTTAGGCATATATGAACATTCTATTCATCGTCGATTGCGCTTCCTACATGCCTCGCCTTCATTTCTTGAACTCTTGGTTCAACTGAATTATGGCTACAGCTGAAGGCCGTTCCTTTTCGAACTCTGTCATCTTTGCCCCATTTTCCATCAGAAGAGTGCCCCGTGGGGTTTCCAGGCTATTAAGGTCCTAAAAGGAAACAAACTGTGCCATGCCATTTTTAAAGTAATTAGTGATGTATTTGCCATTTTTATATACATCGTATTTCCCCCCGTCTATAAGACGCTCCCATGTATAAGAAAACCCCCACTTTTCCAACCCAAAATTACAGTTCCGCACCTGCACAGTTCTCCCTTTAGCTTACTTCCATGTATAAGAGGACCCTCAATTTTAGTCTAACAATTTTAAACAAAGATAATAGTCTTAAAAACGGGAAAATACTGTACTTTTTAAAAAAAGAACATAATCCAGAAGCAGCTCATGAAGAACGCCTCAGTTTGCCAATAAGAATGCCAGCAGCAAGTAACTCCATCAAGATCACAGGTAATAAATAATATGCCACTTTTTAAAACATTATACTCCACACTTGAGTCTTGATTCTCTTTCTGCAGGCCATGTACGTGTACATGAAAGCGGCCTTCCTGAGCATGCTTCCGCCGGAGGAGGCACGGCCTTTTGGCGAGGAAGAAGTTGAGCTCTTCCGGTGAGAGCCCCCTGCAACTGGGAGTGGGGGGTGGGGGCGCTCAGGTAGGGGGCTCAGCCCCAGGCAACCAGATGGAGCTCATGGGGGAGAGCCGAGTCTCTTCAGCTCCCCTGCAGCTGACATCTGCGTGCCCGACTGTGCATGTGCCAGGAGCAGAGTTGCTCTTACGCTCCTCCCTCTTCTTCTTGGCTTTACAGGCAGGTCCCTTCTTTCAAGCAGAAGATTGCAGGGAAGTCTCCCCCAACAGAGAAGTTTGCCATCCGTAAAGCCAGGCGCTACAAAGCCAGCGAACATGTCCCCTTGCCCGTACCGGCCCTGGTAAGGAGGGAGAGGGGGCCGCTCTGCCCCATAGGACCTCTTTCTCTGGGTGGTGGTTGAGATGGCAGCTTCTGAAGAGATGACCATGTTAATACACCGCTAGTGAAAAATGTGGGCCCTAAGCCCCTGGGACAGTGGTGGCGAACCTTCGGCACTCCAGATGTTCTCCACCACTGCCCTAGGAGAAGTATTGTCCTCTGCTAAAACCATGTTATTTCCGAGCTACCCACATCTGGGAAACATCTGCCTTCAAGTTCTCCTTTGGATCTACCCAGCCATGCACCAGAGATGTGCATACAAGTCTGAAGAGCAGCCAGTGTGTTCAAACAATTAGAGCGCTTGTGACTGGGAGAGCCATGCTCAGCTGAATTCAGCTTGTAGAAATTAATGTTTTGCTCCCATCCAAAAACATGAAAATGCACACTTCTGGATGAAGCTCATTTACTTACTTTGGGCCCGTCACTCGCTCTCGACTCAGGACCAACTAGAGAACAGTGATGGCGAACCTTTTAGAGAACAAGTGTCCAAACTGTGATTCAAAACCCACTTATTTTTTCACAAATTGCCAATATGGCAATTTAACCTGAATACAGTGGTACCCTAGGTTACAAACACTTCGGGTGCTACCCTTCGGGAAAGGGAGGATCGAAGAGCGGGCTTTTGAATTTCCTGCAGCCACAGCAACTGGGACTACAAATGAGTCCACAAGCCGCTGCCTCCCCTTCACCCGGCTCTCTGCAGAGAGCACAATGGCATGCTCCCAGCACGGGGGGGGGTGTGTGTGCCATGGCTGTGAAGGGGCAATGTCGCGTGCCCACAGAAAGGGCTCCACATGCCACCTTTGGCACCTGTGCCATAGATTTGCCAACATTGAACTCGAATGTGATTTTATACCAGGCATGTCCAAACTTCGGTCCTCCTGATGTTTTGGACCACAACTCCCAGAACTCTAAGCTTAGATTGCCAATGGCAAAGGACTGTGGGAGTTGTGGTCCAAAACATCTGGAGGGCTGAAGTTTGGACATGCCTGTTTTATACCTTTAGCACAAATAGGGCTTAACCTGAGCTGTCTTTTGAAATCAAGTTTAGATGCAGCGTCTGCGAAGGCGAAATCAAGAGTGCTTCTCTGCACATGTACAGTCAAGTGCTTTCACCTGAATCTGGTGCAATTTCAGCTGGCGTCCCATGCCATCCGGAATCTAGACCAAGTGTTCCTAGTTCTGAGTTGTTACTCCGGGCCAGCATCGTTTCTCTTTAGTTAGCTTATGAAATGCAATACAGTAATGATTTCCTTCCCAGATTTCCACATTTTTATTTTAAAAATATACTATGTATCATGGGGTAGGGGAGAGAAAATAGTACCTGAAGGAAAAGGTTTAGTAGGAGATGAGGGTGGCATCCAATGTGGACTGGGAATTTGAACAGTCTCTTTTTCCTTCCAACTAAATGTGGGCAATTTTAAAAAAAACTTGTGATAAAATATAAGATTTCAGCCATGTTTGGGGAAGGCCCAGAACCAAGATGTCCTGTAGCAGACATGCATTCCTCCTCACTTGTGTGTACTCACACCCTTAATTCTCTGTCCTTTTATTCCAGGAGATGATGTATATGTGGAATGGATTCACAGTCCTGGGCAAGCGGAAAGAACTCTTAGAAGGGACCCTGGACACCCTGTGTCAGGCTGAGAGGCAGTTAAAAGAGGCACCAGGTAAGAACCCGCTTCCATCCACATGCTAGGGTGGGGGTGGGGGTGAACAGACCACACAGAAGGAAGCTAAATAGAATCTTCACTTGGATGTTTGCACTATATATTTCCCCCACAAATCACAGTACCTGATGTCTCAGCACAGAATTTGGAGACCTGGAATAGCAGTGTATACTGGGCCAAATGGACAGCAATAAAATACATACTAAAGGAAATAGCCAACCTCCCCCCTTCATTTCCAAGTCCTTTACTGAAGCTGCCTTCATGGCTTTGGATGAAATTCTCTGATACTATAAAATCTTGAAATCTATCATTTTAATGTCAAGGAACATATTGACTAAGATTAAAATGTTTCTCTATTAGAATAAAGTTACACTTAACAGGCTAAAACATTTGGGGCTCTTTAGTCTGGAAAAAAGGTGCCTGAGGGGGGATATGATTGAGACATACAAAATAATGCAGGGCATGAGTAAAGTGGATAGAGGGAAGCTCTTCTCCTTCTCACAGAATAACAGAACTAGGGGACATCCACTCAAATTGAGGGCTGGGAGAGAGAACAGACAAAAGAAAATATTTTTTTTTACCCAGCATGTTGCTAGTGGAACTCCCTGCCACAAGAGGTGGTGATGGCATCTGGCCTGGATGCCTTCAAAAGGGGATTGGACAGATTCCTGGAGCAAAAGTCCATCACAGGTTACAAATCATGATGGAGACGTGTAATCTCCAGGCTTAAAACCAGAGGACTTCAAGGACCAGATGCAGGGGAGTGGTATGAAGAAACAGATATCTAGTCTCGTGCACTCCCAGACGCATCTGGTAGGGCCACTGTGAGATACAGGAAGCTGGACTAGACGGGCCTTTGGCCTGATCCAGCAGGGCTCTTCTTATGTTCTTAACAGAATCCTTTGCTAGCAGTATCTGCAACTTTTCCCCCCCTGGAGGGGGAACTGGCATCGTGTATTTTTCTGTGTGATTGCCCTTTTGTTCTGTTCTGTTTCTGACCTGCTTTTGCCAGGAGTTGCTCTTTTGCCTTACAACCAGCCTTGAGGTATGTCATGGATGGGCAGGCAATTCACAGGCGCGAGAGAACTTGGGTTTCCTGTGTAACTGTGGGGTTAGCAAAAAGCTGGGCAATTGGGATGCCATCCAGAGGTGGTGCGACCGTTAGCACCAGTTAGCATGGCCCATAGTGGGCAACAACAAGACTTGTAGCCCAACAGGCGGAAGGACACAAGTTCCCCATCCTAAGGAAGGCCAGGAAGACCCTAGGCAGCATCAGAAATAGGGAGGAGTACCTCAACCCGCTCCCCAATGAGTTGGAAAAGGGTAGGACAGCCACTGTTTACCCTGGTTCACCTCTCCCTTCTCTCCTTCCCTCTGTTCCTGCCCTGCCTTCAGCCAGCGAGTACCAGGTGGATGATCAGTGCCTGCTCCTGCTCCTCAAAGGCCTCGTCCTCAAGCACTTGCACAGTTCAGCTGAGGCGGAGGCCTGCTTCAGCACTGTCTATGGCAGGTGAGGTGCCCGAACCCTCGTCTCACGGGCGGGAGGAGATTCCGCGGCCACCTTACCCAAGCCGATCCCAATGTCTGTCCTGTTTCCTACTAAAGAGAGGGAAGTAACCGAGGTTTCATGATGGGGGTGGGGAAGAGCGATGATGTTTCCTCTTTCTGTCCCACAAAGGTTTGTTTCTTCTGAAGAATCCTTGAACGGGTTAAACTTCAAATACAGTGGGACCTCCATATTCACTGACTCAGTTATCCATGGTTGGCAGAGGAAATGATTAAATAATTCAGCAGCCACAAAGCAAGCTGTAAAGCAAGCTGTTGTTACAAACAGCAGCTGTAAAGCAAGGTATTGTCACAAACAGCAGTGGTAAAGGAAGCTATTGTCACAAATAGCATCTGTAAATCAAGCTACTGTCACAAACAGCAGCCATAAAGCAAGCTATTGTCCCAAAACAGCAGTTATAAAGCAAGCTACTGTCAGGAAACAGCAGTTTGGGGGTGGGTGGGTAGGCGTTCTCTGTTATCCACGGTTTTCATTATCCACGGGAAGGCCTGGATCCAATCCCCAGTGGAGACCGGGCTCCTACTGTAATAGAAAAGAACAATCATTCTATACAAATGCAACCCCCCCATCTTCATATGCAGCAGTGAAAGCACTTGCTTCTGTAATATCTCACTGTCTCATAAAGTCCTTTATGTACTATCGAGCAGTGCCGCTCTGCAGAAACAGCAATCTGAATCTCAATGGTGATATCATAGTGGCCTCTCCTTATCTCCTGTCTCCCCTGATGCCTACTCCATCCCCAACATAAAGATCAAGTAAGTCTCCAGCTGAACAACAGGCTTTCTTTCTCATTTGCATGTTTTCCTGTCTGCCCGCAGTGAAAAAAGAATCCGGTATGATCACTACTTGGTTCCTAATGCTCTACTAGAACTGAGCCTGCTATACGTTGCAAAAGGCCACAACGAAGAGGCCGTGCAGCTGCTTCGGAAAGCAAAGTAAGTGAACGGCCAGCTTTTCTAGCCGTGCTTTATTTGAAGGAAGCGGGAGAAGCTTGCCCAGAGGTTCCTGCTATGCCGTAATGCAGTGGTGTTTGAAAAAGATCTGTTAGTCCCATGGAAAACATAATTGAAGTTTCTGTATGAGACAGGTAAAGATGCTTTCCCTGTTCTAACCAGTAAAGCTGTGATCTGGCCACTACTTTCTTTTTTTTTATTAATAAATTTTTATTGGATTTTTAAGAGGGGAACAAAGGGAAGGAGTATGGGTAAGAGGAAAAAGAAAAAAAGGAAAGAAAGGGGGGAATACAGTTTTTAAGATTTACATTGAGTGTATCAAGCAAAATAGAAATAGTAATTAAACATATTGCTAAAATTGCCAAATGTTGTCACAATACTAATAAATTTGTTACTTCTTGCCATCTTTCCCGAAAGATCTGTAGTCTCCCTTTAAATAACCAGAGAGTTTATCAATTTCGATGCATTCTCTTATCTTTCCATGAAGATCCTTCTCTGTTGGCGTGATTGGTTGTTTCCAAAGTTTCAGCGTACAGTATTCTTGCAGACAACAATTACATGATGAAGTACATATCTCTGATCATAAGAAATATTCATATCTACTATATTTAACAGAAATAGTTCTGGTCTAAACTCTATTTTAATTTTCAAAGATCTTTCTAAGAAAAGTTTTACCATGTTCCAATACGCCTTAGCTTCTTTACAAGTCCACCACATATGATAAAAGGTTCCACAGTCATAATTACATTTCCAACATTTAGGTGAACAGTTATACATCTTGGATAAACGATGAGGCGCGAAATGCCATCTATAAAACATCTTATAACAATTTTCCTTGAACGAAATAGATTTAAAGATTTTAACTGTGTTCCACAGAGAGTCCCATTTATTTAAATGAATAGTATAGCCTAAGTTTTCTGCCCATCTTATCATACAGTCTTTAACCAGTGTATCAATCATTTTTTCATTTATCAACATGCTATAGAATTTACTAAGAAGCTTGGAGTCACCAGAGGAAAGTATTTTATCAAGTGAGGTATCAGTAGTCATAAAACCACCCTCTTTGGAAAGCTCTTTGAAGTGTGAATGTATTTGTTGATATTTCCACCAATCCAGATTATAGCCTTCTGATACTAATTTCCCTAGTGGTTTCAATGAGAAGTCATCATTCAGAAGGTGTCTGTAGGTTATAACATTTGAGATTTCACTTTCCTGGGAGCTGTAAATTGCTCCCAGTGGGGATAACCACATAGGTGCTTTGAGGTAAAATTGTTTTTTAATCATTAGCCATATTTTGAGTAAGGCATTCCTTATCCAGTGCTTTTTAAAGAGGGTAGGTAAATTTCCCCTATGCCACAAATAGTGATGCCAGCCCTTATCAAGACCATAACTCTCAAGCTGCAATATTCTTTTATTTGTCATCAAGATCCAATCCTTAATCCAAGTCAAGGCAGCAGCCTTGTGATCTGGCCACAAGATGTGAGAGGCCATGTTAAGGCCATGTTAAACTTTCAGTGACCAATCACACACACACACACACACACACACACACACACACACACACACACACACACACACACACACACACACACACACACACAGAGTAAGATGTGTAAAGCAAAGCACAAAAAGGCAGAGTTTTGTTTATATACCACCCTAAAGTGCTTAAAGCACTATCTAGAAGCGAAGGTTCTTATTTAGCTTCCACCAGCTACCTCCAAGTTCCTTCTTTAATCCACCAGAATCAGACTAAGAAGTAGAGTGGAAACAAATATTTACCGTATTTCTGGAACATCAGTAAAAAAACTATCTACCTCAAGCTTTCGGTTATTCTTCTCTTCCTTACCCAACAGGGCACAAAAAAGGGTTTCATTTTTTTTTACAAAAAACGGGTTCTCAGCATTAGTGTGCCAGGGTCCTTGCAGTTCTGATTGGGTGCACTCTCTCACTGCAGGTTCCGGCGATACTGACAGCAGGGGCCTGCCTGTTTTTCCTGGGTATTCTTCTCTCCTTGTTTGTAGAAATCCCAGGTCTCTGAGACTATCTCCTCTCAATCCGTGTAGTGCCATCCATCTCTCCGTTTCTCATCCCCCCCTCTCTCTTAGCCTTCTCCTCCCTCAACATCCATCCCTACTCCCTTGCCTCCTTTTCTTGCCTATGCAAGGATTTCTGTGGAGTGGCTTCTCTCCTCCCCTCAGCTTCATCCCTGGGCACCAAAGGTTCCTCTAAGGTGGGCTAGCAACACTTCTAGGCCCCCTTGCATGGAGTGCTTTCCCTCCCTCCACGCACCTGCCACAACCATTTTTGTTCTGGTTGGGACAGAACCTGTGCAGAGAAGAGGGAGGGAGGTGTGCCGGCATGTGTGCACAAAGGGGACAACGCCCCCAGCAGCCGTGCCAGAAGTTATAGGAGAAGCTGCTGGGCATCATCAATTTCTCCCATGGATGAGTCCAAGGATTCTCTGGCCAGATCCACTCCCACCCTGGAGGGAGGACTTTTTATTGTTTTCTACTTCTGCTTCCACTACTGCCCCCTCCCTCAGGGTCTCTTTTCCTTTTAAAAGCCTTCTTCCCACCAACGTTCTGTTTCTTTCCCATGTGCCTCAGTGACTCCGTTTTTCTTTCCTGCCCTTTTCAACTGTTCTCCCAATTCTCCCACCACATCCCTGGGATTTCCTCTAGGAGGGGCGTCACTTCTCTGCTTTCTGCCTTCATTCATCTCTGACATTATCAATCTTCCTCCTCTGTCATCGGGAATGGACAGCACTTGGGCAAGGGATATCTCCATCTCACCTCTCGTCTCACAATAGGTAGGGGGGGAAACACATGGTATGACAATCAGACATCTTCCACCACTTGAAGAAACATCTCTACAACCCCCCACACACACACACATACTGTATCTGTGAGATCACTATTCCTGGTCTCAATCATCCATGGTCAGAAAATATTAAAAATATGAAGAAAAACCCCCAGCAAAAGCTATTTTCACATGTATTACCAGAAGCAGCCCCTAGAGGGAGCCAGAGACTGTGTTACTGTATAAAGAATTGAAAGTGAAGAATACAGTAAGTACTGTATCAGCATATAGACTCAGTCTAGAAGAGCATGGTTTTGGGTGCCCTCTCGTGTCCTGTACTGGTAATGCACATGAAAATAATTGTTTTTGTTTTTCCTTTTACTGTACTCTCTCTTTTCTCTTTTCACTGTGGATAACAGCGAAGGGTTCGCCATATCCATGGTTTTCAGTATCCATGGGGATGCCTGGGCTCAAGCCCCAGTGGATATGGGGGTCCTACTGTACATCCTTCTGATACTAAAATGGCACAGGCTACAGATTTTGGCAGCTATACTCTCTAGTTACCTCTATAGTTACCAGAATTTAGTTGCTTTAAGATCTTACTTCATCTCCTCTTTTATAATTTTGGGTTCTTTTTGTGATTTTCTGATTGTTCAGAGGGAGAGTAAAGCAAGACTTTATGGGGCTGAGGGGTGTAGCAGTCTGTTTTCTGGCAGGTGTCAAAATTAATGGTTGTTTGTTTGTGTGTGTGTTTTAAGAGCAAAGCCACTCTACTTGCAAAAGTAGATAGGATTTGCATCTCCTTGGTGTGGTACCATTGTTATTTAACCCCAATTCTGCTCAAGTTTTTTTAAAATGTTCAGTAGAATATGTCTAGTCCTAATGTGTATGATGTAACTGTCCACTGTTTCTCCTCAACAGAAATAATTACAAGAATTACTCAATGGAATCAAGAACACTGTTCAGGATCCATGCTGCATTGTCCAAACTCAAGGCAAGCCAGGAAGAAAATGGTACAGACGGAGCCAGCCCTTCCTAGGAAATTGAAAAGGCAGACTGTTGTTCTTAGGCGCACTTGGACCAAAGAGAGAACCTGCCAGAGCACTAGTGTTTGAGATGTTGACTCCTTCCTTGCCTGGTTGTGTTGCCATCAGGTGTACCAAGTGGTTCCCAAGCTAGTGCTTGACACTTGGTATGCAGGATTGGATGGAATTTGCTTATCCAGATTGTGGCTTTCAAAACCAGGGAGCAGTTGAAGAAGCATTGCTTTTTGATTAGGGAAAATGAAAGCAGTTGCTTGTCTCCCTTAATCAGTTACCCTCTCTCAGGATTCTACAAATGAGGGCTAGATTCTCTTTCAAATTCTCCAGTAATCTCTTCATATAATCATTTGGGAATAGTTTGAAGGTACAGTGCTCCCCCTTGATACCTTTTGGTTTCCTATTGCATACTGATGGCAGCTCCTTGTCCATCTCCCCTCTCGATCCCTGCTTCTTAACTCAAGAAGCCAGGAAGTATACCAGGTGGAACTTCTTGCACTGCAGTTGAACCCAAAGAGAGCCAGTCAGTTAACAAGGTTGGATTTGTCTGGAAATTGGGCATATCTCAAGAAATACAAACTGCTCTTGGCCACAGCCTTCCCCCCAACGTCAAATCCAAAAGTGCAAGGAGCATTTTTAAGAGAAAATGTTAACTAATTAGTACCCATTAAAAGGTGACATCATGTCATTTGGAAACAGAAGTTGGGGGTACATGCAGTTGATTTTGGCACAGGTGGGTAATCATAAAGCCATTTGTAATGAAACCACCTCAGGTAGTGTTGGGGACTAGATTCTTCAGAAGCAGTTATAAGACAACTGTGAACTGACCTCTTCTGTCATCCTGTTCGTGGATCGACAATGCCATTGCAAGTGAGCATGTGTGGCTGATGGACATGGTATCTAAACATATGCCTCTTCAGCTTAGTTCTTAGATTCGTCTCTAGGAGTGAGTTCTTCCGATTCATTGGGGAAGGCAGACACCACGCATAGATGGCCTGCTTTGGGCAAAGTGAGTCATTTTATAACAGTAACAGATTTCATGCCTGCCATACATTTTACTCAGGGCTAATCTCTAGAGATGTGTTTAAATCCACGTGAGGATGCTCCAGTTAGGTCTTTGTTATTTAGCAGTGTTCATTTGAACACAATGTTCACTGTAAATATTTTTATAAATTTGTATGCATAGTGTATGGCCATGAGAGTAGTTGCAAATTCAGTACTGCAAGGTCTCTTCGGTTTCAAGGTTTCAAATTACAAGAGAAGGAGTTCCAAGGTTTCAAACTACAAGGAAAACTAAGCTTTCAAACCACAGGAAAAAGAGATTCAAATTAAACATTAGGAAGAACTTCCTGGCGGTTAGATCTGTCCGGCAGTGGACTATGCTGCCACGGAGGGTGGTGGAGTCTCCTTCTTTGGAGGTTTTTAAGCAGAGGCTGGGTGGCCATCTGTCATGAGTACAGTGATGGGGGTTCCTGCATGGCAGAGGGTTGGACTGGATGGCCCTTGAGGCCTCTTCCAACTCTGATTCTATGAGACTTTAAACACGTACTTTCCATGTGCATGTATGTGCCCTCCCTCCTGGAGTGCACAGGCACAAACTTTCAGACTTGAAAGTGTGTAGCTGCAAGCCCAATGAGGGAGAAGCTGCCCTTTGTGTGTGTACTTCTTGCACACACAAAGGTAGCTGGGTTGGGAGAGAAATAGAGAAGCCACGTTGTCCAATCAGTCTGATGAGTTGCAGGTGAGTTTCTTTTATGGGTTTTAGTTGTCCCTTTGCACCAATGCACAAGGATTGGGGTGCGGAAAACCCAGCAGCACCTAAGCCATCCTAATTAGGCAAGTGAAAGGGCCGGTTGGCTCCCTCCACCTTGGATAGAAATGGGACACATTTCTTCCTCACCCAAAGGGGGAAAGGAGGGGAAGAGATATTCCTATGAAAACAAAATTGAAGGAAGGGCTTGCTGGAAGAGATAAGCTGGTAGCTATCAGGGGTGCAGGTGATGTGACCACACAGACAATAGGGTGCTTTGATGTGGATTGATAGGACTGTACCACCAGCTATGGCCAAAAAGCACAAAAAGGAAAGCTTCCTTTCTGCATAGTTGGCACCTTAATCTGATTCTAGTTATTAAGAGCCATTTGCAACAACTGCTGCTATAGAAGGAAACAGTAGCCATCACCAATCTATACTGTGTTGCTACTTTCATTGGTTTTCATCTCTTTGCCTTTGTCCATCGCCTCCTAAGCCGAGTCAATGGTATAAAATGGCAGAGCTAGTACATTTAAGGGTGGAAGGAGGGACTAAGAAGTCGGGTTTTGACTGACTGGCCTACCATAAAAGCTTATACAGGGAAGTTGAGTCATAGCAACTGGACTCTTCAGTCTGAAAAAGCTACTTGAATGAATAGCAAAATGTTTCAATCCCATAGTCCAGTTGCCATGATTCAACTTCCAGATGACCTCCCCGCATGCCTGAGAATCTCCACAGACATAAACGCTTACACTTTTTCTCTCTGCAGCTTTCTGAAGGTCTTTCCTCCTCATATATGTCTCTTTGTTCCATCTGATATTTTTGGTAGTGTGTGAATCCATTCTTAAATATCACTTTGATAAAAAGTCCAATTGGTTTTAGGTTATTCTGTATGTATAACATGTCTTCTACGACGCGTCACACCTAATAGCTAATTGTAGCTGAACAAATAGAATTCATGAGATGTACAGCACTGCTAAGTTAGAATGCATTATAGGCAAGCACTGCCATAACCTAAAAGGAAATGGGTCTATGGAGGCTTATGGCGAAGAAGCACCCCAGCTATATTCCATTGGACATTACTGTAGTTATCTGGCACTTGCATTGCCCCTGGTGGTGGGGAGATGATATGCTAGGAAGAGTAGGCACTAGGCAATGGAGAGAATTCCCAGCAAACAGAAGGATGGAAGGACTGGTGATGTGCCACACTTCCTCCATTTAAATGAAATCAGATCTACCTCATCTGCATTTAGATTCAAGTGCTAATTATAGGTGTGGCCTTACCCTAGTTGCTCTCTAACTTGTGTGGATTCTGCAGAACCTTTTCATAAATGCATCTGAAGCTCTTTGCATGCACGTTCTCTTCATGGACTGTGACTTGACACACACACACACACACACACACACACACACACACACACACACACACACACACCTCACACACACACACCCCCATGACCAATAACTGAATGTCAATGAACATCATTCTGAACTAATGGTTCCAGAACTTCCAGCAAATATTTTAATTAACAAGTGACAGTCAAATAACTGATTTCTGGCCTCTCAGATGATCAATTCCATTGTTTTTTTAAAATAAACTCCACCTTCTATTAGTTAAATGCAGTCTGTAGTATATACACCCAGTAAAATACTGAGAGATAATTCATGGAGTGGGAGAACTCAAGCCTATGGATCTGTTTTGTAGTGTTGTGAGTTATTTTGCAATCCAATATTAAATGTTAACACATACTGAAATAGAGACACTATGCAAGACTTATCTGAAGCACAAGAAGTGAAACCGTCATATTTTGGAATTCAGACACAGCTTATGTTACAACCTGATTATTGATATTAAGTGGTTATGACCCATGCTTAGAACCACCACTACAAATTGAATTCTGTTCCAGGCCATGTTAGCAAGGGGACCCCTCTGCTACTGCCTAAGCGCCATTATACCTCCCACAAGGAAACACACATGCATGTTAAAATGCTGCTGCCACTAGAAAAGATGAACAGATGTGGCTCTTAACAAAAAGTTCTGTAACTACATTTTAGCTTAGTCTTTTTGCCAAACTAGTGATCTTGTAACACTTGGTGCTTTTCATTTCATCATCAGAAATATATGTAAAATAAAAATTACTTATAGAAGCTTTACTTGCACCCCACACATTAAAGATGGAAGGGAGGTTATCAGTTTTACTTCCTCATCCGCAAAATGCAGAGGCTTTCTAGACTACTTTGTGAAGGGGAAAAGAGTAAAGGGCTTATACTGTAGCCACATAGGGATTGCTACTGCTGAAAACAGAAGAATGGAGAAGCAAGAAATATTTCTACTAGTGTGTCACTAGAGGGAGGCAGATTACTATGTTACAAACACCTCCATGGCTGCACATGGTGGACAAGGGGACTAGCATGCAGCCTTTTCTAACTAAGCTGTTCACTACCTGCTTTTGAGAAAATACCTTACTCGGCACAGCTGGGCAGTGGCTGCTCCTACAGCAAGACAGTGGGGAGAATTGTGCCTGGAGGAGGTGCATGTCGATAGAACGCTCAATGGTTTGAGTGCACGTTTGCCAGGGCAAAGCAGTTCAAGGAAAGATGTTTTGTCAGCAAACCCTTTCCCCAGCAGCCCTGCTAAACTATCCATTTCAGCAGCTGCTGTCAGCAAGAACGGAAGGTTTTAAAACCTAAAGGGTAGTGGACTTCCAACTAACTCACAGCTGCCTGTATGAGGCTGAAGCTAATTTGGCTAGCCCACAGCAGTTCTCCAGCTGTGTAGAATGGTGCAGGAAACATGCTGGTATTCAATCCTGCTTCTCTAACTCCCCCACCTGCTTTCAGTCCACATGGTGGAAGATAACAGTGTCAAGGATGGCAATCAACAGGCAAAGATGTGCCAAAAAACAAACAAACAAAAAACACAGAACCAAACACAGCAATACTAACTGTAATGGTATACTCCTCCACGACTGGTATTCTTCTGTACTAGTAGGCCACTCACAACTCCAGCTGACATAAGCTCTGAAACAAGATTTTTCAGTCTCCTGCTTGAATGATTCTCAGTTCTTTCTGCCTCTATTTACAATCAGATTGCCAGATTCTTTAAGTAGGATTTCTCTGCTTTTAATAAATGAAGGGATCATGTCAAGCAACAGCTTCTTTCCCACCAGATTGGTATGATTCAAACTATGGTTGTAAAGACCTTTCTTCTGTGATCTGTTACTGAGACAAGCTTTTTGTTCAAACTTAAAATTGGTGATGTTATCTCAGCAAATGTACAAATAAGGCTGTAAGAGAAGTTTTAGGTTGTACGCCCCCTGAACAAAGTCTCTCCGGCTTTTTAAAAAGAAATAAACAGTATCATGACAAAAGTAGCAATAGCTTTCCCACCAAGCCCAAGAAAACAAGCTTACTATACCAGGTATATTTATTTGACCCCAGAAAGGATGCAAGCAAGTGAGGCACGGGCAGCTTCCTCTACTGGGACAAAGATTACCTAATGTTTGGTGTCATCCCAAGAATCAAATAAAAGAAAGGGCAGGAGGAGCCAGAGCCATCAGCAGGGATGGGTTTTTGGTATTTGGAACCATTTTTATGTCCCAATTCTGTCAGAGTTCAATTGTGAAAGAGACATCAAAATATGCTATATTACTGGAATTCACTTTTGTGGAAGATTTGTAAACTGGCCGGAAATCGCCACCAGATTTGTAGTGAGTGCACTGGGCCTCTAGGAACCATACAAAGCTATCAGCTCAGGTCACAACTTGGAGGATGCACCTGTTTCAGAGAAAGATTCAATAGTCTGTGTGTCCTGGTGGGACAGCTCTACTGCAGCCACTTCCTTGTCTTCACCATGGGATGCGGTGGCAGCTATTCTTTCCCGTGCCTTTCTGGCCATGGCCTCTTCTCTTTGTTGTTTCCTCAGCTCCTTCAGCTCCTTCTTCTTTGCCTTCTCCATTTCTTGTACCATCTCTTGGAACTCGGTGCTGTATTCGTTCATTTTATGGCCAAAGCGTTCACGGGCCTCAGCCAATAACAGCTGTCGCTCTTCTTTTGCTTCAAGTTCTTTCTTCTTACGGTCCTGCATCTCCTTTCGCCATGCTGCAATCATCTCTGGCATTTTGGCCATTCTAGCAGCAATGAGCTCCTCTCTGTAAAGAAGCAAACAACATGCTGTGATGTCAAATACATCCAGAATTCCTGTACTAGGAGAACAAGAGAGAAGCTCCTTTGGGATGATTCCTGACAAGTATGAGTTTAGTTAGGTAAAATCATTTATTCTACATACATGTGTGTAGCCTTGAAACATAAAAGATTGATGCTGGCCAGCAGAGCTCATAATGTGTCTCCACTACCACTACCACCTACCAAACTAAACAAAACGAGGGCTTTGCTGGTTTGACCCAATATGGACAAAGCATTGGGACGAACCAACATCATCCATAATTCAGTGGTCAAGCATTCTGTCTGCCGAGCCAGAGGTTGGGAGTTCAATTCTGCCACGTTACATTCTTGACGGAGATATGACTTGATGATCCATAGGGTCCACTCCAGCCTTCCTCTCAACAGTGAAACTGGTGAATTGCCACAATGCTACCAATGGTCAAGTCAACCTCAGCACTTAGGAGATCAAAAAGACCTTCCATTCAATACACAGCCCTAATGCAGGTACATCCATCCATCAATCTCCATGCCAAAAGGTACAACCTACCAGGCCCACTGCAGTTAAAAGCTCCCTCCAGAACCCTTGAAGCTGGGAAGAGATAAGAATTCACTTTTTTGCTTTTAAGGATGCAGAACCCATTTCAAGCCTGAGTCAAAATTCCTCAGGTATAGCACAGCTTACTGCAAATGAATACTAAGGCTGTAACACTACAGAACAACGAATTGCCACCCTGCCAGAGGCAAGACCCACAACTATCCATTTGACTCAGGGCATTTTGAACAGATACAGCCAACGTCTTTGGTAGCCCTTTGCTCCACAGTGAACCTGTCTCTCTCTCCCTGAGATGCAACACAGGGGGGACTATGAAGATCTGTATTTGTACCCTCTCAGTGTGCCCTGACTCGTTAACCTACAAATACAACGGATTAAAAAAAGTGTCACCAATGGATCTTACTGCAATGAGTAGGCTATGTTATACACATGATAAAACACGTCCCCTTTCAGTCGCGGACCCCGCAGGCTGTTCACTACAGGCTGGAAAATCGGGCCCAACCTTTACAGCCACCCCCACCCCCTTTGGACCCCTAACTCTCCCTTCTCGGACGGCGAAGGCCACGGCCGTTTTTCCTCTCAAGCACCGCCGTGCAGAAAAGCAGCGAGCCGCCGCCCATTTTGAAAAAAGCAAAAGACGGCGTCTTTTGGTCTCTTCTCGCAAGCGCGGCGATAAATACAAACACGCGGGGCAGAGAGGAGTTCTTTGCCTCTAGAAAAGTGAACAACAGGAAAAGAAGTTAAAACGAGAGCCGTCCCTGGCAAAGAGGCTCCTCTGAAGCAGAAGCGAGCTCTGCCCACCCCACCTTCCCCACCCAGCCCCATTTTCCCCCCGGGCCGGGCCTCGTCTCTCTCCCCCCCCCAATCCCCACCTCCGCACTCACCGCTGCCGCTTCTTGGCTGCCGCCGCCTCCTCCTTGGCGTCGAGCGACCTCTCCATCTCCCGCAGCGACGGGTACCAGGTTCTCTCTTCCTCTTCGATGGCCTCCAGCTGCTGCGGGGTGGGCCACAGCTTGGCCGGGCTGACCCCCGAGGCCGCCCCATGGCGACCGAACAGCTTGGCCTGGTAGGCGTCCGTACGTTGCCACGGCGGCGTCTTAGGGTCGGCTGGATCCGGACAATACACCCCGCCGTCCAGCCTCTTCAGAGGCCTCGCGTTATAAAACCGGACCCCTCCGAGCAACGAGCAGCACCTGCGAGCCGCCATCTTGGACCCCTGGGTTGTGCGGCTCTTAGGCTATAAAGGCAGCCATCTTGGACTCAGCCTCCTCCCAATAGGCGGCACCGTCTTGAGAGCAGGCGCAAGAAGGCCGCCATTTTGGGGTCATTCGCTCGCCGCGGACCGATAACATGGACGCCTCCATTTTGGGATCTTACGTCATCGCGCCCGAGTTAATGAGCATGACGGGAAGTTTGTATTATAGAGAGAGGAAAAGCGGCGGGATGCCTCTGCGGGTGGGGTTAACGTCGGGTCCCCATCCCGCACGTCTTGAGGGAAACGAAAGAAAATGAAAAGAAAACTGTCAAGAGAATCAAGACTAAAATATAAAATGTGTGTGATTTTTAGAAAAATATTTGAATTCCCACATAGCTTTTACATGGAATTTTTACTCTCTTTTTAACTGCTCGCGTTCTCTTGTAGCTTTAATTGTAATGTTGCCTTTTAATGCTGTGTAAGATGTTCCTCAATTTCCTGTTCTCAATACTGTACAGTGGTACCTTGTATAAAGGAATTAATTCATTACAAACGAAATTCCGTTAAGCAAATTTTCCTTTATACAAATTTTGCATAGGAATACATTGAAAACAGAGTAATCACTAATAATGACCATTTTATGTTGTACGGATTCGCCCCATAGACGATTTTGTTAAGCAAATTTTCACTATCTCCGGAATTTTCTGTTATTTTCCATTGACTATCTGTAATGCAACTCAGACCAAATTTACCCTGGGGCTTCTACTTTTTTGCAATCAAATGTGTTTGTGTCATTTCAGGTAGTGTAATCAATTGTGCCATGTAGAGCAACATGCTGGGTGCTGGTAGTTGAGAGAGGAAGTAAAATTTCCCTCAACTGAGCGCTTCTTGACTCCAAACAATTTCTCTTTTTAAAAGGTTTGGTGATAGTGCTGCACCAAAGCTGTGCTAGATTAAACAAACTTCAAAAAAGGAAAAAGAAAGAAGAAAAGAAAAGTAAAAGAAAGGAGGGGAAGAAATTGTCAAGGAGCCCTTGTTTGCAAATGGTTAAGACAACTTCTGCTGTAGCTGCACATTCTTAAAATCTGGACTGTCAGGTGCAGCAGAAGCTGCCTTAACTAACTGCAAACAAAGGCTGATTGGCAATTTCCTTTTCTCTCTCAACTGACTCATGTCTGATTGGCTAAACTGAATTAACTGCACTAAGGATGAAGGCATTTAACAATTAATAAAGCATAGAATCATAGCATAATAGAGCTAGAAGGGGTCTATAAGGCTACCGAATTGTAGTACAACCCCCTGCTCAATGTAGGAATCCAAATCAAATCAGACAGATGATTTTCTAATTTTCTCTTGCATGCCTGTAGCACTGGGGCAATCACTAACTCCTGAGGTAACCAGTTCCATTGTCATACTGCTCTAATAAATAGATAAGTTTTCCCAAATATCCAACCAAAATCTGGCTTCCTACAACTTGGGCCCCTTAGGTGCCCTGCACTCTGGATGATTGATAAGACTTC
This sequence comes from Phrynocephalus forsythii, assembly GCA_029282475.1. Classification (NCBI taxonomy): domain Eukaryota; kingdom Metazoa; phylum Chordata; class Lepidosauria; order Squamata; family Agamidae; genus Phrynocephalus; species Phrynocephalus forsythii. The sequence continues at coordinate 11,344,843 of JAPFRF010000011.1, forward strand.
CTGCCCCTCCTCTGTATGACACTCTTTCAAGTATTTGAAAAGTGCTGTTTTATCTCCCTGCAGTCTACTTTTCTCAATGCTAAACATGCCCATTTCCTTCAGTCTTTCCTCATAGGCCTGGTTTCCATTTTCCTGATCATCCTTGTTTCCCTGTTCTGAATTTGTTCCAGTTTTTCAGCATCTATTTAAAGTGTGGTATCCAGAACAGTGCTCAAGATAAGACTTAACCAGTGCCAAAGAGAGGAGAGCTAGTACTTCACAGGATTTAGAGACTAGACTTCTGTTAAAATAGAATTGACTTTTCTTGCAGCCACATCATATTGTTGTCTTATACAGTAAGTAGCTTGTGATCTACAACACTTCTGAGATCCTTCTCATTCATATTACAGAGCCAAGTACAGTGGTACCTTGTATAAAGGAATTAATTCGTTCCAAATGAAATTATGTTAAGCAAATTTTCCTTTATACAAATTCCCATAGGAATGCATTGAAAATGGAGTGATTCCATTTTTATTTTGTACGGATTCTCCCCATAGGTGATTATGTTAAGCAAATTTCCCCTATCTCTGGAATTTTATGTTGTACAAATTTTATGTTATACAAGCTGTTTGTTATACAAGGGTCCACTGTATCCCTTTTCTTCTAACAGTGTGTTTGGTTCTCCATTCCTAGGTATAGAATGTTGCACTTATCCCTGTTAAATTTCATTTTGTGCTCAAACCTGTCAAGTTATTTTAAATTGTTTTTTTAACTTCCAGGGGATTTTCTAATCTGTGTTGGTTTCTAGTCATCACTGTATTGCTTTCAAGGGATCTGCAGAGTGAGGTCCTTATAATCTGCTCCAGAATTTTCCCTGGGATTGATGTCAGGTCGACCATCTTTAGTTCTCAGTTTCCTCCTTTGTGCCCTTCTCCAATCACCTGGTACCTCACCCATTTCAAGAAAATAACATAGTTCTTCAGTCAATTCCTTCAATACTCTTGGATGCAGTTTATCTGACCCCGGAGATTTGAATGCCTTCAAAGTAATGAGGTATTTCTTGACTACAGTACAGTGGTACCTTGTATAAAGGAATTAATTCATTCCAAATGAAATTATGTTAAGCAAAATTTCCTTTATACAAATTCCTATAGGAATGCATTGAAAATGGAGTAATCCCATTTTTATGTTGTACCCATTTTTATGTTGTATGGATTTTCCCCATAGGCGAATATGTTAAGCAAATTTCCCCTATCTCTGTAATTTTTTATGTTGTACAGATTTTATGTTATACAAGCTGTTTGTTATACAAGGGTCCACTGTATTTCTTTATCAGTTTCAAGCTGCAATTCTGCTCCCTCTGCTTGTACCTCACATTTTCCTGGCTTTTTCTTTGGCATTTGTTATCATTTTTCCTTCTCCATTAAGTAGCTGAGCCACTAGCTCTTTTCTCTGTCTTTTCTACACATGTATCTGAAGAATGCTTTTCCTGTTGCTTTAGTGTCTTTCACTAACTTCTGCTCATTCTCAGCTTTTGCCTTCCTAACCCTATCCCTACAATGCTTTGTTACTTCTTAAAGTGAACTCAGAGCTTTTTCAGGCCGTTTGGGATGGTGGTGGTGCGGGGCCCGGGTAGGTACATTAAGACGGTTACTTCACGTCCCTCTCATTACGGTTCGTAGTCCCGCTTGGGACCGGTAGGAGAAAATGTTACTCCATGTCCATTGTGTTAGTGGAATCTCATCCCGACCACACCCCCTGAAGTGGGATTTAAGTGTGATAAGCCATACCTCTCTCCCTGACCCCAGGAATTCTCTTGTCTCGGTTCCTGTTTCGGGACAAGTGCCCGTGAAGTAAGCCTCGTCATGCAACGTGCGCATTCTCCACCTAGTGCCAGGAGTGCGAAGTTGCATTCTCCAGTACAATCCCAAGGGAGTAAACAATGCATCGCAGAGAGGGAAGAAGGCATAAAACCTCGAACTTTGCTGCTTAACGCATGAAAGGCAAAGTTACGGAGAATCGAAATATTGAAAAAAGGAAGGTCGGACCAAAAAAAGGGGGGGACGAAGGCAGGAAGTACAGATGTTGTCACGAAACAAGGACATGAAGTAACAGTCGCCACGATACCATCAATCACGCCCGTGGGTAAACGGAAACAGGAACAGAACCGGGACAAGACCACGTGACCGCGAAAAATGTTATCACGAAACAAATGTAATCTCAGAACGAGGAAGGATGTGAAGTAACCATCTAAGATAGCGGTTCTCAAACTAGGTGCAAGGGTGCCACGAGCGTATGCCAGGGATGCCACTGCAATAATTAATTAACTAAACTTCCCATAAACATAAAGGAAATAATGAAAAATTCAACCAAACAGTTTCATTCATTGCATTAAAGACAACTGAGCATTACATTTGCACTGCTTTTTCTACTTTTCCTAAGTATTCAAGCTGCTTTAAGGATAGCTGTACCATGAATTTTTTTCAGCCTGACAAGGTTGCTGCAGTGAAAAAAGTTTGAGAACCACTGCACTAAGGGGCTACATCCTATTCTAGAAACTGAGGGCATTTATACACGACCCCTAAACTCCAGGGCAAATGGCTCCCAGCTCCGGAGCTTAAAAATGTTTACCCACCAGCTCCGGAGTTAACAGGAAATTAAGTGCGACCCCGCCCACTTTAGCGCATCCCAGTGCAGCTTTCAGGTACCTGCTCTTCTGTCCTGAAAATTATTTAATCCGGTGTAAGGATAGTGAGTGCGGGGCTCTCCTTGCTTCTGTTTGTTGTTTTTTGGTTCCCACCCATTTAAGAGCTACTTTTACAGAGACGAGAGGCAGAATGGAGGTGAGCGGCATGCTTTTCTTTCTCTTTTTCTTCCTCCCCTCACACAGCCAGCAGCCAGGAAGTGCGGAGGGGGGTGGGGACACAGGAAGAGTGACGAACCCCTAAGATCTCTGGTCCGAATTTAAGTGGCCAGTGGATCTTAGGGGTCGTGTAAAAAGGCCTTGAGTGGAAAATCCAACCACATGGTAGTGGGGGGTGAAGGATTTAAGCACATACGTACTCAAACCAACTCTGGTTGAAACCAACTCTGAACTGATTTTAAGAAGTATGCCTGACAAACCTCTGCCATGAAAATTTTGGGACATTCATTTATAATTTTTATACATGCTCTATGAGATGCTGATGCTTGTGTAAAAAAAGTGGATTTTATCCAAAAAAGGTTGCACTGAATGTTTGATTTTTAGTGGCTTAAATAGTGGTCTAAATAAAGATATGACCACTTCTACATTTCTATTGTGTAATTGCCTCTCTGGTTTTATTTTTAAATAAACATGTTAATCATAAACGTTCTGTGAGACTTTTTTGTTTAGTTTTATTGTGCATGTTGAAACAGACTGACATTGCTGCTTCTTTGGTGGGGGGGGATGAGTCCTTTGTTATCTTCCCATTCTTGTGAGGAAGGTCTTATATTACTCACTCCATCCATTCAACTAGACAGTTGTTTGGTCCTATTTTTATTAGGTAATTTGCATGATTTATATAACAAAACAAATAAATGAGCAATATTGTAAATGCATGGGAAAAAACAAGCTATTATAGCGCATTCCTCATGGGAACAGGACAACAGGCTAATTAAGGGCTGATTTAATATTGCAGAGGTTAGCCATGAAAAGCAAACAACTGATTAAAAACACCAGTATCTTGGAGAAATCCCAAAAGTACTTTGCTGCACCACATTTGCATTGACGATGCTTTTGATTGAAATCCCAAACTTTGGTGTGAGGATGTGACGTTACAAATAATCCACCACATTCAGAATCCTCCTGATTTATCTCTTCTTTTTTTCCTCAGCAGATTCTTCTTTTACAAATGTTTTCACCTGTACCATTGAAACCAATGGATACCCTCCATCTTGGATTGCCCTGTTTAGCTGCCTGTGCCTCCATTTTAGATGCCTTCTTCTTTTCCTTCATTTGGGGGGGGGAACTGTGTGTGTGTGTGTGTGTGTGTGTGTGTGTGACATTATTCTGATTATTTTTACTGTTGCCACAGGCAGCATGCCTGTGCCAACATGCGTCCTTGGAATTATTACTTGGATATTCATTCCACCCACACCCATTTCTTTAGGGTCCCCCCTTCAGTGGTCCTTTCTTTCCTTAGATTATTTTTCCTTCTCTCTGCCTGGTCAGCCTGCTAGACTCAAGGAAGAGATGTGGTAGATGGGAGGGAAACGTCCCCCAATTCCAGTGGTTTTATTGCAGCATGTGTTGATTGAAATTTTTGTCTTTTGCTTTCTTTTATTAGTTTTTGGGAGATATGACTTTTTATTTTTGATATCCCTCCACTGTATTTTGGGAGATTCCCCATCTGATTGATTTTTAAAGTTGTTACTTGGTTAATTTACTGTATTTTGGTGCTTTTTTCTGGATTTTTATTTTTTGTATTTTATTGATTGCTTTGATGTGTTCTTGGCAGCCAACTTCAGGCCTGTAGACAGCAATCAAATGGGCAGAAATAAGAAGGCAAAGTTTTAACTGGCATCAATGTGGACATATTCACTCAAGGGCCAATTGAACATGCAATTGCAGATTTTACATAAAAGATGACAGTCTTGCTGACCATGAAAGTTTCTAGAAATTAGATCAAGTGTAGGTCTTTCTTGGAGCTGCCTAGGTGCCCTAAGCACATCCAGTCTCGCCTGATTTCGGAAGCTAAGCAGGGTCAGCCTTGGTTAGTACTTGGATGGAAGACCACCAGGGAAAACCAGGTGCTGTAGGCACCTGGAGTAGGAACTGGCAAACCACTCCAGTATTCCTGCCAAGAAAACTCCATGGATGTGGGGTCATGAAGAGTCGGTCACGACTGTAATGACACAACACACACACACACACACACACACACACACACACACACACACACAGGTCTTTCTTTGGATGGGGATGCTTCAGCTGGTCTACTTTCCAATCTCCTTGTCTACTTGGTTCCTTTCATAAGCTCCCATACTGCTCCTTTGCTGCTAATCCCCATCTAATCATCAGGGGCAATGAAAAAGTGTGCTGAGAGTTGCAATTCAACAAGATCTGAAGGGCTGCACTTTGCCCATGCTGACTTACGACTGTTGCCTGTTGCAGTTGCCCATGTTGGCTTAGACCGTTGTTTTATACCAGCTTGGGAAGGTGCCCTTTTCAGATTAAATTTTGTCTGGCACGGCTATACTTTTCCAGGTTACCTTGACCCTTCCAGCTTCACTCTAGGGCCTAATGCTCCAGCCCAAGCATTGATCCCAATATTGTCTCCTGGTATCTGCACACTTGGTTGCTACATATGATCCAGCCTGACATTTGGCTACCAGAGACTTCTCATTCCACCAGCGAATGAAGGCTGTAGAGAGGATGAGTGTCACATGGTGCCATGTTTGCATGCAAACCCTTTCCCTAGTTTTCTCGTTTCCCCTGCATCTTTCTTTTCTTCAGACGACAGCCTTTGGCAGCCGCATCTCATCAACCAGGACCTGGAGTCTAAAAAGCAGCATTTCCCAGAATAGCATTTGCCAACTTTAAACTGCCTTTTACTTAATTGTTTAGTTGGCGTCTCCTTCCCCAGTTCCCTGGAGAGGGAGCGAGTCAGGGAAGCTTAAGAGCCCCGCTAATAACATCATGTTCCCTGATGACTTGCATGTGGCGGAGAAAAAAGGAAGACAAATTGCTTTTCTCTACTTCTTCACCATCCCCAGCTTGGACCATCCTCACCACTCTTCTGATCGCATCACCCCCAGAGTCCTCCCCGGCCCGTTGACTTGAAGACAAATGCAACTTTCCCTTTTTCAAGCTAATTAAACGCTTCGGTTTGGATGAACACATTTGTCAGTGTGGCAAGAAGACAACCTGCTGGGGCTCCTCTCCCTCCCTTGTTTTCCCTTCCCTCCCCTTTCTGCCTCTTTAAGCCTATTTGTTTCTTGTCAGCACCCCTCTTTGGAGAGTCCCCTCTCCACTTCCTTTGACATCTTAATGGTTTCTGGCACCAGATTCAAACGGGCTCCATTGCCTCACAGCCTAGCTCTCCTTGCCTCGCAAGTCCACCCGGTGGGCCCCTCAGGCCCTACACATGAAGCCCTCCCACTTTTCCATTTAACAAAATGGTGAGAAGAACTGGATAAGAGTCACTTGGATTGGTGCGTAGCGGCCTGCCTGGCAAAGGGCCCAGGCCCTTCCATGGCTTATGCCTCTTCCAAACCTTTTATTGAATTTATTGCCTGCACTGAATTTGTTACAAGGCTTTTCAAGTTCTACAATGGATGTCCTGCCATCAATAGAGGGAAAAGAGGGAGGGGCAGCTGAGTTTCTTCTCTGTCACTGAGGGTGTACTCTATGGATCGGATGGGGTTGTTTGTTGTTGTTCATTTCACTCAGCTCTGTCCTCCAGGTTTCTCTGTAGAACAACAGGCAAGACCAGGGTGGTGGAGTGGCCATCCCTCTTACACATTCCCCAGTTCCCTGGATTTGAATATATGTTCCTAAAAGTAGGAGTCAGGGACAAGACAGGAATTCTCTTGATATACTGCCCTCCCTGAGGCACAACAACTTTTCTACCTCAGCTCACTGAATTGATAGCAGGGGTGGTATTGGAATCCCCCCGGGCTCATCGTGCTGGGAGACTTCAACATCCATGCCAAGGCAGATCTGTAAGGGGTTTCCAAAGACTTCAGAACCATCATGACAACCAAGGGTCTATCTCAAATGGTGTCTGCCCCTACTCATTCTGCAGGCCATACCTTAGACCTGATCTTCTGCCCTGGTATGAACATTGAGAAACTCAGGGTAAAGGAACTCTCTGCAGTAGCATTGTCTTGGATAGACCATTATCTGGTACACCTTAGGCTCATTGGAACTCAGAACCTGGGCAGGGGTGGAAGTCAGACAAAGGCAATTTGTCCAAGAAGGTTGATGGATCCAGATGGTTTTGTAGCTACCCTAGGGGAGTTTTCCACCTCTTTGATGGATGATTCCACTGAATCCTTGGTTGATATCTGGAATGGGGAAATGAGCAAAGCCATTGACCTGATTACCACTGAACATCTCCTTCCTCGAAGTACAACCAAACTGGGTGCTTGGTTTACTGGGGAACTGACAAATATGAAAAGGTGGTCCGTAGGGCTGAAAGGCATTGGTGGAAAACCCAGAAAGAAACAGATAAAGAAACAGTGAAAAACTGTTGGAAAGCTTATTCCAAGGCAGTAGAAGCAGCAAAGAAATCATTTTTCTCAACCACCATTGGTTCGGCATGGAATCGCCCAGTGGAGCTTTTCTGAATATTCAAGAGTCTGCTACATGCTGATCCACAGGTGCCCATCTCTGTCTTTCCGGAAGCAGGCAAAGACCTTCCTCTTCAGGCAAGAGTTCCCTGAATGAGGGACTACCTACTGTGACTTTTATATGGATTACCATACATGACTGCGTTGACTGATTTCATAAGAACACCAGTGTTTCCATGTTTACTTTCCACCTCTCAAAATGGATTTTTTTTCTTTTGGTGTGCTCTTTGTAGCTTTAATGTTACCTTTTAATGTTCTAAGATGCTCTTCTGTTCTTAATTTGAATATGTCTTAAATGTTTTGGGCTGTATATTGTCCCTCCTTATTGTAAACCACCTTGGGCCCTTTTCCAAGGGGAAAGGTGGGATATAAGTACTCATAGATAGATAGATAGATAGATAGATAGATAGATAGATAGATAGATAGATAGATAGATAGATAGATAGATAGATAGATAGATAGATAGATAGATATTAAGGGTGGACCCTTTCAGCTGTTCAAAGTTATTCATATATATAATATCCAAGATGGCCATCTGTTTGCTTTTAATAAGTACAGTCTTCTCTTTGGAGATGTTGCCAATGGACTATCCTATTGCCCGCTTTTGGAAGGGCTGTCCAGTTCATGTCCAGTTAAAGGTCGGGAAAGCAGGGACATTGAAATTCTCCGTTTAGAGTGAGCAACTAGACACCCAACTCAGCAGGAGCACATGTTACCAGGTCATAGGTGAGAAATTTCATGATTTTGTTCAAATTGAGAAAACTATTTTTTATTTTGCATTTTAAAGATAAAATAGTACTTTATGTAAATCAGTATCCTCCCTCCCTCCTCCTTCTGGGGGAGATGGAAGTCCCCTTATTTGCAGCCACCTCCTGTAGACAGCAGAATAATGCATATTAGTATTAAACAAATCCCCATGTTTTTGACAAGGGTTGGACAGAAATTCTCAAAGGAGTTTGGGTTTGAATTAACTAGGGCCTTCTCAACTTGCTCTGCCCAAGCAAGACAAAAGCAATATGAGCCAACCTGTACTGTAGGAACATAAATATTGTAATTTCACTTCCATCTCCAACATATGCAATCTGAAATGTGCTTTGTCTTAAATTGTGTTAGACCAGTGTTGGTGAAACTATGGCATGACTGCCAAAGGTGGCACTCAGAGCCCTTTCTGTGAGTACCCGGCATCGCCCCTTCACAGCCACCTGAGTTCAGAAAAAATGGCTTTATTGGCACTTTGTGAAAAATTATTGGGTTTTGAATTGCAGTTTGGGCACTGCGGGCGCTTTTACATGACCCCTAAAATCCGAGGCAAAGGGTTCCCAGATCCGGAGCTTAAAAATGTTTTCCCACCAGCTCAGGACTTTTAAAAAAATTAAGTACGACCACGCCCACCTAAGCGCGTCCCAGCGCACTTTTCAAGTACCTGGCCTCCAGGAGGTAAAAAATCTTCCGATTCGTATTGTAAAGTTGTGAATGCCAGGCTCCCTCGCCATCTTTTTGTTTTTTGTCCCTGCTGCCCCTTTAAGAGACAGGAATCGCTACCGGGCGGCTCAGGCGGCTCCAACTGGCAGAGGGAGGTGAGCCTGCATTTTTTCTCCCTTTTTTTCTCCCTCCCCTCACGCAGACAGGAACAATGGAATGCGGAGGGGTGGGAACACAGGAAGAGCGACAAGCCCCCACAATCTCTGGTCTGAATTTAAGTTGCCTCCAGATTTTCGGGGTCGTGTAAAAGCCCCATGGGTTTCTAAAAGGTTCACCTTCACTGTGTTAGATGATATCCTGTGGGTTTGCATTCACATGAAGACATTTCCCCCTTAAAGGGGTTTTCCCTCTGCTCTTTCCCCGTCTAATCCTACCTCTCTCATTATAAGTCTCACCATCCATCCATCCTTCCAGTGGCTTTGGCAAGGAAGACACTGAGGGGAAACTAATAACTCTGCTGAGTGGGGAAGAGGCCCAGGCATGGCAGATGGCTACGTCTGGCATGTTAGCCAGGGCCATTTGGTATTGTTGCTGTTTGCATGCTCTGCTGTTGCAGGCATGTCTCGTCCTCATGTCCTCCAGCCATGCAGAAGAGCGGCAGCTTTTTAGCCCTATCCAGCTGCCACTAGTGGGACACATTGGAGTCATCCTGAGGGAGTGAGAGGAAAAATGTGTCCCCTCGGGGGAGAGTTGTCCTCCAAACTGCTTTTTTAACTCCCCGGTTAACGAACCTGTTTCCAAGGTGGCCTGGCAGGACTCTCCCTGCCTTTCAGTCTGGAGCTTGGCCAAGGCTGGTGCCCTCCTGAGCTGGGAGGCAAGATGCAGCTGGGGCTCATCTCCTGCTTTAGATCACCTGAAGAACAAGTCCTCACCATCTCAGGTGATGATGAAAAACTCCAGACTCCTTTCTCTTCAGTGTATTTAAAATAGTTTGGCAACCTGAGGCAGTTCACAGGCTCTTCTGTTCACAGAAGTAACTCCTGTGAAACTCGTAAGTTAGTTGTTACTCGTTTACTTACTTGTTTTTGTTTCTCATGAGCAAAACAGAAGGAATGCACCAGACAGGGTGGTTGTCAGAGCAGTTAAATTGCTGTTGCCATGCCTACAGGATGCTTAATTGTCTCAGGTAATTGCTGAGGCAAAAGTCCACACTGCACCTCACATTGCTACAATTCTCCCTGGCATCACTTGGCAATCCTCCTCTTTCCTTAACAGCACCCTCTTCACCCTCTTCTTCTGTTGAATCCTTCAGTGCTCTTCAGTGTTGCTTGGTAAGGGCGGTGCTGAAAACACCAGCAGAAACGTTTGGTGAGACGATCCTTAATTCCACCAAGTGAGATGCCTTTGTGAAGACTCCATGACATGTTGAATCACGGGGACTTCCAGAGAGAGGATTTCTAACACCATCATCAATCAAGAGACACATTTCTGGATCTCTTCTGACTCCCCCTTTTTAATGGATCTTTCTTGTTTTATATATTTTAAAGAGAAAGATGGAGAACATTGACAAAACAAAAATCATACTGCTCGTGACATATTTGTGTGACCTGAGGAACTGCATAGGCACACAAACTCACTTGAAAGCACTCCAGAAGGCCATAACAAGTAGGCTATAAAGATAAATGAATCAGCATTAGACCCAAGCAACAAATTTTGACCAATGGAGTAACAAATAGCACGTACAAAGAGACTGGTGAACTTGTGCATGTATCAATAGAGAAGTTTGCAAATGCAACATCTTTCAAATCTCTAGCCTGGAGTAGGAACTGGCAAGCTATTCCAGTATTCCTGCCAAGAAAAACTCCATGGACATGGGGTCATGAAGAGTCGGTCACAACTATAATGACACAACAGCAAGTATGGATTTGGATCCTGGCAACCTGAAGCCGGTGCCTCAGTCTCCTCCTTTTGTTGAGTTTGGGCCTGTGACTCCAGCTGATGCCTCCAGGGCATTGGTCTGCTATAGGCCAGCAACTTCCCCTTCTGATCCTTGCCCATCCTTGGCTTATTAAGATCGCCAGGGGGAGCATGACAGAGTTGGGCCGCTACCATCACCACTGCCTCCTTCAGGGATGGGATTTTCCCCAGCCGGCTGAAGGAGACGGTGGTCAAGCCCATCCTTAAGAAACCTGGCCTGGCATCTGACAATATGGGTAATTATTGTCCGATTGCCAATGTTCCCTTCATGGGCAAGGTGGTGGAGCAGATCGCAGCCGAGCAGCTCCAACCATTCCTGGAGGAAGATTGTGTCCTGGATCCCTTCCAGTCTGGGTTCAGGCTGTGTCACGGGACTGAGACCACTCTGGTTGCATTGCCGTATGACCTCTTGAGGGGGGCCGACAGGGGCTGTGCTACCTTGTTGGTCCTTCTTGATTTGTCAGCGGCCTTTGATACTGTTGACCACGGTATCGTCCTGGGCAGGATCTCTGAGGTGGAAATTGGGAGGGGGTCTAACCTCGTGATAGCTCTGCTCCTTCCTTGAGGACCATGCTCAGCGACTCAGACTGGGGGGGGGGATTGTCGTCTCCCTGGTCACTGTCTTGTGGGGTGCCTCAGGGGTCGGGTGAGAAGACCAAGGTTCTGTTCTTTTTGGGGGGACCGGATGGGTATGGTGGCCTGCTTCCCAGTATGGGGGGGTCTATCCTCCAGCTGGTTGATAGAGCGAGGAGTCTTGGACCCAGCATTGTCCTGGAGTCCCAGGTGGCTGCCTTGTCCAAGTCGGCCTTTTACCAGCTTAGGCTTATCCCCCAGATTCGCCCATACCTTGACGGCGACTCCCTGCGGACAGTTGTGCAAGTGCTGGTCATCTTGAGGATTGATTACTGCAACGCTCTCTACATGGAGCTTCCCCTGACCCTTGTCCAGCAATTGCAGCTAGTGCAGAATGTGGCAGCCAGATTGGTGGTTGGTGCAGGTCGTTTTGACCACATCATGCCAATTCTGGCCCACCTGCGTTGGCTACCCGTTGCCTCCCAGATAATAAGGTTCAAGGTGTTGGTTTTGGTTTACAAAACCCTCCATGGCTTGGGCCCTGATTATCTGGCAGAGTAGATCTCCCAAAGGTCAGCGTCGGCCCGTTCCACCAGGGCATCCTTGGTGATTTTGCTCCGCGTGGCCACCCCTCCCCCATAAGGCCCGTAAGGTTGTCACCTGTAATCGGACCTTCTCAGTGGTTAGTCCCACGATGTGGAACAAACTGTCATTCAAATGCGCCTTTGTCACCAGTTTTGTTTTGCATTGTAATAGAGTTACTCGCAAATGCAATAAGGGACGATGAACGAATCAAAGCTATGGGGAAGGAGGGGAAGATTAAAATCAGCTTGTTTGCGGATGATGCCTTGATAACTAAAAAATCCGTAGAAAATATACCAAGAATAAAATTACATTTAAAGGAATTTGGCGAAACAACTGGGTTATGTGTAAACTGGCAACAATCAGAAATTATGTTGTTTAATCATGATAAACAAGATATGGAGGAGATTTCCAACTATGGATTGAAAGTCTGCAAATATATGAGATATTTAGGGATACTTTTAGATAAAGATTTGTTTAAGACCAGGGACGGAACTATATCAAATTAAAGGAAGAGATCAGGAATAAACTACAAAATTACTCCAAATTAAACCTATCATAGTTTGGCAGAATAGCATTGGTAAAAATGAAGATACTTCCTAAAATTAACTTCCTTTTTAGAATGCTACCCATTCAGTACACAGAAGCTGAAATTAAAGCTTATCAAGATCTGATAAACAGATATTGTAATGGAGGTAAAAAAACAAGAATAAGTAAAAGCTTTTGGTATAGATCACAAAAGGAGGGAGGCATAGGTATACCTAGCCTTAGAAACTATTATACAGCTAACCAGCTTAGTTGTGTGGGGGAAGTATTATATAAACCGGAAAAAATAATATGGTGGGAACTTGAATCAGACGAGCTAAATGGGGATATAAATAAACACTTGTTCAGTTTCCCTAAAAAAAAGATATTAAATTAAAAAACCCCTCCTGAGGTCCCTATTAACCACTTGGACAAAGCACAGAAGGAAATTGGCTCCGGAAGTATCCCCTCTCAGTTTGTTAGTAGATCAGGAAAATTTCCCCACGAATATGAAGAAATATAGAGAATTATTTAAAACAATGAAAGTGGCAAGAGTAAAAGAGTGGATTAACAAGATGAGAACAAAGCAAGATATTAAGCGCATATTACAAGCTAAGCATTTAACTTGGTTAAATTATGCCCAATTAGAAAGATGGACGAAAGATTGGATAAGGAGAAATACACAACTCAGAGAATATACAAAGTTTGAGCAATTCTTATTAACATATGAACCAGAGAAAGGAAACACAGGGAAAGGAGCAGTAGGTAAAATATACAAAATAATTGAGGACTCACTAGAGGAAAGGGAACAAGAAACAATAAGAGAGGTGTGGAAGCAAGACATTGGTAAACAAATAAAAAAAGATGAATGGAAAAGAATTTGGAATATGAGGATCTTACGTTCATTATCCATTAGAATAAAAGAAAATTATTTTAAAACAATTTTAAGATGGTATACGACACCAGTCAGACTGAATAGAATAAATTCAAGATATTCTACATTTTGCTGGAAATGCGAAAAAAAGATAGGTACCTATATTCATCTTTGGTGGGAATGTGAAATAGTTCAAAAGTTTTGGCAACAGATTTTCGGTGAGATAAAAGAAACATTAAAGCTGATATTAAATGTAAGCCAGAAATTGCGCTTTCACTACTACTTACTAATGAATATGATATAAAAACAAAAGAATTAATTGCAAATTTTATGACAGCAGCAAGACTGATTATAGCTAAAAATTGGAAACTGAAATTAATTTTAAAATTGCCGACTGGTATAAGGAAGTATGGGATATAGCTTTAAATGATAAATTGTCCTGTAATATAAAAGTTTTGCGAGGGAAAATGAGCAGGGATATATTTTATGATATTTGGGGGAAATGTATAGATTATGTACTATTAAAAGGGAAAGGGATACAACCATCATACAATCCAAGACAGTTCTGGAGAAAAGGACTCTAAGAAGACAACTAGAAAAAAAATAAGATGAAGAAGGAAGAGAAGATAAAGGAATACTGGATGGTCCCGGGGGGTTGGGGTGCACTTTGTAGTGATATTTTTGTTCATTGTATTGTTTATTGTATGTTTGTTTATTTTAAATAAAAAAATTAAAAATGCGCCAAATGGAGTCCTTTAGCTTTTAAAAAAACTTTAAAGGCTTGGCTTTTTAGGGAAGCTTTCGGTGATCAGTGATGTCATGTTTGTTCCCTACTGTCTTTCTCTCTCTCTCTCTCTTTTGCCATCCTTTAGTTCTCCTATTGCCAAGTTCTGAATCCCATAGTATGTTTAGTTTTTGTTTTTGTATTTGCTGCTTATTGTTTTGTTTGCTTTTAATTACTGATTCATTTGCTTTCTTGTAAACCGCCCAGAGTCCCTATTTGGGAAATCGGGCAGTCTAGAAATGCAAAAAATAAATAAATAATTACAAGATTCAGAAATTTGGTTGACACTCAATCTGCCCCCACCCACCCACCTTGTAGCATGGAAAAAACTGGAACTGGATTCTTCATGCTCCAGGTGCTCTTTTGGAATTATTATAAGTCTTCCAGGGCAAGGAATGGGTTTTTTGTCATGGGTTGGGGAGGGAATGTGTTCAGGGCAGAATGACAACTTCCCTGCCCCATTAACAAGTTGTTGTCTTTTTGTCGCTGTTGTTAGATATATCCGCTTTGCCTTGTCAGAAGTCGACAAATCTTTCTCCACAAAGAGTCAGCGTCATCCTTCCAGGTCCAGCTGTTGGATGGGATACATGCCTAGTGTGGTCACCTGCAGGCCTCAGTTTCCATCCTCTATGTTTACACTCAGTGCCTAAATGTGGATGTTTCATTATGCATATGTGACTGACTGTGAATACCTCTCATTCCGTGGGTTCCTGTCGTTGCCAGTCAGATGTCAAGAGGCCGCTAAACAGAGATGACTGCGGGGTCATGGAGCAGGCTTTGGGCAGTGTGGGAATCAGCCAGCAGGCTTGGTCACAAGAGAGCTAAATGGCTCACCTTTTCCTACCACTGAGACTTCAAAAGAAGCAACACACATGAGCTCTGTTGACTGTTTTTTTAGATGTGTTTTCCCCTATTAATATTGTGAATGTGGGAATCTTTCTTTACTCCAATTAGGAACGCTGAAAAATTAAATATGTTCTGGTGAATAGAGAGGAACAATAAAAGACAGACATATCATAACAGTTGTAAAGTGAAAGCCATCAAAGCTTTAGTGAAGATGGAAGAGAAGTATGCAGGATAAAGAGCATGATAAAAAATGTTGCCAAATATTTATTCAGATAATCTGAAGCGATGGAGTTTAACAAGACTGCAGTGGTTCTCAACCTTCCTAATGCCGCAACCCTTTAATACAGTTCCTCATGTTGTGGTGACCCCTTGCCACAAGCCCCCTATGGTAGGCCACTGCCGCAGGTGCCTTGGGCAGTTACTTCATGTCCTTTTTTGTTCCGCAACTAGTTTTGTACCGTGATAGCATTGGTCATGATCACGTGGTTTTATCCCTGTTTCAGTGTTCCCACGGTTGTGATAACTTGTCTCGTGACAAGTGTTACCTCATGGTCTTGTAACGTGACAAACACTGAATTTGTCTAGCTTCATTTTCCTTTTATTTTTTTGGGGGGGTTAACATTTCTTTTTTGGTATGAAGGGTTGGTACACAAAATGGCGTCGCTTATGCTAACTTAGTATGCTTTTACAAAATGTCTGTGTCAGTAGAATTCAAACTGCAGCCTAAGCAAGTTAGGTCCCATGAGAAGAATGTGGCCTAGAAAGCTTCAAATGTATCTAGCAATGTTCTGTGATGCCCCGCTCTAGGTTTCTATTTCCCCACAAGCTAGCATAGAATACCATTGTCTAGTTGGCTTCAGCATGTTGCAAAGTATGTCAGATAAGGGTACAATAGCCTGCCTATGCTCAGGAACTATTTCTGCACATGTCTTTCCCACTCCTGAATGGCTAAGCTTAGACTCGTGATCAATTATGATGTGTTGGGGGTGGAGGAACCAATGCTACTTAACATGTATGATTTCAATGTATTCTTGCTTCAGCCTTTGTGAAAATATTCCGCTGAATGCCTGTGGCATTGCTACTTAGTAAATAAACTCTTTCTCTATTTCATCAAAATTCTGGTTTCGTTTGAATCCCTGTCTCACCCCAAGCGGCAAAGAACCTGGAAATGTTTCGATAGGAATGTAAGCCTAAGAAAAAGGCTACAGGTATTTCGCTTCTGAAAAGTCAAAATTAAAAAAAACCCACCCGGACACAGTTCTCTGAGAGAAACGAATGTTTTGTTGCGTGACAGTCGTTACCACACGGTGTCTTGTCTCGGAACAAAAAGCGGGACCAAAGAGTGACAAGGGAAAACCCTACCCCAGCACCAGGTACAGCATTGTCATGCTTAGCACCCATTCCGGGGGTGTGGTCGAGACAAATTTCAGTAGTTGCGTGACGGATGTGAAGTAACATTTTTCTACTGCTCCTAAGTGCAACACAGAGACAAAATGGACGTGAAGTAACCGCTATAGAGAACTTCCCTCTACAGGCACCCTCAGCCAATTGCAGCCTCCGGTGCCATTGACTGACATCCCCTCCAGCCTATCAAGCTGTAACTCATTCTTCCCCCCTTCCTCCCCCTCCTCCTCCTCCAGACCCAAGCCGTTTGTACATTTTTCTTCACTGGCTCATGGCGACCCCTGTGAAATGGTTGTTCGACCCACAGAGGGGTCCCGACCCCCAGGTTGGGAACAACTGAACCAGAGGAAGCATTAGTTTCCAACAATGTGTAAAGTTTAGCACTGATTTTACTGGCATTCCCCCAAGCCTCATTCATATGACATAAGACTTTTCTCAGTATAACAAAGATAAAGTCCTTGATTCCTGTGCTTTTTTATTACCCTTCCTGATCACTAGTTTCTTTTTGTTACTGATTATTGTGAGGAGAGGGCACAGTTTAGCATCATGACGTTCCCATTAAGTTCATTTCCCAATTAGCTTGCTGATCAGAAGCTTTTAATCAGTTAGTACAGGAAACCAGGGATAGGCCTTTAATATTTTAACCAAGATGCTTTTTGTCAGTTACCAAAAGTTAGTATCTAAAATGCGAATGATCCATAGTTTAAAAAGCGGGGTACACAAAAGTTTCATTTCTGTTTGGGTATGTCTCCCTCTTTTGTTTAACCTTTCTTTCACTCTTTTCTCCCAAACTACCTGAGATTTCATCCAATAGTGTCATGATGGCAGGTGTCAGAAACCAATCGGAACATCCAGCAGGACAGGTAATTTTGAAACTCTAAAAGTGCTTTTTGTGCCAGTCATTCCTTGTGGTGGGATTACTGTGTGATGCTGATTTCCTCTTTCATCCATCCCCCCTCTTTTCCCCTTGTTTTTTGAGGTCTTCCTCTCTCATTTATTTGGATTATTCTTGCTGCTTCCACTAGGCAGCCCGCTTGTGCCACAGTTCTTCCTTGGATTATTTGGATTTTTCCATTAATATCTTCAGGGATTTTCCCACTTCTAACTTATCATTCTTGAATTATTTATACTGACTGAGTCTGGCCTGGTTGCCATGGCTTGCTAGACTGAAGTAAGATAATAAGTAGTAGATGAGAGAGAAATCTCCCCATATTCTAGTAATTTTGGTTTGGGAGAGATGTTGGGTTTTCCCCACTTTCCTTTCCTTTTTCCTTCCTTCTTTTTTCTCCTTTGTTTGCTCACTCTTATCATTTTTAGAGGGCAAAGTTTTTTTAAATTATCGTTTTTTGCAGGTTTTATTCCTGAGTATGTGGTGTATATCCCCTACTTGATTCATTTTTTAAAAATTATTATTAGGTTAATTTACTATGCATTTATTCTATTAAAGGTATTTATTTTGGTGTGTGTTGTTCTATTGTCTATTTTGCTTCTCTGCTTTATTTTTTTTTTTACTTACCCATATTTTAACAATCATTTAGTGTTTTTGAAGAAGGTAGCCATGTTAGTCTTTTCAAGAATTTCAGGCAAAATTCAAAGAAAAACAAAACAAAATAAAATAAAAGACACAAACATGCGGCACCTTAAAGACTAACTTTCATATTTTAATGTAACGTTTCATTCACATGTGAACTTCTTCAGACATATATAGCAGCAGAATGAGGTGTAAGATATAATATGAAACATTTCATAGCAGATATTCATGAGCTGTAGATGATATGATAGGCTGTAGCAAATAGAGGTTGAGGGGAGGGAGGAAGAGGGTGGAGAAGAGGAGGGACGGTTAGTAGAAATGGTGAGAATCATTAAATGTTGAGTTAGAGCTGTATAACCTCAACCAGCAACCAGCAACCTTCTACCTTCTACCAAAAATACATAAACAAGGTTACCCGGGTCGACCAATTGTATCAAGCATCAACACCACCACAGTGGGAATATCTGGATACTTGGATAATGTTCTCAAACCCTATGCTACTAGTGCACCCAGTTATGTATGGGATACCACAGACTTCCTAAGGAAACTTCAGTCTACACAGAACATTCCAGATAATATCATCCTAGCTACAATGGATGTAGAAGCTCTCTATACCAACATACCACACAAAGATGGACTACAAATTATCACAAACACCATCCGAAACAAGGAAGAATCCAAAATAATCACCACCCTCTGTGACTTTGTACTCACACACAACTATTTCTCAATATTTTGACAATAAAAACAACCTCCAGATCAATGGAACTGCAATGGGCACCCTCATGGCCCCACAATATGCAAACATATTCATGGCTGACCTAGAACAATGCTTTCTCAACCACTGCACCCAGAAACCACTTCTCTATTTGAGGGCCTTTTTACACGACCCCTAAGATCCGCTGGCCACTTAAATTAGGACCAGAGATCTTAGGGGTTCGTCGCTCTTCCTGCGTTCCCACCCCTCCGCACTTCCTGGCTGCTGGCTGCGTGAGGGTAGGGAGAAAAAGAGAAAGAAAAGCATGCCGCTCACCTCCGTTCTGCCTCTCGAATCATTAAATTAGCTCTTAAAGGGGCGAGCTGTAAAAACAACAAACAGAAGCAAGGAGAGCCCCGCACTCACTATCGTTACACCGGATCAAAAATTTTCACCTCCAAAGAGCAGGTACTTGAAAGGTGCGCTGGGACATGCTAATGTGGGCGTGGTCGCATAATTTCCTGTTAACTCCGGAGCTGGTGGGAAACATTTTTATCTGGATGGGAGCCATTTGCCCCGGAGTTTATGTTCTCAAACCCCTTAGATACATTGATGACATTTTTCAGTCTGGACCCATGGAGAGGAATTCCTTAACAAATTCCACCAGGACTTCAATAGTTTTCACCCAAACATCAACCTCACCCTGAACAATCCACACAACAGGTGAACTTTCTGGACACCAAGTGAAACTACAACATGGGCATCTTAGTACCACACTGTACCAAAACCAACTGATGGACTACACCTATCTGCATTCTTCAAACTTCCATCCTGAACACACAACAAAAATCAATTGTAATCACCAAGCTCTTAGAATACAACTTCTGCTCTGACCCACAGGATAGGGACGCAAAACTCAGGGATCTACAAAATTTTCCTCAGACTACAATACCCACCTCGCAGATTAAGGGCAAATCAACAAAGCAAGGCACCCCCAGAGACAACCTACTACAAGACAGATCTAAACACCAAATGATAGAACACCACTGGTTGTCACCTACAGTCCACAAGTGAAACCACTCACACACATCGTGAATGATCTCCAGCCTATTCTTGACAAGAATACAACACTCTCCAAAGCTCTTGGCGGGAGACCCGTATTTGCCTACAGACAACCTCCCAACCTCAAACAAATACTAATGCACAGAAAATTAGAAAACAGCAACATGGACAGTGGAACTAAACCTTGCCAGAAACCCCGATGCCAACTCTGCCCACACATCTACTCGGGCAACACAATCACAGGACCCAACAATGTTGAATACAGTATCAAGGGCAACTTCACCTGCTCTTCAACTAATGTGATCTATGCCAGTGTTTTTCAACCTTTTTTGGGCAAAGGCACACTTGTTTCATGAAAAAAATCACGAGGCACACCACCATTAGAAAATGTTAAAAAATTTAACTCTGTGCCTATATTGACTATATATAAAGTAATTCTGTTGAATAGGAATCAAATAAACACAAAGAAAGTATTTTATAATTACTTTATTATGAAATAGTAAGTAAACAGAAATATGAAAAATTATAAAATACTTTTCAGTGCGCAACCTGGGCCTGTTTGGCTGAACACAAAGCTGATATTCTGGCATTTTGCTAAAGGTGGCACTCAGAGCCCTTTCTGTGGGCACCCGACATCATCCCTTCACAGCCACCTGTATTCAGGTTAAATTGCTGTATTACCACTTTTAGAAAAAAATTAGTGGGTTCTGAATTTTTCAGTTTGGGCACCCGGTCTCTAAAAGGTTCGCCATTGCTGGTGTAGGGAAATTCAGGACAGAGGGGCCACAGATTGAGGCAGCCAAACATCAACCCAGTTCCCACCCTGTGTTGTTTTTTTAAAGACATTTTGCCCTTTATGGACACTGTGTCAGTGGAGACCTGAACAGGGGCATCTCTCCAGGAACACAAATAAGACCCAAAAGCCCATCTTGCTCTCACACTGTGGCCAAGGCAGATGCCTTCTGCATTCCAGCGACAGGAGGAGGAGGATGAAGGATCCTGAAGGAAAGAAGGCAAAATGTTCTGCTTGTATATAGCCCCATACCACTTCAAGAGTCTCTGGGCGGTTTACTGTTTTGACCCAGTAGGCAGGCTGCTAGACATACACATATGGATCTAGAAAATGCACGTTTCTCAAGACTAAAGGGTATGAATGGAAAGAGAGATGGGGAAAAAAAGAAAGAAAAGACAGACAAAGAGAAGATGCATACCCAAGACAGAAAGGGGCAAGACTTCAAGACAGATCAAAAGGACCAAAGAGATGGCTCTTCCCCTCCCGGTTGTCACCTCCAGTCCAGCAAGTGCCCCCACCCGCCTCCTCAGCCCAGGCCCCCGGCGAATGATCTCCAGCCCTGCCGCTTGACAAGAATACCCTCCTCCTCTCACCTGGTGGTTTGTTCTGGGCTGGGGCTCCCGGGCCGCCCGTGTTGGCGGGCGGGCTGTCGGGCGACAACCATCCCAACCTCCCAAACAAATACTGGTGGTCAGGGTAAAAAAATTAGGGGGAAACAGCAACATGGACAGGCACAGGGCAAACACTAAGAGAATGAGCGGAACCAGGTCCGGCCAGGGAGGAAGTGACGCCAGCGCCCAAGGAGCTCTGGCCCTTGGATGCTACATCTCCCAGCTGTGGGCCGCCTGCAATCTGGGTTGAATTTCTTTAATGTTTCAATTTTTCCCATCACACCAGGCAACATCTCCTGCTCTTCAACAGTGGTTGAAAAACGCTGATCTATGCCATCTTTTGCCAGCAATGCCCTTCTGCTCTCTACATTGGAAAAACAGGACAATCTCTAAGAAAACGCATCAATGGACACAAGTTTGACATAAGAAACCACGATACACAAAAACCTGTCTCAAATCACTTCAGTTTACCTGGACACTCCTTGAAGGACCTGAAGGTTACTGTTTTGGAACAAAATTACTACAGATCAAGAATACAAAGGGAAACAGCTGAAATAAGATTTATATCCATGATGGACACACACAATAAGGGATTGAACATTAGTCGGGGGTTCTTGAGTCATTATCAAATGTAATATTACCAGATTGCCACTTTCTCATGGACTGTAAGGTAAAACCTTAAAATTTTCCATTCTCTCTCTGCCCCCTCCCACCCTGTTTTTTCTACCCCTCTGACCCCCCCTGACCTGAGCTGGTTCCTGTCACTTGAGGAATTTAATTCTCACAGTTTAAGATAACATCGGCTGGCGTGAGCCATAAAACCATAAATTATACAGCTCTAACTCAACATTTAATGATTCTCACCATTTCTACTAACTAACCGTCCCTCCTCTTCTCCACCCTCCTCCTCCTTCCCCTCAACCTCTATTTGCTACAGCCTATCATATCATCTACAGCCCATGAATATCTGCTATGAAATGTTTCATATTATATCTTACACCTCATTCTGTTGCCTTATATGTCTGAAGAAGTTCACATGTGAACGAAACGTTACATTAAAATATGAAAGTTAGTCTTTAAGGTGCCACATGTTTGTGTCTTTTATTTTATTTTGTTTTGTTTTTCTTTGAATTTTGCCTGAAATTAGTGTTTTTGGAGTGCCAGGAAATGTTAATAGGAAACGAAAATCAAATACTGTAGTTTGAAAGAATCTTTCATTCTCTCTCTCTCTCTCTCACACACACACACACACACACACACACACACACACATGTGAAAGATGCACCCTTCAAATAACCTGAAACAAAGTAAATATGAAAGATTTCACCATATACCCCCTACTTAGGTGAATACAGGTACAGAATAGAAGGTCCAGTCAGGACTGCTTTTCAAAATATTTTAAACAGGATTTCTACATTTTAGTTTTACACAACCTCTAAAATCCGCTGGCAACTTAAATTTGGACCAGAGATTGTGGGGGTTTGTTCTGCTTGCTGTGTTCCCACCCTTCTGCAGTCCATTGCTCCTGTCTGCAGTGAGGGGAGGGAGAAAAAAAGGGAGAAAAAATGCAGGCTCACATCCACTCACCTCCACCTGCGGTGGGAGCTGCCCCCTTGGAATTCCAGGCTGTTAAAGGGGTGGTGGGGACAAAAAAAAAACCAGAAGGCAATGGGTGCCCGGCATCCACAGCTTTATAATCCGCATCGGAATTTTTTTTACCTCCAGAGGCCAGGTACTTGTAAAATGCACTGGGGCGCGCTTAGGTGAGCATGGTCGTACTTAATTTTTTTGAAAGTCCACAGCTGGTGGGAAAACAATTTTAAGCTCTTCATCTGGGCGCCCTTTGCCTCAGATTTTAGGGGTCATGTAAAAGCAGCCATAGAGACCCACAATTTTTGAAAAGGTTGCTTTTAAGCATGCCGAATGAAAAATCTGTGTTCCCAAGCACAGGGACAGAGAGCTCCATCCATACCTCCTCAGGCAGGCTCTCTTCATGGAAAGACAATGATGATGAAGGGACAGGGCTGTATGCTCCCCTCCCTGTATGTTGAATTACAGTGAATGAGAAAACATTCAGAAAATAAAAGAAGTCCAGTTGCCAGAACTCAACTCCCGGATAACTTCACCTGGATGACTGAGAATCTCCACAGAGCTTAATAGGGTGTGCAAAAATGCAATGTTAGTGGAGTGACTCTCCACTCTCATGTGTGGTGACCTTCATATTATCATGTCATTATTAGTTAGCCATTACTCAACGTGGAATAGATTTTATGACTGGTTGGAGAGAAGAAACAATGCATTGATGGTACTAAGACGTGATGTAATCAGTGTTAAGTGCACCCAGACAATATGATGAAAGACAAATGGAATAGTTTGTAGAAATTAATTGAGAAATATGAATTGTTAAGATGATGGAATATTAATAAACTTATTATTATCATCAAAATATCATATCATTAACAGCTCAGCTAAGATGTTGCTAACCAATAATGTCTCATGTTACATTGCATTGCATTGCATTGCATTCATTCATTCATTCATTCATTCATTCATTCATTTCTTTAATTTATATTCCACTCCCATTAGAGGCACCACTCTGGGTTGTTACATCAAATATAAAACAGGCAATAAATAAAAATAAAAGCAGAATGTATATAACCATATAAGCAGATGGCACAAAACAATCATATAGGAACTAAAATGGATTGGGGGGTGGGAGAGAGAGAGAATGATCAGTTAGGGTTGCTGTGGAAAGCCTTCCTGAAAAGCCACATCATTAGTTGCAGCTAAATGTCAACAGGAAGTGTGTTAGGCAGAACTCCTTCAAGAACTGTTTCCACAAAGTTGGAGCCATCACAAAGAAGGCTCTGCCTCTTGTACAATATTTAAGGGTCTCCTTTGGGTTGGTCCTCCAGAGGCACCTCAACTGGAATAATCTGGTGGATTAGTCAGATAACATTGAGGAAATACGTTTTGACAAGTAACATGGGGCCAAACCATGGAGGGCTTTGTCAAAATCTTGAACCTGATCTTGTACATGATGGGCAGCCAGTGAAGGGAGGCCAGAACCAAGTGAAGCAATGAAATTTGCTTGCACCCATAACTAGTTTGGCTGCCACATTCTGTACCCATTGAAGACTCTGGATCAGGTCCAAGGGAAGCTCCATGTAGAGGGCATTTTAGTAGATGTGGGAGATGACTGAGACCTGCACCAAACTCCTGAGCAAGCCCTCATCTAATTAGGGGTGGAATTGGGTGATTGGCTCAAGCTGGTTAAAGGCTGATTTGGACATGGCTGCAATCTGGGCCTCCCAAAAAAAGAGCTGGGTCCAGAAGAATGCTCAAATTATACACTTCGTCCCTAAACAGGACAGCAGTGCCATCCAGCCTAAGAATAGCCCCCCCCAACCTTTCAGAAACCTTCCCCATCATTGCTTAGAACAATGCTCAATACAATTAATAGTTATTTAAAAAAAAAACAGCTATTGCTTTGTGTTTGGATGAGAAATGGTTAACTGATGTAAAAAGGACTCAGCCTCTGGAATTTCCCTTGCCTGGCCTCAGTTTGTGAATGGTAGTGAGCACAAGAGAGTATCCTGTAGACCCTTTTGACTGCCTGCCAGTGGTGTTGTCGGTATTCAAGCTGCCTTTTGCTATATAAAGCTCGGCATCTTTTTTATTGTTGGTACTTAACGCAGACACAATATTATGCAGCAATATTGGGCGATTTCCTGGCTTTTTGAATTGTGGCCACAGAACTACAATATCCCCCGCCCATGTAGCAGAAAGTTTTTTGAAGACCTAGATGTCCTGGCACTACACGACCTGGGTCCCAACTACCTCAAAGATTGAATCTCACAGTATGAACTGGCTCAAGTGTTAAGGTCATCAGGAGAGGCCTTTCTTTCCATCCCACCACCCTCACAGGTATGTCATGTGGGAACCCATGAAAGGGCCTTCTCGCCTGCTGCACCCAGACTCTGAAACTCCCTCCCACTAGGGGCCAGGACTGCCCCATCTCTGCCGTCTTTCTAGAAACAGGCAAAGACCTTTTTCTTCAGGCAAACTTTCCCTGAATGGTGGACTACATACTGTGTCTTTATATGAATCGACCATACATGGCTACACAGACTTTTGTGTTTATATAACCAATTATAACTTTGTGTTTCTCTCTCTCCTTGTGTGATTGCATTGTGACACTATGTGATAAATTATTAGTTTTAATGTTGCCTTCTAATGCTGTAAGATACCCCTCAAATTCCTGTTTCTCAAACTGAATACTGTATGTCTTAAGTGTAATGGACTGCATATTGTTTCTCCTTACTGAAAGCCACCTTGAGTCCTTTTCCAAGGAGGAAGGTGGGGTAAAAATACTCAAACATAAAAATAAATTAATTAAATAAATAAAATATTGGCTGGTCTCTGCACTCGCAAAGGGATATGTTGGTGCAAACCCTCCATTTCCCCAAATTCATCTTAGTTTTGTTAGAGAAATTCATATTCCTTTATTACAGTATTTGAATACCTGGTGATTTAAAGCTGATTTGAATGACATTAAATTGCTCTTGGACCCTTTGAATAAAGCTAAGCTGGCAGGGAAAAAAAGAAAACTGCCTTCAAAGTCCAGGCAGGCACCAATTCCACCCACAAACTTGTGCACACCTCTCTCTCTCCAGACAAAACCCATGGTTGCTCTGTTTTCTCTAGTTCTGACAGGGTCCTCCTTCCTTCCATCTTTTTTATTTTTTTAATTGTTTTTAATTTTTAATTTTTATACAAAATACAAAAAATACACAATACAACAGAAAAGACAAATCATTAACAGCAGCGCACCCCTTCACCAACAGGATCACTCTTCTTATTTACCTTCCTTCCAACTTTTGTTAGAAACATTTGCCTCCTAAAAAGTTTTATCCGCAACTTAATTTATTGTGGTGTGAGGGGTTCTTCTGCTCTGTCGTCATGTGGAAAGTGGAGCAATAATACATGATAGGCGCTTCCCAACCATCCAGAGACCCCCTTCTGTAAATGAATGTGGCCTAGAAGGACTGCAGCCAAGTTCTGAGTGGAGGAGGAGGAGGAGGAGGAGGAGGAGGTTCATTTTGCGATGCGTTTGGGGAATGGGAGCTGTCCGGCTGGCACAGGAGAACGAAGGAACAGTCCTGGCAAGGACCAAAGGGAATAGAGAGGCTTTTAGAGGCTTTTAAAAAGGCTCGGCGGATGGGAGCAGGGAGGGAGGGGGGCGCTGCTTAAAAGCCCCAGTGCTGGAAAACACACACACAACCGTCCTTTGCACTTAGGAGTGGCAGATGCTGAAGCCGCGCAACTGCCAATATGGGAGAGGATTTCTAGTGTTTTGGAAATGTGGCATATTTCCAGACTTCTCTAAGCTGGTGTAGATGTGTGTGCTAATTTCCCGGTGCCCTTCTGCTCCCCATTCCCAGCACATGCTGCTCCGCAGTCTGGAGCAGAGTAGCAGGAGATGCCAGACGGAAACACTGGAAGTAGGTCTAAAACTCACTCCTCCAGCTCCCCGCTGCCATTGCCTCCCTCAATCCTTCGCTGGAAAGCGTTTTGTGACCCTGGTTAATCTCCTTGCTCTCCCGGGCTGTGTGGCAAATGCATTTGCTCCTTTGGCATCCGTTCCATCAAGGCACGATGGGTCCCATGCCAGGTTGCCTCCTGTGCTTGGGGGAGGGGGGGTGGATGGGCTGGTTGTACCCAGAGATGCATTCCAAATCAGGTCCAAGGCCTTCTCCTCTGCCATCCCAGCAAGGGAGCAGATGGGTGGAATCCTTTCTGTGCCTGCCACAGCAGCAGATGGCATAAACTGGCATCCGCCACCTGGGCACTCCCGTCTCATCCTGCAGTGTGGTTTGTCCTCAAGTCAGGCTTGACTGCAGTGGGCTTTCATGGCTCAGCCAAGCTGCTTTAGTGGTCACCCAAGGGTGCTGGCTGGCGCCTGCTGTCACAGGCAGAGAGGAAGGGGGGGAACCCAAGCATGTCTGATGAAAGGTCTACAAGGGAGGGGTGGGGAGGAGGCTGACCTGCTCCAGAAATAACAACTCTCAGGTTCACACCCTGCCACTCACTCTTGTGTGATTTATTTAACTCCAGCATGTCCTTTCTCAGGATCTTTTCCTGGGCAGCACCATTGCTTTCCTTTTTGTTCTGAGTGTCCAAACCTGCCCCTGTGAGCCATCTCGGAGCCAACATCTGGTGTGCCGTACTGTCCTGCGGTCTCAGCAGCAGTGCAGGGTGCCACATTGCCATAGCCTTTTAAGCTGCCATTCTTGAAAGTAGAAAGGAGCAACTGTGCCCTCCAGATGTTTTTAGCCTGGCTTGAAACCCTGGTGAACTTCTGGCAATCGACATAGACCAGTGGGGGAGGCAGTGTGTGGCTCTCCAGATGAGGGCTGGGAGAGTAAGAACAGACAAAAGAAAATATTTTTTCACCCAGCGCGTTGTTAGTCTGTGGAACTAGGGAGAGTGTTGGGGGTTCATATGCTTATCCCCAGGATATGAATAGGAAGCGCCCGCCTCTCATCCAAATACAGTATATCACTACGTTGCCTGCTTACTGCTTCTCAAGTCAGTTTTGTTCTGGACACACTCCTTGAGCTTGTGCTCACGGACATAAAAGATGTCTGTACTTATGATCAAAGATGTGTCGGGTCCAGTAGAAAGCTCTTTCCCACTGTGACTGCTTGGCTAGATCCAGTGAACCCTCGTATAACAAGTGGTTTGTTTAACAGAAAATCTGCTTAAAGGAAAAAAATTCCAGAGACAGGGAAAAATCACTTAACAGAATGGCCTTTGGGGGCGAATCTGTACAACAGAAAAATGGTCACAATTAGGGATTAATCCGTTTTCAATGCATCCCGTTGGGAAATTTGTACAAAGGAAAATTTACTTAACAGAATTTCATTTGGAACAAATTAATTCCATTATACTGTATACAAGGGACCACTGTATTTCTAGGACACCCAACATCAGTCCCAAAGGCAACTTCCCTGCAAGGCTCAGTATATGTGGCTATTCTGCCTTTAGACACCAGGAGTACTATTTCCCCAAGAATGTCCCAGCAAGGCCAGGAAGCTTGGTCACCGGCCATGTGGGGCTGAGTCTGGAAATTATAACCCCCCAAAGTAACTTTCCAAGCTCTTGATGTATATCAGCTGACAAAGCTGCTCCACTTGCGTGAATTAGTCTAATACCCTTTGAAATCCATCTCAACTAGGGATCATAATCGCAGCTTATTAGTGGGACTGAAGGACGATGTAAAATAGCTAGGCTTCAAATGCTTCTGATCAGTTCCTTTGGAGGATCCTGCATTCATGTGTAAGGAGGACAGAGCTAGAAGGGGTGGGGGAATTATCTTAATCCACATGCAGGGTTTTTTGAAATCTCAAACCAAGCCTACCCTTTCCCTAGGTGCCCTAAACAAGCAAGGAAACAGCCCTAAAATAGCCGCACCTGCTTTAGGAATAATGCTCTAGCCAACTTCTTTATCATGGTGGCTAACTGCACTTGTGTCCTGCCCTTAGGTATGACTTGTACCCACTATAAATGGTGGGGAGTCCACTGGCATAGCAAGAGTTTGGAGTGCCTGGGTATAAAGTCAGTTTTTGTCCCCTCTTCTCCCCCCCCACCGTGTCTCACCCACCCAGCAAGGCAGGGGTCAGATCCTGGGGGAATAGTGGGGGAGGGGAAGAAGGGTCTCTGCTTCTCATGCCCTCTTTCTGGGTCTCCTTTCCAGTTAAGGCTCTCCTGTGCAAACTGCACAGTTTGTGGATAACGCCAAGCAGGTTATTTTTTCAAGCATCACCTCCGTAACATGCTTCCCCTCCTCCTTTTCCCCGGCTAAGGATTGGCAATCATTAGCCTGGAGAAAGGAGGAGAGGGAAGCAGACGATGGGATCCCCCCCCAACAGCACCTCCGTCGTATGCTTCTCTGCTCCTTTCCCCAGGCTAACAATTGCCAAGCCTTAGTGGAGGTAGAGGGGGAGGGAGAGGAGGAAGCAATCGAGAGAGGTTCTGCATGGAAAAAAACACATCACTTGCTTCCCTCTCCTCCCCCCCCCCCGACTAAGGATTGCCAAGCCTTAGTGGGGTGAAAGGAGGACTGCTGATGGGATGGTGCATTGCTTCTTCCTCCTGCTCCCCCTCCAGGCACCTCCAGATTGCAGTGCTCCCCGGGGCAAATGTACTCTTCCGCCCCTCCCTAGTTACACCAGTTGAGGAGTCTTTGGCCTTCCCGATGTTTTGGATGTCAACTCCTAGAAACCTTAGCCAGCCAGTGGCAAATGATTCTCCAGAACCCCTGGAGAACTAAAGATTACCAACTCCTGCACAATATTTTTCTTATACCTTTCCCCACCCATTTGAAATCCTGCATAAAGAGATGGGGAGCACACACTTTTTAACCAAAGGGCATGGTGCTATAAGATGTTCAGGCACCTACTGTTTCCTGCTTCCTGTACACTCACTGTGAGGATCATTAGGATAAACTTAGCTCTACTGCATTTGTGACTGCCATTGGGTCTTTGTGGTATACAGCATGCCCTCTGTGACCACATGTGGTGTTTCAAAAGTTGTGGGGTTGACAGCTGAGTGGCCAAGATGTTACAAAGAAGTTAGGTTTGGAAGCTCTGATCTCTCAGCCTCCCCTCCATGATTGGAGGCTAATATAATCTGTTCATTGAATTTCAACAATAACGGGCAAATAGGCTTTTCAGTACTTTTTTTCTTCCCACTGATTTCTGCTGAAGGAACTTCCCCGTTGCCTTTCGGTATTGTCTTGAAATGGCTGCTCCTGGAAAGCCAAATAGCATCCTTTACACTGTTGCATTCTTCCCTGCTATAACCTCGAGTTTAAAAAGATTGCACCGTACTGATGATATTCAGAGCTTCCTTTACTGCAGCAGAAGCACACAAAGCATTCAGGTATAAACTAACATCGTTCAATTGTCTTTTTTTGTTTTCCTGTTGAGGAGGATCTTGCATTTGCATTTAACAGTGACAGGATTTTAAAAATTCTTTTCACGCCAAGAGGAGCTAAGGATAAATAAGAATTGCTTTTCCCATTCTTCCTTGTAAAGATCTTTGTAAGCATGAAAAAAGCATAGTTGGCATGAAAAAAGCATAGTTAGTTACTTCTCATCGGGGATTATAGTCACTGGGGTGGGGGTCAGGACTGTTCTGCTTCCTTCTCCTGCTTGTTCTTCAGGATGCCCACTGAAGTCACAAGAGCAGAGCCAACGGCGTGCCTGTGTTTGCAGATCTCTTTGGTCCCCAGGAGCTCACATTCCACGGAGGCTGTCTTGTGATGAATGGAGTTGGCCACTGGATGTCACCTGGGATCCATGCTTTGGCAGAACACCCAGAGGGGGGGAGGGAAACAGTAACAGAATGCTGTATACTACACTGTTATAGATGGTTACGTCACGTCCTTCCTTGTTCTGTGACTAGTTTTGTACCGTGACAGTGTTGGTTGCGATCACGTGGTTTTGTCCCTGTTTAGTCCCTGTTTCCATTTTCTCACGGTCGTGATAACTTTTCTCGTGACAACTGTTATTTCATGGTCTTGTTCCGTGACAAATTATGAATTTGTCTTGCTTTCTTAACCCTTTTTATTAAATATCGTAATTAAAACTTTTTTGATATTTTGATTTACTGGTCTTCTGGGATTTACACGTCAATGCTACAGAATTTTCAGTACTTTCTTTAATAAACATTTGCGCTGCATGGTGTTTCCCATAGGGAAACTAATGTCAAATGGCGCTTCAGCCACTGACCACTAGGTGGACACTGGTTGTTGCGTGACAATTGTTACCACACAGTCCCTTGTCTCAAAATAGGAACCAGGAACAAACTGTGACAAGAGAATACCCCAACCCAGCGCCAGGTACAGTATTGTCATGCTCCGATCCCGCTCCGGGGGTGTGGTCGAAACACATTTCAGCTGTTGCGCAAGAGACGTGAAGTAAGTTTTTTTTGTACCAGTCCAAAGCGCAACACTTACAGAGATAAAACGGACGTGAAGTAACTGCCTTAGTCATTTGGTACTACTCTGATGGCTGTGGTTCCATGCTGTCATATCCCGGGACTGATGCTTCAGTGAGAGATGAATTAGCTGTTAAAAGAGCTTTAGAGTCCTCCTCTGAATAGTACCAAAGCATTTGAAGCATTTTAGTCACATAATTCCTATAGGTTGGAGTAATGGCAGTTAAAATGGTATCAGAGTACTATAGGTGTATAGTGCAGATATACTGTGGCCATTTTACCTGATGATCTCAGTAGAACAAAGGCTGCTGTGTTCATTATAGCCAAATGTTTCTGGGAAGGATAACCACATCTCAGGGAGTGAAACAAGCAGAGGGGCTGCCCAGCAAACCAATCATAAACAAAACCCACCAAAAATGGACAAACTCCTTTTAGTGGATTTCATAGATCATCCATTCTGCAAAGAATGTAGGACCTGTTTCTTGTCACTGAAAGCTTTATTTGCATGCCTCAAGTCAAATATATATATGTGATTTATAAACAGAATTTTTATATATGTGGTATACAGTATATGTGGTACATAAATGGTATATCCACCCAGAGCATGATATTAAAGAGTTCTTCTGCTAATCCTTCTTGTTGTTCGCCAGCCTATCTTGGCTGCTACTCTCTAAAGATCTGGCTGGAAGATAGACCCATATTTATAGGCAATCTGTTTGTACCCATCTGGTGGAGTTGTAGATCTTCCTTTATAACTTGTTTGGCTTTGTCTTTCCTTCACATATGAGACTCAGGTGCCTAAATACCATAAACCCATCTGACTTTCAATAATTAGCCAGCCTCTTAACTCAGCTCCTAACAGCTCCCAGAAAGGTTATGAAGTTCTTCTTAATGCAGACAGTGGTATTATACATGCACATAGACTTAGAGCCCTAAATCAGCCCTACCACATGTGAAGGCGGCACATGGGAAGAAATATTTCCTACCTCCTGGATCTAAAATTGGGCTCCAGACTCCCAAAAAAATTACCTCCTGAGCTTCTCTGAATTTCATGGTCCTTAAAAAGAATTCAGGAAGGATGTCAGACTGAAAAGAGAAACAGACAACAAATAGTTAACTGGTGGATTTTCACAATATATACAAATTCAAATTTCTGGGTATAGGGCTCCCTCGGATAACAAATGTTCCCTTTGGGCTGCCTCAGATAACAAATGTTTCATAATGCCTTGCAAAAAAAATTGTACCCAGGATGTATTGCACCCCCTGTAGTTTGTGGAGGGGTGGGAGGAGTTAGAGCATTTTTTCATGGTTTTTGAGCCATTCTGGACATGTTTTGCTGAGGGATTTGGACCTTTCGAACTTGGAAAGGTTGGGAGCTAGCTTTTATTAATCTTTGCACTGCTTTTCTTTGTATTTTTGGCAGGAAAAGGCGGGGGTAGTCATGCTGCTTTCTTCTGTCCATGTTTGCAATCTTTTCCATTGCTCTGCAGGCAAGAACAGGCTGGATTTCTCTGCTGCTTATGTTCATCCATTTGCATTTTTCCCCATTGCACCTTGGGTAGGAATAGGCTTGGTTAGTTCTGCTAGTTTCTCTTGTCCATGTTTTCATTGCACTGCAGGGGAGGTGTTCTGGAGGGGGTGTTCCAGCACTGCAGGCCTTTAAAGTGCACTTTATAAAGAGGTCTAGAACCCCACCCTCAGCTTTTTTGCCTTTTCTCAGACTCTGGAATGGATTAATTGGTTTCCCATTGATGCAAAAGTATGATACGTAGGAGGGTGTCTTTCAGTGTTCTTCTCTTACCAGACATGCTAAATAGATTAGACATGGGCACGACCAGAAAAAATGACGTTTCGAGTTTTCATTTTTCGGAACGGGTCCGTTTCGGGTCGTTTCCGTTTGTCGTGAAATTTTTCAAAAATTTGTCATTTCCGTTTGTCGTTTGTCATGTGCCGTTTCCACCGCGATTTAGCGCGATTTGACTTCCCAGAGCAAAGGGGCATCCCGCAATCAGGGCCGGCGCTAGGTTTTTTTGCGCTCTAGGTGGCGGGCGGGGTGAGCGGACCGCGGGCGGGCGGCGGCACGGGCGGATGGGCGAGTGGGCAGTTAGGATATCACTTAGGATAGAGGTTCTGTTCTTGGCTTGCGCCCCAAATGTGTGTATGTGCAAGCAAATTGAAGTTGGGAAAATAGAAAATAAATGGTAGTATATAATATATTTTTAAAATAAATCCACACCTCCCACTCCCAGTCGACCTCCCCCTTTATCCAATATCAGAAAAAAATCCTCACAAACTGCCAGAGAAGAAATAAAGAATAAACTGCTATTCCCTTCAGCAGACAAAGCTGCAGGGAATCAAAGAAATTATTTTCTAAATTCAATTCCCTCCCTGCCTGCCTAACTTAAATCCTAAAGCCTCCAGCCTCCCTCCTCAATCTCGATCAGATCACACCAGCACCAGCAGCCAGCCCCCCTCCCTCAACCACATCCATACACCCGACTGCGATTTCTGGAAGGTGCCTCGGCTTTTTATGCCCTCCGAGACATCCAGAAGTGTCAGTCAAAAACCTGGCGATGCCATTGGTGGAATGGTTCAAAAAAATTGCATGGTCCCATCCCATGCCCAGCCCAAATGGGCAGGTCTAAAAAATAAAAAATAAAATAAAATAAAATAAAATCAATACGACATTTTATTGTTATAAAAAAACCCACTGCTGCTACTATTAAAATTCAGGCATTTAAAATAAATAAATTTCACATGTTTCTGTGGTGATTTGGTGTGTTTTTTGATCACGATTTCAAAAGAAAAATTGCAGTCTCCATTTTGGATCCCCCCCCCGCACGGCATCCCCCCCCCAGCCTGGTGCAAGCAGCCCAGGACAGGAGAAGAGGGGGGGGAAGGCCGGGGACCCCCCAGAAACCACCCCTCTGGTAGGTGGCAAAGCCTCAGGCTGGCATATTTTCGCCTGCTTTTTTGGCCGGGAGTCGGGTTTTTTAAAAAAAACTTTTAAAAACTTTTTCTGTGCTTCTCATTGCGCGATCGCTGCGATGCCACAAATGGAAACGAAAAACCTGACCAAATTTTTCTTTTTTCGGTTCGAGTTCGAGTTCTGACGGCTTAATTATCGTTACCGTTTCTGTTACGTAACGGAAACGATAACCGAAAACGGAAACGACAATTTCGCCGAGTCGTGCCCATGTCTAAAATAGATATCTTTAAAATCTAGAGGTGTGTGTGTGTGTGTGTGAGAGAGAGAGGGGGTTGTGACTTGTGCCTACTGATTGCCATCACTGATCCTGTGGCTAATAACACTCGGTGTTTGAACTACTGTATTGGGTTGGGTTTACTTTTTTCTCAAGTGCCCATGTAGTTCTTCTAAGAAAAAATCTGTGGTACCCCAATTTGCTGCTATATTTGGTCTCCTCTTCTAATAAATGTATTGTTCTGTTTCCTCTCTTTGTTCAACATCCTGGAAATCTTGTGGGTTGTCCCACCACCACCACTGTAGTGGGCCTTCATTCATGCAGTCTTCTTAGTTCTGCCAGTTCATATTTTGAAAACAGTTCATTCTGGTAGGCAAAAGTAATGTACTGGCGTTCCGTATCCTCATTCCATTTTCACCTCAAGTTGAAGGCTTTGTCGTTTTATGAGGGGCTTTGAATACCTGAAACATCTGTTTGACAGAAGTGACAATGGGACAAAGGAAATGGGGGTGTATACACCGTAGACAGAGATGTCTCTTTGAAAGCAATTTCAGCTTTTGTAAAAATTTCTGCCTGTCTCCACTGTAAAAAAAAAGTATGGGTTGCTCCTTATTTTTTTCCAGATGATTTTCCAGAAAATGCATTTTAGCACACTTAAGGACAGAAGGTGATACCCTCCTGTGATGGACTTGTGGTGAAATATTACCATGACGTTTGCATTTCTAAAAAAAAAAAAGTAGACTGGATGAGTAGGCACACGGAGGAACGTGCAGCTAGTGAGGCAAAAACTCAATTTATCCATTTGGCTATGATGGGCTTAATTAGTCCATTTGTACTGTTGATATGCTGCTTTATGAGAAAACATCCTCAGGGAAACTCGCATAATAAAGCAAGTTAGATATACAGCAATAAATAGTACGGTAAAAATCCCAAATGTCTCAGAAGCTTGAGGACAACAGCTATTATTACTTAAGATTCCTTGTGTGGTATCATGGATAGAGCAGTCAACTAGAAGAACGGTTCGGGATCGCAACTGGTTCAGAATCAGCTGGTGAGTGGTGGAGCTGCCAGAGATCACATAACACAGATTCTGAGTAACCTGCATTGGTTACCAGTTGTTGCCCGAGTCCAAATCAAGGTGCTTGTTTTGGCATATAAAGCCCTAAATGGCTTAGGACCTAGGACCTAGATACCTGAAGGACCGCCTCTTTCCATATGAACCTACCTGGCAATTAAGATCTAGCCAGAGAGCCCTCCTGAAAGAGCCATCCCTCAAGGAGGTACACGATGGCTTGTAGGTCTAGGGCCTTTTCAGCAGCTGCCCCCAGGTTATGGAAAGTCCTCCCAAGTGATATCCATCTGGCGCCAACACTGATGACATTTCAGCGCCAGGTAAAAACCTTCCTGTTTCTGAAGTTTTTTTAACTGACATAACATAGATTGTGGGTCCTGGTGGCAATTTTAGTGTTTTGTGTTTAAATATTTTTATTGTTTTTAATTGTCCATTGCCTTTTTAACGTTTTAACTGTTTTAACTGTTCATTTTAATTGTAAGCCGCCTGGAGACCTTTGAGTAGTAGGTGGCATATAAGTTGTATAAATAAATAAATAGAACTCCTGCATGGCTGTGGGATGGGTAATGGTGAAATCACTCTTTAACTATCTTACTTATGATAGAAACCAACCAGGGTCATCATAAGCACACATAGAACGTCCAGGAGAAGACATCTGTCATTGCCTGGCATTGAAATTGTACTAGAGTTTACAAATTGGGTGATACAACTGATAAAGTTTTGATCCACTCACTTTAAAAAAATCCTTTTGCTACAGGTACCCAGGGATGGTCCTTTGAAGACAACCTCTGTGCCTGGGCAGGTACATATGAGAAAAAAATTCCTCCAAATATTTTAAGTTGTTCAGGGGTTTAAAGCTCACCCAGAACATTCTGAATTAGGTCTGGAAACAGATTGGCAAAGCAATAATGTCAACTTATTATATAAAGAGTCTAGCAGCTCTGTTTTGGACTACTTGAAGTGCTTGAGCCATTCTCCAACGCTTGGTTTAGAGACCTGTTTATGCTGCTTGGCTATAAACATGCATAACTTTTGCTCCATTACTCGAGGTTTGGCACTGGTAGAGTTGCCATAGTTGCTGACTCAGAAGATTACTATGGTGATGGACCATAACTTCAATAAAAGAATCATGTAAGATACTGGCTGGACAGTTCAGTGAGTTAGGTATCTGGCTGTGGAGTTCAGTTCCTCGGTGTACCTCCCAGGAGCATAGCCAGTCTGTGTAGCCTTGGGCAACCTACACAAACCCCAGGTGCCAACAGAAGAAAGGAACGGTAAACCACTTGTGAGTACCCTCAACCTGGAAAAACATGGAAACAGTCACCATAAATCAGAACAGACTTGATGGCACACAACTATTATAATTTAATATTAAGAATTTTGCATGGGCAGCTTGTCAACTGAGTGGAGGGTGCTCCTCTACACATGGCACATATGGTAGCCTGTGAAGCTTCCTGCTGAAAGTGTACATTGAGGTATGGCAACAGTGCTATAATGTTCTTAACAAGAATGTTAATTGATGTCCTTTGATGTTGTAGCTCCCTTTGTATATCCTCCTGACATGTTTGGCTGCCTGATTTGTATTTATAGCTGGATGTGGTAGGAAGGCACATATCTAAACAAGAGACAAGTGACATGCTATTTAGACACTGTTCTGTGTCCCAGTCCTTTCTCCTATGCTGTTTGGAGGCCAGAGACCAAATTCATTTGCTCATGTATATTCTATAGCCCATAAATCTCAGCAACACCGGTGTCAATTGTCCATCCGAGATTGTAATGTCCCTGATTATTATGGTGTTTTCCCCTTCTGCTGCTGTCAGTCAGCTGCCCAACATCCTACAGGAAGTGCCAGCTGGAATGATAAGCTAAGCTTGGTAACTCACAGCTCAGTGTGTAACACTCTCAGTCTTTCAAATGACAAAACGTGGGATTTCCTATACAAACTTCCTTTCTCATTCCCAATCACTCTATTTTCTCACATGAGAACCTGAACCAGTGACCCGGTTTTCAGAATGTTGCTTGTTCTGTACTGCTAGTGATGGCGTCTTGAAAAATCATACAGAAAGCTGGTCCGTCTGCCTAGATACAGCAAAACAAATTTGGACGTCTGTTTTCAAATTGATCATAATGACCTATAAAAGGTTGTGTGCTGCACTCTGGGATGGGTTTTCTTGGACCTTGAGGCTCCGATAAAGTCATCTCATTCTTGGGACCCACACAGTGTAGCTTTATCAGTGATGTCCAATTAACATAACATAACATGAAGAGGGTTGTTGTTTCAAGACTAGGCTCAAATTAGTGACAATTTTGAGATCATTGAAAGAATGAAAAACACAAAGGAAAAACAAACCTCACAACAGTTCTAGCATGGTCAGGGGTTGGGGTGGTAAGTTTCTGTTTGTCCATGACCCTTATTAAATTAAATGCAGGACTCTTTGTTCATGATCCTTATTAAATTAAATGAAATTAGATGCAGCAATGTCATCAAGTCAATTGTGAATTTACAGCTACCCGTTCTGGGGTTTCTATGTATACCATAGGGAGGGTATTATCAGTTGGGAGGGAATTTCATATTCCCCGTGAGCAAACATTGGAGGAAGGCAGAAGGACAGAGAAATGCCACACTCAGCATCTGAAACAGAGGTGGTTTGTTATTCACATGAACATATCCCAAATAAAAGGTGCTGGCCTTTAAGGCCCTACAAGAAGCTTTGTTGCATTTGTTGCAACAGTCAAATGATGGCTACCTTCTTGGACATTTTTGCACTAGATATATGGATCCCCCCACAGTAGTCACTATCAACTTCAGACTAGGTATGGGGAAAGAATGGAACAGAATGGGCAAGAACAGGCACTGGATAATAAAAACTGAGTCCAAAAGTATCGGGAAGTTATACATGCCAGAACAATATCTTAGAAATCAAACCCATCAAATACTATTCAGTTTTTTTAATTTCTTCAGTACATTGTTAATCCACCTTTTCTCTTATAAAAATCCAAGGTAGCTTAGTTCATTTTAAAAGATAATAATTAAAAGTTATCTTCTTCCTAGCATTTTCCCACAGGCACAGAGCCTGCTTTTAGGTAATGAAAAGCCACTTTCCCCAATCAACCACATCTTCCAGGTGAAGGTTGACAATTTATATGTCCTTACTGACAGTGTCCTGCCATCTCTGTTTTGGTTGCCCACGTTGCCACTGGCTATGAATTTTCAGGTGGTACACAGTTTGGGCAACAATGGAAGAAGCTCTTTTGAGGATGTGTCCAGACAAGCAAAGACAGCTTTTTACATCTTCACTGTTATATACTGTATACCACACCTAGTTGATGTCAGGTAGTATCATTTGTAACATGGTCAAGTAGGGAAGATACTGGATACTCAACTGCACATACTCATACTCAGCATTTCCATGGCATGGAGACGGCTCTCTACACCCACTGTTGCTGCCCAGAACTCTGTGCCACACAGTGCAACAGGGCAGACAATCATCTTGTAAATCTTGGATATGAGACAGATTCGCAGTTCTCACCATTGCTACCAAGCCTCATTCACCCTTGTTAGCATGTCGCCATCAATGCCACTGTTATCTCGGAAATGGGAGCCAAGATACCAGAAAATATCCACTTTCTTCAGGTTTTTCCATTTATTTGGAGCCTTCCGTGGATGGCAACAGTCTCTAGGTACTCAGTTTTCGTGATGTTTAAGAATAAAAGTTATACTACCCTTTTATCAGCCAGAACTGAATTGCAATTTCACAGTAGGTCAAACTAACCAACTGGGACCTATGGATATTTTGTGGCTTGTGCCTTCAGTCTTCTCTAGTAAATTTGGTTCTTTTGTTCTACTCAGAAGTTGCCATTCTCAGCCACTCCGTCCTGTCCCAGTTTAGGTGAGCTAGGTATCTGACTGCAGAGACGGAGTTCAGTTGTGTGTCCCATGAGAAGAGCTGGCCTGTGCACTCTTGGCCACAAAGTCACACAATCCCTGAGCCCCCTTGCCCCACACCATGAAGAAGCCACTCTACCCCTAGAAAGCCCTAAAAGGGCAGCTGGCATGTAATTATTAATTATATGATAGATGAGCTTTCTAAAATATTATTCTCATGTGTGTCCATCACATCCCGATCATTTTTGGGATTTTTAAAAAAAAATTCTCATGGCCATTCCAGCTCATTCTGGTCCACCCCTTTCTGTTCCACTATGATCCATTCCAGCTTTTATTTTCTAGCCCCTTTAAATATAAATTCAGTAACCCTCTGCTGTGTGGCTCGCCGAACACTGTGGACCCAGTTCCAAGTTTGCACAATCTTCTAGCAATAAGACCGTAGCATTTGAGCTTTCGAGCACAAACTAGCCATCCAAGATCCAGTTGAAAGAGGTAGCTTGTCTAGAATTTCTCTATCTGCTAAAATGCTACTGTCTCCTAATCTGGATTGCGATCGTTCTTCCCAATGAAGGAGATGAAGTGGGGCCAGGTTGGCAAAGTAGTTTAGCGGTGGTTTTATCAGGAAGCTGAATTTAGAATTTGAAAACGCTACTGAGCTTCCTCATGTTTTTTTAAACATCTTTTCTGGAATATTCCACAAAGCCACAAGCTTTGTTTTGGATTACATTTTTGGAGAGCACAATGCATAGCTGTCACTGATCATTGACAATATGGGGGGAGTGAGAAATCCTCTACTCTTTCACATTCCACCTTGAAGTTAATTCTACAGAGCAGAAAAATAAGCATATTTGATAAGACCGGGTGCAACTTTAAGAAAATCTGCAAAGCCATATCCTGTTTTACTTCTGGGCATGAGTACACCGAGGATTAGGTTTGCCCTGGACCCAGGACAAAACCAGCCATCCCTCCTGTATTGCCCAAGACTCCTGGCAGCTGTTAAAGTCATCATGGGTGAGGTGGGGTGGCCGGCTCCATCCTGGCCATGAGCAGTGCTCTGGAAGCATTCTCTGGCTTGTATCATCCCACACCCCCACCCTGTTGGGCCAACTGTTTGAAACAGCAGCTGATGGGACTATTTGATCCATTAATCTCCCTGAGTGCTCACTTTGAACTCTACTAAAAATAATGTTGTCTGTATGTAGGGCATCTGCTGAGTGATACCAGGAGGCCAAAATGCTGCTCCAGATCTCATCACAGTCTTTATTTCTGTGTTCTTGCATGTCTGTTCATGTTGGGCATAATGGGTTATATTTGGAGACCATCTAGGATGCCATTGGCAGCTTAGAAGTGAAGTGTCCAGTCTTTCCTTCAGCACTCTATGCCAGCAGCTCTGCACCCCATTGGAGGCCTCTTGCTTTGTGGCTTTAAGGCAGAGGTCAGGAGAGATGAGAACACATCATACCCAAACCAACCACTTTCTGCATGTGTGTCTGTGGTTCAGAAAAAGTTCCAGCTCCATTTGAGTATTCCATATGGAAACTCTGTTGGCCTTGTGGACCACTGGTTGCCAACATGGCCATGGAGAACATGTTGGCTTGTTTCCTATGTGGAGCCTG
The DNA here is from genome assembly GCA_029282475.1 of Phrynocephalus forsythii. Lineage (NCBI taxonomy): Eukaryota > Metazoa > Chordata > Lepidosauria > Squamata > Agamidae > Phrynocephalus > Phrynocephalus forsythii. The sequence continues at coordinate 11,385,599 of JAPFRF010000011.1, forward strand.
AAGACAAGAGCTTACCTAGTTGAGGAAATGAATGCATCTCCAGGATGTGTGGATGTGTTTTCTGCTTTTTTACAGCAGTGGGTTTGGGAGAAGAGGGTTTGAACAATCGGATCTAGACATATATTTACATTTAGGAAAGGGTGTGGGGTAACTAAATAGGAAATGCAGTAAGAGTAACCTCCTCTGGCCCCTTAATTATTTAATCACGGTACCCTATATTGGTATGAGTAATGGCTTACCGGAGTATGATCTACCTGTGTTTAGACTAGAGGGTTTTGTCCCCCTCATCCCTGCAGCCCCTAGAAGCTTATTTATAAAAGGTAATGTGTTATCTTTGTCCACAACTCCCTTGGTGCTGGAGGAGAGCTTTGTAGATCCCTTGCACTGCCAGAAAGACGAACAAGTGGGTCCTGAGCAAATCAAGCCTGAACTATCTATGGAGGCAAACAATCTGGAAACGGAGGCTTGACCTACTTTGGGCACATCATGACAGGAATCCCCAAAAAGACAATAATTCTGGGAAAGTTTGAAGGTAGCAGGAAAAAAGGAAGGCTAAAACATGGGGCAGATTAACTCCTGGCTTAAAGGAAACAACAGCCTTGAGTTTCCGTGAGCTGAACTATTTAGGATAGGATATTCTGGAGATTGCTCCTTCCTAAGGTTGCCATAGATTGGAGATGACTTGATGGCATACATCCTCCTCCTCCTCCTCCTCCCTCCTCCTCCTCCTCAACAACAACAACAACAGTCATTCCTGGAGGAACACCGTGTCCTCGATCCATTCTAATCCATGTTTAGGCCATGACATAGGACCAAAACAGCCCTGGTCGCGTTGCAAGATGATCTATTGAGGGGGACAGCAACAGTGGTTGCTCTACCCTGTTGGTCCTCTTCGATCTGTCTGCAGCCTTTGTTACTGTCAACCACAGTATCCTCCTGGGCAGGCTCACGGAGGTTTGGATTAGTGGCCCAGCTTAGAGATGGGCACGACCAGGAATTTTTTTTTCCGAGTTATCGTTTTTTGGGGCGGGTCCGTTTCGGCTCGTTTCCGTTTTTCACGAAATTTTTCAAAAATTTGTCGTTTTGTCGTGTTGTTTTTTCGTTTGTCGTTTCTACCGCGATTTTGCGCGATTTGACGTCCGGCGCAACCGGCGCTATTTTTGCGGGGGCGGGGAGGTGCAGGCGCAGGGCGGGTGGCGGGGGCGGGAGGGGTCCATGTGCGGGCGGCGGCAGTGGCAGGGGGGAGGAGCGGGCGCGCGGGCGGGCGGCGGGCGTGGGTCCCGCAAATGACCCAGAGCAGGTGAAAAACAGTTTGTTAAACTGGGTGATGGACTTGCTGCACAAGACTAGTGCATCCTAAGCAAACAAAGTGGGCAGAATGCAATATATTTCTTTTTTTCCCCCTCTTGGTCAATCATGCTGCTGGTGCTGATGCTGAAGCTGATGCTGAACCGGCCGGCCACCCTACTTGGTCTGGCTGCCGTGCCTGTTATACTTTTTTGTTGTTTTGTTTTGATGCTTTAATCCATCCCATCTCCCCTCCACCTCTCTCAGAGGCAGCAGGAGAAACAGACATTCCGTTCCTCCCCAAATCTGGATGAGGGGTCTACTCTACTCCTCTCAAATTGGCCCCCCATCTCCAAGGTCCTTCTGGCTTCACACACTGTAAACAAAGACAAGCAAAGCAATTAAGCCAAAGCCAATGTAACCCTGCTGGTCATTTAGCGGTTATTAGAGTCAGTCTGATATTAGGGTTGGGTTAGGGTTATAGGAAGGAATAGTTTAGGTAGGGAATGGGATAGTGGGCTCTGGGTTGCTCTGACTTAAGTTTTACAGCCCATAAGACTATATGGGTGTCCACAAGGCCAGAGTAAGGGCAGCCACAAGGCTGAGTATGAGACCACAGAGCCTGAGTACGGGAGGCTCATTGCCAGCTCCAGTATAAAAGGAGCTGAATGGCCTGACTGAGTATGCAAGTAAAATGCCATTGTCCTTGGGTCACAGTGTCTTGCAGCCCAGAGGACAGAGTAGGGGAGCCCAAAAGGGCTGAGTCTGAGACCACAGGGCCTGCCAACGGGAGGCCAGCTCGATTATCCAAAGATTGCAGAATGGCCTGAGTACACAAGTAAAATGCGTAGACTGGAGTGTTTTCCAGCACACAAGTACAATGTCCTTTCAGTGGGTCACAGACAGTGTCGGGCAGCCCAGAGGATAGAGTGGTGGTCAGAGGCCAATCACCTTGAGTCTGGTCTGGCACCACCTTGAGTCTGGTCTGGTCTGGCACCACACGGCCTGTGAACGTGAGCCCACAGTCAGCCAGCCCTTCTCAGTGAGCCACAGTGTATTGCAGCCCAGAGGACAGAGTGGCAGAGACCCAAAGGCCTGAGTCTGAGGCCACAGGGCTGCGAACAGGAGGCCACAGGTATTCAGCCCTTCTTTGTGAGTACCACCATGAACCACACCACATGGCACTTTCTGACAAACTCTTGGTGGTGCAGTACGTACTACGAACGCCAGTACAATTCCCTTCTTCGTGAGCCACAGTGGTTTGCAGCAAATGGAACACAGTAGCCCTTCCTCGACAGACTCACAGTCAGTGACTCCGAGTATCCATCCACCAACAAGGACCAGGCTGCACCTTTCTGACAATCTGTTGCGTACGCATACGCAGGCTTCCCTTCTTCGTGAGCCACAGTTGGCAGCCCAGTGGAAAAGCAGAGTCCACATGGTGTCTGACTCTGAGGCCTGAGTCCAGTCTGAAAAAAGGACTGCAAGCCATAGGGTCTTCCTCCACAGCTATGTGCTGGTTTCCTGGTAAACTCCCAGCCCAGCCATGTTCCCTTCTCAGTGAGTGACATAGCTTTGCAGCCCAGCCCACGGAAGACAGTAGGCCTGAGAACCACAGACTCACAGTCTGTGTGAGTCAGAGTATCCACACAGAACCAAGCCTGGAGGCTTCCTTGCTCCCTCCCTTCACAGAGAGCCACACTGCATTGCAGGCCAGTGGCATGCCCTTCGTAGTGAATCACAGTCACAACTCTAAGAGCCAAGCCTGGATCTTTCTGGAAAACTCTTCTATTTGTAAATGGTGACAGAGTGCCACCAGCACGGCAGTAAGTTGTCCTTCTTAGTGAGCCACAGTGTATGGCAATGGCAGCCCACTGAAGACTAAGTAGCGGTCCGGAGGCTGACAACACTCCCACACAGCGGCACTACTTCCTGCAGAGGCCTGTCACTGTCCCAGGCAAAGTCCAAGGGTGCTTTCGCATGAGGTGGCTGCGCAAGCCACTTGAGGAGAGCAAGGCAGAGTTTTGCCTAATCAATTACGGGCCCACGGCTGTTTTCTAGCACACAAGCAAAAAGCCCTTCTCAGTGAGTCACAGTGTGCAGCCCAGAGTGAAGGGTAGCGGAGGCCAGAAGGCCAGACTAGAGGGGGTTGAAGGAGAAGCACCTAGTTAGGAATCTCCCCTCCTTCTGCCAAGGGATTTCCCAACCTGGATTGCGTGAACCCCCCCATGTTGGATGACAGAGTCCCCGAGTTATAAACAAAATAGTTGATGACTGCACCTGTTACAGTTGGTCTCCTCAAGTGATTTTCCGCCTAGAGGCGAGGGCAGCTGGGGTTGCTGCATGGGCAAGTGGAGGGGAGTGGCCAACAGGGCGCATGTCGGCTCGGAGGCTGAACTTGAAGCACTAACTGAACCGTTCTGTTAGGTTGAAGGAGAAGTGCCTGAAAGGCCTCCTCTAAGCCTGGAGTGCCAGGAGCCTGACAGGCAGGCAGGGAGAAGACAGAGCTTGAGTGAGTCAGAGTCTTAGACCACACAGGCTGCAAAAAGGACAGCAAGTCAGAATCTGAGTCTGACTCTCCTTCCCAGCTGTGTGCTGGTAGACTTGCTGCTAACTGCCGGCATTCCATCTACTACCATGTCCTTTGTGGTGAATCACAGGTTCCAGAACTCCAAGAGCCAAGCCTGGAACTTCCTCCTGACAGGCTCTTCTATTTCTAGGAAACAAACGATTATTGTGCAGAACTGTAGTACGCGCAAGTACATTCCACTCCAGCCCTTCTTAGTGAGCCACAGTGTTCTGCAGCCCAGAGGACAGAGTAGTGGAGGCCTAAACATCCCCCCTAACCCTAAGCCCACTACCAACTGTTCCTGATCAGTGATGAGTGTTCCCACAACTTAACTCATCATCAACAACAACCACAACCTACAATTGCAGCCAGTAAGTTTTCTTGTCCGCCATCCGGCAGTCTTTGTTCAGGGGTTTTGGCAGAAATGATTATAATGTTTAATAAGCACTCATCCCTTCTCAGTGAGCCACAGTGGTTTGCAGCCCAAACTCTTGGTGGTGAATTGAGTGGTGAGAGTGACGGGACGGGAGCGACAGACACAGTGAGTCAGTGACAGTACATATGCCGCAAGTACATTTCCCTTCTTAGTAATAGTGAGCCACAGTGTCTTGCAGCCCAGAGGAAAGATTGCCTGGAGGAGGCCACATAGCCTGAGTCTGAGGCCACAGGGCCTGAGTAGGGGAGGATCATTGCCAGGAAGCTCCAGTTCCCCAACGTGGCTGAATGGCCTGAGGACGCCAGGAAAATGCCTTTCTTCATGAGCCACAGTGGTTTGCAGTAAATGGAACACAGTAGCCCTTCCTCGACAGACTCAGTCTGGCAGCCTAGCTCCAGTACACAAAGTGGATGAATGGCCTGAGTACGCACGCCAGTAAATTGTCCTTCTTAGTGAGCCACAGTGCATTGCACATGAGGCCTGACTCTGAGGTGAATCTCTCAAAAAACTCCCAATGTTGAATGCAACTTGAAAACCTTGTACTCTGACCAGTGATGAAGATGAAGAGCACATTATGACAAGTGAGCAGAAAAATATTAAAAATTGGGTCAAAGAAAACGTGACAACAACTAGTACTGAGTCTGACTGAGTTACACAGCACAGCACCAAGATACACACATGGGATGGGACTTTCAGACAGGAGTACGCACACAACAAGTACATTTCCCTTCTTAGTGAGCCACAGTGTCTTGCAGCCCGGAGGAAAGATTGGTGGGGGGCACATGGGGCCTGACTCTGAGACCACAGGGCCTGAGTAGGGGAGGATCATTGCCAGCACTGGCACGAGTATCCGAAGGAGCTAGTGCACTGGCCCGAGTACGGGCTGCCAAAAGGCCAGCAAGGTGGCGTGCTGCCTCTTCAAAGCTGTGTGCAACTACAAACAGTTTTCTGCCATTCTTAGTGAGTCACAGACAGTCTTTTGCAGCCCAAAGGAAAGAGTGGTGAAGGCTCTGAGTCCACAGGGCCCGAGCAGGGGGGATCATTTGCAACTCTGCGAGCGAGCTCCAGTACCCCAAGGAGCGGAATGGCCTGGGAACGCCAGTTAACTGTCCTTCTAAGTGAGTCACAGTGATTCCTTCTGGCTCGGGAGACAGAGTTTCTCTCACCAAACCAGGAGACCAATTTTTGGCAACCAAGGAGAACTGGGCTATTTCTTTAAGGCTGTAAGAAGGAGAACTAGCCCCCTGCTACTCAGTCTTTGAGGTAGGTTGTTGTAAAGTGCTTCCTGACCACTTTGTAAGCAGATTGGCCCCCAAACCCCAGGGAAGGGAGGGAAGCACCAAGGAAGACAGGTTTTGGGGTCTCACTCAGACCAGACATGGACAACGGGGGAAAATTGGTCCAATACAGACCCTTTCAAATGACACTTTGAGTGGTCCTGCCTGGTTTGGAGCCAGACAAGGGCTGCAAAAATTGGGCCACTAATAGTACCCTTCAATTGCGTGTGTGTGAGAATACAGGAAGGCAGGCAGGCAGGCAGTCAAGCAGGCAGTTTGGCAGGCATTTAGGCACTCGGTCAGCAGGTAGTCACAGGGCCAGGCAGGCAGGCAGGCTTGTAGGGAGGCAGGCAGGCTTGCAGGCGGGCAGGGAGGATTGCAGGCAGGAAGTTAGGTTACAGGCAGGAACTTAGGTCTTGGAGTGTTGGGGTAATCCCAACGTGGAAAGGTTGAAGCGGATGAAAGTCAACCTTTCCACCGTCTCCGGGTCCAGGCGAGAGCGGCGCGGCCTCAGGACATCTCCCATGTGGGAGAAGACACGCTCACTCTGGACACTGGTGGGTGGGATGGACAAGAGGTCCAACGCCAGAGTCGAAAGAGTGGGCCAGAGGTCTGCCTTTCTGGCCCAGTAGTGTAGTGGGTCCGAGGTGAGGGGTTGGAGGGGCTCGGCCATGTACTCCTTCACTATGGTCAGAGCGGGGTCCGGTTCTTCTTCCTCCCTTGCCTCCACTGAGGAGGACACTGCCATGGCTAGGGCAGAGGCCAGGTAGTTGGCTGCTGGTATGGAACCTGGTCTCTGGGTGTACGCTCCTGGAGTACAGAAGGATGAGGATCCTTGCGAGGATTCCTCTTCTGCATCACTCTGGCTTCCGTGCGCCCTCGGAAACACCAATGTCAGAGAGAGCCCTGACTTGACGGCATAGCTCCGTCTTCCAGGATTTCAGGTCGGCAGCGCTGCCCGCCAGGGAACCCTTGACGCGAGGGTCACACAGGCATGCCATCTGATACACCTTTTCCCTCCTTAGTGGGGCAAGGCGGGTATCCACGCCGCTCAGCAGCCTGTCTGCCAGGGCCCTGCTCTTTGGGAGAAGATTGGCTTCTTCCCGGATAGTGGTCTCTAGGCGTTGGCGAAGGCCATTGAGCAGGGGGAGTACGTGGCCCAGGCTGGCGTTGTAGCTGCTGAGGACGTGGGTGGTCTCCTCAAAAGGCTGCAGGATACTCACCATCTGGGAGAGGGCGAGCCACTCTGTAGCACCAATGTCCAACTCCCTCCCCTCATGCAGGACTGGGGTGGTTGACATGACATATTCCACCACTTCCTTCTCCTCTACCAGGCGCTTGACCATTTCGTAGGTGGAGTTCCACCGGGTGGTCACGTCCTGGATCAGGACATGCTCTGGTCGGCTCGTCTCCGCCTGCCTCTCACGCATCATCCTGGATGCCTTGACGCTGCGAGAGAAGTGCCCCACGATTTTCCGACACTTGTCCAGCAAGGCCTTGGTCTCCCGGGTCCCCTCACTTCAGGAGTCCTTTGCTGCACCCAGCCCAATGGCATCGCCCACCACTAGATGCAGTTTGTGTGCTGCGCACACGATGCCCTGGAACCCTGCCCCACCAACCGCGTTGGTCATGTTACGGCCCGCATCAGTAACCATGAATCTGAGATTGACCTGCCCCTCAGTCCCTAATCCCCACCCACGCATTGCTGTCTTGAGGACCTCAGCAATGTTGAACCCTGTGGCGTTGTCCTCCATGCTTTGTGCCTGGAGAAGCACCACCCTATACCCTCTGCGGTGCTGCCTTGTGGCTCCCCCTGCAGCTGGTCTTGGGATGTCCGGGGCTCCAGGACCTCCTTGGGTTGCCACCAATGAGCCGTCAGAGAGAGGTATCCGTGGTGCCCACCGGTCCAGAGGTCGGAAGTGAAGTGGATCTTCCTCCCTCTGGCCGCCTGCAGCAGGGCCCAGATCCTGTCCCTGACAGACTCATAAAGGGAGGGAATCACCCGCCTGCTGAAGGTACGCCGGGATGGAGGCTCGTACCATGGAGCCACATGCTTCATCAGGTGCCTGAAGCCTGATGACTCCACAAAGGAGAGGGGCAACCCGTTCACGGCCACCATTTCACCCACCACTTGAGTGGTGGTCTCCTGTGCTTTGGCCCTATTTCGCTGGCTGACAAAACTCCCACACAACGGCCCCACCTCCTGCAGAGTGGCCTGCCTCTTCCCACTCTCAGCACTAGCGGAGCTGTGTTTTTCTTTCCCTAACCCTTCTTCCACTCTCTTCCTCCCTGAGGAACCAGGGACTGACAGGGTTCCAGGCAGAGTCCCAGGGTGTTTGCACATCAGATGGCTGCGCAACCCACTTGAGGAGAGGTGTTTGGGGTCATTCCCCCTGCGCACGCCCCCCGCATATCTTGCACACCGCCATCCTTGCGTCTTGGAGGCTGTTCTCAAAATGCTCCCAGAGACACCCGCGTGGCTTAGTGAAAGTACCGGCCCCTCTGGTATTGCCTGCTGCCGCTGCTCTGGTGGTTGTGTGGCCTGTGCCCCGCCTGGAAAGTAGAGTAGTACTGCTGTCACTGGTGGTACTCAGGGAGGAAGGAGGGCTGCTCCTTCCATCACTGTCTGAAGCCTGCCTTTCGTCAGTTCCTGCCATCAGGTCCTGAGAATCTTGAACCTCTAGATTCAAAGTGCCCGCTTCTGATTCTGATGCCATTTCCGAGTCCGAGTCCTCCTCTTCTTCCTGACAAAGGAGGTCGGAGTCAAGTATCTGTGGTGAAGGGATTTTTATCTACTCATCCATGCTTCCCTCAGTGACAGAGGATGGTACGGTAACGGTAGTACTACTGGTTGTGGAGCTGCTTGGCGAGGGACTACTATCTGCACTACTTCCTGTGCCTTCCTTCAGAAATGCGGCCCGATTTATCTTAGTGGGGGTCCCCCTCCCCTTCCCTCTGGCTGTGCCACCCCTCCTATTTTTTTTTTCATTTCTCAAAGTATTAGAAAATAATAATGGCACTGTCTTCTACAGTAGGACAAGTCAAGTGATCAATGTATTGTAAACTTGCGCTGGCACCCACCAAGGGTGTGCCTTGTGTAACCAACTAGTTGTAAATAAACGAACAAGCAAGCACACTAGTGCAGGAGTAGTACTGTGTTGTTAACTGTGAGCAAAGTAAACTTGCACTTGGAGGCAGGGTAAAGTAACTTCTTGCCTTGCCTGCTGCTGCCAATGAACTTTTGAATATGGATGGAATAGAAAATAAATGGTAGAATTATATAATATAAATCCACTGCCCTCCAAGAAACCTCCCCTGTTGAAACACTAGAGTGGAATGAGTTCTCCCCGTCTCAGAAAAAAAGGTGAGGAGAATAGAGAACTGCTATATTAGGCTGCTTGCTTTATTCCCAGCCTGAAAGCACTGCAGCCGCAGTGCCAGTGATGGAGGCAGCCAGGTAAAGTAACTTCTTCTTGCCTTGCCTGCTGCTGCCAATGAACTTTTGAGTATGAATAGAAAATAAATGGGTAGAGTATATAATAATATAATATAAATCCACTGCCCTCCAAGAAACCTTCCCTGTTGAAACACTAGAGTGGAATGAGTTCTCCCTCTGTCTCAGAAAAAAAGGTGAGAATAGAGAACTGCTTATATTAGGTTTGCTTGCTTCCCAGCCTGAAAGCACTGCACTGCAGCCGCAGTGATGGAGGCAGCCAGGTAAAGTAACTTCTTCTTGCCTTGCCTGCTGCTGCCAATGAACTTTTGAGTATGAATAGAAAATAAATGGGTAGAGTATATAATTATATAATATAAATCCACTGCCCTCCAAGAAACCTCCCCTGTTGAAACACTAGAGTGGAATGAATTCTCCCCCTGTCTCAGAAAAAAAGGTGAGGAGAATAGAGAACTGCTATATTAGGCTGCTTGCTTTATTCCCAGCCTGAAAGCACTGCAGCCGCAGTGCCAGTGATGGAGGCAGCCAGGTAAAGTAACTTCTTCTTGCCTTGCCTGCTGCTGCCAATGAACTTTTGAGTATGAATAGAAAATAAATGGGTAGAGTATATATTTATATAATATAAATCCACTGCCCTCCAAGAAACCTCCCCTGTTGAAACACTAGAGTGGAATGAGTTCTCCTTCTGTCTCAGAAAAAAAAGGTGAGAATAGAGAACTGCTATATTAGGCTTGCTTGCTTCCCAGCGTGAAAGCACTGCACTGCAGCCGCAGTGATGGAGGCAGCCAGGTAAAGTAACTTCTTCTTGCCTTGCCTGCTGCTGCCAATGAACTTTTGAATATGAATAGAAAATAAATGGGAAGAGTATATATATATATAATAAATCCACTGCCCTCCAAGAAACCTCCCCTGTTGAAACACTAGAGTGGAATGAATTCTCCCTCTATCTCACAAAAAAAGGTGAGAATAGAGAACTGCTATATTAGGCTTGTTTCCCAGCCTGAAAGCACTGCAGCAGCTCTGTCTCACAAAAAGGTGAGGAGAAAATAAACAAAACTGCTAGCAATGAAATGAAAAAATGAACTTTGGAAAATAGAAAATAAATATTGAATGGTAGTATATTCAATCCACACACACCCCCAGTCAAACCTAAACCAGTATCAGAAAAAAAATCCTGACAAACTGCAGGAATGAACTGCGTTGCTTGCTATTCCCCACAGCAGACGGAATGAAATATTTCCAAATTCCTATTCCTAAAAATTCAATTGAATTCTCTCCCTGCCTGCCTAACAGAATCTAAACGCTCCGCAACCGCGAAATCGAAACTACTAGCACAGCAGCCAGCTACACACAGCCCTCTCCCACCCACATACAAGCCCGGACTGCGCTGTTCTGGGGAGTGCCCCGCCTTTTTATACCCTCTTGCACATCCAGAAGTGTCAGTCAAAACCTGGCCATGTGATTGGTGGAATGGGTCCAAAAATTTGCATGGTCCCATCCCATGGCCAGCCCATCATTTTGCACGTGTAAAAAAATAAACATAAAAATAAAATAAAATAAAATCAACGGAGACGTTTTGTTGCAAAAAAAAATCCACTGCTGCTACTGTAAAAATTCAAGCAGTTAAAATAGCTAATTTTCGCATGTTTCTGTGGTGCTTTGGTGGGTTTTTGGACCACGATTTTTAAAAAAATATTGCGGTCGCCATTTTGGATCCCCCCCGCACCGCATGGCAAATGGATTACGCCGAGGATGCCACCCCCCACCCTGGTACCACCAGCAGCCCAGGACAGGGGGGGAGGCTGGAGTGGGGACCCCCCCAGAAACCACCCCTCGGGTATGTGCCCTCAGGCAGGCATATTTTCGCCTGCTTTTTTGGCCGGGAATCGGGCTTTTAAAAACTTTTTTTCTGTGCCGCTTGGCATCGCGCGATGCCAGGAACGACAACACGACAAATCAGACCCAATTTGTCGTTTATTGGTTCGAGTTCGAGTTCTGGCAGAGTAATTGTCGTTCTTCGTTTCGTTGCGTAACGGAAACGAGTAATGGAAACGGAAATGAGAATTTTGCCAAGTCGTGCCCATCTCTAGCCCAGCTTTATGTTGGCTCCACTCCTTCCTTCATGATTGTGCCCAGAAAGTAACGTTGGGTAGAGTTCTGTCGGCTCCTTGGTCCCTCACGTGTGGGGTTCCTCAGGCGTCGGTGCTCTCCCCCATGCTATTTAATGTCTATATGAGGCCACTAGCTGAGGTCATTTGGAGTTTTGGAGTCTCCTGTCATCATTACGCTGATGACACACAGCCCTATCTCTCCTTTTCCACCTGTGCAATGGAGGCTGTGAGGAACCTTGATCGCTGCCTGAATGCGATATTGAGATAGACCAGGACTAAGAGGCTCAAACTCAACCCCGAGAAGACCGACGTATTTTTCCTTTTGGGGGGCGGGGGGGAGACCGAACGGATATGGTGGCCCTCTTCCCAGTTTGGATGGGATTTCCCTCAATAGACTGAAGAGTCAACATGATCCTGGACCCGGCGTTGGCCCTGGAATCCCAGGTGGCAGCCATGTCTAGGACAGCCTTTTTCCATCTTAGGCTCCTCAACCAGATTCGCCCATATCTTGATGGTGACTTCCTAAGGATGGTTGTACAAGTGCTGGTTATCTCGAGGATAGATTACTGTAACACACTTTACATGGGGCTTCCCTTGACCCTTATTTGGTGGTTGCAGTGGGTCCAGAACGTGGTGGCTAGATTAGTGGCTGGTGTGGGAAGATATGACTGCATCAGCATCTGGCTCACCTGCACTGGTTACCCGTTGCCTTCCAAATAAGATTCAAGGTATTGGTTTTGATTTACAAAACCCTCCATGGCTTGGGACCAGAGTATCTGACGGAGCGTGTCATCCTAAGATCTACCTTGGCCCGACCCACCAAATCATCTCAGGTCCAAATGCTCAGAATTGCTGTTCCTAGGGAAGCCTGTAAGACCACCACCAGGAACTATGCATTTTCTGTTGCTGGCCCTTCCTGGTGGAATCAGCTCCCTAGTGAAATCAGGACCATGAAGCCCCTCTTGACATTTAGAAAATCGTTAAAAACCTGGTTGTTTAAGGCTGCCTTTGGCGACAAGGAGGTGAATGCTCATTGGTTTTCCTTTTGGTTATTTTTTGTTCACCCTTTGACTTATTTTGCCACCATCTATATTCATAAACATATTCTATGTTTTTACTATTTTACTGGTTTGTGGTTTTAATGTTGTGGCCTTTCTTGGTTGTATTAAGGATTTGTTTTATTTGCCTTATTAGACATGGGCATGGAGCGGCGAAATTTTCGTTTCCGTTACCATTTTTTTTGGTTCCGTAGGTAATGGAAACGGTAGCGGCAATTAAGCCGTTACCACTCGAACTCGAACCGAAAAAAGAAAAATTAGGTCGAGTTCCGTTTGTGGCATCACGGCGATCGTGCGATGCGAAGCACAGGAAAAGTTTTAAAAAGTTTTAAAAAAACCCGTCTCCCTCCCGGCCGAAAAAGCAGGCGAAAATATGCCTGCCTGAGGCTTTGCCACCTACAAGAGGGGTGGTTTCTGGGGAAGGCCCACGGCCTTTCCCCCCCTCCTCTCCTGTCCTGGGCTGCTGGCACCAGGCTGGGGGGCATCATCCTCGTCATCTCGCCATGCCATGCGGTGGGGGGGGGACTCCAAAATGGCGACCGCAATTCTTCTTTTGAAATTGTGGTCAAAAACCACACAAAAGCACCACAGAAACATGTGAAATTTATTTATTTTAAATGCCTGAATTTTAATAGTAGCAGCAGTGGGTTTTTTATAGAAATAAAAAGTCACATTGATTTTATTTTATTTTATTTTATTATTTTTTAGACCTGCCCATGTGGGCTGGGCATGGCATGGGACCATGCAATTTTTTTGAACAATTCCACCAATGGCATGGCCAGGTTTTGACTGACACTTCTGGATGTGCCAGAGGGCATAAAAAGCCGAGGCACCTTCCAGAAGTCGCAGTCGGGTCTTGGATGTGGAAGGAGGATGGCTGTGCTGTGCTGGAGATTATTCGAGGAGGAAGGCCTGGAATAGGCTTTAGGCAGGCAGGGAGGGAATTGATTTTTTATTAGAAAAATTTCTTTGATTCCCTGCAGCTTTGTCTGGCGAAAGGGAAGCAGTTAGGGTTTTTTATTTGTCCTCTTATCTGGCTGTTTGTGGGGACTGGGAGAGGAGGATTTTTCTGATATTGGATAAAGGGGGAGGGTCGACTGGGAGTGGGAGGTGTGGATTTATTTTAAAATATATTATATACTACCATTTATTTTCTATTTTTCCCAACTTCAATTTGCTTGCACACACACACACATTTGGGGTGCAAGCCAAGAAAAGAACCTCTATCCTAAGTGGAAAATATTTTATTACACAATATTATTTTATTTACTTTACTAAATAATTACTTACTGCATTGTTTGTTTATAAACTTCTTGTGCTTTGTGTGTGCCCTTGAACACACAGACACATTCCATTTAAGTGGATTAGAAGAATTCAGAGAAATATTTTCAGTTTATTCCCTGACTACAACTACTGTTTGTTTGTTTGTTGTGTTGTGTGTGTGCCCTTGAACACACAGGCAGGCACATTCCATTTCAGTGCATCAAGTTGAATCCAGAAAATCATTTCTAGTTCATTCCCTCATCTACAACTACTAAACTATATTGTATTTACACCCCAAAAATATCTTTCTTGGGAGGCATAGTACCACTACTGTCTTTTCACTTCAGGCTTATTTTTGGGCTGTGGCTGAAGCCACCTGTCCAGCTGCACACACACACATTTGGGGTGCAAGCCAAGAACAGAACCTCTATCCTAAGTGGAGAATATTTTATTACACAATATTATTTTATTTACTTTACTAAATAATTACTTACTGCATTGTTTGTTTATAAACTTGTTGTGCTGTGTGTGTGTGTCCTTGAACACACAGACACATTCCATTTAACTGGATCAGAAGTATTCAGAGAATTATTTTCAGTTTACTCCCTGACTACAACTACTGTTTGTTTGTTTGTTGTGTTGTGTGTGTGCCCTTGAACACACAGACACATTCCATTTAAGTGGATCAGAAGAATTCAGAGAATTATTTTCAGTTTATTCTCTGACTACAACTACTCATTGTTTCTTTTTTGTGTTGTTGTGTGTGCGCTTAAACACACAGGCAGGCACATTCCACTTCAGTGCATCAAGCTGAATCCAGAAAATTACTAAACTATTTTTATTTTATTCTCTGAATGTGCATGCACTGCAGATTTGCTGACTGAGTGCTGAGGAAGGGAAGAGCAGTTCTTCTGGACTTCCAGTCTGGATTTAGTTTCATTTCAAATACTACCATTTGTTTACTAGTTTTTCTTCCATTAAAGTGGATCAAGTTGATTTCCGAAATTAGAAACTTATACCAAGGGCCAGCAGGGCAACATTGAAAGCTCGTACAAAAGAACACAGTGTGAGAGTAAGCTTGTGGGTCAAAAAGGATAAGTTTATTAGAATAGTTTGTTACTTTAACACAAATATAATAAGAAAATATTTTCTATAACTTTGAGAAATAAAAAAAATGAGGAGGGGTGGCAGAGCCAGAGGGAAGGGCAGGGGGACCCCCACTAAAATAAATAGGGGCACATTTCTGAAGGAAGGCACAGGAAGTAGTGCAGATAGTGATATTGCAGCCACTCCCTCTCCAAGCAGCAGCTGCACAACCAGCACGACCGGACCATCTTCTGTCCCCGAGGGAAGCATGGATGACTGCATGCGAGCCCCATAGCCACCAGGCTTTGACATGGACACCCCCCTTCCCCCCGTTTATCAGGAGGAAGACAAGGACTTGGAATCAGAAGGGGGCTCTTTGCATCTACATATCCCAGATTCTGAGGACCTGTTGGCAGGAACAGACGAAAGGCAGGCTTCAGGCAGTGATGGAAGGAGCAGCCCTCTTTCCACCCAGAGTACCACCAGTGACAGCAGTAGTCAATTGTCCCAGCAGGGTACAAGCCACACCACCACCAGCACAGCAGCGGCAGGCAGTACCAGAGGGGACAGTACTTTCCATAAGCCTCGCAGCTCTCTCTGGGAGCATTTTGATAACAGCCCGGAAGACTCGAGGCTTGCGGTGTGCAAGAAATGCGGGGTGGTCATGCGCAGGGGGAATGATCTCAAACACCTCTCCTCAAGTGCCTTGCGTAGCCACCTCATGCGAAGGCACCCTGGGACTCTGCCTGGAACAGGGTCAGGCCCTGGTTCCTCAGGGAGGAAGAGAGGGGAAACAGGCTCCAGAGACAGCTCCGCTGAGAGTGGGAAGAGGCAAGCCACTCTGCAGGAAGTGGTGCCGCTGTGTGGGAGTTTTGTCAGCCAGCAAAATAGGGCCAAGGCACAGGAGACCACCACTCGCGTGGTTGGTGAAATGGTGGCCATGAACAGGTTGCCCCTCTCCTTTGTGGAGTCATCGGGCTTCAGGCACCTGATGAAGCACGTGGCTCCATGGTACGAGCCTCCATCCCGGCATACCTTCAGCAGGCGGGTGATTCCCTCCCTTTTTGAGTCCGTCAGGGACATGGTCCGGGCCCTGCTGCAGGCGGCCAGAGGAAGGAAGATCCATTTCACTTCCGACCTCTGGACTGGTGGGCACCACAGATCCCTCTCTCTGTCGGCTCATTGGTGGCAACCCAAGGAGGTCCTTGACACCAGGGCATCCCAAGACCAGCTGCAGGGGGAGCCACAAGGGAGCACCCCAAGAGGGTACAGGGTGGTGCTTCTCCAGGCACAAAGCATGGAGGACAGTGCCAAAGGCATCCACATTGCTGAGGTCCTCAAGACGGCACTGCGAGAGTGGGCACCCGAGGAGGAGGTCAATCGCGGATTCATGGTTACTGACGCAGGCCGTAACATGATCAACGCGGTTGATAGGGCAGGGCTACATGGCATCGTGTGTGCAGCACACAAACTGCACCTAGTGGTGGGCAATGCCTTTGGGCTGGGGGCACGAAAGAACTCCTGGGATGAGGGGATCCTGGAGACCAAGGCCTTGCTGGACAAGTGCAGGAAAAGAGTCGGGCACTTCGCACGCAGCATCAAGGCATACAGGATGATGCGTGAGAGGCAGGCGGAGATGGGACGACCAGAGCACGTCCTGATCCAGGACGTGACCACCCAGTGGAACTCCACCTACGAAATGGTCAAGCGCCTGGTGGAGCAGAGGCAAGTGATGGAATACGTCATGTCACACACTCCCGTCCTGCCTGAGGGAAGGGTGTTGGACATTGGTGCTACCGAGTGGCTCGCCCTCTCCCAGATGGTGGGTATCCTGCAGCCTTTTGAGGAGACCACCCATGTCCTCAGCAACTACAACACCAGCCTGGGCCACGTACTCCCCCTGGTAAATGCCCTTCGCCAATGCCTAGAGGCCAGTATCCGGGAAGATGGCATGCCTGTGTGACCCTTGTGTCAAGGGTTCCCTGGCAGGCAGCGCTGCCGACCTAAACTCCTGGAAGACGGAGCTATGCTGTCAAGTCCGCAGGGCTGCCTCAAATCAGGCCCAGGCGTTCCCGAGGGCGCATGGAAGCCACAGCAATGCAGAAGAGGAATCCTCGCAAGGGTCCTCCTCCTCCTCTACTGCAGGAGTATACACCCAGAGACCAGGTTCCTTACCAGCAGCCAACTACCTGGCCTCTGCCCTAGCCATGGCAGTCTCCTCCTTAGTGGAGGCAAGGGAGGAAGAAGAACTGGACCCCACTTTGACCATGGTGAGAGAGGACATCGCCGAGCCCCTCCAACTCCTCACCTTGGACCCACTCCACTACTGGGCCAGAAAGGCAGACATCTGGCCCGCTCTTTCGACTCTGGCGTTGGACCTCTTGTCCATCCCACCCACCAGTGTCCAGAGTGAGCATCTCTTCTCCCAAATGGGAGATGTCCTGAGGCCGCACCGCTCTCGTCTGGACCCGGAGACCGTGGAAAGGTTGACTTTCATCCGCTTCACCCTTTCCACGTTGGGATTACCCCAACACTCGAAGACCTAGGCCCACAGTCGTTCTTCCACCGGTTCCTTCCAAACAGGCCTCCCTTGCTCTAACATGCACTACCAGAGCAACACTTATGCCTGCCTGCCTGCAATTATGTCTGCCTCCCAGCTTGGCTTCCTCCCTGCAATCCCAACTTCCTGCCAGCCTGCCTGCCTTCCTGCTTACCTACCAGCCTACCTGCCTGCCTGGCCCTGTGCCTACCTGCCTGGTTGCCTGCTTGCCTGCCTTCCTGTCTGTCTGCCTTCCTGCTTTCCTACTCAATTTGAAGGGTTCGATTACTGCCCAATTTTTATAGGCCTTGCCTGGCTCCAAACCAGGGAGGACCACTCAATGTGTCATTTGGAAGGGTCTGTGTAGGCCCAATTTTTATAGGCCTTGCCTGGCTCCAAACCAGGGAGGACCACTCAATGTGTCATTTGGAAGGGTCTGTGTAGGCCCAATTTGTCTAGCCCTTGCCTGGCTCCGAACCAGGGAGGACCACTCAATGTTTATAATTTTGAACCGGACAAGACTGTTGGGGTTGCAGCCGTGCAACTTCCCCTAACCCTAACCCTAACCCTAACCCAATCTAACCAATGCCTGTATGCCTCCCATCCTAACATTCCACCAGCGCAACACAGTTATGCCTGGCTGTCTGCTCTGTCTATATGACTGCTTGCCCTGCCTGAATGCTTCGCCTGCCTGCCTGCCTTCCACCTTTGTCTGCCTGAATGCCTGTAATTCCGCTGCATGTATGGATGTAATAAGGGCTACATAATTAGCCCAGTTTTTATAGGGCTTCCCTGGTCTTTGCAGCAGCCCAGGAATATTTTTTCCAGGGTCAGTGTAGGCCCAATATTTCCCTGTTGGCCATGGCTGGTCTGAGTGTAGTACACCCCAATACCTGCCTTCCTCGATGCGTTCCTCCCTTCCCTGGGGTTTTGGAGCCACTCTGCTTACAAAGTGGTCAGGATGCACTTTACAACAACCTACCTCAAAGACTGATTAGCAGGGGCCTAGCTCTCCTTACAGCCTTAAAGAAATAGCCCTGTTCTCCTGCATCCACTCTGTCTCCTGGGTTGATGAAACTCGGTCTCCTAGGGTGGAGAAACTCTGCCTCCAAAGGCAGAAACAATCCTCCCTTCTGTCACTTTGGCTTTGTGCCTTCCCTAGCCTGGGTGGGTACCCTGCAAGCCTGCCTTCCTACCTGTAAGCCAGACTGCCCACCCCTCTGCCTACCTGCCTGCCTGCCAGGCTCCCGGGACTCCCGGCTTGGAGGAGGCCTTCCAGGTGCTTCTCCTTCAGCCTATCAGCGGTTCAGTGCTTCAAGTTCAGCCTCCGAGCCGATATGCGCCCTGTCAGCCACTCTCCTCGACTTCCCCAGGCAGCAACCCCAGCTGCCCCTGCCTCTAGGCGGAAAATCACTTGAGGAGAACAACTTTAACAGGCACAGTCACCATCAACTATTTTATTTAGAGTTGGGGTACTCTGTCCTTCAACATGGGGGGGCTCACTCCCACCGGTTACAGTCCAGGTTGGGAAATCCCTTTGCAGAAGGAGGGAAGATTCCTTCCAACTAACATTCTGGCTTCCAAAGGCAGAAGAAACAATCCCTCCCTGAGTCCCTAGCACTCTGGCTTCATGGCTTTCCTGAGTGGACTGTGTCTCCACTGGGCAGGCAAATCTCTGGCCTAGTGGCCTCCAAAACTCTGGCTTCGTGGCTTTCCTGGGTGGACTGTGTCTCCACTGGGCAGGCAAACTCTGGCTGTATGGCCTCCAAAGTAGGTGGCTGAAAGAATCCCTCCCCGTTGTTCCCCGCCGTTCTGGCTTTGTGGCTTTGCTGCGTGCGTGCATAGACTGTGACTGCACAGTGCAGTCAAAACTCTGGCCTTGTGGCCTCCAAAGGAGGCCGCTGAAACAATCCCTCCCCAACCAAGAAAATTTCCCTTGTGCTCTGGGTTCCTGGCTTTGCTGCGTGGACTGTCACAAATCGGGCTCTGCTGCCTGCACCCCAACCATTCAAGGCAGTAGGTCCAACCCCACCACCCGTCCTTCCTGCTCTCTGAAAGGCTGCCTTTGCCAATCAGTTCTTCAAAAAACAGTGGTCCCTTTTTTGCTGGCAGTCCCGGGGGGGGGGTCCTTTTCTTCCCAGGCAGCCCTTCTTGCAAGTAGGGCCCAAATGAAAACAGTTACAGGGTTAGGGTTAGGGTTAGGGTTAGGCCACTTCCGGCGACATGGCAGTGAAGCCGGACGGGGTGGAGGGCAGCAGAGTGTCTCTGCCCTGGAGATGGGCCTCGAGATGCGCAACCTGGTCATGGTCAAGGAGAGAGAAGGTCTGCGACTCTGCTTGCTCCATGAGCAAACCGGTCTCCTCGGGATACTCCAGCTGGCGATGATTCCCCGAGAGATTGAGGGGAACTCATCAGGATGAGTTGGGGGAAGCATCTGAATCTCTGACCGCAGGGCAGTCAAAACTCTGGCTTGGTGGCCTCCAAAGTAGGTGGCTGAAAGAATCCCTCCCCGTTGTTCCCCGCCATTCTGGCTTCTTTGCTGCATGCGTGGACTCTGTGTCTCCACTGGGTTGGTGGAACTGTTCTCCTGGGTAGTCAAAACTGGCCTCCAAAGTAGGTGGCTGAAAGAATCCCTCCCCGTTGTTCCCCGCCATTCTGGCTTCGTGGCTTTGCCGCGTGCATACGTGGACTCTCTCTCCACTGGGTTGGTGGAACTGGTCTCCTGGGTAGTCAAAACTGGCCTCCAAAGTAGGGGCTGAAGGAATCCCTCCCCTTTGTTGTTCCCCGCCTTTCTGGCTTCTTTGCTGCATGCATGGACTCTGTGTCTCCACTGGGTTGGTGGAACTGGTCTCCTGGATATGAAAACTGGCCTCCAAAGTAGGGGCTGAAGGAATCCCTCCCCGTTGTTCCCCGCCGTTCTGGCTTCGTGGCTTTGCCGCGTGCATGCATGGACTCTGTCTCCACTGGGTTGGTGGAACTAGTCTCCTGAGTAGTCAAAACTGGCCTCCAAAGTAGGGCTGAAAGAATCCCTCCCCGTTGTTCCCCGCCGTTCTGGCTTCGTGGCTTTGCTGTAAGCAGACAAGAGCAGCTGAAGGTGGGCCTACATGTCCGGAACGGATCATGCTGAGCGGGAGGGAAACCTCTGCCCGCGGCCGCCTGAGACAACACCGAGACCACTTCCGCTCCATGAGCGAACCGGGCTCCTTGGGACACTCCAACTGGCGATGATTTCCCGAGAGATTGAGGGGAACTCATCCGGATGAGTGTGTGTGTGGGAAGCATCTGAATCTCTGACCGCTAGTTGACCAGGGTGGCATTTGCTTGGCTTTACAAGGAGTGTCATGGGGAGGGGACATTGAGAGGAGTAGAGTAGGCCCTCATCCAGATTTGGGGGAGGAACGGAATACTGTGTCTCCTGCTGCCTCTGAGAGGTGGAGGGGAAATGGGATGGATAAAGGCTTCAAAACAAAACTAAAAAAAAGTATAACAGGCAGTCAGACCAAGTAGGGTGGCCGGTTCCGTCAGCGTTGACCAAGAGAAAAAAAGAATATTGCTTTCTGCCCACTTTGTCTTATGCTATGATATATTTATTAAATATATTATTCATCACCCAGTTTAAAGTGTTTTCCGCCTGCTCTGGGTCATTGCAGGACGCCCCCATGCTCTGGGAAGTCAAATCGCGCTAAATCGCAGTAGAAACGACAAATGACGAACGAAACGTTGAACCGAAAATTTTCAAAAAAATTCGCGACAAACGGAAACGGAACAAAACTGACCCGTTCCGACAAACGAAAAATCAAAACGTCATTTTTTCTCGTCGTGCCCATCTCTATGCCTTATGTTTTGCTGTGAACTGCCCAGAGTTCCTTCAGGAAAATCGGGCTATCTACAAATACAAACAAACAAACAAACAAACAACAACAATGGGTGGAAAACCCAGTATGAACTGGATTAATTTGGCATTAAGTGGCACCAACCAGCACAAACTAGAAAAGAAAAATTCTTCTTTTGATAATCTCTTTGTTGAAAGGAAACATTTCAGTTGTGGAGATCCTCCCCCCCCCCAATAAAATATGTTTTTCTGAGGATTTTGACTTTAGAAGTCTCAATTTTATTTTTCTTACAACTCTTATGACAACAAGACACACATCTATCAGCAACATCCAAGTATTTGGCTTTGATATTATGCAAACAGCTTTTCCTCGCATTTCTCCAAGAAAAAATTCATTTTTCTTGGGGGGTGGGGGTAATGGAAACTCTGAAGAATGTCGAGGGGAAACTGTGATAAAATAGTTTTCCATTTGGAATAAGTTAAATGATTATAAATAATTCTTACGCATGCTGTGGAAATTTTTCAAGCTATATTTTTGCATCTAACGGGTGTTTCTCTCTTCACAAAACATGTATGGGATCATGGGGAGGGTTGGTGAGTGGGTGACGCTGCCGTGTTTCTGGATTACTGCATGCCTTCTGTTGACTTTTGTCCTGGTTTGATGGAAGCAGTCACCCCACAAGCAAGACTGTTTCTGAACTAACAATACACTTTATTTTGTTGTAAACAGTGCTTATAGTTCCTGTTTTCATTTGCCTGTACTTCTTAAGATAGATGTGCTTAGGTATCATTGGGTGCAGTGGTGTGTAGCACCCTAGTATATTCATGATTTTTCTGGCACAAAACTATGTTTTTCTATTTTTAAATTTCATAAATATGCCAAACAGTATAATTTTAAATGCTTAAAAAAGTTATAAATGAAGGATGTTATACTTCTGAGGCAGTAAAAAAAGTTAGGGTTGATGTGAAAATAAATATTGCATACTGTATATTTTCCCTTCGGTTCTCAGTTTCCTCCTGAGGAAAAGAGGGGGGTGGAGTTCCATCCAAGTATGGCTTCAGACCTTCTGAAAAGTTATGTGGATCTGTGTATGAACCTGGAAGCAGGGGAAGAATCAAAAGGGAAAAAGATGGAACAGAGGTCTTATTAACCCTCCTCCCTCCTCCTATTTTTATATTAAAATTGTGCTATTTTATTACAACACTTTGAGCAGAAAAACAGCTGTTAGGCTAAAGTTACTTATTAAAATGTAACTTGAATGTTGGCTGTCAGACTCCCTATATTATACCAATGTTTTACTGTATTTGAAAGAAAAATATTTGTTTTCTTATTTAAAAGCCAAGGATTGACTATGTCTTAACAGCTACTTTGGACACAGATGCATAAATGTAAAGAAATATGCATCAAAATTAGAGGTCTGATGGCTAAATCTTTATGTGGAAAATAAGCATTCTTTCCTTCAGCCGATTTTCCTGAATCGTTACAAAGGGTTCAAACAATTGATGGTTACTTACCACGTATTCGTTGCTGTTATCGGAGGAAGGCCATCCATTAGGAATAGTGGAACACTGCTCCACTGCAGTCTCAACCTACTTCAAATAACCAGTCCTGCTTGCTGTCCTGCTAGAGGAAGGGAATTAAGGCACCTCTCTTGTTACTTTTTTTGCTGTGTGCATTTATGAAGGCTTCCATGCCTCTCTCTCTCTCTCTCTCTCTCTCTCTCTTTCTCTCTCTCTCTCTCTCTCTGTGTGTGTGTGTGTGTGTGTGTGTGTGTGTGTGTGTGTGTGTGTGTGTGTGTGAGAGAGAGAGAGAGAGAGAGAGAGAGAGAACTCACTTTTACACTTTTTACTACACCATCCTGTGCTGTGCTTTCAAACCATCAACCAAAATGAACACCAGCTCTAGCTATGGGTAATGTGGAAGTTCATGCATCTGACATCTCGAAGCATCTTACAAATGACTGCCTTAAATTAGGCAACCATGACCGCCTGGGACCTCATATTTTCTGAGTGAAATGGATCTTGACTGTCGCTCCTTCACATTAATCCAATGAACCTAAGAGGAAGAACCATGGCATATGGTGTAATATACTAGGAATGAATAAATGAATGAATGAATGAATGAATAAATAAATAAATAAATAAATAAATAAATAAAATTGTGTTTCTTTTCTGCGAAAGGCGAGCCAGCTTGCAAATCTTTTGGAAGAAGACAAATACAAATGTATTTGGCTAAGGGATAATTATATTTTGCATGCTTCTCCCCTTCTGTATGGTTTTGTGTGTTGGTGTGCTTTAGTACCTTGATTCCAATTTTTATTATTTTTTAAAATGGTTGTTGTAAACCAAATACATATTTTTAAAGATACTTAAATGTAAAAGCAATGGTCTTTTCACACTAGAAGTATATCTAATCCTTGGACTAAGCTTGTGTGGACTTCTGCCCATTTTTAGATGTAACCAATGAAATTGTGTATGCATCTTTTTAGCCATCCATTCCTGAATGGGGTGCCAGAGGAGAGGATCATATACCTCAAAAAGCAGAGTGCCCCTTTGCACGTGGAAGGCCTTGGTTCCAGCTGCTGACATCTGTGGTTAAAGGGCCTCTTGTAGCAAGGCTGGAAATGCCCTCCAAGAGCTGCTGCCTGCCGACTAGGACTAGATTGATGTAAAATAGCTTTCTTTAGAAGAAAGATCTATAAAGTTATTGAAGGTTTTCAGTGTTTAGAAAACACTAAAGGGCAGGCCTATTAAATTCTAATCAAAGAGAGACAGAGAGCCATTCTAATCAAACATTCTAAATGAACACAAAATCTGCCAAATTCGTTTTGACCTGATGGTCTTTCTCCAGTCCTTCTGTTATCGAGGTCTTTAAAGGAAAATACAGAATTCTCTGTGCTCTTTGTTTACTCTGCTAACATTTCACAGACCAAAACATGCCTGTTCTTGTATTGGAACATATGTCGCCGAGAGGCCAGGGTGCTTGTGTTGTGCACAAGCTGTTCAAAAGCTATGGCTGCCCCTTCTTGATATTCTTTGTTCTCCATACCCAGAAGATATCAGCTACACTATAATGGGGAATATGTAGAAAACCGCAATTCTTTAGTCCATGGGGGCATTGCTTTTTGTCTGTTTTTCTGCTATCTAGAAGCATGGCACCTATGATCGCGTATTGGGTTTTGGCTGTGGGAACCAACAAGGTGGTTATTAATTTCTTTCTTTGTGATGTCTTTTAATTTTGCTGATATGGATCCTTCTGCCCATCCGTCCATCTGTCTGTCTTTCCATCCATCCTATTAATGATCCGAAGCCAGAAAAATAAAATAAAGGAACAGTTGTCTTCCAACAGCCAACCTGGATTGTATTTCTCACTTTAGCCCATTTGTTCTGGCGTTCTCCTCCTCTTATTCTAGCTGTCCTTCATCTCTAGCCCATGGCTTTGGGAGATCTCCATATCAGAGTATCTCCCATCCCCCACCCTACCCCCACTCTTTTGGCCACCAAAACATCCCACCTCTGAAGTGGCTGGATAATGACTACTTTGAGAGAAGCAAGAACAGTGAGGTGGGGTGTGAGTGTTATGATGGAGATGGGGGGGAATGGTAAGGCTAGGGAGGGATGCAGGTGGCATTGGAGCTGGCACGGTGGCAGCTAATCAGGTTTGCCAGCACCATCTGTCAGAATGTGAGCATCTGGGATTCAAGGTGACCCTGTCACCCTTCGTTAGAATTACGAGTTTGGCATCTGTATTAAACCCACAACCAGCCGCAGATGTAGCAAGGATGCCCGGCCAGGGACAAGCACCGCTTGCGAGCAATATCTCAGCTGGGCGAGTTGATAAATGGAACTAATTTGATCTTAATAATTCACTGATTCACAACTGCCAAAGGTTCCTCTCTTACCTCTTTTCATACATTCAGCCAGTCTCCAAACCCTCCCCCACTTCTCTGAGCACCTGATTCACAGCTCCAGGTTTTTATTTTTATTATTGTTATTTTTTTTTAAATTGTTTGTAATTTTTTGGGGGGAGGGGGGAGGAGTCCAATGTGTGTTGCTCATCTCTCCCAGCACAGATGGTGTTTCTCTTGTGCTTTGTGAGAATTTTGTTACTAAACACCCCCACCCCACCCCAGCATATACACATGGATTTGTATGTGTGTGTGTACATACAAGGAGGACTGTTGGGAGAGGCAGCAGCAAGAGCAGGTGCACGGGAGTAGTGCTTGCACCTGGGTGAGCTGTAGGGTAGAAGGAGCAGAGGTGCAGAACATGCCTCTCCCCAAGAAATCAAAGGGAGAGCTTCCATGGCATGGTGACCTGCCCACTTGGCTATCCATAGGGAGAGAGAAGGTCTCTTTCTCTCAGTCTCTCTCTCTCTCTCTCTCTCTCTCTCTCTCTCTCTCTCACACACACACACACACACACACACACACACACACACACAGAGACACACAGAGCTTTGGGTTCTGCCCAGAGCCCTTCCCCTCATCCATCCTCATACAACTCTATATTTTCACTTAGTTGCTGGCCGCATTGTGTGCTCCTCCTTAAAGAGCCCATCACTGCCACTCAGGTGTCTTCCACCAACCGCTGACTAGCAAGAATGGCAAGGCCTCAGCTGGTGTGCAGAAGGTCCCCCCCACACACACACCCTGTACCATCTTTCTTCTTGCTGAGGAACTGTTATGGTTCGAATCAGATTGGTTCTGGCTTTATCCTTGCCCAGCGCTGAGGACTGAGTTTTTTCCAGGCACAAAATCTGGACAGCTTGCATCTTAATAAAAGAGCAGCCCCGTTGCGCCCTTTTAATCTCCCCAGGATAGGCCTCGGCTCCCTCATTCTGGAAGGAGCAACTCTGGGGCTGTCTACAGGGTATATTGTTTCAGAGATGATTCCTTCCCCGCTTTCTTACTAAGCAGAGGTTGTTTCACAATAAACCAAGGCACACAAGGAATGGCGGGCTCACACCCGTATTTCTTTTCTCCATGGAGAGGCGGCATCCTTGTCAAAGGGTTGTTATGTTCAGGTTGCTTTCTAACATATTGTCAGAAGCACATATAACTAGCACAACAGTGTGGTTCAGAGATATCTTCTTTACAGGATGGCTTAAAAAAAAGATTCATTTCAAGTCTTCACCTGCAGGTATCCCAGGTTGTTCCCAGGCGAGCCTTGGGCCGTTACTTCACGAACCGCTTGCTTCGCGGCAACCCCTTCTTTCTGTGCGAATCGATACTTCACGAACCGCTCGCTTCGCGGCAACCCCTCCTTTCTGTGCGAATCGATCGTTTCAGTCCACACGCCCCTCCTTTTTGGCTGCGATGCCACCCCAACCACGCCCCCTTTACCGTGCTCCAACCGGGGCGAGTGGTGCCCCTGCCAGTTGCCGGGAATCATTTCGCTTCGCATCTCGCTTCACTCCCAACGTGACGTGTGGACTCGGGTTTTTTTTTTATTTTTATTTTTTAAATATCCAAACTCTGCAAACGACCCTTTTGGCTTCCAAACTGAAGATGCTCGGCGCGGCGAGAAGCAGTAACTGCGCGCGCGCGCACGCTCCGACTCGGCAACGCGCCCTCAAGCCCGATCACCTCCGTCCCCTCGTGGGACGCCCAGGGAGTTCCGCTGCCGGGCGATCCTGTCGGGTCTGCATCAGAGGGAGGACTTGAAAATCATACCGCACACACTCCGGGAGCGAGAAGGGAATGGGGAGGGAGGAAAGACGCATCCAAAGGGGAGAGGTTGGGCAGGAGTCCCTTACCCTGCTGGCTTTCAAGTCTCCCCACGTAAGGGGGGGGGTTCAAGCCCGCTTCTCTCCACCACCAGATTAGACACATAACCAGCTCTGTCGGAAATGACAGCTAAGTATTGATGCATCGATACGCCGAGTTTTTTTTTTAAAGGATGGGAACAAGCGAACGTTGCAAAGCGGCGTCCTAATGCGAAGGGAGCACGTGAGGTAGTAATCGATTCAGTAGTAAAAATGCAGCGCGTGAGCACTGATAAACAGGGGTGGGATCGAAGGGAGACTACGTGACCACCACCGAATTCACAGCGAAGGCAAGGTCGGTTCGAAGCGAGGCACTTCGTGAAGTAACGGCCCTGGTTTGCTGCAATAAAGCCAAGACCATGCTTGCCGCTGCCTAGATTTGGAGGTTTTCCTAGTGTTCTGAGGGACTTAAAAGGGTCCTCTTGGTTGTCTCCGATCAATCCCTTGGATAGATAACGGCTTTTAGCACAGGATTGTCTGTGAAGGTAAATTGAAAAGATATATCTGAAGATAATGTTTGGAATATCCACCTCTAGGGTTATCGATGCAGTTCTTACTCCTGTGTGACACTCCCCACTGTCCCCATCACCACAACTATATACAGTGTGTATACAGCCAGTGACCTAAATATTGTAATCTGTACATCTGGGCAAATGGATTTTAATCCAAAAAAGCTCACTCTAAAATACTGTACATCTATTAGTCTTAGACGTGCCAGAAGGCACTGTTTTATTTTGGGGATCCTATTACCTGTGGAGGCTGCTGCCATCTACATGTTGCCAGAAGTTGTCTTCACTCCACTTCCTGTTTGTGGTGATGGGGACAGTAGGAAGTGGTACATAGGAGTAAGAACTCTATTGTTAACACCAGAGGTGGACTTTCAAAGCATTATCTTCTGATATATCTTTTTGGAAGCTGTGAAGAAGCTGTGACTGAGGGCCTTTTTACACGACCCCTAAGATCCGCTGGCCACTTAAATTCGGACCAGAGATCTTAGGGGTTCTCGCTCTTCCTCTGTCCCCACCCCCCTCCACACTTCCTGGTTGCTGGCTGCCTGAGGGAGGGAAAAAGAAAGAAAGAAAAGCATGCCGGTTTACCTCCGTTTTGTTCCCGGCAGCATTCAGATCTCTTAAAGGGGCAGGGTGCAAAAAAAGAACAAACAGAAGCCAGGAGAGCCCCGCACTCACTATCCTTACACTGGATCAAATTATTTGTCTCATCCAAAAAGCAGGTACCTGAAAGCTGTGCTGGGACGCGCTAAAGTGGGCGGGGTCGCACTTAATTTCCCCTTAACTCCAGAGCTGGTGGGTAAACATTTTTAATCTCCGGAGCTGGGAGCCATTTGCCCCGGAGTTTAGGGGTCGTGTATAAGCGCCCTGAGTTCACATTCAATTACAGGCTGAAGGAGGTTAGTGAATATCCTAACCAGTCCTCTCCTATATCCTTCCATATGTATACAGTACTTTCTGTGAGCCCTTCTCTAGACTTCACAATTGTATAAACTAACCTTCTTCGACCTGTATTTTGAACAAGAACTTATTTTAATATGTTTTAGTATATTGCTGTTATTGTTAATATTTCAGTATTTATTATATTTTGTAATATACAGTATAATATGGTTATATATACAATATATATAAAATTACTGGAATATTAACACTAACAATAACCACTACATATTATTAAAAATGACTACTACTATCATTTTTATATAACAGTAACAAAATAAAACATTTAGCACTACTTGACAGAACTAATCACGAATAAACAAAGAGACCTGGCAAGGAATTATTGTTCCTCCATCTGACAATCCAGTTTTGTGCCTGCCTGCCTGTGTGCTTACCGGTACTGTGATTTATTTACTTTTCTGATCTCCCTGGTCTTTTCTCCCTTGTCAGTGAGGCAGAACCTTGTGTTTGTGTGTGTGTGCGCGCGCGCGAGGAGGGAAATGGCCTAGCTCCCTTAATATACAGTATGAGGGACAATGACTTGCCCACTCTCAGCTGTTTCTCCAGATTTGCACACTAGGGCGTGCCATTGCACTGGAGTTTGGGTTGCAGACTGAAGTGGGTGAAACAGTTCAGGGAGGAAGAGAATTGTCTTCCTCCCATTCCATGCACAAAACCTAAGGAAGAGAATTGTCTTCCTCTCATTCCATGCACAAAACCTAACTGGACCACCATCAGGTTCTTTCTTTGGCACTGCTAATGCGACAGACTCCTCTACCACATCTTGTTTCTGTCTCCCAGGTTCTCAGGACAGCCCTGGTTGTGAGGGTTGTGAGGGTTGTTTGTGGGGGCTGGAGTGTTCACCCCAATGTGGGAGGTCATAAAAGCAGAATTATGGCTTAAACAACAGAAGGGCTACATCTCATGCTTTTTTGGGGAGAAGTGCCATGGGAGGAAAAAAATCACCTCAGAGATCATGTCTCAATGTATGCCAGAATACCGGTACAGCTGTCACTTGGTGAGAGTCAGAGAACAGGAGGAAGGGGCTGGCAAGAGAACTAGACATGTTCTAGAACACAGTGGCACTTCCTGCTAGAATGAAACTTGGTCCAGAGGGAAGCCCAGCTCAACCTTCCATAATGTGTCTTCTTCTCAATGGTCTGGGCCTCAGCACAGGCAGACCCTCTTCGAGGGCCAGCCTTGCTATATCAGGCAGTAAAGAAACTGCCTCGGGTGGCAGGATAGGGGACCAACAGCTGCCTCCAACCATTTGCCCACGAGTCTTCTTGAGTGTTTGCCTTTCGTAAATAACAAACCAGGGTTTTCTGCATAGACCACCCTTCAGCTGCTCAGGTATGGTGGAGAACACTATCCCAAGGCCTGTGTGAAGCTGGTTTTTTTTTTCAAGCAGCCATTTTAAAAGTGTCTGCTGCTGAGGATCCTTGGAGGCAAAGCAGGATGAGAGGGGGGTGGCCAAAGGTAGCAGCCCACCCCTCATTATTAATAGCTGGCTCAGCAGATTCTTGCCATAAACATCTAGAGTACCAAATGCTCCCCAGTCATATGTTAATCTACTACTTAATTGCTAGTGCAGCTGGATAATATACAGAGAAAGGAGGATGCCATCTTGTGTTTTCCCCCTCAGGTAATAAAAGGTTTCAGGCCAGCCAAACCTTCCTTCTCCCTGCAGGTGGAATTGGCCATGTGCTGAACAAGTGTAGCAGAGGGGGGGGGCAGTGTGCTTAGCCTTCCATCAAGATTATTGCTGCAAGATCTGCAAGTAGCACCTGAGCCAGACCAACAATATCAGGAAAAACTGCCTAGCTGTCCTCTCCCTCCCTCGTCGGCTTAGCTTTGAGAGGTCACCTCTCTGGTTTATCTCTGATCCCCCAATGATAAACAGCCTCCCAGATCCCTGCCCCTGCCCCATTACAGGGCCCCACCTTCACTGGCCCATTTCCAGGTTCTGAGCATCCTGCAATGAAATAAAACCACCATTCTATATCCAAGAAAGTTCAGCTGTACTATCTGTGAACATGATACAGATAGGCATGGAAGTTGATGTAGTCAGGGCCGGCGCTACATTTTTTTGCGCCCTAGGCGAGGGGCGGCGGCGGTGAGTGGGGCAGGGGGCGGCAGGTGGGGCAGTGGGTGAGCAGCGGCAGCGGCAGGGCAGCGGGGCGGCAGCGGGGGTGGGGCGGCAGGGGGCGGCAGATGGCGGGGGACGGCGACGGGCATGGGGGTGGGTGGCGATGGGCGCGGGGGGCAGGCAGACACCAACGGGCAGCGGGGGGATGGACAAGGTGGCCAGCGGTGGGGGTGGGGGCTGGGGGGCAGCAGGCTGGCCAGTGCCCCCTCTCCATTTTGGCACCCTAGGCAACTGCCTAGTTCGCCTTAATGGATGCGCCAGCCCTGGATGTAGTGTAGTACATAAAGCACCGAGCAACACATCTGAAGTCATGGGGTTTACATCCTCCCTGTTCCTTGAACTCCTTACATGCCCCAAGCAAGCCTTAATCTCTGTCTCAGCCCCTCAGTCTATGTATGGATGACCTTGCAGTGTTGTTTGACAAAGGATGGAAAGCCCTTTGAACACTTTAAGCTATATAAAATATTTGCAGTTGTCTTTTATTTCTCGTAGTTTCCATATTTTGGTCTCTTAACTGTTTTTGTTTATTCTTGGATTGTAACTCATGATAAGGAGGTATATGTGGGTCAAAATGACATGGCATGGAAACCTCATCCCTCCAATGACTGGTGTTAAGAGAGCGAGGCTAAACCTGCACAAAATTGCCCTGTGATGGTACAATCCCATATAGTCTGTGGAAGAGGCACTCTCATAGAGATCAGTAAGATTTAATATCCAAGTGAATGATTTTCACGGTAACCTTTCCAACTTAAAAGTGCCTAGAACTGACATTTAAGTCCTTGATCCTAAATGGGACATCATCCTTCCAATATTTTCAAATGTTCAAGAAAAAAACTTGCCGGTTTTGTCCAAAGCGCCACCAAGCAAATGTTTGCAACTCTAAGGTGGTTACTTCACATCCTTCTTTGTTCTGCGACTAGAGTTGTACCGTGACAGCGTTGGTTGTGATCTCATGGTTTTGTGCCTGTTTCAGTGTTCCCATGGTCGTGATAACTTGTCTTGTAACAAGTGTTACCTCACGGTCTTGTACCGTGACAAACACAGAATTTGTCTAGCTTCCTTTTATCCTTTTTTTTGCTTAAAAAAAACTTTTTCGATATCTCAAATTACTGGTGATCAGGGTTTCATATACCAATGCAGCAGAGTCAATTTTTTTAAAAACGGACAGTTTTCTGAGAGAAACGAATGTATTGTTGTGTGACAGTTGTTACTACATGGTGTCTGGTCTCGGAACAGAAAGCGGGAACAAAGAGTGACAAGGGAAAACACCACCCCAGCGCCAGGTACAGGATTGTCCCGCTTAGAACCTGTTGCGGGGGCGTGGTCGAGACAGATTTCAGTAATTACATGAAGGACATGAAGTAACATTTTTTTGTATTGCTCCTAAGCACAACACTAACAGAGACAAAACTGAAGTGAAGTAACCGCCTAAGGGCCTGATTACAGCAGTCCAATGACATCCAGTTATTACCCAGTTACATCGCTGCAGAAATGTCCAGTCACATGACACACAGCCATGATCAAAACATTTTCCCAGCTAGCAGTGTAACTGCGTAATCTCCCCTTTGCCGGGAGGGTTGTTTTATTATGTAATGTTGTTCTGTTGCTTCATTACTTACTGGTCTTGCTTGTGTGATTGTACCTGTCGATTTGTTTTACTGATCAGATCAGAGGAAAGTTGGGGGCACCTAATGTGTATGTCATAAGTTATCACCTTTTTCTCTTCTTTCTCTTCTTCCTTCCTTCCTTCCTTCCTCCTTCCTTCCTTCCTTCCTTTCTTTTTCTTTCTGGCAGTTTACAATACAATAATAGTAAGAAAAAACAAAAACAGAACAAACAAAACCAAACTCAAAACAGATTAAATATACAACAACAATATACAATATCTAAGATCAGTTAAATTAATCCAGACTAAAGAGTTTATGCTAAACAATGTTGCTTTAAGTTGGAGTAGGGCTCAGGGAATGCCTGCCTGAAAAGCAAAGTTTTTATGGACCATTTAAAGGTTTCCAGTTGGGACAGACAGATTTTGGGAGATAGGCTGTTCCACCCAAGGAGGAGGGGGAAGAGCCACAGAGAAGGCCTGGCTCCTAGTTTTTCCTCCCTCAGAGTCAAAGTCTTCAAGTACTCGGCCTGGGAAGAATGAGTAGGAAAGGTAATTCTTGTTGTTCTGAACTGTCCATGAGGGATCAGGAAAGAGATCCTCATGTACTGGCGGACAGTTCAATGGAAGTGTCAATCCAGTGTGTGGCAGTGGTGAAGAAAGCCAATTCCATGCTAGGTGTCGTTAAAAGGGGGGGAGGGGAATAAAAATAAAACAGCCAATATTATAATGCCTTTGCAGGTTACAAGCCATGATGGAGAACATCTCTTATATCCAGCCTTAAAAGGAGGGTACCTCAAAATGCCAGACACAGGGGAGTGGCATCAGGAGACAGGTATCCAGTTGCCTCATGGGCTCCCAAAGGCATCTGGTGGGGCCACTGTGAGGTATAAGAGTAGATGGGCCTTCAATCTGATCCAGCAAGACTCTGCTCATGTTGAAATAAGGTGTTCTGCCAGATAACAAGGTCCCAAATCATATAGGGCTTTGTATGTTAATGTCATCACCCTGAAATCAGCACATAAGCAAGCAGGTAACTTTTGTAGGGCAGCCCTATCAGGAGTCTGGCTGCCATGTTCTGGACTTGTTAAAGCTTCTACACCATTGGTTCTCAACCCATGAATCCTTAGATGTTCCTGGACTGCAACTCCCAGAAGCCTCCACTACTCACTGTGCTGGAAGGGGTTTCTGGGAGTTGCAGTCCAGGAACATTGGGACCCACAGGTTGAGAACCACTGTTCTACACCAACATCATAGGCAGACTCTTCATTGTTCCTCTGGACGTAGGCACCAACTCAGAAGAGTTTAGATACCTGGCTGCCAGCTCTTACAAGTTCCCTGCTAGAAGATTAGAGCCGGCTGGCCACTGAGACCAGCAGGGTGGTCATGGGCATGCTGAAGAGGTTGTGAGCCTGTGGGTGGGGTGGGGCGATGGGGGGGGAGCTGGCAACAGGTTGAGGTGGGGATCCGCCAGTAGTCTGTGACCCCAAGCCACTGGTGCTGCTTAGCGAGGTTTGGCCAGATGGCCAGATGGGTGGGGTATAAGTCTATAAGTCTAAACAACAACAACAACAAACAACAACAACAACAACAACAACAACAACAACAACAACAACAGGGATAGATAAGGCTGAGCCCAAAGCACCGGTGGTATAAGGAGGAAAGAGGCCAGGCAAGATGGACAGGGAGGGGAGTTGGTCTTTCTCCAGCAGCCTCAGGAGGCTACAGGTCACCCCTATTTCCAACAACAAGCCCCAAAGCAAAAAGCCCCGTCTTTCCACCTTGGTATTGTCAGCCCATCTCCTCCTTCTGCCTTCTCATCTGTCTGCCCTGCAATTTCCTTTTCCATGTGGGCACAAGGGGGGGAGGGGAATTGCTTAATAGTGTCAAGTGAATGTGGGGTGTCTCGGTCTGTCATGTGTGAGTGTCAAGGGAGAACAATAAACCAATTCCATGGTGTACCCAGCAATAATTTATCAACTAGCAAGAAATGAATTAGAAATGTTAAAACAAATGGGAACAAATTGGTTTTATATCTTGAAATTTTATTTGTCTCTCTCTCTGTCTGTTATGTTTGTTTGTTGTATATGCTGAAACCAACCAACTTCCTAACTGAAAAATTGTTCTCATGTACAGTATAATTTGCTCCTGTCCTGCCCAGAAATGAGGCATTATCTAAATAGTCCTATGTACAGTACTGCACTCCATTATTTACTCAGTTTTATGAGTAAATAAACATAGTCCTAGAACTAGATAGTAATATCTTGGCCATTAAATGTTTAAATTATTTAAATTATTTTAATACAATTAATACAGAACAACAAACAAAAATATTAAAAATCAATACTGTATCTTACAAAAAGAGGCCATGTCCAGTGGCAATAGCATTAAAGGCAATAATCCATGAGTCCATAGACAACACACATCTACTGTATTAGTTTCCCCCTTCCCAATAATGTTGTCCTTCAGTTTAGTTGTTATGCTGAAAAAAGGTTTCAGAAAACTACATAGCAAGGTAAAAAGGAAAAAGTAAAGTTTTGTATAGGCGTGATGGGGAATAGAGGTGAAATAAGCCAAATCAGACACCAAAGCCAGTAACAAAGACAGTGTAGACCAGGCCTGCCCAAAGTCTGGCCCGGGAGCCAAATCCAGCCCGTCAGGCCATTCTGAGTGGCCCGTGGCTGGCTGCTCCACCCCCCCTCCGCCCATGTTTTTTTAAAAAACAAAATCTTCCGCCAACACTGACACCACCGGGAAGCTTGAGGGGCTGGGCAGGCTGGCCGGCCGGTGAGCAGAAGCTTGTGGGGCTGGGTGGGCGGGCGAGAGGGCGGGCCACGACCACCAGCACCGCCGGGAAGCTTGTGGGGCTGGGCCGGCCGGCCGGCCAGCCACCACACGGCACCGCCGGCAATCATGTGAGGCTGGGCGTGCGCGGGGGCCGTCGCCACTGGCATCACCGGGAACCTTGTGAAGCTAGGCGCGTGCACACAGCGGCGCGCAGGCAGGCCACCGGCACTGCTGGGAACCTTGTGAAGCTCGGCATGCGGGAACATTGTGAGGTTGGGTGCACACGCGGGGCAGTGATCAGGCGGCACCACAGGGGAATGTATGGGGGTGGGCAGGCCAGCGGGCCTCTGCCACCGCCAAGGAATTTTGGGGTGGGCTGGCGGGCGAGCCGTCGCCGCCACTGGGGAGGAAGGTCGCACAGATTGCCTCTTCAAAGGGGTGACCTGTGGCCACGACTCCCTGTGCTTCCTTTGGTCTCCACCTTCCTTCTTTTCTCCCTCCCTTGGTCCCCACTTTCCTTCCTTCCTCTCTTGGTTTCCACCTTCCTCCCTCCATCCCTTGGTCCCTGCCTTCCTTCCTGCAGGTGGGGTTGCAAGGGGTCAGGGGGTGGGGCTTATGGGTCAGTGGGTGGGGCTTGCAGTGGGGTGGCTGGGTCGGGGAGCAACCGGCCCCTGACACATTCTCAACCACTAAATCTGGCCCTCCTTACAAAAAGTTTGGGCACCCCTGGTGTAGACAAAGTACCACAGTAACACAGACAACGTAGTTAGAGGATGAAACTGGTTGAGAGCCTTTTTACAGTTTACAAGGGCTTCTCCAAGGACTCAGTCTCCAAAGAACAATTATTAGTGGACATGGCTGGGTGATTGGCAAACATCAGTCAAGACAAGACT
The DNA here is from genome assembly GCA_029282475.1 of Phrynocephalus forsythii. Lineage (NCBI taxonomy): Eukaryota > Metazoa > Chordata > Lepidosauria > Squamata > Agamidae > Phrynocephalus > Phrynocephalus forsythii. Next base: position 11,421,158 of record JAPFRF010000011.1, read on the forward strand.
GGAGCAGTTGCTTTGCTAGTAACTAGTCGGCTCGTTTCTGTTTGTCGCGAAATTTTTCAAAAATTTGTCATTTCGTTTGTCGCCTGTTGTTAGTACTGGTTTAGGGGGGGTAGGGTAGCGGGCTCCTGGAGGCACCTCTCTGGGGTGGGTGCCTCCTCTGGCCCGCTACGAAGGAAGGCATTTAGCAGGCTCCTGGAGGCACCTCTCTGGGGTGGATGCCTCCTCTGGCCCGCTACAAAGGGAAAAGGAAGGGTACATGACCGTGTAGCCATTGCGTACCAAGTGGCACTGGCAGAGGCACCTCTCTTTTGGGTGCCTCTAGCTCACTAAGAAGGACAGCATACTGGCGTACAGAGTTTTTTGGAACTTTGGACTGTGAGCGAGGTGAGAGAAGAATGCCTCTGCTGGGCGCCCTCTGACTCACTAAGAAGAACAGTGTACTTGCGTGTAGTACAATGCAAGTACAGATCTGGCTTAGGGTTGGGGTTAGGGCAAGGGCTAGGCTTAGGGTTATTACGGGTAAGGTTAGGGTGAGTTAGTGGGCTGCACCTCTGGGTGCCTCTGACCCACTAAGAAGGACAGTGTACTGGCGTATGGGTTAGGGTTAGGGTTAGGGTTAGAGCTAGGGTTATAGTGGGCTTTTTATGCCCGACTGGCACATCCCAGAAGTGTCAGTCAAAACCTGGCTGAGTGGCCATGCAATTGGTGGAATGGCTCCAAAAATTTGCATGGTCCCATCCCATGGCCAGCCCATCATTGCGCAGGTGTAAAAAAAATAAAAATAAAAATAAAATAAAATAAAATCAATGGGATTGGAGACAGACGTTTATTTCAAGAAAAACCCACTGCTGCTACTGTAAAAATTCAGGTAGTTAAAATACCTAATTTTCGCATGTTTCTGTGTGGTGCTTTGGTGGGTTTTTGGACCACGATTTCAAAAAAAAAATTGCGGTCGCCATTTTGGATCCCCCCGCACCGCATGGCATGGCAAGACGACGAGGATGCCCCCCCACCAGAGCAGCCCAGGACAGGAGAGGGGGGGAGGCCGGGGACCCCCCCAAAAAACCACCCCTCTGGTAGGTGCCCTCACTCAGGCAGGCATATTTTCGCCTGCTTTTTTGGCTGGGAATCGGGGTTTTTTTTTTTAAACTTTTTTTCTGTGCCGCTTGGCATCACGCGATCGCCGCGATGCCATGAACGACAACGACAAATCAGACCCAATTTTTCTTTTATCGGTTCGAGTTCGAGTTCTGACGGCATAATTGTCGTTACCGTTTCCGTTGCGTAACGAAAACGAGGAACAGAAACGGAAACGAGAATTTCGCCAAGTCGTGCCCATGTCTACTAGAAACTTGTGTCACACTGGAGCCAGAGGGTACAGCTAATTTGCAGAGTTTAATGGTCTGGTACCAGTAGTAGCTGCATGGCTTTTTCCTGGAAAAGTAGTTGTTTTGCCAAGCTTCAGTTCAGGTCTGTATCATCAACTGGGCGAAGTATTTCACTGCATAGGTAGACACACTCTATCTCACCATATATTTCCCTCTCTCCTTTTAAAAGCAATAATCTAATCATTAGTGGGTTCAAAGATAGTTCTGGAGAGGGTGTGGCCAAAATCTAACAGGGAAGGTAGTGGCTGAGTTGGAATTTACTACTGGCAATTAGGCAGCATCTTAAAAAGCAGAGACATCACTTTGCCGACAAAGGTCCGGATAGGCAAAGCTATGGTTTTTCCAGTAGTGATGCATGGAAGTGAAAGCTGGACTATAAAGAAGGCTCTTGAGAGTCCCCTGGACTGCAAGGAGATCATATCTATCTATCCTGAAAGAAATCAACCCTGAATATTCACTGGAAGGACAGATTTGGCCACCTCAGGAGGAGAGAGGACTCCTTGGAAAAGTCCTTGATGTTGGTAAAGATTGAAGGCAAAAGGAAAAGGGGACGGCAGAGAATGAGGTGATTGGATGGTGTCATCGATACAACCAACATGGATTTGATCAATCTCTGGGGGGCAGTGGAAGACAGGAGGGCCTGGCGTTCTCTGGTCTGTGGGGTCACGAGGAGTCGGAGATGAATTATTGACTGAACACCAACAACAACAACAACAACAACAACAACAACAACAACAACAACACCTGTGGATCATTTAGACCAGTGGATTCCAACCTTAGATAACCCAGAAGTCTTCACCACTAGCTGTGCTGGCTAGGATTTCTGGGAGTTGCAGCCCAAGAACACCTGGGTTACCTAAAGGTGGGAACCACTGATTTAGGCTGCCTTAGCACTTAAAAGCTTTTTTTGTGGCATGAAAAATATAAAAAAGAAAAGAAAAGAAAACTGGACACACAAATACACTACTTAAGAATTTAATCTGTGTTTGGTGCCTCATCACTCTTATAATAAAATGAACACATTCACAAACTTTCTCACAAAAAGACCTCCATGTTCTATAATAATTGAATCTGATTGAATCTGGAGGTACTGGACTGCCATTGGATTGCTAATTTTACTTTTCAGGTTGGTTTCAGCTATTTTTAAATACAAGCAAATATAAAAGAGACTACCTGGTGTGGTATAGTGGATAGAGGAATAGACTAGGGCCGTTACTTCACGAACCGCTCGCTTCGCGGCAAGCCCTCATTTCTGTGCGTATCGATCGTTTCAGTCTGCACGCTCCTCCTTTTTGGCTGCGATGCCACCCCGACCACGCCCCCTTTACTGTGCTCCAAGCGGGGTGAGTGGTTCCCCTGCCAGCGGCCGGGAATCTTTTCGCTTCGCATCTCGCTTCGCTCCCAACGTGACGTGTGGTCTCGGTTTTTGGCTTTTATTTCAAGTTTTTTAAAAAAATATTCAAACAGGGATATTGATGCATCGCTATATCGTTTCATCGCTTTGCGCTGTTACTTCCTCGCTCGAGTAGCGGCAGCGGCGGCGGGAGCAGGAGGAGCCGCTGCCGCCTCGCCCAGCCAGAGCAGGGCACCCGGGGCAAGCAGCGTGCAAGCGGTGGAGGGCGGGCGGCTGTGCCATGCGGGGCTCCCCCCCCCGAGTAGCGGCGGCGGCGGCGGGGGGGCTGCCAATGATGCCAGGAAACAGTTGAAATCAGTAGAGCCATTGCAACTGACAGTCCAGCATCGGTGCATCGATACGCCGTCGTTAGGATTTTTTTTAAAGGACGGATGGGAAATAACGAACGTTGAAAAGTGGCATACGAATGCGAAGGGAGCACGTGAGGTTGTGCTCGAATCGGTCCTAAAACTGCAGCTCGTGAGTACTGAGAAACAGGGGCGGGAGCGAAGCGAGAACACGTGACCGCCACGTGACCGCCTCCGAATTCAAATCGAAGGCAATATCGCTGCGGAGCGCCGCGCCTCGTGAAGTAAGGGCCTAGGACTCAGGAGATCTGGGGTGAATCTGCACTTGACCATGGAAACTCATGTGGGGAGGGGTGGCACTAGTAAAACCACTCCCTAAATTTTTATTTTTTTTTATTTTATTTATTAGATTTCTATAACGCACCATCTAGCCAGAAGGCTACTATGGTCATTTTACAACAAAATAAAGAACACATTATACAAAATATGAACAGCAATAAATAATTATAAAATTGTACAGAACATCTGCAAACATATTTAGCTAAACATAATTAACCAGAACAATAAGATAAATAAGGAGCCATAAACATACACAAAATGGGAAAAATGAAAATGTAGATAAAACAAAAAACTTAATCAAATAAATTTAGCCCTAAAGTGGAAAGGGGAATATTTTCAGGCATACAGTATTTCTATGCTATTTAACTTAAAGCAGGGGTGCCCAAACTTTTTGTAAGGAGGGCCAGATTTGGTGGCTGAGAATGTATCAGGGGCCGGTTGCTCCCAACCCTGCCACCCCACTGCAAGCCCCACCCACTGACCCATAAGCCCCACCCACTGACCCTTGCAACCCCACCTGAAGGAAGGAAGGTGGGGACCAAGGGAAGGAGGAAGGTGGAAACCAAGAGAGGAACGATGGAAGGTGGGGAACAAGGAAGGGAGGGAGGGAGGTGGGACCAAGGGAGGGAGGGAGGAAGGAAGGAAGGTGGAGACCAAGGGAGGGAGGAAAGAAGGAAGGTGGGGACCAAAGGAAGCACAGGGAGCCATGGCCACAGGTTGCCCCTTGGAAGAGGCAACCTGTGTGACCTTGCACCCCCCAAGCTCCCCAGCAGTGGCGACGGCTCGCCCGCCAGCCCACCCCAAAGCTCCTTGGCGGTGGCAGAGGCCCGCTGGCCTGCCCATCCCCACACATTCCCCTGCAGTGCCGGTGGCGGCAGACCACCCATCCACCCAAGCTTCCCAGCGGTGTCAGTGTTGGCGGAAGATTTTAAAAAAATGGGGCGAAGGAGGGGGAGGTAGGGATGGGCCGGCCAGCCGCAGGCCACTCAGAATGGCCTGACAGGCTGAATTTGGCCCCCAGGCCGGACTTTGGGCAGGCCTGACTTAAAGGATCCGGGAAAGCTAACCTATAGAACCAAGCTTTTAACTGGCATTGAAAAGATTGGAGCGATGGAGCTAGACATATTTCATGGACAGTTTGTTCCATGAGTGAGGAGCTACAACTGATAAGGCCTAATTCCTTGTTGAGACTTTTTGGGCCTCCCTCATGATTGGCACACTCAAATGCCCTGCTTTAGAGGAAGGAGTGGTCATGATAGTTCTCTGTGGGAGGAGCCGCTCTGAGAGATCCCAAGGTCCCAACCCATTTAGGTCTTTGTATGTTATTGTTAAAACCTTGGAAGTCAATGCAGAAGCGTTGTGTTTTCTGCAGTGGTGGTGTTTTCTTGTCCCTGTTCTTAATCTAGGCGCAGTACTCTGCACTAGCTGAAGCCTCCGCATTAATCTTATAGTAGGCAGCCCCACATAGAGTGCATTACAGTAGTCTAATCTTGAGATTATGAGTACATGAAGATCTAATGTGGTGAGAGCCCCAACATCAAGGTAAGTCTATAGCTGGGAAATTAGCTGCAGTTGGAAGTGTGCAGATCGGATCACTGATGCCACCTTGGTTTTTATGATGACACCAGGTCCAGCAAGATGCCCAACATATGGACTTCATCCTTTGCAAAGAGAGACACCACCCCAAATGAGAGGGAGTTTCCCAGACCACAGATATCATGGGTCTCCACCCAGAGGACTTCTGTCTTGTCCAGATTCTGTTAGCTCCCATCCAGTCCAGTACAGCAGTGGCAGTGCTCAAGGGACAAAATGGAATCCACTGCAGATGGAATAAAGGAGATATAGAGCTAGGTGTCATCCATATATTGGTGACACAAAGCCCCATACCCCCTCATGGCCCTTCCCAATGGTCTCATATATATTAAAGAGCATAGGGGAGATGAATGACCCCCATAATACTCTGCAATAAGACCACGGGTGGAAGCCATCTCACCCAGTTGTACTCTCTGGGGATGGTCCTCCAAGAATGATCAGAACCATGCCAAAGTAGTGCCCCCAATCCCCAGCTCTGAGAACCTCCCCAGGAGGAGACCATGGTCAATGGTATCAAAGGCCACTGAGAGATCAAGTACTAATAGAGATGATTTGCCCCTGTTGGGCTCTCTCAAATGGTTGTCTTGCACTTTGAAAGCTCTAGCAGGGTTGATATAGGTCAGTTCCAACTTGAGGGTACATAACATAGCATTAATGAACCTCTGTATCTCTTCATTTTGAACTGATCAAAGAAACAGCATACTGTGTGAGAAGTCCAAGAACTAATTCAGGTACATCTGGCTCTCTGTCTTCTGCATATACCAAAATGTAAACCTGCCCAACAAGAAACTTACACAAGATTTATCTTTTTATTGCTTTCCAATCTATAGACCCCAATATCTGGAATATGGCTTCCTTCCTTCACCTCCGTAGTCCACAAAACGTTATATTAAAATATGAAAGTTAGTCTTTAAGGTGCCACATGTTTTGTATCTTTTGTTTTGTTTTGTTTTTTGATTTTGCCTGGAATTCCTTCACCTGGCGCTCTTATTTCTTGCCCTGGTTCTGTTCACCTCACATAATGGCCCCCTATGACAGCATTGGTAGAGCATTAAATCCCACAACAAAACTGACCTAAGTGTGGGCTGTTCTGCAGGACTCACATGACTCGCACTCTTAGACACAGTACAATCATTTTCTGATGGTTTCAGGGATCTTACAACAGGCAGTGGGTCACCTATGACGTTGTGATGATCTTTGGGGCACCAGGAAGCAGCAAGATTTCTGTCTGCTTCAGGACATTTTCAAGGCCCAGTGCAACAGCACCTCGGTGTTAGGGCACATATAGTCAGCCATCCAGAATCTGAAAGTGCCACCATCCTTCCCCTAGGCCCACCATCCATGCTATGAGTTAAACTGCAGAAATACAGCAAAAGTGCCAAATGTCCTGGTCCATCTGAATATCTCCTTACCATTTGTCAGGAGAGTGGATAGAGCTTAGGGTCATCTTAGGGCTGGCTATTGGGATCAGCCAAAATGTGTGGATCTCTTCTTCTTTTTTTACTATCTCAGCCTCATACAGAATACCAGACTCCTTTTCCTCTGCAGCTTCACCCATAATGGCTGAAATGCCTCCCTCCTCCACAGTGTTGAAAGCAGTTGTTTATATTGCAATAAAATACCACATCTGCTCAAACTTAGCGAAATGGCAAGGGCCCAGAGGTCCATAATCTTCTGGCTGGTAGGTCCAAGATATTTTAAGGTCAGAGGCGAAGAACAAGATGGTACCAGCTCCCATTCTGCATATAAAATCAAACATGGCCTGGCATTTGAAGCTTTCCTCAGCAGTGATTTCCTCTGCATGACCCACCAGGTTTTGGACTCTTCCAAGGCCTTACTACCACCTCCAGTCATCTGCTGCCCGAGGACACTGCCTTGCTATGCTTACTGGCACAGTTAGCCCGGTTGCTGGAGCAATTTGCCCGTTGACTGATCTCATTTGCCAGGATTCCTTGTTTTTTATGTTTGTATAAAATGCTGGCCACACTTGCAATGGCACAGGGAAGGTAATTTCCCTATTCCTTGGTGTAGGATTTCTGAGAGGCCGTTCTTACTCTTTACAGGCACCTCTGCTCCCTGAGGAGCCAACAGACACTCCGCTGTACAGTACTTGTCCAGGGTACACTTCAGAATCACAATTAGTGTGGCAACCACAGACCCCCGCAAAGAGCCATTGCCCACAATGTCGGCAGCTGGGAAACAGGACAGCATACTGTGATTGAACAAGAGGCCATTCCTTCTAACAACCTGCAGTTTGGGAAGGTTCTGAAACAATAATAAGTAGGCGTAATGGTTTCCATGCCTCATTCCTGGGCAGTCCAGGAGCAAAATCCGGTTTTAATTAAAGTACGGGAGAGGAGAAAAAGAGAGTTGGGAGAGGGAAATGCAAGGGAGAGGACAGAAAGGGTTAGCAGCTGTAACAGCCTTGCTAGGGGATGAGAGGATATGAAAAGAATCATTCCCTTGTCCTCTCCCCATCTAAAATGTCTTTACATTTGAAATGTTATGTATAACTGACACAGTCGAGTGGGGAGTCCTGTCCAAGTGCTGTTGAAATAAGTAGAACATCTATAAACCACCATTCATGCACAACACATTTCCTCCAGTTAACAGTCATGGTGCAGGGGAACATGCAAGACAGCTAGTTTGTCTGTTTTCCAGCGAGCAAAGCCAGGCACGTGTGTAATCTGCCCAAATCCCTATATATAACGAGCTAAATGGAAGTAGCAAAGGAGGCACATTCCCCATTTTCCTTTGCGATGGAAGAAAGGTGGCTTCCAAGAGAGACCATGTGTCATGATCTCATCTCTTCGTGTCAGCTGACAACAGGAATTACTTCCAAAGAAACATCAACTTCTCTGTGTGAGGGAAGGTGTCATTCCTCTTCAAAGATGGCACCTACTTGCAGTTGACACATGTTTGATGACGACACAAAGATAGAACAGGCCAGGCTGGTAGACAATGTTTAAGGACTGACACCTTCAATTTGAAGGCTTGTTTTTTAAAACCACTTCTATTTTCTTTCCAATTAAGAGGGAAATACAGAATTTAGCCTTTTAAATAGTAGATGCAGAAGCCCTTAAAAACTTACCTATAAATAAGACTAGTCGCTCATTAAAGAGAACAGTATTTATTTCAGTGTGATGATAAGCGGATTATGAGTCACACGTTGGAGCTGAAATGATTCACATCAGACATAGACTAAAATGTGTTGCTACAAAATTGATATACAGGTATACACTGAGGAGGTGGGGACCCAATGAAATTGGCTAAACGTACCCAGAAATAAATGATCTGTCTCTCTTTTGTAGTCAATGCAAGGGTCAGGGCCTGTATCCACTCCCTAGGTGAAGAGACTGGAGATAAGTAAACAGCACCCTGCTTTGGCTTTCCTCTTTGCAGTTTCCCTAGTGTGCACCTACAGCCCTATAGCTGAAGAGTATCGTTCTGTGTTCCTCTTACTTTAAGGTACTAATAGCTTTAAAAACACACCTCACACACCCTTTTTTCTCCTGTTGTTTTTCATCATCTGCATATGAATTCATCCATGAAGTAATCTTAAAACAAGTAACTCTAGCTTCATTTCATTTTATGTGTGCTTGTCTTTTGTAGGAGGAAGACACTTCTAGGCCTTGTGGCTGTTGATGGCAAGGGTGACTCCTAAAATGTTATGCAGCAATGGGAATTCTGTGCAAAATTATGTAGCGCTGTTGTGTTGCAGGCAGCCCAAGGGTGACCATTGGCCTGGTCTTGTGGGGCCCTCTGTCCAACTTCAAGGAAAGAGAGAGAAGTGTGTGATGGATAACAGGAGAAAGGAGGGTGGTCCTTCTCTCTTGGCACTTTTACACGACCCCTAAAATCCGAGGCAAAGGGCTCCCACATGCAGAGCTTAAAATTGTTTTCCCACCAGCTCCGGACCTTAAAAAAATTAAGTACGACCACGCCCACCTAAGCACACCCCAGCCCATGTTCCAAGTACCTGGTCTCCAGAGGTAAAAAATTTCTGATGCGGATTGCAAAGCAGTGAGTGCAGGGCTCTCCTCGCCTTCTGTTTGTTTTTTGCTTTTTTGCCCCCACCCCCGCCCCTTTAAGAGACTGGAATGCTTCCGGGGCAGCTCCCAATGGCAGAGCGGAGGTGAGACTGCATTCTTTTCTCCCTTTCTTTTCTCCCTCCCCTCACGCAGACAGGAGCAAGGGAGTGCGGAGGGGTGGGAACACAGCAAGAGGAGCAAACCTCCAAGATCTCTGGTTTGAATTTAAGTTGCCAGCGGATCTTAGGGGTCAGATGACAGATGCTCATTCTACTCTGGCCTTGCCCAGTGTCTACAGGAACCCCAGTGGATTTGGCTGTGGGAAGCTTTTTAACCTGACCTTTAAGAAAACTCACATTGGTGGGGGAACACCTTCATTGGGTTTTCCTGTCTCCTGCCACTTCTGGGAAGAAGTTTTCTTCTTTTAATTCCAGGCAAAAAAATCAAAGAAACAAAACAAAACAAAATACAACATGTGGCACCTTAAAGACTATTATATTTGAATGCAAGCTTTTGTGGACCAGGTCCACTTCTTTGAACATATTAATAGCAGAATGAGATGTTTAATGTAATATACAATGCAATATAAGTTTCATGAATATTTAATATGAAACTTATATTCCATTATATATTACATTGAACATCTCATTCTGTTATTATATGTCCAAAGAAGTGGACCCAATCCACAAGGCTTACATTAAAATATAATAGTTAGTCTTTAAGGTGCCACATATTTTTGTATTTTTGTTTTGTTTTGTTTGATTTTTGCCTGGAATTCTTGCACAGACTAACAGGGCTACCTCTTCCAAAAGTTATTCTTTTAAATAAATGATGCAGCACATCAGTCCTACAGCAACTCAGGTGCAGCAATTTAACAGACAAAAGGCTTGCTTTGCTTTGTTTCCAGAGCTGGAAATGACAAAATGGAAAACCCCCTACCCACACCAACAGAGAAGCCCCTGAGAAGTACTGTATAGTAGGTACATTCTGAGGAACCGCTGGTTCGCCCCACCAATTGCAAGTTGCAACGCGTGGTCAGTGGGAAAAGGAGCAAACCCCGGGGGTCTCCCAGCCAACCAAAGAGTGTGCTAAATCTCAGCCTGGTCTCATCCTAAAAGGCCTTCTGGCGGGGCAGTAGGAAAAATCAAGGCCAAGGAAAAATCTTTTGCGCTGCAAGTTAGTACAGTACTCCCAAGCAGAAAGTCTCCCCCTCCCCACCAGATCTTATTCCAGGTTACTCTTTGGACAACTTCCAGAATGGTGAGAGCTTTTGTCGGAAAGGTAACTTTCCTGAGCTGTCCAGCGGGAAGTCCCTTTAGCTCTCTCGTTTCCTCCCGTTATATCAGCGGCAACCTGGAGACGGCGCCCTGTCCTCCACCGTTGTGTATGGTAAAGCTGTCGTAGAGGGTTTTGCCGTTGCTAGAGTCTACTGCCGCGCTTGGAGCCTGCCGGCGTGGCTGCGCGGCCGCACCTCCGTGACTTCTTGTTCTGGTCTCCGAGAAGGAGCGCCACCTTCCACGCACGTCCGCACGCCTCAGTATTCGAGAGAGAGCGCGCGCGCGCACGCACGCAACCCCCCCCCCCATATATATACTTGCATACTTCCCCAAAGTGGAAACACACGTCCTGTTCCAGCAGACCCGGCCCGTTCCTGCACACCCACCCAACCTCCGCACCTGGACTTCAGCCAACAACACCTTCCAGCCGTCTCTCCCTTCCCCTTTCCCTTCCCTTCCCTTCCCTTCCCAGCTCAGCCGTTTTGGAGCTTGCTTCCATTTGGCGCTGAAATGAGACTTTTACGCGGGGTGGTGGTGGACAAGGGACGCTGGGGGTGGGGGGGCAAAGAACAAGGGGGTGCAAAGGCCGCAACGAACGGATCTGTCAAAAGGCGGGTGGGGGTGGTGCTCGCAGTCGGATCTGAGTTGCAAAGAATAGTCCAGGAGGGCTCCGAGCGCCCGTAAGCCGGCCCGCGGGCTCTGGCTAATTGCACTTTTCCATCCTCTCCCCCAACTTCTCTCTCCGCACCGTTCTCGAAACGTCTGGCCCCTCCCTCCTCACATCACAGTCTATAAATCCATTTGGCTTTTGCAATTCCCCTCCCCCCCCTTTATGGTCCTCTTTTCTCCCTCTCCCTCTCCGCCCCCCCCCCACCGCCGTTTTCCCCTTTGCTATTTTGTTTCAGGCTTTCTTCTCCTTTTCTTTGTTCTTAACTTTTGCCAATATTTTTAACAGCACATTTCTGCAAATTGCTTCCAAAAGTCTGCAGTTGTAGAAAATCTATCACGGGGCCTGGGGTTTGATTCAAAAGTTCAACATGGTTTTATATCCTCCCTATAATATCTATTTGAACACGTCCATTGGCCTGCGGAGAAAGTTGGTTTTGGCTGTGTTCTCGGGCTGAGGCTTTCATAGGTTTTAGGATCTATTTGCTTTTTCTTTACCAAATGTCAGGAGCGTTTTAACCCTTCCCTTTGGAGACAAGCCAGTTCTAGCCAAGGGGGGAGGGAGGGAGGGAGGGAGAGAGAGAGAGAGAGAGAGAGAAGGAAGGGGAAGGTGCCTTGGGTCTCTGTGCCCCTTGTGCCTTTGAACAGGGACCACATGATTTAAACGCAGAAATGAATCAAAACTCTTTCCATCGTTTGCTTCTAATTCAAACTTATTCTGGCCGGAATCCAAAATGCATGGTTGGCCAAGAGCTCTTCTAGGTATTTACAACTCTGGTTCTCATCCGCACGGCTTCGTTTGCAGGGTTTTCTTTTTCCCATTCCTCCACTTATTCTTCTTTACCTTTTCCTTGCATCTTTTTCCTCTCCTGACATGGGAGCGTTTCCAGTTTCACCATTCTTCTTTTGTTCTTTTACAAACCTACAGTCAGCTCTTTCAGGCGGCCTGTTTTCCTTTGCTGGAGGAATAGGGAAAGATTGTTTTTGGACTCCTTAGAGTACCTATTCCTTTTGGGTCTTGAAAAGATGTTAGTCAGCCGTGAGGCCAGTATGCACAAGTACTCTTGGAACTGTGACCCAAAAGACACAGTGTTCCTCAATTCTGCTTTGCGCTACTTTCCTGATCTCTGGATGAAAATCCCCTGGTTAGAAACAATTCTCTGGGCCATACCATACTTCTTGGTCTCTACCAAAGGGCCAAAAACTCAGCCAAGCTCTCACCTACAATACCTTTTCTGGCTCAAGCACTAAAAGACACACAATCTGTAGCTATTGCTTTCCTTTGTCTAGTGAATAGGCCAAAGTGGGGGCCCTTAAGTGTCCCTGGGTTGCGGATCCAATGAATAAGTGAACTTTGGGGGGTGGGATACAGAAATCACCATGGATTCAGTTAAGAAGCCAGAATGGGAAAAACAGAGTGATGAGAACATTAAACATTTGTGTACACACACACACACACACACACACACACACACACACACACACACACACACACACACACACACACACACACACACACACACACACACACACACACACTTTATGCTCTAGAGTTGACCGTGAAATAGCTCAAATCATGCAGCCAGTCACAGAACTGTAGAACCATAAGGGATCCCAGGAGTCAATAAATCCAGTCTCCGGCCAAAACAGGAAAGCCACAGCTAAATCCACAACTCTTACTGTGAAAAAGTTCTCCATGTGTGGCTGAAACTTCAGTTCCCATCATTTGAGTTTGCTGCTTTGGGTCCTGCCCTCTGGGGCTACAACAACAACAACAAGAACAAAGCTTTCCCCACGGTCCACTTCACAGTCCTCCAAATATTTGAAGATGGCTATCATATCACCTCTGAGGCGCCTCTTCATCTTCCTCAACCATTCCTCATAGAGTGTAGAGTCCAGTCCTTTCACCATTCTGGCCACCCTACTCTAGACATATCCAAGCTTTGCAATATCCTTAAACTGGACACAGCATTCCTAATAATGTCTCGCCTAAATAGAACAGAGGGCGTTTATACACGACCCCTAAGCTCCGCCGCAAATGGCTGCAAGGTCCGGACCTTAAAAATGTTTACCCACCAGCTTCGGACTTTGCAGACAATTAAGTGCGACCCCACCCACTTTAGCGTGACCAAACAGCAGTTTTCTTGTACCTGCTTTTTGGATGTGACAAATATTTGATCCGGTGTAAGGATAGTGAGTGCGGGGCTCTCCTGGCTTCTGTTTGTTCTTTTTTTGCGCCCCGCCCCTTTAAGAGATCTGAATGCTGCCGGGAACAAAACGGAGGTAAACCGGCATTCTTTTCTTTCTTTTTTCTCCCTCCCTCAGGCAGCCAGCAACCAGGAAGTGCAGAGGGGGGTGGAGACAGAGGAAGAGCGAGGAACCCCTAAGATCTCTAGTCCGAATTTAAGTGACCAGCGGATCTTAGGGGTCGTGTAAAAAGGCCCAGAGGGGCACTATGACTTCCCCAGAACTGGATGCCATACTTCTGTTGAATCCCTCTAGTACTGTATTGCATTAGCTCCCCTCATGCCTTATTATTATTAGTTTGTGGTTTTCTAAGCCCTTGATTTGTATTCCTGCATGGAGCGGGAGTTGGACTTGATGAACTTGTAGGCCCTTTCCAACTTCACTCTTCTATGATTCTGCATCCTTTTGTGTTGTTTCTGCTCACACAGGTTTTGCAGAATTCCCAAACAATCACAAAAACATTTTAGGCAGAGTTAACTGAACAGTCGGATGAGCATGCATACTCTTATACCTGTGCTGCATTTCAGAACTGCAAATTGTTTTTAGACACTACAGTCGCTAGCCAGGTTGAATGGAAGTAGTCACCAAGGACTGATGCTTCTATTGGAATTTGTTCTAAATGAACAAGCTGAGCTCAAGAAAGTTACTTCTGGAGCAGCTCTCACAACCCCCCACCCCCGCCAAATGCTGGCTGGAAGATTCTGGGAGTTATCTCCTGGACAGGGCCGGCGCGTCCATTAAGGCGAACTAGGCAATTGCCTAGGGCGCCAAAATGGACAGGGGCGCTGGCCAGCCTGCTTCCCCCCCGCTGCCGCCCCTGCCGCCCCCCCACTGCGCATCGCCGTCCGCTATCCGCCACTGCCACCACCACCGCCTGGCCCCCTTGCCACTGCCGCCCCCTGCCGCCCGCGCCCCCCCCCCTGCCGCACGCGCCCCGCCGCCCAGCCCCCTGCCGGCACGCCGCCCAGCCCCCTGCCGCCCTGCCGCCCCACCGCCTGGCCCTGCCGCCGCCGCCGCCTGCCCCTCGCCTAGACCGCCCCGCCGTCCGCCCCTCGCCTAGGGCGCAAAAAACCCTAGCGCCAGCCCTACTCCTGGAAGTAACTTTCCTGAGTTCTGAGAAGAACTTTCTGGGGAAAGTTCTCATGGACATTGCTGCTGAGCAAGAATATGCATTGGGATCCATTTGGGGATGTTCTACAGAGAGTGTGTAGCCCTAGATCGCAGTTTTATCATCCTTCATGGCTCACTGGCAAGGCTGTGGCATGTGGAGGGTCTGTGGTGCGCAGCATGCTTTTGGTCACTGGTGTACACACAATGGTTTTTGCTTTCTGCAACATAAACTGAAATAAACCCCACAGCAAAACCTCAAAAAAGCACCAATCACCAGAAGTGGCAGCTGCAAGGCCAATGAGTTGCACTGTAGCCTTTGGATACTTTTCTGTTGTTGTTAAAGAAATAATGTGGAACTTATTAAAGTTTAATTTGGAACTTATGATGGCTGATTTCACCTGAACAACAAGCTCTGTGGAGTTTGCTTGAAACTCGGTCTCTGTGACTGCTTTTTTTTTTTTGTTCTTTTTAACCACAGCTCTCTGGACAGCAGGAATTGGTAGGTCTGTTGTTTCTCGTGGTTTTCTCCATGTGGCCCCTAAACCACCTTCTGTGCTTCAACTTACGATAGTATGCAGTAAGCCATGGCTATGGCAGATGATCAGCACGGAAAGCTAGGGAGGAGCCAGGGTTGGACTATGGTGGACTAGGGGCCTTTGTACACGACCCCTAAACACCGCGGCAAATGGCTGCCAGCTCTGGAGCTTACAATT
Organism: Phrynocephalus forsythii; assembly: GCA_029282475.1. Lineage (NCBI taxonomy): Eukaryota > Metazoa > Chordata > Lepidosauria > Squamata > Agamidae > Phrynocephalus > Phrynocephalus forsythii. The sequence goes on from JAPFRF010000011.1 coordinate 11,436,223, forward strand.
GTTTCCCCACCAGCTCCGGAGTTGGCAGAAAATTAAGTGCGACCACACCCACCTAAGCGCGTCCCAGTGCACTTTTCTTGTACCTGCTCTAGGAGGGTGAAAATCCCTGATGCGGATTTAAGGGAATGAGTGCCAGGCTCTCCTCGCTTCTGTTTGTTGTTGTTTTTGCCTCCCGCCCCTTTAAGAGAAGGAATCAGGACGACGACGGGGCTCCGGGTGGCTTCGGAGGTGAGCCTGCATTTTTTCCTCTCTTTTTTTCTTCCTCCCCTCACGCAGACAGGAGCAAGGAAGTGCGGAGGGGTGGGGACGTAGGAAGAGCAACAAACCCCCAAGATCTCTGGTCTGAATTTAAGTGGCCAGCGGATCTTAGGGGTCATGTGAAAAGGCCCTAGGTCCAAATCCCTGTTACCCACCATGACATCCACCAAGTAGTTTTGGGGCTGTTAGTCTCTCTCACATGGTTGCTCAAGGGAGAAAATGGGTAGGAAAATGGATGCCTTGGTGATGAAAGGGTAGGACGTAAAACTGATTCAGAAAATAAGAGTTGCTGATTTTGCTGTGGATTTCCTGTTTTGTTTGGGGACTGGACCTAATGACCCAGGGAGTCCCTTTTGAGTCTACAGTTCTGTGATTCTAACATGAAGGCAAAAGACCATGGACAGTGCCAAGAAATCTGGCTTCACGTAACTTTCATGACCCTTTGATGTCTTTGCATAGAGGACCTAAAGAATGAAAGGTCTCATGAACCAGGGATGGTGATAGGAGCATCAAAAGCTGTCTTACATGAAGTTAGACCACTGGTCCATCTATCCACCTGATACTGGCAAATCTAATGGGTTGCTGCTCTCCAGTGTCTCAGGATTTTCCTCTCTAGTCCAACTTGGGGATTGAAACCGGGACCTTCTACATGCAAACGATGGGCTCCATCACAAAACTACCCTTCCTCCCAACATTTCTGGTGGCCTCCCATCCAATTGTCTGTCTGCTTGGTTGGTTTAATGACCTGCTCCCATATGTGCCAAAGCACTTCTCTGGGCAGTTAGCATGACTTAGGCCTGACTCTGAGAGGTGAGACTGGACTGTTCAGAGTTGCATGGATGGATGGGTAGATGGACTATGAACTGGAAACGCCTGCTTTGAACATGAATTCTCCTACAGGCTACCCCCTTGGCTATGGCTTTTCTCTAAATTGGCCAGTCAAAAATATCCCTGCAAGGATCAGGAAATCTCTACTGTCTTTGGGCATTTACTTTATTTATTTGTATTTGTTTAAACTTACACCCTGCTCAGTTAGCGGACAAGCCACTACTCCAGGGAATGGCCATCCTCTCATGTACGTGGCTTTCTTGTCAAATGGTATTGCAGGAACCTCAGTGCTAAGGAGGAACCCAAACAAAACTGACCATGCAGATTGGAGATGGGTGCTTAAAGCAACAAGTCCCACTGCTCAGCTGTTCCTGAACCTTCTCTCCCTCCGCAACCTGCGTGCTCCACTTACTGGTCTCTGTGTGCCGCGGGGGTCCTTCTTTGGTGTTGGCACACCCATGCTGGAGCCCAGCTGGCCCTTGCCCACCCAATCCCCAGGTAGCTGACCACTTATCAGCTGTGAAAGGAGCCTCTCCCTCCTGTGTCCTCACAAGAGTGGTTGTGTGCCTGATGAAGCTTGGAAGGGCCTTCTGGGCTCCAGCACTGATTGGTGCCCCCCCCAATCGAAGAAGGGCACTGGTGGTGTGCAGAGCCCAGTCAGTGGACTGGTGACTGGGAAGAGGGAGGAGGGGGGTTAGGAGGAGGTGGAAGTGGCACTTTGTGCTTCATATGAAGCATGAAGTGCCCATCTCTAAAACTGATATAAAAATGGCCAAGATGGAGCAAACTAAAGGCCTACTTAGTCCAGCATCCTGTTTCCCAGGTCCTGCCTGGCCTATCATGGTTAAACTGCTGTACTGGAGCTATAACTGTGCTTATGGCCTTGGGTTCAAACCCAGGTAGGGACTGGGCTCATAGTTGACTCAGTCTTCCATCCTTTCAAAGTCAGTAAAATGAGTACCCACTTCACTGGGGGGTGGGTTGAGGGGGGGCAATTTGTACCCCACATAATTAAACTGTAAACTGCCCAGAGAAGCAGATGGCTGAGAAGGTGAAGGAGGGGTGACTGGGCACACAAAGGGGCAACCAGGTGGGTGAGAGTGTGCAACGGGGGTGTCCAGGGCAATAGAATGAGTGAATGAATGAGTGGGGGCAACCAAGTGGGTCAAAGGTTGACGAGGCAGCAAAAAGGGGTGACTGGCTGGGCAGGGGGAGGGGCAAGCAAGCAAGGAGGGAGACTGGTCGAAGGAGGGAGGGGGGGAGCAACCAGGAGGTGAAGGGACAACTGAGAGGGCGAGGACTGAGACAATGAAGGGATGTGTGTGTTTAAGTGGGTGAAGGGGCACTTGGGCAAGCAAAGTCCACCATTGGGCCCGGAAGAATTCTACTGCCAGGAGAAGAGCATTTTCCATGAGACCAACCCCCTCTGAGAATTCTCTCTCCTCTGAACCACCAGATACGACATCCACCACTTTGGCTGTAATGGACTTTTCTGGGTAAGTGTGATCCCAAAACCATGTTCTCCAGTTTTGCTCATGTCAAGACCGAGACCTTGCTGCATGGTTTTTTTTCTGCCCCAGGCCTATGGGAAAGGTGTGTGAGACCTCACCTAAACTACATGGCAGATCTTTGAGAGGAAGGGCTCGTTTGTGCCAGATGGGCTCATGAACATTCCCTTCCTACTCCCTCTTTTAAATTTGAAAAGTGGGGAGAGGGTGGCTCACCGTACAGTTTAACTGTACCCTAAAAGGTCTGACTTATCGTTGCCTTTGCTCACTCTGTGGGTGGGTAGGTGAGCGCGCTTCAGCCTTCCAATAACATGGGTTGCCCTTTTATGGACCTTTTCTGGCACCACTACACAGGGCCCTTTGGGAGACAATATGAGAGCAGAGAACATGCTGTGAGAGTACGACACAGCAAAGGGAAGCAGGAGGAGAGGACCCAGAGAGAAGAAAGCAAGAGAGCACCTGTGTATGCACATGTGTGTGGGTGTACACCCGAGTTATCAGAGTGGCACAGCCAGGTAATCAAGTGACTTGGAGAGGATGGCCAGCTGCATGGGAGGACAGGGGTCTTGTGCCTTTGTTGTATGGCAGAGGATTTCAGCAGGGGCAGGTTTTTTCCCCATCCCTGCATGACAAGCAGCAGACGCCAGCCTTCCCTCTTATCCACAAATATTAAAGTTATCAGAACCCTGCTGGGCCCTTCTTTGCATCTGGTCACCATAGCCCAGGAGCATGTCTGCTTATCATAACGATAAATGCATTTAATAGCTTAGTTTAGTTGCTATGCAGGTTTAATTTAATTTAATTTCAAAAATATTCTCTAACTGGGGGGGGGGCAGGGGGGCTGGGGTTTGAGGAGAAGAAGAGCCAAGAAGAACTGTTCAGTTTCTTGAAAATCAGCCACCTACACTGACATTTGACCAAAAGTGCTATAAATAATAATAACTCACAACCCTTGTTTAGAATATAATTTTCATAGTTTCATCACAACGGTTAAGTATCTTGAGGTTACTTTGCAGTTATATAGATAGATAGATAGATAGATAGATAGATAGATAGATAGATAGATAGATAGATAGATAGATAGATAGATATAGATAGATAGATAGATATAGATATTTAGTACATCTCTAATAAAGTCAGCCTAAGATATTTGTGCACCAGTGCTGGAACATATTTGGGGCAAACTACGCATTGCATTCTTCATGGGATTAGCAGTAACATGATTTTTTTTTTAAAAAAAGAAGCAACTAGGCATTCCCGTTTCCTCTCTTTTAGGTCCCTGGTGGGAGAAAAGAGCCTGGACCTTTTTGTTTCCACTGCACTTGTAATTCAAATGGGTATCTGTATGTTTATGTGTTCCTTCCGTCCTGCACTGCTGTTTGCATTAGGAGGAAATCAATTGATTCTTGTGTTTTGTTTTTGCCCTGGTTAATGGTGCAGTTCTAAGCTCAGAGCTTGGATAGAACAGAGATGTGGGGTCACCTCTCCTCTTGCACGTTCTGTGGCACTTTAAAGGCCTCCTGGCCAGGAAGGAGCTCCAAGGTATTTCCTGGAAACAATAAGTGCATTCAACTAGACTAGTGTATAGCTAGACCATACAGTTTAAAAGGAAGACTTTCTTAAGTGCCAAAGGATACCCGTGTGCCAAGGCATATGCTTTCAGTCAGCCTGTATCTTGCATTCCAGTGTGCTTTGTTTTGTGATTTGTCTCTGGGAAGGAAATATGGGCTTGATTTGCAGATCTGATTCCCCAGGCTTAAATGGCGGAGGAAATCAAGATGCGAGAGGAAGAATGGGATGTGTCAGCTTGTAAATGTGAACAGAGTATCTCTTCTTGTTTGACTCCCAAGGGGCTACGGAGCTTCCTATGGTCTCCAGCTCATCACAATGCAGAGTCCCTCTCCGCACGGAGAGGAGACCTGCTCCCTTCCAAAGGAGGCCATTGCATGTTCTTCGGAACCTTGCCATAAGCAAAACAGGAAGGGGAACGGAGAGGAGGGGAGGGAAGAGACAGGTGGAGAACTGAGTGACATTTGAACCATTACTGGATCCAGAAGGATTGTTTTGGGGAAAGATACTCCATGCTGATGGATCAGAGAGAGGGGAAAGTGGGAGTCAGATGGGTTAATTGCCTTCCTCCCAACCCTTCCTCTTCCTCTTGGCCATATTTCTTTCCTTGTTTTGACAGCCTTGAGCCTCCATTACCCATCTGCATGGCCCCTGCCAAGTGCTGGCCTTCCATTCTTGGCTGTGTAGTGTATATCTGGGCTGCCATGCCCTCCAAGTCCACTGCCCTTTTTCTCAAGGACTTGGTTGTTTACCTCTCAGGGAGCATTGCCTCAGGTGGTAAAACAGAGGCGGTTACTTCACGTCTGTTTCGTCTCTATGAATGTTGTCCTTAGGACTGGTTCAAAAAAATCATACCCCACATCCGTCGCGTAACACCAGGAAATTGTCACAACCACGCCCCCTGAAGCACGTCTCAGTGTGACAAACTTGTATCTGGTTCTGGAATGTTTTGCTTTGGATAGCAACAACCTTCAGGGAACAGAAGTTGCTTCTGTTTCTCTGAGCAGATGAGGATGTGTGGCGTGTGATTCGTATTTGAACCCGGGATACAATGCGCTAGTTTGTATTGTGGGGATGAATCTTGATTGAACTCATGTCCAGGCAGCACGATTTGATTCCTTGGGTGGTAGTGACTGCAGACAGTTCTGTGGTACCTTGTGTAGCATCAGACCCATGCCTACCTGACAGCTTGCTGCCTCAGTTGTAAGTCTCCGCTTTCGGTGGCGTGTGGACTAACCCCTTCGTACCATAACAGGAGGTGTCATGGTATGCAGTCTTCCATCCCTTCTGTCCTGGTAAGGATTTGGCTTTGTAATATCAACTAGTGGGAAGCAGAGGGGAAGGAGGGAGAAATGGCGGGAAGTTCAGAGAGGAAACTGGACTAATCAAAATCTGTAAAACTGTAGGGTGGTTTTCCAACTCAGATGCTGCCTTTAATAGGTTTGTCTGGGAGGACCTCCTGGGCTGGTGTGACTAACAATCTATGCAATACTAAACCATTGTTCCTTCCTGTCCCTGATATCAAAGGGAGCCCTGCCTTCCTGCTCAGCCTCCCCCGCCCATCTTTTAAATCTGTTTGAAGATGTTAGTTTGTTGATACTTGTTGCTCAAAGCATATTTGTCAATTTGATGTTTGGTCTGCTCAGAACTGTAAGTAAATGAAAACATTTTATTCTTTCTCCAACTAATTCTCAGAGTGCTTTATTGAGACTGTAAGTACCAGTTGAAGAGAAAAGGGAGTAATCTGTTTTGTGGAACTGAAAGCTGACTAGCTAGAGGAATCTGATTGAAAATTCAAAACCCTGCAATAAAAACACCCATACAAGTCAGTTTCTCTACTAGATCATCCTTTTCCTATGGATGAGAGATGCTGCACCTGTGCTTGTGACCCAGGAGGGAAAAAAATGGGTTCCATGCCAGGAATTCTTGTTGGGTGCCTTATTTATTGATTTAATTTATATACAGTACCCATACCTTTAATGAAAGCACTATTCTTGCTGGCTTCCAATAAAAAACTCACAACCTCACATAGCATTTCAGCTAATATGGCCATTCAATCTAAATCAAAATTCATGCAGAAAGGACAAGAAAATAAAATCAATTTAAAATAAATATTAACAGCATCTGGAGGAATAGTTTTTGAAGGCAGCGTTGTATGATTCTGTTTTCACAAATTTCCTGAGTTTTAGGAGGGAAGGAGCACGGCCTTAGGGAAAGCATTTCCCCCTGCCACCTGCGTAGCGCTTGACAGCCCTTCTTCGATTTGCCTGCAGTGGTTCTTCTCATCATTGTGCTCTTCATCCATCCAACAGTGTTTCTCTCAGGTGTGACTGGCCTGACAGAAGACAGATGGATAGAGCCTCTGAGAAGAAACCAATGGTGGATAGGGAGACACTCTTATCTGCTTGGCTTGCCCTGTGATTGGCTCAATAGAGTTGAGACTATGCTTCCTCAGTGAGTGAGTGAGTGAGTTGCTAGTTAGTTAGTTAGTTAGTTAGTTAGTTAGCTAGCTAGTTAATTTGTTTTTTTGTTCATCGATTTATATACCACCCCATTAGTGCACACACTACCCTGTGCGGTTTGTTGTTCTTATTCTGTGCTGCCAAGTTGTAACTGCTGTATAGTGGCTCTTAACAGGGCTTTCAAGGTAAGGGAGCTATTTAAAGAGTGCTACACAACCCACCCACCGCACAAGTTTTCATGTCAGCGTGGGGATTTGAATCCAGGCCAGTTGAGTATGAGTCCATCGCTCTATCTGCTGCAGCACACTGGGCATCCAGTGGGTGGTTTATCAGTTTAAAATCCCAAAGATGCCACATAGCAAGACATATGAAAATATGGTGATTTTTAAAAAAAATCATACAAAAAAAGAAAAGAGATAAAAAGAAAATAGAAAATGCTAGTGTTAAGCGCACCTAGGGGACTTCTTCCTATGAAGCTGTTCCTCCTTCCCATGGGGGGGGAGTAGGTTGGGTTACATTTGGCACTTTGCAAAAGCCAATGTTCGGCAAAGGAGAACAGGCAAAGTTCTTGCAATGCCAGAGAGGTTGATTTCAGACTTTAGTAAAATTCTTTGTGACCACAGTTGTTTTTAAAAAGACACCCCTGTGAATCTTCTGCCGACCAATGATTTTTTTGCCATTTTCTGGGTGCCACCTATTTGCTGGGTTTCCATGGGAACCCAGGTAAGTTGCTCTCTGCAATTTCTGCTTGGCTTTTTTTTTGGGGGGGGGGGAAGCATTATTAGATTATATGTGTCTATTTAGTAGGGCGTCCCATTGAGTTCAATAGGCCATGTTCCAAGGTTAATGCTGGAAGCCAGTCCCACAAGTTCCACCTGTCCCTGTTTTCTGATGAGGGGGGTTCTTGCCCAATGGATGCTGAGATGGGATTTGTTTGGGAGCAAACATGCCTGCTTCTTGGAAACTACAGGAGTTATCCTTTGACCATGACTTGCAGCGGGGAGCCCCTGATGTCGATTGAACAGGGACCTTCCTGAACTGTCTGGTGTAATATCTCCAAATAGCCTTCGTTCTCTGCCCGTTGTGAGTGTTTATTTAAGGGTTTCCATATTCATGTGTGGGAACCCATTCCAGCCTAAGGTTGCCTGTCCATTTCTCGGGAGTAAGAGCCATCTATTTTCTCCCCCACCCCCACCCCACCCCGGTGTGTGTGTGTGTGTGTGTGTGTGTGTGTGTGTGTGTGTGTGTGTGTGTGTGTGTGTGTGTGTGTGTGTGTGTGTGTGTGTGTGTGTGTGTCATAGGCTCTCAGTGGCTGCCAAAGTAGTAAGAGCCATGGGGAAAGGTCAGCAGTGCAAATACTTTGAAGTTATTTCTTCTTTAACATGTACCCAGCACTTACCCTCACCATTACAGCACCGTGAAATGAATTAATTTCAGACTGAAAGAAACCCAGAACTTACCACAAAAACACACAGCTGCTTCCCCGACTCCAGAGCAGAACTGAAGGAGGTAAGGGAGCCCTGGGTCTAGGATCATGCACTTCATGTGGCTTTGAACAAATGCCCCTCAGAACAGTTGCTTATTGGGACTATATTTCCCAGAATTCTCCAGCTGCCATTTATTCTCATGTTAACAATGGTGAAAGGAATGAATTTCAAACTGAAGGCTTCTGGTTCTGCTGGCTAAGGGATTCTGGGAGTTGTAGTCCAAAAAGTATTTTTTTTCTCTCTGTGAGAGGGGAGGCCCTGGCTCTGACCCTGCCTTCTTTCCTCTAGCAACAGATATTGGTGCTTGAGAGACAGGTTTCAATCCATCTCCTGGTTAAATAAGTGAGTCTTTCACATGGCCAAAAAGATACAGAGACTGTTTAGGGGGAAAACTGTCTTTTACTGAGCAGCAGTCCACATCCTCCACAACTACCAAAGCGCAGGTTTGTTTGCTTGCTTGCTTTTGGTTAAAGCATCTCAAGCCTTACATGTTAGAGGGAAGAAACAAAAGAAACACCAAAAACATACAATAGATAATTTCCAAACACTACCAGGCTTTATCTAAGAAGGCTAGTCTAAACCAGTGGTTCCAAACTTGGGTCCTGAAGTGTTGTTGGACCACAGCTCCTAGGAAAAATGGCCAGTTGTTATGGTGTCTGGAAGTTAAAGGTACATGTTAAAGTATCAACTGGTATGAAATATGATATAATGTACCAGTGGGGAAAAGTGTTGCCCACACTTTTTACAATTTTAGCACTTTTTTCGCATTAGCATATTTCAAGATTGAATAGAAGGGAATCCTCTTCTGATCATAATATCTATCTATCTATCTATCTATCTATCTATCTATCTATCTATCTATCTATCTATCTATCTATCTATTTGATTTTTATACCACAGCCATCTGGCCCAAAGGCCACTCTGAGTGGTAAACAACAAAAATGCAAAACATATTCAAAGTAACAACTATAATAAATGCAAGATACTTAGAAAGCTGAAACATCATACTATTTATTAGACACAATATTAAATTAAAACCAGTAAGATGAATGAGACAAGAGAACAAATGTACTTCAGAAAAGGCCTATATTGCCACAACACTGTGGTCTAGGAGCCACAGTCACCCAGTCCTAGCTACTAGGTTGGGTTCATTCCCAGTGATGTCAGCAATTGTGGTTTATGACCCAATTCACAAACAGCATTGGCATGGATTTGCTGGGAGGTCACCACATCCTTGCACAAGGAATGGTTGAGACAAGGTCTCATGTGTGCCGCAAGGATGGAGTCACCACCGAAAGGCCCTGCTGTTTGTGAGAGAGTCAGCAGGGTCAATTTCCCAGCCAGGAGGGGCAAACTCAGAGCCCTGCCTGGGGCAACACTGGCAGCCTGTGGTAAAGAGAAGATATTTGTGCCTGATTCCTCCATTCTCTCACTTCCACTGTGCAGTTTCAGAATTTTTTTCTTCTTCCATAAGCAATGGAAATTATGGGCCCATTTAGTCTGGTCCTCTCTGAGCCATTTGGGTTAGACCCAAATGCCAGGATCTTTCCTTGCTGCATATTTATTCTTCATTAGCTGGTTTTTCAGAAGGAAGAGCAAGGAGGAGCCACAGCACTTGTAGGCGGCCGAAAATTCTCTCTCACACTCTTAATTGCCTCTGCAAATCCTGAGCGGATGGCATCCCAAATGCCCCGAAACATCTTCTCTTCATCTCTCTCTTTCTCTGTGCATGTGTGTAGGGCTGGGGGAAGTATACTTGGGGGAGGGGGACTCAAAAGGAACACATTTTACTTCCCAGTCTGTACAGACCCTGCCGATTTCTTCCCTTCACACTCTTGTGTGAAAGTGTATGTGTGTGTGTGCGCGTGAGCATGTGTGTGTTTTAATTCATTTCCCAAAGAAGATGTAATGTCTTCACAGAGCACTTGACTCCTGCATCTGTGTCTGCAATATGGCGTCCTGGCACATCTGTTGGAGCTGAGGCTTGTACTACAAATACAGCCGGCACTAGCCATCTGGAGTGTGGTTCCCCCCTCCCCCTCCTTCGCATGTGCCTTCTCTTCTTGCCCGGTGGGTCTCAGAGAGAAAAGGCAGATCCATCCCTGGGATATAACTGGAGGCATATGGATGTTACTTAAGACGAGTGCCTGATGCCAGCAGCCATGGGTTGTTTCAGGAAGCATTCAGCAGGTTGGTTACGTCTGTGTGCCTACACAGCATGCGCGCATGGGCTGGCATGAAAAAAGCCCATGGACTCAGATGGCATGCGTATGGTCATATGCACATGCACCGTCATAAAACGATCTGTGCACCTGTGTGCAGAAAGGGAAATGTGATTCGGTGTGTACACATTATGAACCTAGGGATTACAAAACATAAGGAGGCCTCTGCATCGGAGAAAATAGCTTCTTGTTGCCACAGTCAGTCAGTTAACCATTTAGTTATCTGTCATAATGCTTATTTCTGCTCTTGTGTTATTTCTCTTCTAGACTCACATCTAAATAGGACGTGGATGTTGGAAAAGATTTAAAATCTATACTAACTTATGGCACAATGTTGCTTTGCACAGAATATAGGTTTGCGCATACCAGGGAGTGGTGGAACCAAATGCAAAAACATGTAGACATGTATACTGTATATTCATTGATTTCCCCCACTCCCACGTGTAGAACATTGCAGTTATCCCTTACAGTGGAACCTTGACTTACGTCATTAATCTGTTCCAGTGGTCTAGACTTAAGTCAAACATGACTTAAGTCAAATGAACGTTTCCCATAGAAAGTAATGGGAAAGCAGATTAATCCGTTCCAGATGATGAAAAAGACCCCCAAAAGCAGCAATTTAACACAAATTTGACTGGGATAGGAGATTCCTTCTGGGGATGTAAATGAAATGTCTCTTCAAAGAGAGGAGGAGGCAGTGGAATTATAGTCCACCAGTAATATGCCTCTACTTTTTAATGTTCATAGCAACAATGTCTAACATTTAAGTTTTACTGATTTTTAACCTGACGTTCCAAGTTCTGAACAATTCTATGCTTACCATTAGAGTCCCAAAACTTTACAGCTCCCCAACTAAAATGCTTCCATTGTGGACCAGACTTCTGCAGCCAGATTTTTTACAAGACTGAGATGATTGTCTAACCAGCGAGGCCAGCCCCGAGCTCCCGGCCCTTCTTCTCCTCCGGCAGCAGTGGCGGCTTCAGTGAGGCCGAGGACCAGCTCCAGGTGCTCTGAGCTGGCCTCGCCGAAGCCACCACTGCCGGAGGAGGGGAAGAAGGCAGGAGCAGTTTGGAGGCGGCAGCCGCGGTGCTGGGTTGTGGCTGCCGCCCAATTCCGGTGCCTTGCGCCGGGGCTCCGAGATGTAAGTCAAAGCCTGCGACTCAAGTCAAACAACCCCCTTCTTGCTGCAAGTCAAATATGATGCAAGTCAAGCAGTATGTAAGTCAAGGTTCCACTGTATTAAATTTCGTTTTGTTGTTGTTTTCAATTCAGTGCTCAAGCTTATCAAGATATTTTTGAATGTTGTTTCTGTCTTCTGGAGTAATAGCTATTCATCCAATTTTGTATCATCCACAAATTTAAAATGCATGTGTTCTTTTGGATATTGAGTATCTCCATTCTTAACCATGTAACACATCATATTATCTGACAGCAATTAGGTTTGGTATTGGTTACAGAGACGGTTACTTCACATCCTTCCTCATTCTGAGTTGACGTTCATTTCGTGATCATGTCGCTCGCGGTCACGTGCTCTTGTCCTGGTACTGTCCCTGTTCCCATGTACCCACGGGCGTGATTGATGGTACCATGATGATTGTTTTCTCATTAATTTTTTTGGTCCGACCTTCCATTTTTCGATCTTTCAAATCTGCTCAACTTTGCCTTCAATGTGTTACAGAGCTAAGTTTGAGGCATTTGTCTTTTAATCTCTCTGCACTGCGTTGCTGACTCCATAGGGAATGTACTGGCGAATGGCACTTCGCACTCCTGCCACTAGATGGAGAATGGCACATTGCGTGACGAGCCTTACCTCACGGGCACTTGTCTCAGAACGAGAACCGAGACAAGCAGATTCCCAAGCCCAGGGAGGGGTATGGCTCATCACGCTTTAATCTCAGTTCAGGGGGCATGGTCGGGCCGAACTCCCGCCATCACATAATGGACGTGCGGTAAGATTTACTCATTCCAGTCCCAAGCGGGACCGTGAACAGCGATAAGAGGGATGTGAAGTAACAGCCAGAGAAGATAAGAGAAACTTGGCTTAGCGGGTATGGAATGTCCCCAGATCAGCACCTTCCACCTTTACCAAAACTGCATACCACCTGAAAATCAATGGCCAGCGGAACACATGGGTCGCCAGAACAGAGATGGCAGGGCACTGTTAGTAAAGACATGAAAATTGTTGGCCTGCTGCACCCTCAAGACATGGTCAATTGAACAGTGTGGGGTTTCAGGATTTGAAGAGTGGGTCCTGTGCCTGCTTGGAGCTAACAAGTGGAGTACCACATGGGTCAGTCCTGGGCCTAGAGTTCTTCAACATTTTTATTAATGACTTGGATGAGACGATGCAAGGAACACCAAATTTGTCTTTTTCCTAGCATATTACTGAGGCCAACTCCTCAGATCCTGAAACCCCACATTATTCAATTGACCGTGTCTTGAGGGTATGATTATCTAATCAACTGTGTATCCACCTGACAGTTGTTCTATCAAGTCTACACCTAATTATCTTGCTAATCAGAATATCATGGGGCACTTTGTGAAAAAGCTTTGCTGAAGTCAAGATATACTATGTCTACAGCATTCCCCCTGTCTCTCAGGGAGGTTACCTGATCAACAAATAAATAAGATTACTCTGGTACGATTTGTTCCTGGCCAATTCATGTTGGTTCCTGGAAACTACTGCATTGTTTTCAAGGTGCTTGCAGACTGACTGCTTCTGCTCCCACATTTTCCCTGGGATTGATGCCAGGCTGACTGGTCTTTAGTTTCCAGTTTCCTCCATTCTGCTCTATTTGAAGATAGGGACAATGTTAGCTCTCATCCCGTCATGGGTACAGTTCATCTTGAGATTTGAACTTCTTCAAAGTAATAAGATATTCCCCGACTATTTGTTTATTAATCTCAATATGTTACCTTGCCATTTGCCCGGATGACCATAGACTGCCTTTTGAGAAAAGACTAATGCTACTTAATGCTACTCCTGCATTTCTTTGCCACTCGATGGTACCCTACCTTCCTTTATCACCTGGCTTTCCTTCCACTTCCTCTATGTGTTCTTTATTTTCAGGTCTTCTCTGGGCTTTTTATGAAGTCACACTGGCCTTTTCATCCTTGTTGCTGCTGTTTTTCCCTTCCCCCTCCCTATTGTAGGGGAAATTGTTTGTAACTGTGCCTTTAGAATTTCCTTTTTCAAAAATGTCCACCCATCTTGGACTGCTTCTCTTCTTAGGATATCCTGCCATGGGAACTCATTTATTGTTCTGAATTTATTAAAACTGACTTGCCTAAAATTATATCTACATGTGGAGGCCGCACTCTGCTTTTATTTCCTTTGAAATCAAGAACTCAAGTAGAGCCTGGCTGTTTTCTGTTCCTCTTGCTGACACTTCCTCCACCAAGTCATCTCTCTTGGTTAGAATCAAGTCAAGGATAGCGACTCCTCTAGTTTCTTCTTCCATTTTTTTGCAGGAGAAAATTATCAGCCACACACACCAGGAATTTCTTGGAAGGGCCATGTTTGGCCAAATTTGCCTCCCAACAGGTATCAGGATAACTGAAATATCCTAACAACTACTACACTGTGTCTCTTTGGAATTTTTTGCAGTTTTGTTTTCCATAGGCTTCATATGCATCGTCTCCTTGATTGGGCAGTTGGTAATAGAGTGCAATCACCATGTTCCTTTTATATTTAACCCCAAATATTTATCCAGATACTCCCAATGAGACAACCAAGCCCATCATACTACAGCATATTTCTATACAGCAGGCATGTCCGAACTTTGGCCCTCCAGATGTTTTGGACCACAACTCCCACAGCCCTTTGCCATTGGAAATACAGGCCTGGAATTCTGGGAGTTGTGGTCGAAAACATTAGGAGGGCCAAAGTTTGGACATGCATACTATACAGGAATATGCATTTTTGACGTATAGTGAAACTCTGCCCCCCTTTCTATTCTTTTTCATTCTTTTTGAGCAATTTGTATCCTACACTTGCAGTATTCCAGTCATGGGAGTCATCCCACCAAATTTCAGTTGTCCTGCCAAGGTCATATTTATCCTCCTGAACCCAGATGTCCAGTTTTTCTTGCTTCTGTCATTACTTTGTCTCCTATATTCTGTTGCCTTTTGTTACCTTGTTCGGAAAACTACAGGTGTAGCGTATTATAGGCATTAGAAGGAATGATGGTAACTACCACAATACCATAAATCAAAATGTTGCTTTTCCTAGCCTGGGATGCTTCAGGTCATTTGTACTACACATCCCATGATCCTCAGCCGCCATGTCCATGGCAGTTTTTGTTCAGCACATCTGGTGGAGAGCAGATGAAGGAATGCTGTTCTGCAGACACAGGCAGACAACACACACACATACACTCTCACACACACATCCCTCTGCTCCCTGCCCAAAGGCTGCTAAACTCTAAGAGTAGGGGAGATGCTATAGGAGGGGGCAGCAAGGGCTGAAAGGCATGCAAAAAAAAAAAAGAACAGAAAAGGTATGCTTTGTTCCATCTGGGAAGGGTGAGGACTGAGGCTAGAATTAGATATTACAGCATACAGCACGGCTGCCGCCAAGATCAGCAGCGCTGCTTCCCCTCCTCTTTCTCTCATAAGGTCTCATAATGAAAAACATGTGACATGGATGGGTCACCCAGTTGCCAGGATCCCTGCCCCCTTTCAGCTCACGGGCTGCTGCTTCCAGGGGCCATAGTAGTCAAGGCAGAGCGAGAAGGTTTCAATAGGGCAGCATGAAAAGACGTCCCATCATTTCATGATGGCTCCGGATGTCATCACACAACCCAGGAGAGGAGGAGAGGCAAGGCTGCAGCTTTTGGTGGTGGTCCCGAGCCTTCCATAATCCACACTGTCCATCTGGTTGTCTTTCCTTCTCACCATCATCACTCTTTGTTGCCATTGGAATTTATTCCAGCTGCCAAACAGCTGCCCCTCCTTACCCCTCCCCCACCTTCTTATGAGACACATGTACCTACTTGACCACACAGCCGGTAGACACCTGGTCCACATGGGCTCTCCAGTGACATCATCTGGACATACAAAATGACAGCCAGGAGAATGTATGGTCTCTGTGGTTTCCTTCAATGTCTCCTTTTGGCACTGGATAAGGTAGGACATTCAGAAGCTGTGACATCTGAAGCAGGATCCAGAGATAGCTACTGTATGTGCATTAGAAAGGTGAAACAGCTACTATAGGTACTTATATTTGCTAGATTTGCTGGCAGAAATGAGTAAATTTTCAAAACCAATGCACAGGCAGGCATAAACAAAAATACACTTTTTTAAAAAAGGAAAGCATGCTGGTTTTATCCCACCCTATAGCACTTAGAGCACTCTCTGAGTGGTTTATGAGTAATTATGCAGGCTACATATTGTGCCCCTCCCCCCCAGCAAGCTCAGTGCTCATTTTACTGACCTTGGAAGGATGGAAGGCTGAGTGAACCTTGAGCCTGCTTCCTAGGATTGAACCCCAGATTGTGCAGTACAGGCATTTAACCACTGCACCATATGAGGAGCAAAAGAAAGAAGTCCAGTAATGAAGGGAATAGGGAGCAGACCTTCTAGGTCACTTGTTGGAAGGCCCCTGCCTCTTTTGATACAAGAGTTAACACACGAGTGCAAGCTTTTGAGCGTTGCACTTGTGTGTTAAAGGAAAAAAATTCCAGAGATAGGGGAAAACATTCCAGAGATAGCGGGAAATTGCTTAACAGAATCGCCTATAGGGCAAATCCGTACAACAGAAAAATGGTCGTGATTAGGGATTAATCTGTTTTCAATGCATTCCTATGGGAAATTTGTACAAAGGAAAATTTGCTTAACAGAATTTCATTTGAACTAATTAATTCCTTTATACAAAGTACCACTGTATTAGAAGCAGAGCTTGGGACAGTTTTAGAGGTAGTTTGACAGGTTGATTTTGGACAACAATTACTAGAATAGGCATGGCCATGCTGGTTGGGGATGCTGGGAGTTGTAGTCCAATCTGCAGGTTAACCTTTCCAGGTTTGGGGTACCGGGCACTTAATGGGAGCAGCATTACCACTTACCTAAGCAGGTAAGGTAGCATTGACCACAGTATCAATTTCAAGGATCATTTTTAATAAATCCTCCTCATCCCCTCCCATCTCTCTCGAAAGCATACGTCGCACAACGGCTGGGGACACCATTTGCTGCTGCTTCCCACCACATACTCTTTTTATTTGCCCTGATTGATTCATTCTGTTGCTGTCTATCCTGCTTAAGGCTATTTTGAATGCTTAGGGCTTGAATCCTTCCCAATTCTGAATCATCTGCAGATCTCAGAGGGGCACATTCCGATCCCAATCCATTATGAAGATCCTGTGCTGTGTCATCACTGCAGCGCTAATTCAAAAGTGGGGCATGGCTCTGTGTGTCTGTATCAGGAACGGGTGGGCAGTGGGGATGTGGGGGGGGGGAACATAGTGCTTTTACTAAGGCATCTCTGGAAATACAGTGGTACCTTGTATAAAGGAATTAATTCGTTCCAAATGAAATTCTGTTAAGCAAATTTTCCTTTATACAAATTTCCCATAGGAATGCATTGAAAATGGAGTAATCTCATTTTTATGTTGTATGGATTTGGCCCACAGGTGATTCTGTTAAGCAAATTTCCCCTATCTCCAGAATATTTTATGTTGTACAAATTTTATGTTATGCAAACTGTTTGTTATACGAGGGTTCACTGTAGGTGCCGTGCAATGGGGAGCAAGTAGGCAAAGCAGCACGGTTTTTTAAAAAGGAGAGCTGCCATTTCCTGTCCATTCTGTCAGTTGGGGGTGAGCGTCCACGCATGAGCTGCTCTGCTATTCCACTATAAGCCAAACAGCAAAATACAGTATCGCCCTGATTCTCAGACGATATGATGGCTGTTTGAGCACACAATAAGTGTCGTATTAAATCAGAGCCTGGGCATAATTTGTTACAGATAACACTTTAGTTGTCATTAATTCCCAACCCCAGGAACAAAGTTTTCACTCTGTCCTACTTCAATTCAACTGTTTTAGGCATTTAGTAATGTTACTTCATTTCACCTTATTGATAATAAGATTAATGACTTGTAATAAGCCAAAGATAACACCACTCCCTGGTGGTTTAAATGCGTCTTTCTAGTTGCTTCAATGATGTGGCCTCACTAAATAGCATTAAAAAAATAATCACATGCTGTTGACTTACTGTGCTGACTTACAGTCCCAGTTTCCTAGGGATAAAGTACAGTGTTACCTTGTATAAAGGAATTAATTCATCCCAAATGAAATTACATTTAGCAAATTTTCCTTTATACAAATTCCCATAAGAATGCATTGAAAACGGAGTACGGTAATCCCATTTTTATGTTGTACGGATTCTCCCCATAGGTGATTAAGTTAAGCAGATTTCCCCTATCTCCGGAATTTTTTATGTTATACAAACTGTTTGTTATACAAGGGTCCACTGTATTCCAAAGTGGTTTACCATTCCCTTCTTGTTGACATAGACCAGTGTTGGCAAATCTATGGCACAGGTACCAAAGGTGGCCTGTAGAGCCCTTTCTGTGGGCACGTAACATCGCCCCCTCACAGAAAAGGCACTTCTCCCTCTGCTCAGTGCACACCACTGTGCTCTGTGCAGAGAACCGGGCGAAGGGGAGGCAGTGGCTGGTGGGCTTCTTCGTAGCCCCACTTTACTCTCCAGCTACACCACTCTGGTCACCCCAAAAGCAGCATGGCTGGAGAGTAAACTGGGGCTACGAAGGAGCCCACAAACTGCTGCCTCCCCTTTGTTCTGCTCTCTGCACGGAGCCATTTCCACGGTCTCGACCTGGCTTCATGCAGAGAGCCACATGAAGTGGGGAGGCAGTGGTTTGTGGGCTCCTTCGTAGACCCAGTTTACTCTCCAGCCACGCCGCTCTGGGCATCCCAAAATTTATTCAGAATACAGTGGTACCCTTGGTTACAGATGCTTGCTCTTTGATCCTCGCTTTCCCGAAGAGTGGCACCCGAAGCATCTGTAATCAAGGGTACCACTGTATTCTGAATAAATTACCATATTGGCACTTTGTGGAAAAATAAGGGGGGGGCCTGAATCGCAATTTGGGCACTCGGTCTCTAAAAGGTTCGCCCTCAAGACTGAGACTGCGTCCCTTCCTTGTCCAAGGCCACACAGGCTGGCTTTCCTTTTGCCAGCACAGTGAGGAATTGAACACGCAAATCCTGGCCGTGTAGACAGAGGCACCATAGTAGAGGACAAATATCACATGATGGTTTAAGTACTTGTTCATCCTGTGCCTCCTGCTTCTTGTGAGTGGTTGGGTGATGCTTTCTTTCTTTCTTTTCATTCATTCATTCCTTTCCTGGTCCTTCCATATACAGTGGACCTTCATATAACAAATGGTTTGTATAACATAAAATCTGTACAACATAAAATATTCCGGAGATAGGGGAAATTTGCTTAACAGAATTGCCTATGGGGCGAATCCGTACAACATAAAAATGGTCGTGATTAGGGATTACTCTGTTTTCAATGCATTCCTATGGGAAATTTGTATAAAGGAAAATTTGCTTAACAGAATTTCATTTGGAACAAATTAATTCCTTTATACAAGGTACCACTGGATCTGGAAGAACTAGGAACGGGGTTACTATCTCAATGGAATCACAACATCTCTAAACATGGACACCAGGTCACTTCAGGGGTCCATTTGACTTCCACTAAACATGTCCAAGAAGAAATGAATGAAAAGCAGGGCAGGATGTAGCCAAAATGAGAGACATTGTTTGGCAAAGCAAAAAGCTCAAATTCTTTCCTACATTTGATTCCAAATCTTTCATTTCCAGGGCTGCCACATCACCATCTCTTCCTTATCTATTTGTAGTACTAGCTGGCAGAGCCATAGCACCAGCTGTAATATCATTGGTGAGACAGAAGAAATTATTGCCATGTTAAGTTTCAGGGAACCAGGAAAATCTGCAAGGAGCCTGAGGTTCAGAGAAGAACCTGACATTATTATAGGAAAATCTGGAAAATTTAGATATTGCCTTGGTCGGATGTTTTGCTGGGGAAAAAATCCTTTATTTGCGAAAAAAATACCTTTATACTGCAACTATAGCTTGCAATCTGGGAGGGGGGATTTGCCCTCCTCTTTTTTGGGTGGGTTATCCGGCTGTTCATGTAATGATTCAGCTCTGGGGTACAGATAGAAATAGAATGTCTTTGGTATTTCCACAGCAATGGTCTTTGCAGGACTCAGTAGAGGCCTCTCTCCCTCCTTACCCTGCCCCCCCATCTCTCACAAACAAAAAAGATGGAGTGACTTCACTGAGAGCTCAATTTCTCAGAAGGCCACCAGGGCCTGCATGCTGTAGAGGTGCAAACACTAACGTGACAGTTCTCATTTACCAATATTCCTCTCTCTGTGCATGTCCACGCACACATGCATATGCACCTCTTCTGAACCAGTGGATCCATTACCACAAACTCTGGAGAGTGTACTGATGATGTAGACTTTGGAAAGAACTGTGGATCTGCATCTGGTTGTATAAATTCACACAGAGAAAATTAATAATGTACTGGCACAGGTCCAACCCCTTTTTTTTGGTTCATTAACTCAGCGGAGTTATAGGGTTGCCAGTGGTCTCTTATTTCATTGGAAGACCTTTCTAACACCGGTATTCACTAAATGATGTTTCTTGTCAGGGTGAGTGACTAAGTGAATCCATCATTTCTAAGGTGGCATGTTGTTAATTCCCCAGAGAAGGGGAACAGATAACAGATTAGTTCTTCTAAGCTACCATGAATTGGCACCTCTTTGTAACCAATGGAATACAGAAGATTGTGTAGGCATTAGAGATGGGCATGACCAGGAAAAATGACGTTTCGAGTTGTCGTGTGTTGGAGCCGGCCCATTTCGGCTCATTTCCGTTTGTCGCGAAAATTTTCAAAAATTTGTTGTTTCGTTTGTCGCTTTTTCGTCTGTCATTAGTACTGGTTTGGGGTGGGGTAGCGGGCTCCTGGAGGCACCTCTCTGGGGTGGGTGCCTCCTCTGGCCCGCTACAAAGGGAAAGCGGGCTCCTGGAGGCACCTGGGGTGGGTGCCTCCTGGCCCGTGGGAAAGTGGGCTCCTGGAGGCACCTCTTTGGGGTGGGTGCCTCCTCTGGCCCGCTATGAAGGGAAAGCGGGCTCCTGGAGGCACCTCTCTGGGGTGGGTGCCTCCTCTGGCACGCTACAAAAGGGTACGCATAGCTAATTGGCTATGCATACCAAGTTGCAGTGGCAGGCAGAGGCACCTCTCTTTCTTTTGGGTGCTTCTACTGTGACTCACTAAGAAGGACAGCATACTGGCATACTGGTGTACGGTGCACCTGGGCTGGGGATTGGGGAACAAAGGGAGAGAGGACCCCTATGGGCGCCCTCTGGCTCACTAAGAAGGGAAGTGTACTTGCGTGTAGTGCAATACAAGTACACAGATCTGGCTTAGGGTTAGGGTTAGCGCAAGGGCTAGGCTTAGAGTTACGGGTAAGGTTAGGGTGAGTTAGTGGGGTGCACCTCTGGGTGCCTCTCTGACCCACTAAGAAGGACAGTGTACTGGCGTATGGGTTAGGGTTAGGGTTAGGGTTCAGGTTCGGGCTAGGGTTAGTGGGCTTTTTATGCCCGAATGGTACATCCCAGAAGTCTCGGTCAAAACCTGGCCAAGTGGCCATGCAATTGGTGGAATGGCTCCAAACATTTGCATGGTCCACTCCCATGGCCAGCCCATCATTGCGCAGGTGTAAAAAAATAAAAATAAAAATAAAAATAAAATAAAATAAAATAAAATAAAATAAATGGAGACGTTTTGTTGCAAGAAAAACCCACTGCTGCTACTGTAAAAATTCAGGCAGTTTTAAAATAGCTATTTTCGCATGTTTCTGTGGTGCTTTGGTGTGTTTTTGGACCACGATTTCAAAATAAATATTGCGGTCGCCCCATTTTGGATCCCCCACCTGCACCGCATGGCATGGCGAGTTGGCGAGATGACAAGGATGCCCCCCACCAGAGCAGCCCAGGACAGGAGAGGGGGGGAGGCCAGGGACCCCCCCCCCAGAAACCACCCCTCTGGTAGGTGCCCTCACTCAGGCAGTCATATTTTCGCCTGCTTTTTTGGCCGGGAATCGGGTTTTTTATTTTTAAATCTTTTTTTCTGTGCCGCTTGGCATCGCGCGATCGCTGCGATGCCAGGAACAACAATGACAAATCAGACCCAATTTTTCTTTTATCAGTTCGAGTTCGAGTTCTGGCGGAGTAATTGTCGTTACCGTTTCCGTTACGTAACGGAAACGAGGAATGGAAACGGAAACGAGAATTTCGCCAAGTCGTGCCCATGTCTAGTAGGCATTGATAGTGTGAGAGTGAGTCTGGTCTTGTTAGATGTTCAATCAGAGGATCAACTCCTTATGCTTGGATCAGCACTGTCAGCTGCTCTGTATGGATGGACACCTAATGAAAAACGAAATGCTATTTTGTCATTTCGTTAGCTAACAAAACAAATGAAACAAAATGGGGAAGCAGGGTTTCTTTACAAACAAAATGAAACACCATTTCCCCCTCTAGAACAAAATGATTCATTCAGGAGGACATGACAGGGGTACCTTCAGAAAGCGATTCTAACCTACCCCATGAAATTTGGAAAGGTTTGGGGTTCGGGGAGCTGAGTTATGAAGCTCCAAAGGGGGTGCCCCTAGGAAAAAAACCTTCTAATTGGAATCAGAAGCTGATCAGGTGAGTGATAGTGCTGCCTCCACTTCCCATATGATTCCAATTGGAAGATTTTTATTCCTAGTGGCACCCCCTTTAGAGCTTCATAACTCAGCTGCCTTACCCCAAATGTTTTCAAATTTCAGGGGGTTCCCTAAAAGCACTTTCTGAAGGTACCCCTGCTACTTTGGAGTCCTGAGGTGATTTCTGAGTGCATATTTTTTTAAAAAAATGCACTCAAAATTATTTTTAAAAAGCTGCACTTAAAATTTACTTACCTTGGGGCTCCAAAGTAGCAGGGGTACCTTCCTGAAGCGATTTGAGGGAACCCCCTGAAATCTAGAAAGATTTGGGGGGAAGGGGACTTAGTTATGAAGCTCTAAGGGACTGGTGGTAGTTAATTGGCAAAGTGTGCTGGGAGCATGGTGGCAAATCAGGGAGTTTACTCTATGGGCATGAAGCACCACTTTGGTGGTTTGTGATAGTTTATACATTGTCCAAAGAAGTGTTCAGTGCTTCAAAGCCCCCCCCCCGCTCCAGCACTCACCCACTCAGAGGCAGCAGCCTGGTTTCTCTGCTCTGCCTCCTCCAGGCACTCTCTGAGTGAGCGCTTTACAGAGGAGGCGGGGTTTTAAAGCACCAGTTACTTGTTTGGCTGATAAATGAATTGGTAAAAACCACTGAACTGATGGTTTGTGCCCAACTCTAATTCTGAAAGATCTAGAAAAGCTTCCTACCTACTATTTCTACAACAAGTAGAGATTGGCATTAAATGAACTTTTTTGTTTTGTTTTTCATTTATCATTTCGTTCCCTAATGAAACTAAAAATGAAATGACCCATGAAAAAAAAATGAAATGAAACGAAATGGAAATTTTCATTTCATTCTATTTTGTTTTTTTTTTTTTTGTTTTCCCATAGGAATACATTGAAGCAAAACCCCATGGGCCAGCTGATCGGTGCTGGGGGGTAGCTTCCCCCCCCGAGCCCCAATCATCTGGTGTGTGGGGCTTGGGGGAGATGATCGTTGACCAAACCACCCTGTTTCTGGGATATCTGGCCTTCCATAGGCTGATATCATGTGTGATTTCATTTATTAATGACTTGCCTGTCTGGCAACCCAGGTCATTTCCCCCAGTGTACAACACCAAAAGGTCTGGTGGTGCTCTGTCGGCCCAGTGGAAAGCTATGGGCAGGATCTCTGACCACCACATGTCTCTTCTTCCACTCAATTATGGTCTTGGAGATTAACCCCAGCTGGGATCCCCACCCCAACTGGGGTGCATGTCTTGCCGCCCAATAGATGAAAACTATGTCTGATTAAGAGCACTAGGAGTCTTTCCATACAAGGTACTGGCCCTGTGGAGACAAAATGGAGAGGAAGGAAGGAGAGGCACTGGCCACCTCTATAATGTAGGTAGGGGACACACATAGACCTGTATCTATGGGATTTCCAGCAGCCAATGTTTTGGATTCCCACCCGATCATAGCCAGGGGCTGCTGCAGTTGAGGGTGTCCCAGTGCGAATAATGTGTGCCGAAGCGCACATTCTGGAGTCCCACCCTCTGCAGCACTTCGGAGGTGATTTTCCAGGACTGGGGATTTCGTCAGGGGGGACCCATCCCGGTGGCAAAACAGGTATCCCTTGGCTTCACCCCTGAGCTGCAGAAATTGTTGGGTTGCTGCTGCTGGGCAAATCTCCGTTACTAGGCAGGGGCCGAGTTCTATCAAAGCCCCCTTGCCTGTCTGGATAGTTTTTGACTTGCAAATGGAAAGAGTCCACTTGCCCTGGCTGATGCTGGCATCTGTTATCTGCAGTGCTGCCCTTGACACATTTATTTATTTATTTATTTATTTATTTATTTATTTTCAGATTTATATACCGCGCCTATTTCCCGAGTGAGAACTCAGGGCGGTTCACACAAAAAGTATTAAAAGTTCAAAAACAGTCACAATAGCAATGGCATCCGAGCTGGCAAACAGACATGGCGGGCAAAAAAAAAAAAACCCCTGCATCACTAGTCATTGCCGAAGGCGTCCCTAAAAAGCAAGGTCTTTAGGGCTTTCTTGAACGACGCCAACGACGGAGCCTGCCGTAGCTCGCTCGGCAAAGAATTCCAGATGGTAGGACCTGCTACCGAGAAGGCCCGTTTGCGAGTGCTCGTTTTACGGGCCTCCTTTGGAGTAACGGTCCGAAGTGAGAGGGCCAAAGAGAATCGGGTCGGTTGGGCCAGATTTAATTGTCGGGAAATGCGCTCTGCCAGATAGACAGGGGCCAAGCCATGGAGGGTTTTGTAAACCAAAACCAACACCTTGAAACCTTATTCGGGAGGCAACGGGCAACCAGTGTAGGCGAGCCAAGATGGGGGTGATGCGGTCGTACCGACACGCACCGACCACCAACCTGGCCGCCGCATTCTCGACCCGCTGCAGTCACCGAACAAGGTTCAAGGGGAGCCACATGTAGAGAGCGTTACAGTAATCCAACCTCGATATGACCAGCGCCTGTACCACTGTCCTCAGGGAGCTCCCTTCAAGGTACGGGCGAATCTGGGCGATAAGCCTAAGGTGATAAAAGGCCGACCTGGTCATGGCTGCCACCTGGGACTACAGGGACAGGTCCAGATCCAGGACGATGCCCAGACTCCTCACTCTTTGGGCCAGCTGGAGGGCGGACCCACCCAGACTGGGAAGAGGGCCACAGTACCCATCCAGGCCGCCCCCGAAGAACAGAACCTCGGTCTTTCCAGGGTTGAGCCTGAGTCTGTGAGTCCTGGTCCAGTCCAAAACTGCGGCCAGGCAGCGATCGAGGGTCTGGACGGCCTCCACTGCACAGGTGGAAAAGGAGAGAGAGTTGCGTGTCATCAGCAGGCTCCAAAACTCCGGATGATCTCAGCCAGCGGCTTCATATAGATGTTAAAGAGCATTGGGGAGAGGGACGACCCCTGAGGCATTCCACAAGAGAGTATCCAGGGAGCCGACAACTCACCCCCCAAGCTCACTCGCTGGGTGTGGCCCTCAAGGAAGGAGCGGAGCCAGCCAAAGGCCAAACCCCCTATCCCCACCTCCGAAAGCCACCCCAGCAGGATACCGTGGTCGATGGTATCAAAAGCCACTGACAGGTCGAGAAGGACCAGCAGGGTAGAGCAACCCCTGTCAGCCCTCCTCAACAAATCATCGTGCAGAGCGACCAGAGCTGTCTCAGTCCCGTGATGCAGCCTAAACCCAGATTGGAAGGGATCCAGGACATGGTTCTCTTCCAGGAACGACTGGTGACACAGGGCGGCAGCCCGCTCGATCACCTTGCCCATAAAGGGAACATTGGCTATGGGGCAATAGTTGGACATATCGTCCACAGCCAAGCCAGGTCTTTTAATGATGGGCTTCACCACCGTCTCCTTCAGAAGACTGGGAAAAATCCTGTCTCTGAAGGAAGCAGAGGCAATTAGTGAAGCCCATTCCGGCATGCTCCCTCCGGCAGTCTTAATTAGCCAGGAAGGGCAAGGGTCAAATAGAGAAGCTGCAGGCCTGCAGTGTCCCAGGGCCCTGAAGGCATCCACTGGTGTAACAGGCCTGAACTCAACGAACCGGGGCGACCGAGGCGGTATGGCACCAGCAACAGCAGGGAGTGGATCCATGCAACCGGCATCCAGCTCGGAACGGATGGCCTCTATCTTAGATTTGAGAAAGGCTGCGAAAGACTCACTAGTGAAATCACTAGGAGGAGGCTCAGGCGGACCGGGATTGGTGAGGTCTCGAACCACCCGGAACAATTCCGCCTGACGATTCAAGGCCTCACCAATTCTCAGGGAGACATAAGATCTCCTTGCATCCCTGATCGCTCGAGAATAGCGACCGGTCGCCTTAACCGCAGCCCAATTCAAAGCCGTCTGAGCTTTCCACCATCTGCTCTCTAGCCTCCTCCGCTCTTGCTTCATCGCCCGCAACTCCTCAGTAAGCCAAGGAGAAGGGCGGGCTCGGCATCGGATTAGGCGCTTGGGGGCGATCCGGTCAACTGCCCCAGCCACATCCTCATACCACCTTTCGAGCAGGGAGTCGACCGGATTGTCAACCAGACCATCTGGTATGCTCCCAAGGGTCTCTCAAAACCGCACAGGGTCCAGGAGCCCCCGGGGGCGGGCCCAGATGGAAGGGCCCTGCTCCCCGTGGGGCGGGGGGTGGTGATTGAAAGGGAAAAGGTCGGCCTTTTATCACATTAGGCTTATCGCCCAGATTCACCCATACCTTGATGGGGACTCCTTGAGAGTGGTTGTGTAGGTGCTGGTCATGTTGAGGGTAGATTATTGTAATACTCTCTACATGGGGCTTCCATTGACCCTTATTCAGTGACTACAGTGGGTGCAGAATGTGGCAGACAGATTGGTAGTTGGTGCGAGCAGATTTGACCGCATCACCCCAATTCTGGCTAGCCTGCACTGGTTGCCCGTTGCCTCCTGAATACAGTTCAAGGTGTTGGTTTTGGTTTACAAAACCCTCCATGGCTTGAGCCCTGACTATCTGGCAGAGCATATTTCCCAAAGATCAGTGCTGGCTCAGCCCACCAGAGCTTCTACAGCATGCTCGCTCCAGGTAGCCACCTCTCAGAAGGCCCATAAGGTTGCCACTTGCAACCGGGCCTTCTTGGTGGCTGGTCCAGCTAGTTGGAACAAACTGCCAAGAGAGATACACCAGGCCCCATCCCTAGCTGTATTCAGAAAGGCTGTGAAAGCTTGGCTATTTAGGGATGCATTTGGCAATTGTTAATGCTTTTGTTTGTTTGTTTGTTTGTTTGTTTTGGTGCTCCCTGTCTTTGATGTTGTTTCATTAAATTGGTGTGGTATACAAATATAAAAATAAATATCGTTCAGATGCAAATCCAAATTATATTTTGACACTATGATGCTTGTTATTCTTCAGCTTTACTCTAATTTTTAATGTTAGCAGTTCATAGTTCATAATCTGCTCCTGGTTTTGTTTTGGCATTTTATTTAGTCATACTGGAGTTGTTTTAAATGGATTAAACTGGTTTTAAGTGATAATTGTGTATCTGTGTAAAACTGATAATCCATGTGTTTTTTATGGAGGGGTTGGTTTTGTTGAATCTGTTTTTAAATGTATGTTACAAGCTCTTTTGGGTCCCTTGAGGGAGGAAGGTGGCATATAGATAAAATAAAATGTCATGACCACATCACCCCAGTCTTGGCTTGCCTGCATTGGTTGCCGATTGCGTCCCGGATCAGATTCAAGGTTCTGGTTTTAGTTTATAAAACCTTCCATGGCTTGGGCCCGGACTACCTGTCAGAGCGGATCGTCCATTGATCAACCTCAGCCCGTCCAGTTTGGCAGTCGCGGGCGCACTTGCTTTGGGTTGCACCCCTAGAGAAGCCCGGAAAACCTCCACCCGAAACCGTGCCTTCTCGGTGGCCGGCCCTTCTCCTTGGAACAGTCTACCAAGCGATTGAAAGGCAGAGTCCCTGTTGGCCTTTCGCAGAGCGTTAAAAACTCTCCTCTTCTGCGAGGCCTTTGGTGACCTAATTATTAGTTAGCGATCTGTTTGCTGGACTACTGTTTTATGCCAAGGGTGCTAAAATTGTTTTATACTGATGATGTTGTTTTACATTGTATTGCTAGCTGAATTGTTCAGCCCTTTGTAAGCTGCCCAGAGTTCCCATGGGAAGAGGGGCAGGGTAGAAATCCAATAAATAAATAAATAAATAAAAATAATGATCTGACCATGACCCTGGACGGGCACGCAACCTCCCGACCCCCAGATCGAAGCCCGCTGACGTGGAGGCAAAAACCAGGTCCAAGGTATGTCCTCCCTTGTGAGTGGGACCGATGACAAATTGAGACAGGTTCATGGAGGCCATGGACTCCATGAACTCCAGAGCTACTCCCGACAGCCCAGCCTCGGCATGCACATTGAAGTCCCTGGCCACCAGTAAGCGGGGGGGACCTCACAAGTGCCGCTGAGATGAACATATCCTCCCTCCCAGTTGCTACAAGTTCATTGACCCTTAAAGCTGCAAAGTAGGCAACCAACAGGGCCTGTTCATACACATCACGGCATACATGCTGCCATTGTACATCCAAATGCTTTAGGATTTCTGGTGTGATGGGGCACCTGTTGTCTTTCTTGGTCCCCTTCTCTTTCCCATAGCCCTCTACCATCTTCCTGATGCTCACTGTGTCAACATAGCCCAGGGCTTTGGCGTAGAATGATAGTGTCGATAACAGCCTGAATCGACTCGGGGGCCAACCCTTTCCTATAAATGTATCCAATAAATTGCTGCAGATGCTCCAGTGGGATGGGCCAGGAGGGCTGGAGGCCCTCCTCACTCCTGAAGACCTCAAACTCTTTCATCAATGTGTTTTACCCTCTTCAAGTTTGAGGAGCTAAGGCCAGACCCATGGCATGCTCTGCCTCCCTTCTCCAATCTCCCAGATGGCTCCTAGGAGCTCTTCTGGTTGTGTGTGGGTGCCCGGGGCAAGCTCCCTGAACCTTTGGATCTGCTGACAGGAAAAGGCATCCACTAGACTATTGTCCAGGCCTGGGATCTGCCTGGTAGAGACTACTATGTTAAGCTGTAGTGTGTGTAGCACAAATGCTCTTACCAGGCTCATGACCCACTCTGACTTGGTGGAGAGATTGTTTATGATGTGTACCACCATCACCCATCCCCTCGCATACGAGCTGGGGCTTTTTGACAGGTGGGGGTGGGGGCAGTGCCCCCTCCCCAAACCCCAACCTGTCAAAAAGCCCCAGCTGGTAGATGGGGATTGCAAGGAAGAAGAAAGGAAGTAGCGGTAAAGTGAAGCCCTGTTTGAATTTACCGCTGCCTTCTTCCTTCTTCCTTCTTCCTTCTCCCATGCTCCCCCTCCTCCCAGGGAGGTTTTCTGGACAGGGAGGGCTGTGGCCAGCCCTTTCCAAAATACCTCTCTGGAAGGAGGGGGTGGCAGGGGAGAATGGAGCAGTCAGGCAGGGAATTTACTTCTGGCTGGCTGCTCCTTTCCTCCTACCACCCGCCTCCCAGCTGGGATTGAGCTGTCAAAATCAGCTGGGAGGCAGTTGCAAGGAGGCTTTTGAATCCCCCAGGGCACCAGCTAGACTGCTAGAAATATCTAGTAAAGCTTCTTCCTACTTACTCTTTTTACAAGTCAGGGTGTGATTAGACAAGAAACATTTGTTCCTGATGACACTGGAAAGGGTTGCTTTAAGCAACCTTTCAGTCTATGGAGGAATTGCTTGAGCCTGGCAACAAAAATTAGTGGCCCAGTTGCTGGACCAAAAAGATTCAGATTGGGGATGGATTGGCCTTGGGCTTGTTTGTAATCTCACTGATGTTGTGCGACCAGACGTGAATAGCTTCCACCAGCCCAAGCAGTCACAAGCAGTCCAAAATGTGAGTCATTCTCCCATCGGATTGCACCCTAGTCACACACCTCCATCATGTCTATCCATCCTCTGCATTCCCCCTAACCTGAGCAAGCCTAACATTGCAACCTTTCAAAGCAGGGAAATTGTTCCAGTCCCTTGATGATGTTCAGTTTCTTCACCTTTTCCACCTTTCCATATACAGCTTGGAAGTAATTTGTTTAAAAAGAATGATTGCCCTTACTAGTAAAAATGTGTAACAACAAAGCTAACATTAAAATTGTGAGAATGGAAAATAGTAACTACTACTTTATATTTTCTTTGCCTGTTAATTCATTGTGGTCATTTTCAGCAGTTCTAAGCCATATTTTAGTGGTGAACAATTTAATGCTTTAAAACAGACTAATCAAATGAATTACATTTCTTAATGGTTCAAGATCAATGAATTAGATTGCCTTAATGTACAAGTTAATATTAATGCACTGGTGTTCTTGCCAGTCATTCCAACTCTGCTTTCCAGGTGCCTTGACTAGAAATCTATGTAGTATTTCAAATATTATCACAGCAGAGATGGTATTATGACATAGGCATTATGATATGGTCGGTTGTATTTTTAATGCATTTTCTAATAGGGATGAGTTAAAAATGTGACCAGATTTTCCCTTGCACACGAAATGAGAAAGGGGCGGCACTTCTTGCATTCATTTCCCCCCAACTCTTGGTCTCAGATGTTCAAGCATCATTTTTGGTGTGGCTATGCTACACTTTAAACAATCATAATAACTGCTGACCTGTTCCTGTTTGATGTATCTTTGTGAAGAAGCAGTGCGGCCTTTTGTGCTATCTGGCTTAGTTGAGTAGGGGAAAAAAAACCTGTTGTTGGAATTTTTCACAAATTTTACAAATGAAGAAGAAGAAGAAGAAGAAGAAGAAGAAGAAGAAGAAGAAGAAGAAGAAGAAGAAGAAAAGAAGAAGGGGTGGAGGTCTTTATGTTTTCTGCCATGCTGAATACCAATCATATTTCCCATCATGCTGCATATCCATTAGGCACAGGCATTTTGTAAAGTTAAAGGGTCTTAATCAGGCATTTAAGACCAAGCAACCTCAGTACAGTATTGTGGATTACAATAGGGGTTGCTCATGGTGATACATTGTGGCTGGGAAAATCCAAACCCCAACCATTGCAAAGATTTCAATAAAGTTCAGAGACGTACATGATACATGATCTGAGCTTGAGGTGATGGGGGGAAGGGGTCTGGGGTGATGTGCTCCACTTAGGCCCTACCCATGTGGGTCAGGGAAGAGGCACTGACCGGTAGTGTTATTATCCCTGCTTATCCAAACAACTTGGGGCATCAACCTAGTGAGCTCACCAGTGGGAACAGTGTTCTGAGAACTGGCCCAAGGCATGGATTATAGTCTGAACCCACAACCACACACCTGGCTTTTGCTGAGAGAAGTCCTGCCATCGAAAGCTTTCTACATGTCAACCAGTCAGAGGAGGCAGCTTTTCCGCTAGACAATTTGCACCACTGGCTTTACACCATTGTGTGCCTGGATTCTGTCCACACTGGAAGCATTTAATATTAAATCGCATGGCAAGCATTACCTCCCCTCACAATTATTCAGTCATTAATGACCCTTCTAGCCGGACACAATTTCTGCTAATGAAGCGCTAATAAACGAGCACGCTGATTGTTTTACCTGTTACTGCCCCTACTATGGAAATGAAAAGGCCCCAATGATTTGAAGAGTGAATTTATACATCTGGTAAAAGTTGTTGTAACAGAACAAGCGTGAACCTGGCTGGAGTTGGAAGGTCTTTTGCACAATTCAGCTAAGGCAGCTCTCTCCCCCACCCAATTTTTTCTCCGGTGTGTATATTGGGCAAGTTGTGGGGTGGGGGACCTCTAGGCCACAAGGCAGCCCAATTTGTCTGTGTTTTCGGAAACTTTGGTGTTCTGCTCACATTTGCTAATGTGATGCTTTCCACGAGGAAAGTGGAAAAAGCAGTGTGTTCTGCTTGGGATGCTGAGAGCAGGGAATGTTTATTTCCAGATGGAGGAGGAATCAAGGATGCCAGGTCACCAACTTCACATTTTCAGACATCTTAGGGCCAAAACCTGAGGCCAGGGGTGACTCACTGATGTTGAAGGAGCAGGCTCTTGTGCACGGATTTTAAAATTGTGTGTGTGTGTGTGTGTGTGTGTGTGTGACAGAGAGAGAGAGAGAGAGAGAGAGAGAGAGAGAGGGAGGGAGGGAGGGAGGGAGGGAGGGAGGGGGGGGGGAGGAGGGAAGGAGGGAGGGAGGGAGAGAGAGAGTACAGGTTTCCTGCATTATATCCTCAACAAATATTAGGTATGTACTCAGCACACATACAAACAACAAAGCTAGTAAACCCTGGCATCAGTTGGCACAGCAGACGGACCCTCTGCCATTGAAGCCATGGCAAAAAATAAAACCAATTTGCTCACTCAGGGGTTTATCTTGCTTGGAGACCCCAGGAAAAATAGCCATTCTCTGGGATTCATTGCCAACCCCAAGAGGAATAGGAAGGGTGGTAGTAGCTCATATATAACG
Source organism: Phrynocephalus forsythii (assembly GCA_029282475.1). Taxonomy (NCBI): domain Eukaryota; kingdom Metazoa; phylum Chordata; class Lepidosauria; order Squamata; family Agamidae; genus Phrynocephalus; species Phrynocephalus forsythii. Next base: position 11,468,258 of record JAPFRF010000011.1, read on the forward strand.
ACAAAAAAAAGGAATGCCATAAAATTTGGAGCAGTCTCTTGAGTGTACGAGGCAGAAAACTTTAAGACTCCCTCTCGTATGTTATACTGTAACATTCCTGGGAAGCAGATCTTCAAGATCCACTGGAAAGATCAGGAGCCCATTTTTGGGACGTACGTATTCGTTTCGGAGGGTCTTTCACAAAGATGTGCCTCCGGAAGGATGTTATACTATTACATATGAGAAGGAATCCTTTAAGTTTTCTACCTTGTGCACTAAACAGCCTGTTTTTTTTTTTAGAGTTCAGTTACTAGCACCGCCTTCTTTCTATTCTTCTTGGGGTTGAGGAGGAGTCTCCAGGCAAGGTGTCCTTCAGGGTGAAGGTAGACCAGTTGGTTTTATTTTGTGATCTGGCTTGCTGAGGAAAACTGGATAACCACGTTCTGTGGCTCAAATTACATAACTCTGCCACCTCCCTGCAGCCTTAATAAGGCCCAAAATTCCTTGCCTGAGGTGGCAGAGCCTTATTTTCCTTGATCCTGTAGCTGCCCTCCATTGGCACGGTGACAGTAATAAACCTCCTCCTTGCTCCTGGACCACCATTTCTGGGAGCCTTCCTTCCCTTACTGTAAGAAGAAAGAAGATGTTAAGTAAAGTCTGGAGAGCAAGGGGCAGCTATTTGTGCGAACGGGAGTGTGCAGTGACGGCTCTGGGGGCAAAGCGTACAAAGCTGCATTTCTTGGTGTCGTATTGCCAGTTCTGGGAAGGACATGATGTGGCCTTCTCTATTCACGGATGTTTGGGAGCCGCAGCTTGAAACAACGCAAAGGTTGATTTCAGACCATCAAACATCTCGGAAGAAAGAATGGGGCAGATTCTTATCTTGGCCACATTTGGGATCCATGGAGGTCAGGCATGCCCTTGACATCATGCCTCATTCCCGGGGAGCCTTCGTGTACACTCTGGGAGTGGGTGCAGGAAGGAAGCAGCCATTATGTGTGTATGTGTGTATACACACACACACACACACACACACAGAGAGAGAGAGAGAGAGAGAGAGAGAGAGAGAGAGTTCAGTGAACAGCCACAGATTGGGGGGAGCAAGGAGGGTTAGAACTGGAAGCAGATGGTCACTTTGGCAGGAGGCCGAAAAAAAGAATCTGTTCCATACATCGCACACAGCAGTCTCGGCTGAGGCCTCTGCCAGGAAAAACAGAATTACCTCTCTGATTACAGCAAGTGGGCGCAAGCGCTCTTCCTGTAACATTGGGTTTTGTGAGCCAGCCAGGCCAAATATGGGTTGCTGGGTTTTTTAAAAAGTACAGAATAAAGCAATACCATCACACAGCTCAGGCATAAAAGAGAGATGATTTCTCTCTTCCCCCCCTTGCCCTTCTTTTTAAGGCAGCACCACTTTCTATTTTAAAGAGAGAAAGAAAAGGAAAAAGGGGCCACTGAGAGTAAAAAAAAAAAAAAGCGGGGAGTTGCAGTGTTAAAGGAATAAAGAACAATCCCTTGCTTCCTCCCTCTTTGGTGCCCTTCACTGCTACTACTAATTTTGGCTTTTGAGCCCTGGGTTTTTGGTTTTATTTTATTTTTTTAAAAACTTTCATCCAAAAGTATCATTCAACCACATCATTATTGAGGAACCTCCTGGCATGCTGGATTGTGTTTCTCATTGTCCCTAGTTGCTTTTGATCGGAGTTGTAGTCCAACAGATCTAGGTTATGACAGGTGGGTGGAGGCTGTTCTGCCTGATCTTACAAAGATGCACTACGAAGATGCATCTGTTGAATATTTTTTTTTATTTTCCTCCTTTTTAATAATAGGTTATATTGTGTTGTTGTACTGTGTTTTTATTGTAGAATATATTATTTTTATATTTCCTTCTTATATATGGAGAGCATTTTTACCAAAACAAATTCTGGGTGTATCCAACCATACTTGACCAATAAAAAGATTCTGATTCTGATTCTGATTCTGATTCTGATTCTGCTGCATCATAGCTCCACGCAGCCCATCTGTACACTATATAACTCCACCAAAAGATCAACCATGACCCATTCCTTCCACTGTATTTATGTTCGTAGACTCTGTGAGTTTGTGAGTCAATACTCTTCTTGGTAACAATCGGTAAACAAGAAAACACACACACACACACACACACACACACACACAGAGAGAGAGAGAGAGAGAGAGAGAGAGAGAGAGAGAGAGAGAGAGAGAGAGAGAGAGAGAGAGAGAGAGCAACCTTGTGATTTTCATGAATAGGTTTAGCTTCCCCTATCCAACTTATTTTGAGTATCCTCCCCACAAATAGAATTCTTGAAATATGGAAATCTGTCATTTACAAAAATAATTGTTATCACCTCTCTGGCACCTCTCTGCACTGATTTTGGAGTAGTTGCATGTAAGGTTGCTCATAAACATAGGAAATGGTTGAGGGAGATTTAAAGCACTAAACTCTTCCAGGACCAATTGTGGCTATGTTTGTAATGGTCAACATTACGTGCTTTCCATATACCAAAGAAAGAAAAAGCGCAAAAGAAGGATTTCCTTTGCCACCTATTTATTACATTATCTTTGGTTCATACCTTTCCCCAGAAGATCCCAGGGAAGTTAACAAACTCCACAAAACACGCAACATTATTTGCTGAACATATTGTCCTTCCCGCCAGAGCAACATAAAAGAAACTCATTTTAAAAATTTCTTTGGAAACTGATTTTTAAAATACTTGAAGCTAAGTTTGAAGAACAGCGATTAAAGCCAAAGGCCATATGGAATAGTTCAGCATGGACCACAATTCTGAAATAGCATTAAAAAAATAGCAGTTCTGTAATATTAAAACTAGGAATACAAATTACTGGCAAATAAATTTAAACATTTGCATTACAGTCTGCATGCCTGTCAATTTGAAAAGGGTTTTAACAGACAGTGAATGACCAAATCCCTACTGGACGGAAACACCCCAGCTGAGTGGTGTCCATACATCCAAAACATCTGCATTTGCTCAGACCTTCCCTTGGTCTTTCATTCCCAGTTGACTTTGCTAGTAGGGCCAGGTAACTCTCTGACCACTGTCAAATCTGTACCAGCATTTAATAAGAATTCGGTGGACAGCTTTCAGGATTATGCAATTTTTTTCCAGAATTCAAACTAGAAGGTTTACCAACTGACATGAAAGACCTTGGCCCTTTCTAGACTGAGGGCTTTGGGGGCTTACGATTAAACAATTTTGTGCAGTTATTTCATCTTTCCCCCTGAATGGATTTTCTCAGAAAGGGACAAAGATGAAAGAAACAAAGTAGAAACACGGGAGGGCTGCAAAAGGACAAGGGCAATGTCTAGATCCCCCTACAAATTTCACTCAACGGGACTTTTCAAGGCAACAACAAAAGTACAATCTGGAAGTGCTGTAGAAGCACTCTTCTGTTTAAAGAACTCCGAGCCCAAGAATTTGTTTTGAACGGAGTATCAAAACTAAAAGCAGGCCACAGTTCTTCCCCCCTCAAAAAAATCTACTCCTAAATGTGGGTGATCCAGTGCTTTTATTACTGTATTTTACCAGTGCAATTGTGGAGAAGTAGTCCAATTATTTCTGTTGTTATCAAATAACTGGAAGCTAAAAGCCCTGGTGATCCGCTACGAATCACTCAGAAATATATCTACTAGAAAGCCTTTCTACCTATCCCTGTAGTAATATAAAATGTTAAAGTTTAAAACTCTTAATTCTAATAGACAATACCACACATAGTTTCTCCGCATATTTAATAACTATCTGTGCTGGGACTAAGAGCACATTCTCAAAAAAATTTAGGCTGGCTCAGTTTATATGGTATTCCCCCTCCCTTGTTCTTCCTTGTTTTACTGTAACTGGTACTATTTTTATATATATGTACTTTGGATTTGGTCATTGACTGCAATAAAGTATTCATTCAATCTTCAGCTCTGATAATTAAACCTTTTTTAACAAAAAAAAAATCAGTTCTTTATTTTAACATCCACAGTGTAGTCATGTACCAGACACAAAAATCCACTTAGAGCAAAGTAACTATTCAACAATTTGTATAACATCAAACTTGCCTATTTGCTGTGCTCTGTACATGCTGAAAGTTTAATTCATTCACATTGAGGAGAACCAAACGATTGCAAATGCCAGCCTTAACCCACGTTTAGTCCTAAATGCTCACTAACTCTTTTCTCTTCTTCCCGACTTGTCACCTCATCATGATACGGATACCAGTCCAAAACACTAGGCCTTTTTGAATCTCCTGTCTATCAGATTCATTCCTCACTACATATACAGCCTACCCTCACCGTTAAGATATGGCCTTCTTTCTAGCACAAAGAAATCATAGCAGGGAAAGCCAAGAGTTCATATGGAAAATTGTGCTCATGAGCAATGTTGTTTAATATCGGCAGAGCACCACCTCCTGCGTCATGGTTCAGAGATGGATGCTGAAACCAGAAACAGACATTAGAGATCGCCGGTAATTAGAACTGCAAGGATATTAATGTTGCAGAGAAACAACGTATGCTGTCTTTCTGGATTTGCAAACGTATGCTTCAGAGGTATCCTGTGCTTAAATCCTGATGCCCATCACCAGACCAAGCAAGTCGAACTGGACAATCTCAAATGGGAGAAAGGCTATTCCTAACATCTGTTTCTGGCATAAATTATTAAGGGAGCTTCTGTATGCCAGCGGAGAGTGTGCTGCTGACCACTGGCACAGAAGGTGAGACCAGCACCTGGACAGACACTTGCCACACTTGAGAAGGCATGAATAAAAATTTAAGCGCCTCTGGACGTATTGTAAAAAAAGTGTGTTTGCTCTTAGGATTTCTTACATTTATTTATTTTATTTATATAGCTTGTATGCCGCCCATCTCTGGGCAGCTCACAATCAAAATAAACAATTCGGACAATTAAAACATCAAAATTGCAATAAAATTAAAACAATAAAACGATTAACTACAATAAATACCATATATTAAAATACTATACTAAAATTGCCATCAGAACCCACAATAATCCATTAATCAGTAAAAAAAAACTTCTGGAAAAGGAATGTTTTAACTTGGCGCCGGAATGTCATCAACGTTGGTGCCAGGCGGGTCTCACTTGGGAGGGCATTCCCACACATGTGTGACACACCACTGTGCATGACACACCACCGTGTCATCATGCGTGACACACCACTGTGTTTCTGTGAGTTCCCGGGATATGGATAACATTTTTTATCCCTGTTGCCTCCCAGCAGGAGACTGACCTTGGACAGACCTGATTCTCTCAGTCTTCTAGATATTCCCATGCTTGTAGCTCTGAGTCCAATGGAAAGGGAAGATGCCTCCCGTTGGAGGCTGGCAGAGGTACAGGGAGGCTGGCAGAGGTACAGGGAAGGTTGTGTGTCTCCTTTACTGTGGGAAATTGGAATGGACTGAATGCCTCTTCTTTATTTTTCCTTAACACAGGGCAAGAGTGAATAGAAATAAGTGTTGTGCATTGACACTTTGGAGAGGAGTGTGCAATCTTGCTGTACCGGGGAAGCTTCTATATCACAAGAAGGACGTGTGGCTAGGTCAAGTCTCAAGAAGATGGGAATGGACAGATCTGCACGATTCATGGAAGCCATGGATACATCAGGAAAGCCCAAAACTTGGTTTAATGAGTCAATGACTTAGAACAAGGTCTGTTTTTGTGTTTGGAGGTTTGGCAGATGATGGTGTGCCTTTGAAGCCCTGGTTGTCTGGTGTATTGGAGACACACCAGCATTGGCTATTATTGTATATTTATTTGTAACATTAATACCCCATCTTTCTGCCAGTGTGATAGGTATGCCTCTCTTCCTCCCTGCTTTATCTTCACAACATCCTTGTGAGGAAGATCAGACTGGGTGAGAATGGCTATCTTACATCCACCCAATGAGGGGACAACTACACTGGCCAATTTCCCCCTTGATATATGTTAGATTGGGCACAAATGCATTCAAGTTGACTATGACGGTTACTTCATGTACCTCCGCGGGCTGCGTTGAGCTTGGCTCCGATCTGAATTCGGATGCAGTCACATGGTCTAATACCGGGGCGGCCCTCTTTTCTGTGTACTCACGTGCATGCTGGGTGAACACGAACACATTCCAGCCTCACGTCTTTGATGTGCATTGAACCGATGGTTTCCTTTGCTTTCCACCGGTTCAGTATGCTGTTTCTTACTTTCATTTTTTAGGTCTTTCGATGGAGGAGTGGTAGTTTGTGGTTCTCCCGGGGGTGAGGAAAAGCAGAGATGGTTAGAAGAGGAAGGGAGGATATTTAGGAGGCAATTGCCTTTTACAGCAGCCAGCATGTCATGCCGGGCGGGATGAGCTAGCTAATATCAGAGTAATTGTTGTTTTTCCCCTTTGGTCCTCGAAGAGGTCAGAGAGTCAATTTGCAAAACAGAAGGGGCAGCAGTGTTCCTGTTTTAAATCACGGAGTGAGAGTACCCACGAGAAGGTTTCTATTTTCCGGTTTTCTGAAGGCAGCAAACGAAAGCAGGTACCTCTAAAGGGAGGGAGTGGTTATGCACTTCGAATCAACAAGAAACACATGGCTCTTCGCTTCGCATCGAAAAGCGGATTGAGCAGATTCCCGAGGTCCAGGAAGGGAATCTGTCAGCCCGCTTGGAGCGCAGTTTAGGGGGCGTGGTCGGGGTGACCTCGCCTTGAATTCGCTGGTACGTGAAGTTCGATCGAAGCCTAACTGTTCCGCAGTGGGGCGGCACTGAGGTCAGAGAGGTACGTGAAGTAACCACCTATATAACATAACACTCCATGTGGGGGAGCCTGTACTGAAATTGCCCTCCCCTTTTAAAATTATTATTATTATTATTATTATTATTATTATTATTATTATTATTATTATTATTATTATTATTATTATTATTATTATTATTATTATTATTATGAATAGGGAGCTGCCTATTTTTTACTTCAGGTGACTTAAATTTGCTGTGATCAGTTTGACATTGTTTGGCATGCTTTCTGCCTGACGTGCTTGCCTGATTCAGGGCAAAAGGGGTACTTGGGTGTCATTTTCTCATCAAATGAGTATCCTTGGCCTCCACACAGTTAATTTTTTAAAGGTTTCTACTGAGCACACTCAACACACTCCGACACTGGGAGAACTAAACAGACAAAAAGAGAGAGGTGGAAATGGCTAATTAGCACCTTGTTGGCACCTTAAAGCAGCTTCTGCTGTTGGAGCCTTGTGCTTTCTTCCTCTGGCCTGTTGATTCCTGCAAATTTTCATCTGAACGCCTACAGCAATTCACATGGGGAAACTCAAAATGATAAAATCCTAATACAGAGGAAATACAAATACAACAATACAAACCGTATTTTCTCTGCTTTCTAGTCTCACCCTGAGTTTCATGACTCATTCAGCATTTGATTTAGGAAGTCCCTAGCCCACTATACTAGTATACTATACTGGCATTTCTCATCAGAGGCACAGTGGTAATTCTTATATATAGTACTGCCCAAGTACTACCACATTTCTTCTTTTTTTGAGAGGTGTTGGAGAACCACTCAAATATTCAACATTTTTCTCTAATGGGATTGTTTTCTTTCTTTTCCTTCCTTCCTTCCTTCCAACCATTTTATTCACGAAAAAGCCCAGTAACTGAATGAGATGCTCTGAGAATTTCCCAGCTGAAGGAACAGAAGCAGGATCCAAGATGGCTGTCAACAGAGATTGTGCTTGGTCTCTGTGAAATCTGCTTCGCTATTCCATTGAGTCCAGGCTTAAGTCCCAGCCATGGAAACATTTCTGATTTTCTTACTCCACAAATGCTGTCACTACAGAGACTTTCCAGTCAGCCTCTCGAAGTCCTGAAGATGTTCGTGATGGTTCTTATAAAGCCTATAAGAAATGTATGCTTTCCTCTTTGCAAAAGAATGTCATTATGATTTCAAAGGAAGCTTGCAGTTTTTAATACATAGAAATAGAGATACCCATAAATGCAATATGGAAATGTAAATCTTAAATGGCCTCATTCCTGGGGAGCCTTTGTGTACACTCTGGGAGTGGGTGCAGTAATGAAGCAGCCACACACACACACACACACACACACACACACACACACACACACAGAGCGAGAGTGATTGATATATATATATATATATATATATATATATATATATATATATATATATATATATGCATGTTAGGGTGGATTCGGGTTTCTTCCCGTGTAGAAATCTGGTTGTTTTGGCGACGTTTCGACGAGGTCTCACTCGTCATCTTCAGGCTGGTGTTCTGGCTTCTTTCTTCTTGAAGCAAAGCGTGATCTCAGTTGAAGTCCTTCTATAAATACTGCTGGGGGTGTGTGGAAAAGATACCTACTAGATCAACACAGGAAAAGATACCTACTAGATCAAACCAACAGAGACCTACTCACTCTCCACCTCAAACTCAGCAACAAAATCCACCCAACACTCTGGAACAAATCCAAGCAACTCGCCGCCTGGAGAGCTGAAACAGAGACCTCCCACAAGACAGACACACACACCAACAAACTCCACAAACTGGAAAAACGCCAGAAGCCCCCCCCCCAACAACAACCCATGAAACAAACAGTTCACAACATATCAGACAGGACACTCACCATCGCAGAGACCAAAGTCCTTTCCAAAGGATTCAACTTTGCAGTCGCCCCAGACACATCCCCACCGAAAACATCATATGCGGAGTGGAAGCCAGCCTAACCAAAATCAACCCAGATGAAGCCAACAAAATCAGACTCGAAGTCACCAATGTCCTCTGCTCCAGCAAACCACCCAGAAGCAATTTACACAAAGAAGAACAAAAGCCCTCACCAACCTGAGGAAAGATAACAACATAATCATTCTCCCAGCAGACAAAGGCAATGCCACAGTGGTGATGAACACATCCGACTACCAAGCCAAACTATCCAACCTACTACAAGACCCTGCTTACATACCTTTGAACACAGACCCCACCACCTACCTGGAAAAAACCACCAAAGCCAAAATAAAAGCCTCTCCCTTAAGTGAAGAAATCAAGCCAAGCATCATCCCCAGAGAGAAATCATCCAGATGCCCCAAGCTCTACGGCCTCCCAAGATTCACAAAGAAGGAACACCTCTCAGACCCATAGTCAGCTCCATAGGCTCACCTCTACAAAACCTCGCCAAATTTCTTGCCAAACAACTCCAGCCCTATGCAGAATCCATCACTTCATACGTACAAAACTCGTTCCACTTCATAGAAATTATAAAGAAACAAGACCTACAACCCAATGACCTACTCGTGAGCTTCGATGTTGTTTCGCTCTTCACACAAGTGCCCATTCAAGAAGCCTTGACAGCTATCCACAACAAATACAACCCCCAAGCACATCCTAGATCTGACCAACCACTGCCTAACCAACACATACTTCATCCACAATGGACAAAGATACAAACAGATAGAAGGAGCACCCATGGGATCACCCTCTCACCGGTCATCGCAAACCTATATATGGAACACTTTGAAACCAACGCGTTACAGAAGTCCGAACATAAACCCAAACTCTGGCTCAGATATGTTGACGACACCTTTGTTATCTGGCCACACGGGAAAGATAAACTGAACAACTTCCTCACACATCTCAACAGCCTACACCCCAAAATACAATTCACTATGGAAATAGAAGCCAACAACCAACTTCCCTTCCTGGACGTCCTAATCTACAAAAAACCCGACGGCTCCTTAGGACATACCATCTACCAGAAAAAACACATACAAACCGCTACTTAAATGCACAATCACACCACCACCCTGCACAGATCAACTCCGTAGCAAAACCCTCATCTCCAGAACCAAACGCCTCGCTGACAAAGACCACCTAAAAACTGAATTACACACTCTCTCGAATGTTTTAATTGCGAACGGATTCCAAAAAACACCATCACCAAACTAATCCAAAAGGAAACACCCCCAAGAACCAAGAAACAGAAGAGAACAACGGCACCGCCCTCCTCCCTTACATCAAAGGCACCACAGACAAAATCAGCAAAATTCTCCACAAACACAATATCAAGACAGCCTTTTGCACCGACCAAAAAATAGCCAACATTTTAAGAAACCCCAAAGACAAGATTGAGCTAGAAAACCAAGGAGTCTACGAAATACCATGCAAAGTCTGTCCAGCCACATACATCGGACAGACAAACAGGAGAATAAGCGCACGCATCGCAGAACACAAGAACGCAGTCAAAAAAGAAGAAAAATCTTCCTCTCTCTTCCAGCACATAAAAACAACAGGTCATGAAATTGACTTTGAAAGAACCAAACTCATCTCCAAAACTGAACACTTCAACAGTCGAATAATCATGGAAGCCATTGAAATAGAGAAACACCCAAACAACATGAATAAACGTGATGACACCTCCCGCTTGCCTGACATCTGGAAACTAGCTCTGGTCAACAGACGAGCCTCTGTCACAAAGACTGACACCAGGTCCAAAAGGACACAAGATGCCACCACCTTCCATCCACACCAAACACAAACCCAGACCCTTCCCACAGTTGAAACGAAACCACCATCCAATAACAAAACCACGACTGCACCATCTACTGCGGCACCCCACTCCAGTCACCACATGGAGCACACTCACACACCCCAAAAAAACATTGGGAGACCACAGACACGTAGCCAGACCAAAATGAATTCACAAGACACAGGACCCCACTCCACCAAAGCCCAGGATACTGCCAGAACCCACCAGCCATCTAACCCACCAGCATCTAAACAGCCATCTAAACAACCACCAGCAGTTAATCCCTTAACGATCGCCTCAGCCACACAGCAGATCACAAAAGAACAAAGGAACAAAGGAACCCGCAATCAGCAACAGAGCAAGCAAACCACACACCCCCAGCAGTATTTATAGAAGGACTTCAACTGAGACCACGCTTTGCTTCAAGAAGAAAGAAGCCAGAACACCAGCCTGAAGATGACGAGTGAGACCTCGTCGAAACGTCACCAAAACAACCAGATTTCTACACGGGAAGAAACCCGAATCCACCCTAACATGCATACCTATACCCGTGAAAATCTACGAAAACAAATATCCGACCTCTACGGGAGGAAACCTTCCAGCTGACCAGAACCTACGAAAACTAGAAGTCCGAAGAGCCACCATCTTATGTGACATTGCATTCCTACGCAACTGCCGAGACAAAAATGTGATCCCCACAAGCTTCCAACTGAAATTCCACTCAAAAACCCCATCCAGCGAAAGGATCCTGAAAAGAACAGAACTAGCCCTAATCAGAAGCGAACTACACAGGAAAAGATACCTACTAGATCAAACCAACAGAGACCTACTCACTCTCCACCTCAAACTCAGCAACAAAATCCACCCAACACTCTGGAACAAATCCAAGCAACTTGCCGCCTGGAGAGCTGAAACAGAGACCTCCCACAAGACAGACACACACACCAACAAACTCCACAAACTGGAAAACGCCAGAAGCCCAAAACCCCCACAACAGCCCATGAAACAAACAGTTCACAACATATCAGACAGGACACTCACCATCGCAGAGACCAAAGTCCTTTCCAAAGGATTCAACTTTGCAGTCGCCCCCAGACACATCCCCACCGAAAACATCATATGCGGAGTGGAAGCCAGCCTAACCAAAATCAACCCAGATGAAGCCAACAGAATCAGACTCGAAGTCACCAATGTCCTCTGCTCCAGCAAACCACCCAGAAGCAATTTACACAAAGAAGAACAAAAAGCCCTCTCCAACCTGAGGAAAGACAACAACATAATCATTCTCCCAGCAGACAAAGGCAATGCCACAGTGGTGATGAACACATCCGACTACCAAGCCAAACTATCCAACCTACTACAAGACCCTGCTTACATACCTTTGAACACAGACCCCACCACCTACCTGGAAAAAATCACCAAAGCCAAAATAAAAGCCTCTCCCTTAAGTGAAGAAATCAAGCCAAGCATCATCCCCAGAGAGAAATCATCCAGATCCCCCAAGCTCTACGGCCTCCCCAAGATTCACAAAGAAGGAACACCTCTCAGACCCATAGTCAGCTCCATAGGCTCACCTCTACAAAACCTCGCCAAATTTCTTGCCAAACAACTCCAGCCCTATGCAGAATCCATCACTTCATACGTACAAAACTCGTTCCACTTCATAGAAATTATAAAGAAACAAGACCTACAACCCAATGACCTACTCGTGAGCTTCGATGTTGTTTCGCTCTTCACACAAGTGCCCATTCAAGAAGCCTTGACAGCTATCCACAACAAATACAACCCCCCCAAACACATCCTAGATCTGACCAACCACTGCCTAACCAACACATACTTCATCCACAATGGACAAAGATACAAACAGATAGAAGGAGCACCCATGGGATCACCCCTCTCACCGGTCATCGCAAACCTATATATGGAACACTTTGAAACCAACGCGTTACAGAAGTCCGAACATAAACCCAAACTCTGGCTCAGATATGTTGACGACACCTTTGTTATCTGGCCACACGGGAAAGATAAACTGAACAACTTCCTCACACATCTCAACAGCCTACACCCCAAAATACAATTCACTATGGAAATAGAAGTCAACAACCAACTTCCCTTCCTGGACGTCCTAATCTACAAAAACCCGACGGCTCCTTAGGACATACCATCTACCAGAAAAAAACACATACAAACCGCTACTTAAATGCACAATCACACCACCACCCTGCACAGATCAACTCCGTAGCAAAACCCTCATCTCCAGAACCAAACGCCTCGCTGACAAAGACCACCTAAAAACTGAATTACACACTCTCTCGAATGTTTTAATTGTGAACGGATTCCAAAAAAACACCATCACCAAACTAATCCAAAAGGAAACACCCCCCAAGAACCAAGAAACAGAAGAGAACAACGGCACCGCCTCCTCCCTTACATCAAAGGCACCACAGACAAAATCAGCAAAATTCTCCACAAACACAATATCAAGACAGCCTTTTGCACCGACCAAAAATAGCCAACATTTTAAGAAACCCCAAAGACAAGATTGAGCTAGAAAACCAAGGAGTCTACGAAATACCATGCAAAGTCTGTCCAGCCACATACATCGGACAAACAAACAGGAGAATAAGCGCACGCATCGCAGAACACAAGAACGCAGTCAAAAAAGAAGAAAAATCTTCCTCTCTCTTCCAGCACATAAAAACAACAGGTCATGAAATTGACTTTGAAAGAACCAAACTCATCTCCAAAACTGAACACTTCAACAGTCGAATAATCATGGAAGCCATTGAAATAGAGAAACACCCAAACAACATGAATAAACGTGATGACACCTCCCGCTTGCCTGACATCTGGAAACTAGCCCTGGTCAACAGACGAGCCTCTGTCACAAAGACTGACACCAGGTCCAAAAGGACACAAGATGCCACCACCTTCCATCCACACCAAACACAAACCCAGACCCTTCCCACAGATGAAACGAAACCACCATCCAATAACAAAACCACGACTGCACCATCTACTGCGGCACCCCACTCCAGTCACCACATGGAGCACACTCACACACCCCAAAAAAACATTGGGAGACCACAGACACGTAGCCAGACCAAAATGAATTCACAAGACACAGGACCCCACTCCACCAAAGCCCAGGATACTGCCAGAATCCACCAGCCATCTAACCCACCAGCATCTAAACAGCCATCTAAACAGCCACCAGCAGTTAATCCCTTAACGATCGCCTCAGCCACACAGCAGATCACAAAAGAACAAAGGAACAAAGGAACCTGCAATCAGCAACAAAGCAAGCAAACCACACACCCCCAGCAGTATTTATAGAAGGACTTCAACTGAGACCACGCTTTGCTTCAAGAAGAAAGAAGCCAGAACACCAGCCTGAAGATGACGAGTGAGACCTCGTCGAAACGTCGCCAAAACAACCAGATTTCTACACGGGAAGAAACCCGAATCCACCCTAACATGCATACCTATACCCGTGAAAATCTACGAAAAGGTGTCGTCAACATATCTGAGCCAGAGTTTGGGTTTATGTTCGGACTTCTGTAACGCGTTGGTTTCAAAGTGTTCCATATATAGGTTTGCGATGACCGGTGAGAGGGGTGATCCCATGGGTGCTCCTTCTATCTGTTTGTATCTTTGTCCATTGTGGATGAAGTATGTGTTGGTTAGGCAGTGGTTGGTCAGATCTAGGATGTGTTTGGGGGGGTTGTATTTGTTGTGGATAGCTGTCAAGGCTTCTTGAATGGGCACTTGTGTGAAGAGCGAAACAACATCGAAGCTCACGAGTAGGTCATTGGGTTGTAGGTCTTGTTTCTTTATAATTTCTATGAAGTGGAACGAGTTTTGTACGTATGAAGTGATGGATTCTGCATAGGGCTGGAGTTGTTTGGCAAGAAATTTGGCGAGGTTTTGTAGAGGTGAGCCTATGGAGCTGACTATGGGTCTGAGAGGTGTTCCTTCTTTGTGAATCTTGGGGAGGCCGTAGAGCTTGGGGCATCTGGATGATTTCTCTCTGGGGATGATGCTTGGCTTGATTTCTTCACTTAAGGGAGAGGCTTTTATTTTGGCTTTGGTGATTTTTTCCAGGTAGGTGGTGGGGTCTGTGTTCAAAGGTATGTAAGCAGGGTCTTGTAGTAGGTTGGATAGTTTGGCTTGGTAGTCGGATGTGTTCATCACCACTGTGGCATTGCCTTTGTCTGCTGGGAGAATGATTATGTTGTTGTCTTTCCTCAGGTTGGAGAGGGCTTTTGTTCTTCTTTGTGTAAATTGCTTCTGGGTGGTTTGCTGCAGCAGAGGACATTGGTGACTTCGAGTCTGATTTTGTTGGCTTCATCTGGGTTGATTTTGGTTAGGCTGGCTTCCACTCCGCATATGATGTTTTCGGTGGGGATGTGTCTGGGGGCGACTGCAAAGTTGAATCCTTTGGAAAGGACTTTGGTCTCTGCGATGGTGAGTGTCCTGTCTGATATGTTGTGAACTGTTTGTTTCATGGGCTGTTGTGGGGTGGGTTGGGCTTCTGGCGTTTTCCAGTTTGTGGAGTTTGTTGGTGTGTGTGTCTGTCTTGTGGGAGGTCTCTGTTTCAGCTCTCCAGGCGGCAAGTTGCTTGGATTTGTTCCAGAGTGTTGGGTGGATTTTGTTGCTGAGTTTGAGGTGGAGAGTGAGTAGGTCTCTGTTGGTTTGATCTAGTAGGTATCTTTTCCTGTGTAGTTCGCTTCTGATTAGGGCTAGTTCTGTTCTTTTCAGGATCCTTTCGCTGGATGGGGTTTTTGAGTGGAATTTCAGTTGGAAGCTTGTGGGGATCACATTTTGTCTCGGCAGTTGCGTAGGAATGCAATGTCACATAAGATGGTGGCTCTTCGGACTTCTAGTTTCTCGTAGGTTCTGGTCAGTTGGAAGGTTTCCTCCCGTAGAGGTCGGATATTTGTTTTCGTAGATTTTCACGGGTATAGGTATGCATGTTAGGTGGATTCGGGTTTCTTCCCGTGTAGAAATCTGGTTGTTTTGGCGACGTTTCGACGAGGTCTCACTCGTCATCTTCAGGCTGGTGTTCTGGCTTCTTTCTTCTTGAAGCAAAGCGTGGTCTCAGTTGAAGTCCTTCTATAAATACTGCTGGGGGTGTGGTTTGCTTGCTTTGTTGCTGATTGCAGGTTCCTTTGTTCCTTTGTTCTTTTGTGATCTGCTGTGTGGCTGAGGCGATCGTTAAGGGATTAACTGCTGATGGCTGTTTAGATGGCTGTTTACATGCTGGTGGGTTAGATGGCTGGTAGGTTCTGGCAGTATCCTGGGCTTTGGTGGAGTGGGGTCCTGTGTCTTGTGAATTCATTTTGGTCTGGCTACGTGTCTGTGGTCTCCCAATGTTTTTTTGGGGTGTGTGAGTGTGCTCCATGTGGTGACTGGAGTGGGGTGCCGCAGTAGATGGTGCAGTCGTGGTTTTGTTATTGGATGGTGGTTTCGTTTCATCTGTGGGAAGGGTCTGGGTTTGTGTTTGGTGTGGATGGAAGGTGGTGGCATCTTGTGTCCTTTTGGACCTGGTGTCAGTCTTTGTGACAGAGGCTCGTCTGTTGACCAGGGCTAGTTTCCAGATGTCAGGCAAGCGGGAGGTGTCATCACGTTTATTCATGTTGTTTGGGTGTTTCTCTATTTCAATGGCTTCCATGATTATTCGACTGTTGAAGTGTTCAGTTTTGGAGATGAGTTTGGTTCTTTCAAAGTCAATTTCATGACCTGTTGTTTTTATGTGCTGGAAGAGAGAGGAAGATTTTTCTTCTTTTTTGACTGCGTTCTTGTGTTCTGCGATGCGTGCGCTTATTCTCCTGTTTGTCTGTCCGATGTATGTGGCTGGACAGACTTTGCATGGTATTTCTTAGACTCCTTGGTTTTCTAGCTCAATCTTGTCTTTGGGGTTTCTTAAAATGTTGGCTATTTTTTTGGTCGGTGCAAAAGGCTGTCTTGATATTGTGTTTGTGGAGAATTTTGCTGATTTTGTCTGTGGTGCCTTTGATGTAAGGGGGAGGGCGGTGCCGTTGTTCTCTTCTGTTTCTTGGTTCTTGGGGGTGTTTCCTTTTGGATTAGTTTGGTGATGGTGTTTTTTTGGAATCCGTCGCAATTAAAACATTCGAGAGAGTGTGTAATTCAGTTTTTAGGTGGTCTTTGTCAGCGAGGCGTTTGGTTCTGGAGATGAGGGTTTTTGCTACGGAGTTGATCTGTGCAGGGTGGTGGTGTGATTGTGCATTTAAGTAGCGGTTAGTATGTGTTTTTTTCTGGTAGATGGTAT
Source organism: Phrynocephalus forsythii (assembly GCA_029282475.1). Lineage (NCBI taxonomy): Eukaryota > Metazoa > Chordata > Lepidosauria > Squamata > Agamidae > Phrynocephalus > Phrynocephalus forsythii. Next base: position 11,485,070 of record JAPFRF010000011.1, read on the forward strand.
GTCCTAAGGAGCCGTCGGGTTTTTTGTAGATTAGGACGTCCAGGAAGGGAAGTTGGTTGTTGGCTTCTATTTCCATAGTGAATTGTATTTTGGGGTGTAGGCTGTTGAGATGTGTGAGGAAGTTGTTCAGTTTATCTTTCCCGTGTGGCCAGATAACAAAGGTGTCGTCAACATATCTGAGCCAGAGTTTGGGTTTATGTTCGGACTTCTGTAACGCGTTGGTTTCAAAGTGTTCCATATATAGGTTTGCGATGACCGGTGAGAGGGGTGATCCCATGGGTGCTCCTTCTATCTGTTTGTACCTTTGTCCATTGTGGATGAAGTATGTGTTGGTTAGGCAGTGGTTGGTCAGATCTAGGATGTGTTTGGGGGGGTTGTATTTGTTGTGGATAGCTGTCAAGGCTTCTTGAATGGGCACTTGTGTGAAGAGCGAAACAACATCGAAGCTCACGAGTAGGTCATTGGGTTGTAGGTCTTGTTTCTTTATAATTTCTATGAAGTGGAACGAGTTTTGTACGTATGAAGTGATGGATTCTGCATAGGGCTGGAGTTGTTTGGCAAGAAATTTGGCGAGGTTTTGTAGAGGTGAGCCTATGGAGCTGACTATGGGTCTGAGAGGTGTTCCTTCTTTGTGAATCTTGGGGAGGCCGTAGAGCTTGGGGCATCTGGATGATTTCTCTCTGGGGATGATGCTTGGCTTGATTTCTTCACTTAAGGGAGAGGCTTTTATTTTGGCTTTGGTGGTTTTTTCCAGGTAGGTGGTGGGGTCTGTGTTCAAAGGTATGTAAGCAGGGTCTTGTAGTAGGTTGGATAATTTGGCTTGGTAGTCGGATGTGTTCATCACCACTGTGGCATTGCCTTTGTCTGCTGGGAGAATGATTATGTTGTGGTCTTTCCTCAGGTTGGTGAGGGCTTTTGTTCTTCTTTGTGTAAATTGCTTCTGGGTGGTTTGCTGGAGCAGAGGACATTGGTGACTTCGAGTCTGATTTTGTTGGCTTCATCTGGGTTGATTTTGGTTAGGCTGGCTTCCACTCCGCATATGATGTTTTCGGTGGGGATGTGTCTGGGGGCGACTGCAAAGTTGAATCCTTTGGAAAGGACTTTGGTCTCTGCGATGGTGAGTGTCCTGTCTGATATGTTGTGAACTGTTTGTTTCATGGGTTGTTGTGTGGGGGGGTTGGGCTTCTGGCGTTTTTCCAGTTTGTGGAGTTTGTTGGTGTGTGTGTCTGTCTTGTGGGAGGTCTCTGTTTCAGCTCTCCAGGCGGCGAGTTGCTTGGATTTGTTCCAGAGTGTTGGGTGGATTTTGTTGCTGAGTTTGAGGTGGAGAGTGAGTAGATCTCTGTTGGTTTGATCTAGTAGGTATCTTTTCCTGTGTAGTTCGCTTCTGATTAGGGCTAGTTCTGTTCTTTTCAGGATCCTTTCGCTGGATGGGGTTTTTGAGTGGAATTGAGTGGAACACTTCAACAGTCGAATAATCATGGAAGCCATTGAAATAGAGAAACACCCAAACAACATGAATAAACGTGATGACACCTCCCGCTTGCCTGACATCTGGAAACTAGCCCTGGTCAACAGACGAGCCTCTGTCACAAAGACTGACTGACACCAGGTCCAAAGGACACAAGATGCCACCACGTTCCATCCACACCAAACACAAACCCAGACCCTTCCCACAGATGAAACGAAACCACCATCCAATAACAAAACCACGACTGCACCATCTACTGCGGCACCCCACTCCAGTCACCACATGGAGCACACTCACACACCCCAAAAAAACATTGGGAGACCACAGACACGTAGCCAGACCAAAATGAATTCACAAGACACAGGACCCCACTCCACCAAAGCCCAGGATACTGCCAGAACCTACCAGCCATCTAACCCACCAGCATGTAAACAGCCATCTAAACAGCCATCAGCAGTTAATCCCTTAACGATCGCCTCAGCCACACAGCAGATCACAAAAGAACAAAGGAACAAAGCAACCTGCAATCAGCAACAGAGCAAGCAAACCACACCCCCAGCAGTATTTATAGAAGGACTTCAACTGAGACCACACTTTGCTTCAAGAAGAAAGAAGCCAGAACACCAGCCTGAAGATGACGAGTGAGACCTCGTCGAAACGTCGCCAGAACAACCAGATTTCTACACGGGAAGAAACCCGAATCCACCCTAACATGCATACCTATACCCGTGAAAATCTACGAAAACAAATATCCGACCTCTACGGGAGGAAACCTTCCAGCTGACCAGAACCTACGAAAACTAGAAGTCCGAAGAGCCACCATCTTATGTGACATTGCATTCCTACGCAACTGCCGAGACAAAAATGTGATCCCCACAAGCTTCCAACTGAAATTCCACTCAAAACCCCATCCAGCGAAAGGATCCTGAAAAGAACAGAACTAGCCCTAATCAGAAGCGAACTACACAGGAAAAGATACCTACTAGATCAAACCAACAGAGATCTACTCACTCTCCACCTCAAACTCAGCAACAAAATCCACCCAACACTCTGGAACAAATCCAAGCAACTCGCCGCCTGGAGAGCTGAAACAGAGACCTCCCACAAGACAGACACACACACCAACAAACTCCACAAACTGGAAAAACGCCAGAAGCCCAACCCCCACACAACAACCCATGAAACAAACAGTTCACAACATATCAGACAGGACACTCACCATCGCAGAGACCAAAGTCCTTTCCAAAGGATTCAACTTTGCAGTCGCCCCCAGACACATCCCCACCGAAAACATCATATGCGGAGTGGAAGCCAGCCTAACCAAAATCAACCCAGATGAAGCCAACAAAATCAGACTCGAAGTCACCAATGTCCTCTGCTCCAGCAAACCACCCAGAAGCAATTTACACAAAGAAGAACAAAAAGCCCTCACCAACCTGAGGAAAGACCACAACATAATCATTCTCCCAGCAGACAAAGGCAATGCCACAGTGGTGATGAACACATCCGACTACCAAGCCAAATTATCCAACCTACTACAAGACCCTGCTTACATACCTTTGAACACAGACCCCACCACCTACCTGGAAAAAACCACCAAAGCCAAAATAAAAGCCTCTCCCTTAAGTGAAGAAATCAAGCCAAGCATCATCCCCAGAGAGAAATCATCCAGATGCCCCAAGCTCTACAGCCTCCCCAAGATTCACAAAGAAGGAACACCTCTCAGACCCATAGTCAGCTCCATAGGCTCACCTCTACAAAACCTCGCCAAATTTCTTGCCAAACAACTCCAGCCCTATGCAGAATCCATCACTTCATACGTACAAAACTCGTTCCACTTCATAGAAATTATAAAGAAACAAGACCTACAACCCAATGACCTACTCGTGAGCTTCGATGTTGTTTCGCTCTTCACACAAGTGCCCATTCAAGAAGCCTTGACAGCTATCCACAACAAATACAACCCCCCCAAGCACATCCTAGATCTGACCAACCACTGCCTAACCAACACATACTTCATCCACAATGGACAAAGATACAAACAGATAGAAGGAGCACCCATGGGATCACCCCTCTCACCGGTCATCGCAAACCTATATATGGAACACTTTGAAACCAACGCGTTACAGAAGTCCGAACATAAACCCAAACTCTGGCTCAGATATGTTGACGACACCTTTGTTATCTGGCCACACGGGAAAGATAAACTGAACAACTTCCTCACACATCTCAACAGCCTACACCCCAAAATACAATTCACTATGGAAATAGAAGCCAACAACCAACTTCCCTTCCTGGACGTCCTAATCTACAAAAAACCCGACGGCTCCTTAGGACATACCATCTACCAGAAAAAAACACATACTAACCGCTACTTAAATGCACAATCACACCACCACCCTGCACAGATCAACTCCGTAGCAAAACCCTCATCTCCAGAACCAAACGCCTCGCTGACAAAGACCACCTAAAACTGAATTACACACTCTCTCGAATGTTTTAATTGCGAACGGATTCCAAAAAACACCATCACCAAACTAATCCAAAAGGAAACACCCCCAAGAACCAAGAAACAGAAGAGAACAACGGCACCGCCCTCCTCCCTTACATCAAAGGCACCACAGACAAAATCAGCAAAATTCTCCACAAACACAATATCAAGACAGCCTTTTGCACCGACCAAAAAATAGCCAACATTTTAAGAAACCCCAAAGACAAGATTGAGCTAGAAAACCAAGGAGTCTACGAAATACCATGCAAAGTCTGTCCAGCCACATACATCGGACAGACAAACAGGAGAATAAGCGCACGCATCGCAGAACACAAGAACGCAGTCAAAAAGAAGAAAAATCTTCCTCTCTCTTCCAGCACATAAAAACAACAGGTCATGAAATTGACTTTGAAAGAACCAAACTCATCTCCAAAACTGAACACTTCAACAGTCGAATAATCATGGAAGCCATTGAAATAGAGAAACACCCAAACAACATGAATAAACGTGATGACACCTCCCGCTTGCCTGACATCTGGAAACTAGCCCTGGTCAACAGACGAGCCTCTGTCACAAAGACTGACACCAGGTCCAAAAGGACACAAGATGCCACCACCTTCCATCCACACCAAACACAAACCCAGACCCTTCCCACAGATGAAACGAAACCACCATCCAATAACAAAACCACGACTGCACCATCTACTGCGGCACCCCACTCCAGTCACCACATGGAGCACACTCACACACCCCAAAAAAACATTGGGAGACCACAGACACGTAGCCAGACCAAAATGAATTCACAAGACACAGGACCCCACTCCACCAAAGCCCAGGATACTGCCAGAACCTACCAGCCATCTAACCCACCAGCATGTAAACAGCCATCTAAACAGCCATCAGCAGTTAATCCCTTAACGATCGCCTCAGCCACACAGCAGATCACAAAAGAACAAAGGAACAAAGCAACCTGCAATCAGCAACAGAGCAAGCAAACCACACACCCCCAGCAGTATTTATAGAAGGACTTCAACTGAGACCACACTTTGCTTCAAGAAGAAAGAAGCCAGAACACCAGCCTGAAGATGACGAGTGAGACCTCGTCGAAACGTCGCCAGAACAACCAGATTTCTACACGGGAAGAAACCCGAATCCACCCTAACATGCATATATATATATATATATATATATATATATATATATATATATATATATATATATATATATATATATATATATATATATATATATATATATATATATATATATATATATATATATATATATATATATATATCACTCTCTCTCTGTGTGTGTGTGTGTGTGTGTGTGTGTGTGTGTGTGTGTGTGTGTGTGTGGCTGCTTCATTACTGCACCCACTCCCAGAGTGTACACAAAGGCTCCCCAGGAATGAGGCAGGATGTCAAGGGCATGCCTTACCTCCATGGATCCCAAGTGTGGCCAAGATAAGAATCTATCCCATTCTTTCTTCTAATATGTTTGATGGTCTGAAATCAACCAAAGATGGCTTAGTTTCAGTCAGGAATCAGCTTATAAACCTTCAGCCATTCATGTCCATTCCACATATAATGTATTTTCAAATGTTACGACTTGCGCTTCTACTGGTAACCAGCATAGAGAGCCACTTATTCATCTGCTGCCTCTCAAGTGGTTGACAACGCGGTGGAACATGTTCTAATAGCAGGCTAAGCATCAGCAAATAGCAAGGCTGGGTAAATACAAGCGCCTGGAAACACCCCCACCCCACCCCCAACCTAGTTAAAACATCTGAAAGATGCATTAAGGCAGTAGCAGCCACTGCCATTTTCTAGCGCACAGAGAAACCGTGACTTTGGGCCTTATCCTGCGCCCCCAAAGTGGCATTGTAAACAAAAGAAGACTGTGGCCTTGTACACATCTTTCTTTCTGTTGTTGTTCAGTCATTCAGTCTTGTCCGACTCTTTGTGACCCCATGGACCAGAGCTGAGTTGCCAGGCCTTCCTATCTTCCACTGCCTCCCGGAGCTTTGTCAAATCCATATTGGTTGCATCAATGACACCGTCCAACCATCTCATTCTCTGCTGTCCACTTTTCCTTTTGCCTTCAATCTTTCCCAGCATCAGGGACTTTTCCAAGGACTTCTTTCTCCTCATGAGGTGGCCAAAGTACTGGAGCCTCAGCTTCAAAATCTGTCCTTCCAGTGAACTCTTTCTTTCTAGAACTGCACAAAAATACAGGGCAGCAAGAACAGCTGTTTTAACTAAAATCTGGTCCTGGTCCTCCTGTTCTTCTCTCTCCCCCAACCCTACCATCGCTTACCACCAGGTAAGCTTGTTGGGAAGGATGGGCTAGAGCAGTGGTTCTCAACCAGTGGGTCCCCAGATGTTCCTGGACTGCAACTCCCAGAAGTCTTCATCGCTAGCTGAGCTGACCAGGATTTCTGGGAGTTGCAGAACATTTGGGCACCCCACAGGTTGAGAACCAATGGCTAGAAGGACTTTTCTTGCTGACCCTATGCGAAGGGTAACGAAGGGAAGTGGTTGATTCCCTCGTCGAATAGAGCAAGTGCTGCCATCCTGTTATTCCAAATCCTGACCTCCAAATGCTGAGTGTGAAAGAGGTTTTCAATTTATATTTTTAAGGCTTAAAAAGAACCCAACAACCTCTGCTCCACTTTCTGAGGGACCATGATTCATCTCTGCATAAACAGGTGGGGAGTTTGCTTGCTAGGGTAAACATATACCTTTCTGGTCAATGTCAGCAGTGTGGATATACATTATTAGAAGGATGCTAATTGTTTTATTTCTTTTTACTTCCCCACTTCTAAAAGCTCACTATTGCTCATTGCTGGTAGCAAAGGTCTCTGTACCCCCTTCACTACGACATTGCTGGAAGAAATAATATTATAGGGAACATGTATAGCTTTCGTGGCCATAATGTTCCCACCCCACTTCCCATCTGAACATGGCTCAGAGGCTGTGGAGAACAGGACATGTGTACGTAATTATTTTAAGGTACAAAAGGGAGGGAGAGGCTTCCGAATCCACTTCATCTCTGTGTTCCAAGCTAAGTTCCAAACCTACCCTAATAAAACAGCAACAACAAAACTACTGTTAGAAAATGTGAATTAGTTGGAACTAATTTGCAGCATTTTCAAGCGCAAATAACAAATTACTCGTTACTTCCTAGCTATGGATTTCAGAAATGTGTAATATACTGTATGAAATCTGTTCTTGCTGTTTATGTGAAGACCACATAAGAATGACACAGAAGGGGTGTTTTGTACTTCTTTTATGTTGCTGGGCTTTCTAGTTTGTGACTTTGCCATTTTAACTGGTTACTCTAAATTGACAGGCCATGCGCCCTTCAAGTCTGTGCACCTCAGTTGACATTTCAGAAGGCCACATTGCAAAGGCAAGTGGTATAAACTGCCGAGTCATGAATAAGGAACCAAGAAAACACGAATAATCAACCAAAAGAATGAATCAAAATGTCAGAGGACGGACAAAGAAGTTGTCTAAAAAAGGTGGGTTGTTAAGCAGTGTTGTTAAGCTTTATTTTAAAAAGATAAAGTGGGGCACAGAGAGTAGACAGAAAATTTCCTTCCTTTCTCATAATGCTAGAATGTGAAGGTCACCCAGTTAAGTTAATTAGCAGTGGGTGGAGGGGACTGACAAAAGAAAGTACTTCTTTACACAACTCGTAATTAACATATGGAGTTCACTACCATAAGATGCAGTGATCGCCAATAGCTTAGGGCCAAACTGGATGTTACTGATTCTGGACTGGTGATTGAGATCAGAGAAATGGGGTGGTGGGAGGGGGGAGGAGGAGAGAAAACACTTAACTCTTTCCTAACCTGCCTTTTTACCAATCCAAATTGCCTTCTTCAAGAAATACAGGACAGAGTGTGAGTAAATGAAGGCCCAGGGGAGAAAAACCCTTCAGAGAACAATTTGGAGTGGGGGGAAAGATGGGGGGAGAGAAAGCATTGGGAATCCATTCTTCACTTTCATTCACCCTGTCCCTTCCTGGAATGGATGTTCAGGAAAAGGTCTGTTATCAGTCATCAGGAAATACAGGTGCCTCTAAAAGTCCCTAAACCCACAGAAGTATTCAGAAGAGATGGCAAAGCCATGGAAGATTCTTGTGAGGATGGCTATATCAATCATGACTGTAGAATGAATGGCCTTGTTGAGCTGCAAGGTGCCTTTGCCATCATCCTCTTCAACTCCTGCTTGGGAGTTTCCAAGAGGTAGAATCTGATGGATCCAAACAAGGAAATCCAGGGCGAAATGGACCTTGCTTTCTTCTCATAGTAGCAGTACTGATGGCAGAAGTTGTTTCTCGGGACAGGTATGAATATTTGTATGTATCAAAATTTAGGTCTCCAAGATGTTTGCCCCCTATTTGCATATATTAAGAAAAAGTATTGTATGCACCAAAATGCATTTATTAATGTGGTCATGTGAGGCACTCCATATTATCCATTACTCCATCTGCATCATGGCAAATATGCTTACAAAGATTGCTCAAATCAGGAGTAGTACATAAAACAAAGCAAACCCTCAGTGTATATTAGGAAATAGGCACACACACTGATGTGCACTCTCTCTCTCTCTCTCTCTCTCTCTCTCTCTCTCTCTCTCACACACACACACACACACACACACACACACACACACACACACACACAATTTTGGAGGAGTTTTGCCACACTTTTCAATTGTTACAAACACAAACTGAAGGGACTTCCAGAAATTCTGAACAAAGGACATTGTTTCTTTTTTTTTTTGGCCACCCCTACAGTAGTTATAATAGTATTTAATTCTATCCAGCTTTTCTTTTAGTGCATTCATTTATAGAGTGAATTGGATATAAAAGTTCCCAAAGACACCTCACACATGGTCAAAATAAACTTGGACTTAGTCCAGTGTATAGGGTGTTTTTTTATTTTGTTTGATTTGTTTGTTTTTTGGGGTGGGAAAGAAGTGAATGGCTAAAGACATCCTGGCACCATTGCCTTCTGTAAAGGAGCCCTTAACTCTTGGCTAGCCCCCCTCCCAGAAAAATTCAAAAGGCCTATAATATGGTTAAGATCGAGATTAGTCAGGAAATGAATTTACAGTAATTACCTGTAAAAACTCTCCCCAACCATTGAAGCAGTAACCCGTTTTGTCCCCACCCCTCTCCCTTGCAAGAAAAAAAAATCTATATCTTGAGAGATGGAAGCCATTGGTGCTTACCCTTTGGGCAAAAGTAAACATAATTAAAATTAATATTCACCCTTGTTTTGTCTACATCCTTCGGGGGTCCTGCCGTTTGAGATAGTGCTTTCAAATTAATAACATTCTGTGCAACTTCCTGTGGTATGTTGCTGAGCCAGAGTTTCCCCTGAATAAAATGCAGCATACCAAGTGAGGAAGATCTACATTTTTTTTGGCCTTGTCTTGTATCTAGAGACTGCTTAGGGTGCTTGCGGATGAAGCGCTCATCGTGCACTCGCCTCCAATGCAAACTTTAATAGAGGGTCCAGACAATGCCATACATGTGTACTCCTCTTTTTTCTATTGCCTCCCCACACACGCACGCACACACTTCAGCTAAAGTGGGGAAATGGAGTGGAACAGTGTCTTTTGATTCATAGTGCTTGGAGCTGTCCATCCGGAAGCATCCCCACCCTGGTATCCTAGATGCAAAAATAGCTGAAATTCCCTCACAGGAAGTTTAGGAAATTCATCCTACTGTATATATCTATGCTTGCTTTCTGTAGAGGTAACTCTAGATTCTACCCCTCAATATTCATTCCTCAGTAATCTACCCACAGTAGCCAGATGAACCAATAGAACATTACTGGGTAAACCATTTACAGTCTTCAGTTTGATATGAAAAATGTTGGACTGAGACACAGCCTAAGTAAATTACACCTAAAGTTCTCAGACTGTGATGGGCTCCTTAAAACAAAAAAATGAAAAAGGAAAAAACACAGCCCACAAACCCTATGAGATTAATACGTGTTTGTTTGTAGATTGTGTGGCTTCTTAAATGTGACAATCTTCCTTATTGCCTCCCCCCCGTGTGTGTGTGTGTGTGTGTGTGTGTGTGTTTGTGTGTGTGTTTCCTTTTTTCTATTTTCTTTCTTTTTTCATATTCTGGCTACCTGACATCCCTGACATAAACAGCCTTCTTTATGTCAAAATCTGTGAGCACTATTTCTTTGTAGGCAAAATAAATAAACACACAAGCATGGAACAAAGACATTTATTTTGAAATTGTCTGCCAGGAGGTTTCCACATGATCAACTTTCAGTGCAATGAAAGTGCCATTTTGACCAATTTGATTATATTTATCCCCAGCATTCTTTCTTGAAGCAGCTTGTGCCTTCTTATGTGGGGATTTGTTGTATTTTCCCCAAGACTGACTGTGCTTTGCTATCTGTACATAACCCATTCTTGCTGGAATTGTTTTTTCCGGATGAGGGTCATCGTTAGTAACATTACTTTCTTTTTCTATGGCTGCATCATTTTTTCTAAAACTGAATATTCTTAGTATTTGTATCAGTATTTTAAATTACATTTTAACGGCATAAATAGTGGCCTACTTCAGCAACACCACTGCAATAAGCCTGCTGCCATAATTTTCTGAGCAGAAATGTTTGTTGCAGGAAAAAAGAGGAAAAGAATTCACTGGAACCTTAAACATCTAACAAATATTATAATAAACTTGCTAGTCTGTAAGATGTCAAAAGAGCCTTTAAAAAAAGATATTACTACATTTTCTATACAAAGACTAGTTAAGCTGCCTCCTTTCCCTGACTTGCTGGAAATATCTATGAGTCTGTTTTCAAATTCCATAATTAGCTGTATGCTTCCCATTTGAAATATAGTTGTATATTTTATCTGAAGTTTTTGTTACTGAATAAATTAAACTCCAAATGAGGAAAAAGTGAAGAGAAGTGAATGTCAAACGATATCGAATCAGTAAACAGAAAAGCCAGGGTTTCCTGCTTCACTGTGCCTCCAACTTTTTAACGAAAAGTTGTGAATAGCAAGGAGATTCAAAGGCTGCCAGGAGGCTCCCTTTTCTCCCCCTAACCACACAGAAAAGCTCTCAGATCCCCCTTTTTTTTCTTAGACAGATTTCATAACCTCACTGTTGGATTAACCAGCCATATATGAAACATCTTTTTTTATTAATACAGTCATTTCAATGAGCTCTTAAAGGTCATTACAGGCTTTTACAAGAGCTCTCAAGACCCACTTGTTCTTTTTGGGCTCTTCTTAGGTTTTTATGGGCCACTGAATTTAGGTGGTTCAAGCTACTGTTCAAGTAATTACTTAAGTTGTTATTATTGGAAGGGGTTGCTTGGTTTATTGATAGTTTCTTTTGTGTTTAACTTTTATTATTTTATTATTTTGTTTAGGTGAAGCTTTAGAAGAGTGTTTTTTTCTTAGAGCCAAAATACACACCACTAAATGAAATAATATAATGTAGTGGGTGGCATATAAGTTGTATAAATAAATAAATAAATAAATAAATAAATAAATAAATAAATAAATAAATAAATAAATAAATAAATAAATAAAGGCACTATTCCATTAGTTGCTTAGGTGATTTCAGAAAGTGATTCTCTTCCCCCCCCCCTTCATTCTTATTACATTCCTTGCTCTGATAGTTCAGTTCAGATATTCTTAGAATAAATACCTGGAAAATGCTGGAGACCGTATTTTCTGTAAAGAGCTTATTGACATTAACAGAAAGGGAAAATCAAGAAGTGAAGATGGGTGGTGTGAGGGCTGGGAAGGGCAGTGGGACCAAGACAGTTTACCTATTTAATGGCTGAACGTGGCTCATCATGTTGCATAATTCCCTGAGACCTCAGCATTGTTAGAACACCGTACCACTACATCTGGTATTCAGTATTAATGTGACTCTGACAGCACGTGGAATGCTTTCCAGTGGTATGTACAAAGGGGAAGATCCCTGCCCTGACATGCCTTTAGATATGTCTACATTTTGGCACAAGGGAAGGCAAGAGGAACTGTGGAAGGAAAAAGAAAGAGAACTGTGTGGTGGAGATTTGGGTCCAATTCAGGCAAGTGTGCTCCTCTGTATGGACCCGATTATAGAGGCAGGCTTGCCTACATGCCCTCAGTTCTTAGCAGCCAAGGGTATATCTTCATAGAGGGAAACATGTCCATGAACTGACACAACTCCCAATTTTTGCTCTTCTAGAAGGACAGCTTTCAGTGGGGCCATTTTAGAGCAAGAGACAAGAGGTGTGTCAAGGGTTAAGCATCCCCTTCTGGAACGAGAGCCTCCTTCACCAGTTCAAGCAAGAGGCTGTGTTTGCTTAGGGGTCACCGCCTGGCCTTCCTTCGTCCCTTTCTTCCTGTGATTTCTGCTGGGTCTGAAGAAGAGCCCCTGTTCACGTGTGGGCTCCCCACTCAAGTGGGAACCCCCATTTCCCAGTACGCCTGCTCCCCTGGGGACTTTTCGCCTGCGAAGGAACCTCTCTGCTTTTCAGGCTTGGCCACGATGGCCTGAGAACAGAGCTGTTGGATATGTTCAAATCACTGATTTCGATAATGCTTAAATGGTTGCTCGTTTTCCTAACATGGGGGGGGGGACTGACAGGGGCTGATTACGCAGCATGGCTTTAGCCCCTAAGGGTCAAACTAGCCATGGTTTTTATTTGTTTATCTGTATGTGTTTGATACATTTGCTTCCCGCCTTTCCTCAAATGAGCTCAAAGCAAGGAACGTGCCTCTCCTCTTCCCCGTTTCGCCACTGCAATGATCTTGGGAGGTAGACCTAATTGAGAGATTAACGGTGGGCCCAAGATAATTCAGTGCGTTCTGTGACCAAGTGGAGACCCGAAGCCAGGTCTGAGTCCTAGTTCAGATATTTAGCTCTTCAAGACCAACCCCAAGGACACCCCAACCTGCCACATTCTGGCTGAATCACCACCACCACCTGCACTCCCCAAAGGGCCATTTGTCCAAAAGCTATACCATGAAGGGGCAGAAGGGAGAAAGTCAAGGAGGAGACTTGCAGGCAATACTTGGATAATTCAGCCCTTCTCTGGTAGCAAATGGAAGCTACCCCAACCAGTGCTTATCTTGGGAATAAGGCAATGATTTGGGTGGGCGGGTGGCAATTATTTATTTATTTAGAATGCTGTGTTATAATTTGCATTCAAATCTAAGTTCCGTTTGTTCTATTTTAATGATTTTGCTGTAGCTTTGCTCCTCTTTAATGCAATGCTATTCTTGTATCATATTGCATTATTTTAAATTCAACTCTTCTGTAGTTTTTGAATGGAGAGATTTTATTCTATAAAATGTATTAGATGATTCAATGAATACCTTCATGTACAGTGATAATTTGATTTGATTTGTTTTATTTTTAAAAACATGCAAATGCCCCAAACTGAATCTCTTTTAATCTATTAAAAGTAGCTTGAAACTTTACCTATTTCCATGGAATAAAATAAAGTACTGTAAAATATGGGTACAAGGAGGCTTTTTTGTTTTTGTGACTTTCTGATTATAATGACAATAATAACAATGTTAATAAGTGTGATACTTTTAAGAAGAAAAAGAAATATAACTAAACTAATAAAATGGAACTGGCCAATGTATTTTTTTACAGGAAACTTTGTATAAAATTTGTAGATGGACAGTGTCTAAACATATTTTTAAAAATGATATTCTCAGTTTCAGGGCAATATTTTTAAAAGGGTGTAGCTACTACTGTGAAACAACAAATACATGTCTCTCTAAGATATTATCTATGGCGATGATGGCTAATTCTTAGCAGGCATATATTTAACAAAAAAGATTACTCTTGTTTGTGTCTCTGGAGTCTATCAGGGACAAAATATCTTATCACCAGGAATCTTTAAAATAATGAATGCATTTACCAAAAATAGATGATGGGGTGGGGGACTTTAAATTTACATGCTTTCTTGGGAGTAAGACCAATTTAAGTTGAAAGATTTACTTACCAAGATAAATGCCTAGGACTTGTTTATCAGGCTGCAGTTCTACTTCCTAGCGAATACATCCCACTGAGTTCAGTGCCGCTTATTTCTGACACACATGGGTTGTGCAATTACGGCAATGGGGTTGATCCATATGCTTTCTTTTCTGTGAGGCCTAATTAAGAGTATTGTGTATTGTATTGTGTTGCTGTTGTTGTTACAAATATACTTCTGTATATTTCTGTAATGTAATGTGCTGTATAATGACCTGCCTAAAACCTACGTGCCACGTCATAAGAATTTATGGGTGAGGTGATATGTTTACAAAAATGACAATTTATTTTAAGAAGCAAATTTAATGGTATTGACAATTATTTGAAGTTGGAAGATGAAGATTTGTAATGATTCGAATTGCTTAATAATAATAATAATAATAATAATAATAATAATAATAATAATAATAATAATAATAATAATAATAATAATAATAATAATATCAGGATCTGAAAATTAAACTTCAGAGACTCTGGCATAAACCGGTACAGGTGGTCCCAGTGGTAATTGGCAAGCTGGGTGTGGTACCTAAAGAAGTATGCAAGTATTTAGAAGAAATTGGAGTTTATTTATTTTATTTTATTTATTTATTTAACTTATATGCTGCCCACTACCCAAAGGTCTCTTTGGTTGTGAGTTGAGGCCCTTTGTACACGACCCCTAAACTCCGCCGCAAATGGCTCCCAGCTCCGGAGCTTAAAATTGTTTCCCCACCAGCTCCGGAGTTTACAGATAATTAAGTGCGACCATGCCCACCTAAGCGCGTCCCAGCGCACTTTTCAGGTACCTGCTCTCTGGAGGTGAAGATTCCTGATGTGGATATAACGTAGTGACTGCCCAGCTCTCCCTGCTTCTGTTTATTCTTTTTTTGCCCCCTGCCCCTTTAAGAGATCTGAATGCAGTGCCGGGACGGCAGAAAGGAGGTGAGCGGCATTCTTTTCTTCCTTTTTTTCTCCCTCCCCTCACGCAGCCAGCAGCCAGGAGTGCGGAGGGGGTGGGGATGCAGGAACAGCAACAAACCCCTAATATCTCTGGTCCAAATTTAAGTGGCCAGCGGATCTTAGGGGTTGTGTGAAAAATCACCATCAGTCAGCGGCAGAAAGTCACCTTACTGGGATTGGCTCGCATAATTTGCCGATACATCACATAGTCCTAAATTCGCCTAGTGATTTGTAATACAAAATCCAGCATAGTTAGCTGTGTGATGATGATGATGATGATGATGATGACGATGATGATGATGATGATGATGATGATGATGATGATGATGATAATAATAATAATAATAATAAGTGTAGAATTATTGTTGCTCAGTAAATAATATATCCTATTTAAGATAACTTTTCAGACGTGTTCAAAGTGTGCATTATCACACTAATTTTTCCAATATCCTCTGCCAGTTTGGGCCTTCCAGGTGTCACGGACTGGCCAAGGCATGTGAAGGCTGAAGTCCAATATATTAAAAAGGCACCACATTTGAAAAGTTTGCTTTAAAATCTCTGAGGGTCAAACAAGTATTTATTCCCATTTTACTGATGTGCAAATTGAGGCTGAGAGACAATGGCTTGCCTAAAGACATTCAGGGAATATGTTGCCAAGGTGACATTTTAAACTGCAAACTTCCTGACTCAAGGATCCTTATGCGTTTGAACTGGTCACTTCATTACAACTCCGTGTTTGTGATGGAGGGCAGGCTGATACAGTAGTGACAGGCAGAACATGTTTCTAGCAGATTAGAAAATGGTAAGCTGCATGAATCATGATGCGTGGCAAATAGTTATGAGTGAATTTATTTTTTGAAGGGAAATACAGTACACACTGCAGTTTCCTATAAAGAACTAAGCATTAGAAGGGGGAAGCATAGTTTTGCTTTCATTGTCATATGGAAGAATCCCATACAAGTGTACAGTATCTTCTTTTACAGTCACAAAGGGGCAGAAAGATGAAAGAGTGACTTCTAGGTAGCCAGAGCCAAAAAGTACAAGAATCATTTCCACACATGAGGAGGAACATCGATGCACATACATTTTGTCACATCTCAGTTATCTTCATAAAGAATCCGATTATAGACATGAAGAAGCTCTAAAATTGCAAGGCTAGCCTAATTTGCTAGCTGAGGCAGAACCTTCACTGCTGTGTTCCTGCCATGAAAATAAAACACTAGTATCCTAGGTAAGCCACATTATTTTGTCCCATGAGGGAAAAATTCTCTCAACTACCTTTCTCTCCCCCCCCCACAATAATAAGTTAAATAACCAATGGTTGGCTGCACTTTGCTTATAATCTGCTCGTTGTGGTGACTGCTTCATTCTGCCTAATGGTAGAGCTGTCCCTAAATAATCCCCATTTCCATCAAGGAGATTTTCCTGTGTGAGTGTTTAGGAACAGTCATATCAACTGTCACTTCATTACAAAAGGGACATGGAGGGCACACTGTCTTGCCTTTGGACCACATTAGATAGTATCTGCTGCAGAAATCTATCTATCTATCTATCTATCTATCTATCTATCTATCTATCTATCTATCTATCTATCTATCTATCTATCTATCTATCTATTTCATCCTAGTAGCACTTTCAGTAGCACAGCCTCAGTGCAAAATGAGGATATACATTCAGGGAGACCCTTAGTCTCTCGCCCTTTACTTGAATATTGTTAGGCCTATTTTATTTTCTCCCTGTCAATTTGCTTTTCCATAAACATATATTGTTGGACGGAGGCACTTTTGAACCCTGTGGCAATGGAATAAGTGATGCAGGAAATTCTTAGTAGAGAGGTGAATGGAAGTTTGTATGGTTAGATTCTGTAGAGCAGGGCAGAGGCAGCCTTGGGCAACAGATGCCGGAGTGTAGCATTTAAGGACACAATGTCAAATCAATCATTTAATATATTATTAGTTTTTCACCCTTACTGAATGGATAGGGTGTGTGTCATAAAATTATTAAGTCTGCTGTCATTTCACTTTTCTGTTTCAGTCATCAAAATGTCTTGGGTTGGGTTTTTTTTTTTTCCTGAGTGGATTGTTTGTGAATTGATTTTTTTAAACCAGGGACATAGGTTAGGACTTTAGAGGCAAGAGCCGTGTGAAACACAGGGTCTGTTTGGGGGAGAAGAGTGTCTGGTGTTGCTGGCTGGTGTGTGTGTTTGTGTGCTATATTGGGCCGAGAGAGGGATCTCCCGTCAGCCGCCTCTCAGTCATGTCCTGAAATTCCAGTTTCAAGGGGTAGAACTTTGAACAAAGACTCGATTGACGAGGTGCCCAATGGTGCCATGGCAACGCCAGCTCTGTCTTGCATGGGCAGAGTGTGCCAAGAAGGTGCCATGGTGACGCTCAAGAGGCGCGCGGAAACCTGTGAAATCCTCGCAGCTGAAGAGGGGGGGGCAATTGTCTGCCCTGGGCACTTTCCTTAAAGAAGCCACATCCCCTTCTCCACCCCATGCCCTTGGGTAGGGATGGCTTGGCAGAAGTTTCCTCTCCTAAGCCGTCTCTATGCAGCTGTTCTTTGGGGAGAGGCAAGCTCAATTGGGTGCCCGCCTCAGTTGGCACAGACTGTGCGCTGTGCCATTGTTACGCTCTATACCAGCCTGCTGAATAGGAGGTGGCATCTGTTTTCTTCCAGCGATGGGAACTTCATCTCCAAAGCCCTGGCATCAGATTAGGGGGTGATTGGGTCTGGGGAGGGGGAGAGCACTTTATTGTCCGAAGGGGGCATTACGTTTCTATCACTAATGCAGCTCACACAGAGAAGGCAGACACTCGGTGCCAACAGCCATGACCCAGTCTGCCCCTGGCTGGCAGCTTTGCCAGTCTCCCTGTGCCGCCACCCCCTTCCCGTCTACCCATGCCAATATGCCTCCCACCTCCCACCTCACCCTGCACCCCTCCCCTCCTTCTCTGGATAGGCTTTCCATAAGGAAGAGCGAGCGCTAGCAGGCAGCAAAGTAGATGAAACACACACACACAAAAAGCACATCTTCAGATTTGAAGCAGGTGGGGAGGGGAAAGGGCCTGTAAGAGGGGGGGGAGCAATGGAGGGAGGGGGGGCAGACACCCCGGGACTCTTGGGTTCTTCCCTCCATGCTGGAAAAAGAGTGGGCTCTACGTTGAAACCAGAGGGCAGGGAACGGGGTAGCTGGTCCCCTGTCGGAAAAGCTTGATTCCGCTCGCCATTAACAAATGCTCACCTATTCTACTGAGAGAAAAAAGGATGATTAATGACATATCAGACTGTGCTGCTTCTATATGCTATAGGCTAGTTTAACACATCCAAGAGAAAGGCGAGTGGGCCATGTTCCATGGGAGTGTGTGTGTGTGTGTGTGTGTGTGTGTGTGTGTGTGTGTGTGTGTGTGTGTGTGTGTGTGTGTGTGTGTGTGTGTGTGTGTGTGTGTGTTGGGCTCTGCAAGGCACCATTTTCCTGGCCAGGTCTGTTTTCACGGAACAAAATCTACATCCTGGCTTTTGCTTGGTGCCAAAATTCAAAGAAGATGTTCTGTTTCCCAACCCGTTGAGAGACAGTCCCTCTGTCTCTCGTTCTGAAGTGTGTGTGTGTTGTTGTTGTGGGGGGGGGAGGTGTTCTCGGAATGTCAATGTGCATGAGGAGTTTTGCTTTTCCAAAAATAATGGAACATCTTCTGTGAAAAAGCAAAACAAGACCAAACAATCCTCCACCGAAACAAAACATAACACAAATGGAGGTTTTGAAAGCCCCCAAAAAAAGAAACAAGTTTTTCAGTGTCCTAAAGCCATTGGTGACCAGAAGCCGATCTGCATAGAATCCAAACCAGAGATCCCAGAGAGGCAGGCTACAAAGATAGGAGAGTAAATTTTATTTCTTTATTTGTTTATTTTAGTACTTATATACCGCCCATCTTCCAGAGGAACTCCGGGCGGTTTACAACAAAAAGAAACAACAACAACAACGATAATAAACTAAATAATATCACAATAAAACTACTAAAAAAAGATGAGAAAGGGTGCACATATTCATTATTAGGAAGCTTAAAATAAAAAGTCCAGTTTGATTATGTTTATTCTAAAGGGAAAACATTTTAGCAAGTTCAATTTTAAACTGATATTTAAATTTATGCTATGCTGTTGCTTCCAGAAACTTTTAAAATGAAGTTGAAAAATTCTGTCTATGATTTTATACCTTTTAGTCTTTACTGATTAAGTTTCTGCTGCCGAATTTCCAATTCACTTCATCACTTAATTGATTTCAACTGGCAGGCGATATTGGGTAGGGATAGTTTCAGTCAATCTTTTCAATCAAATCTACGGAACAGAAACTATTTCTCCAAGTTGGCTGGAACTGACTTTTATTACAGTTCCCAAAAGAGAAAATGCTGAGCTTTGTAATAAGGATAGAATTATAAGCTTCATGCTCTTAGGGTTATGCTTGCAAGTGTTCTTAACGATAATACTTGGCACACTTCACAAGAACATGAAGAAAGGGCAGAAGCTCAATCAAGTCAATAAAGGGAGAAATGACCCTGGTCTAAAATGGCGTAAAGAAAACCATGCTCATCAATAAAAAGCAAGCAGCCTCAAAGATGCAATTAAACATCCAAAATGATAGTGTGGGTATGCTGACAACAAGCATAGATACCCCAGAATGTAGCTAAGTGTAGATGCCTGAGCAGCAATGACCCAAAGCAGATTTGTTAAGATGAATAATTGTATACACAAGGGAGGGATCTGACTTTGGGCGCTTTTACTTGGCCCCTAAAATCCGAGGCAAAGGGTTCCCAGATCTGGAGCTTAAAAATGTTTTCCCACCAGCTCCGGACTTTAAAAAAAAATTAAGTACGACCACGCCCACCTAAGCGCATCCCAGCGCGTCCTAGCACACTTTTCAAGTACCTGGCCTCCAGGAGGTAAAAAATCATCCAATGTGAATTGTAAAGCTGTGAATGCCAGGCTCCCTCACCTTCTGTTTGTTTTGTTGTCCCCGCCACCCCTTTAAGAGACAGGAATCACTATGGGGCGGCTCGGGGCTGCTTCAACCAGCAGATGGAGGTGAGCCTGCATTTTTTTCTCCTTTTTTTTCTCCCTCCACTCACGCAGACAGGAACAATGGAGTGTGGAGGGGTGGGAAAAAGGAAGAGCAACAAACCCCCACGATCTCTAGTCCGAATTTAAGTTGCCACCAGATTCTAGAGGTCATGTAAAAGTGCCCTTTGAGAACGTACATTGGACAGAGCTATTCGCGGTTCTAAAATATGGCACAGAAGTGTGGTTTTTAACACAGGGTACTATAAAAAATATAGAAGCATTTGACATGATGATTTCTCTCAGCATGCTAAGAATTTTTTGGATTGAGAGAAGCTCAACTAGTAGTTCAGACACAAACTACTCAAGCAAATGAATGCGGACCAAGAAATCATAAAACGCAGAGCACCTAAAACACTTTAATCATATAATGAGGAATGAATAGTACAGATCATTACGGCTGATCATTCAAGGTAAAATAAATGGGCTAAGAAATGCAGGAAGGAAAATAAACTGTTGGATAAAGGGTCTTGAAGACTAGTTTAGATGCTGCACCACATTACCTCCAGTAGTACGGGATCCATACTATGCAGTAGCTGGAAATCACAAGATTTTTATCCCAGCAGATTATCTTTTAAATTTATAACTCACATATCAGTGAGCTCTTACTCTGGCCCATTTCAGTGTTTTGCCTTCACCTTTGTTAACGGAAAGATACTCTCCTATACCTTAGGATGATTGCATTTGCCCTTGCCAATCTGGTATGGTGGAATCTGTGGAATAGATCCTATTGTACATTTTCTAGAGTCACACAATCTAGTTATTTCCCCAAATTTAAAACATTATCTGGGTAAACCATATTCTATATCTCTTTTTCCCTCTCTGATTTTTCAAGTGAAATTATCAGTAAGGTTGCAAAATTCTGTGCAGTCAGAAATCAGAGGATTAAATGAGTGGAGTGGGTGAAAACTGATCAGAGGGAGAGCCAACCTGGAAATACTTTATGGAGAAATTTCCTGATGGTGAGAGACATTAAACAGTTTGCCACCCGATGTTGTACGTGCCCCATCACTGAGGTTTTCAATAAAAGACTGGACAGCTCTCTATCATAGGGCTGCTATGAGGTCTCCTGCCTTGGGCAGGTTATTGGACTAGAAGACCTCCAAGGTCCCTTCCAGCCCTATGATGGTTCTGATTCTATAGTATGAAATCAATGCTGTAACTAGATTAGGAACCCACACTTAATTGCAATGTGAATTTCAGTCTGTTTTGTCCTGATTGTAAATACTACTATATATGATTTTTATTGTATTGTACTTTTGCATAGCTAACATGGCTGACCTATGGTCATAATAATAACAAAGTAATTTATAATAAAAAGTAATTGATGATGATGATGATGATGAAGAAGAAGAAGAAGAAGAAGAAGAAGAAGAAGAAGAAGAAGAAGAAGAAGAAGAAGAAGAAGAAGAAGAAGAAGAAGAAGTTGTTAACGTGTTGGGCTGGGACGTGGGAAGACTCAGGTTGACCTGAAACCCAATAAATTCACTGGGCTGCCAGTTATGCTCCTTCAGTCTGATCTGCCTTACAGAGTTGTGAAAGAAAGTGCAAAGACTTGTGTGCATTCCCTGGGACGTGTTGAAGAAAGATGGAACATACAGTGGACCCTTGTATAACAAGCAGCTTGTGTAACGTAAAATTTGTACAACATAAAAATTCTGGAGATAGGGGAAATTTGCTTAACAGAATCGTCTATGGGGCGAATCCGTACAACATAAAAATGGTCATGATTTGGGATTACTCTGTTTCAAGGCATTCCTATGGGAAATTTGTATAAAGGAAAATTTGCTTAACAGAATTTCATTTGGAACGAATTAATTCCTTTATACAACGCACCACTGTAATTGGAACTAGTAGTAAAATAATTACAGTACTGTACATGAATAATAAATATCTGAATAATGATAGTGGGGAAATTAGGTACCCCTAAACTCAGTGAGCTGACATGGCAGGCAAAATTATCACAGTGGGATCCTTAAAAATGCTGATGACATCCCAGCATTCTCAGCATTCTCCTTTCTCCATTGATTATCTTGCATTTTCTTTCCAGCCTGTTCTCTGATAGCTAACCCACGTAGCAAATCCTCGTGGTTAAAAGTGGTAATAATAATACCTCCCCCTAGTGATTTCTCTAAAAGACTAGAATCCAGCAGTGGTGGGAATACACATTAACTATTAAAAAGGCATGCGTCTTCTCATTCCATTCATTGGTATACAGAAAAAGCTGTGCTGTTTGTTGACAAGAACCAAAGCAAACCCAAATCCACTTGTGAGTGAAACCTTTGCTTGGACCGTCAAAAATACGATTAATATATTTTATTTATGTTTTTTTTCCTTAAATTAACTTCCTGCTTGCCAAATAGAAACAGCTCCATGGATCCTGTAAGATTTTAATCATGAGCTGCAAGGATATAGCCACATGCATCAGATAAGGTATCTGTGAATGGAATGAACCACTTGAAAGTGGATGTGGTGTGTGTGTTTCACCAATTTCATTCCTTTTCATAAAAATTTCCCCTGGTTGTGGAAAATTAGTGGAGGAAAGGGAAAAATATTCCTTCTTTCTTGACACCTAATCTTCTACATACAAGAAGACATATATGTTGCCTGTTTTGTTTGTGACAGTCACTGTTCCCTCTACCGTCTGATGTGGTCCAATCACAGATTTAGTATTTCACCTGCCACTTGTGGAGGTGGGTGTATTTATGACAGACAGCTTTAAGCTTCTCTGTACCCTGCTCTCTTAAGAGGTAAGAAGTCACTGAATTCACACAAATAGTTCAGGGTTTGTCTAACTCGAATACCAGCCACAGGTCAGGGCAGATGAACCTACCCGGGTTCCTTTTGCCCAGTCCCTAGAAATATTTTTCTCAGGCAGGCTCTGCTCAAGTACTGGAAGGTGGAAGGAGAAAACCAAAGAAGCATCATAAACCACACTGGGAAAGATTTGCCTGCCTGCCTGCCTGCATGCATATATATTTTTTTTTTAAAAAAATTGCACCTCTCAGAATCTCCCTGTTGCAGGTAAGGAATTTTGGCAGCCGTAGTCCAAAAAGAACCTTTTCCAAGCTTGGCACCTGTATGTATGAAAGGATTAACTATCCCCCCTCCCCCGCTGCCATTGTCACTCTATCATAATTTACCAAATTAGGCATATACTCTTCGTTTTATGTTCATAGGAACATCACTTTAAAAGGGGGATGAAGTTGCCTTTATGAATCCTAGGAGGTAAACCTCCTTTTCTTCTACTCTGTCCTTGGTATACTTACTCTGTTGCAGAAAACTGAAAATGTTGCCTGCCCACACATGCAGGCCTGAACTAAGAAAGTCATTTTTCCTCTAAGCACGATAGTTGCTTTTTTTTTTTAAAGGAGTAGAACTTACACCTGAACATCTGCAAATGTTGACAGTCCTTTCAGACAGCTGCTTACTTCAGTAACATTTACAAGTGACAGACTGCTGAATTAACATAGCCACATGTGGGCAGTGCCAGTCTTTACACTTATTATAGCTGCTAGTTTAAAGAGACTGGCAGGATCACACCACCTGCAGCACAGAAGCAGCAGCTCCCAATTAACCCACTGTTGTTCATTCCTTGACTCTCCCTTGGCCTCTTGGCAAGGGACTGCACTTCACCATCTTGAATTTGTCAGCTCAGGTAGCTGTTAAAGACCCAGGAGAAGGCCAGACCACGTTCAGTGCTTTGTGGGTCAGAGTGCTTAGATATATGCCCTTCAACGTCTACAACTTGGTCCTTGTTATTTTCCAGATTTTCACTAACTTATGGCCAAGGGAGTATTTGCAGACTGTAATTGTCCGAGAGGGTAGAGAACATGCTGTTTTGCATTGTTTCTATAAGAATTTTAATAGTACATATTTCGTAGTGTAATTTCAAAGAGAAGAAGCAGGAGTAGCCACAGAATTGTAGAATTGCAGAGTTGAAAGAGATCCTGAGGGTCAACCTGGCAAAGTGGGAAATCTACAGCTAAAATACCCCTGACAGGCAGCCATCTTTGTTCTATTTAACAAACATTCCAAGGTAGCCCATTTCATCATCAAACGTTTTTCCAATATTTAATTCTAATCTTCTTTCCTGTAATTTAAATCTGTTTCTTCCTGCTGGAGCTGCAGAAAATAAGCTTGCTGCATCTTTCATGTGTCAGCCCTTCAGATATTTTAAGGATGACTATTTTATCAATTTTTATCCTTTTCTTCCCAGGCTACGCACATCCATCTCCTTCAACCATGCTTCACAGGCCTTGGTTTCCAGAGGTTTTACCACTCTGGTCATTCCCCTCTGGACCCATTCTGATTTAACTCAATATTTGTGAACTGTTAACAGCCAGAAACTGGCACACATCTTTCGCCTAGGTAAACTCTGACAAAAGCAGAACAGAGCGGTATGATTACTTCCTAAGAGCCTTCCAACTTCTGTTAATACAGCCTTGTAGTACATTCACTCTTTTTTTTACTGCCACATCATACTGATGAGTCACATTCTCAGCTTGCGGCCCCTCAATCCTTTTCATATGTACTCCTGCCAAGCCATCAGTCACTCATCCTATATTATGCATCTGCTTCTTAAGACCTAAATGTAGAACCTTTCACCCCCCCCTTTGAATCTCTTTCTGTTTCTTTTGGCCCAGTTCTCCAATCTGTTAAGGTTATCTTGAATCCTAATTCTATTAGTTAACACTCCATGTTTGGCATTATCTGCAGATTTGATGGACATGCCTTCCACATGCTCATCCAAGTGCTTTATAAAGACATTGGACAACATCAGGACAGAACCGTGTGATAGTCCATTCATCACTTCTCCTCAAGATGAGAAGAAACCATGGGTGAATAGTCATTGGATATGGCCCATCAACCAGCTAGAAAGACACCCAAGAGAGATGCCCAGCTCACAAGAATAACTTGATAGACCTTGTTGAAAGCCTTGCTGATATATACTACTACAAGATATATTACACCCATAGCATCCTCCTTATATACCATACATGAGAGAGAGAGAGAGAGAGAGAGAGAGAGAGAGAGAGAGAGAGAGAGAGAGAGAGAAGATTGGTCTAGCGTACATTTATTTAAAGGAACCTGTGCTGTCTTAATCATCAGTGCATTCTTTTCTAAATGTTGTCTGACCTACTGTTGAATTATCTGTTCTAACACTTTGTGGCATCAAGGAGAAGCTGATTGAGTCCTCTCCCCCCCCACTTTGAAAATGGAGGTGATGTCTGCATCCCCCCAGTTCTCAGGGAACTCACTTGTCCTCCATGTTGCCCATACCACGACTGCTAAAATCCATATTGGTTATAACACCTTTATCAAGTCAAGCAGAAAGTCACAAAAAACAGTGCAGGAGGTCTGGATGTCTTGCACAGATTTTGTGTTGTTTGAGTTTAACAAAGTTGTTACAACAATATGGATACTCAAATCAGATGGAGAATCAGATGAAGAATCAGATGAAGGAAAATTCGGTTAAAGGACATACAATTGTTTTTAGTCATTCTACAGGGTATGAAAATACTATACTGTAATTTCCAAGCAGCATTTCATGTAGTTGCAAATAGATATTCTTTCCTTATTAGAAAGGTCAGTAATGAAACTGGAAGGCTTGTGTTTGCTTTACATAACCTGGAAGCTGAGTCATGGCAACTGGACTTATTTTGTGAGATTGAAATGTTTCACTACTCATCCAAACAGCTTCGTTCAGTTTGATGAAGCTACTTGGATGAACAGTGAAACATTTCGATATCACAAGAAAAGAAGTCCAGTTGCCATGACTCAACTTCCAAATAACCCTACCTGGTGAGTGAGAATCTTCACAGACATATTGCTTTATACACAAATTAATTGTCTTCCTGCAGAAAAAGATTTGTTCACATTAGCTTTTTGCAAATGACTGGCTGCTGAGGTAAGGGTTTTTCAGGTTGAGTGCTGTACTTTCTGCTGGGGTTTTCAACCCTGCATGCTGCCTTTAATAGTTTTGGCTAGGAGGAATCTTTCCGGGCTGGGGTGACTGTCAATTTATCCAACATTAGCCAATCATTCCTGCCCTGCCTTTTAATTCAAAGAGAGCCCACCTCTCTGCCGTGTATCTTTCCCCCCTTTCTTTTTATCTGTTAGCAGTCTGGAGTCTGCTGAAGCCTGTTGCTTACAGCAGTCAGTCATATTTGTCAATTTGGTGTTTGATCTGTTCATAACAATAAGTAATGATTTTTATTCTTTCTATTACTGCACTAATGTCTCAGAGTGAGTTATTGAGACTGTAAGTGCCAGTTGATGAGAAGAATGGGTGGACTACTCTAGAAAACCATTCTTCTCTGAAAATCCCTCCACCTCTGTTGTACTGCTAAAGGAATTTAACCCAATATGCAACATTCTGCTTCACTTTCTCCTGTTGCTTTCGGCAACTTTTAATCCAGTTATGTCAATACCATCATTTGGTTGACTGTTTTAATGTGTCTGCATGTGTTTATCTGTGCAATGTTTCAAGATAATATTCCAGAAAACTGTCTTGAGTCCCAGTCTGTGAAGTTAGATGGTAGGGTGTCAATCAAATCAAATTTCATCAGATAGATAAATTGCTGAAATTGTTCTTTATTTTCAGAGTTTAGAAATGTTAACTTTTATGCTCTGAAATTCTCAAACCTTCATGGCCACTGAGAGTTCTGGGAGCTATAGTCCAGAAAAGTAATGTCTCCAGGTCTTGTTTGTTTTTACCCTAAATGTGATTACATCCTATTTTGCATTTCTGAAGCATGCTGTCAGGCATTCCGGAGTTTCGGGTACAGTACGTTTACCTTACAGGTGGCTGCTTCATTCTGGTGCAGCTGGCTCCTATTACCTCTAATTTGCATTATCCATGCTTTGCTCTTGATGAAAATCTATAGTCACATTGTCACATACTCTAAAATTGCAATGAGAATCTATAGTCACATTGTCACACACACTAAAATTGTGCTTGAATAACTTGACTATTCTGGGAAAGTTCATGAAGGATTTTCCCCATCTTCCATGCCATGTTATTTTTGAAAAGAAAAGGGCATGGGAGGGGGTTAGGGGAAATTCAGAATTTTACAAAACTCACATGTGTGCAGTATGAATTTGCACTGCTGCATCAGTGTATGCATGTATGTATGCATGCATGCATGCATGCATGCATGCAGGTAGGTAGGTAGGTAGGTAGGCAGACAGACAGACAGACAGACAAACAGACACATCTCACTAACAGTTATAATCACACTGCATGGGAGGCAGGCCTCTGCCCTTCCCTGATGGATGTCTCCTCATACCAATCTTTCAGAGTGGTATTGACCCAAACAATTCTGCATGGCAGGTATGGCAGTGGGCAGCACTTGTGTGCCTTTCACACAGTCCCCTAGATCGACACGGGAGATCACTCTCTCCCACCTGTTTCCCTACCAGCAAAGGCCAAGGGAGGGGAATGACCTTCCTCATAGGTTGATTGCCAGAATGAAGGAATGGGCTGGAGTCCCACCTCACCTTAGAAAAACAAAAGGCAGTCAGGACGTATTTCCACTGGCTTCGGCTGCGTCACACAGACAGACGAGAGGGGAAATGAGAGTCATGAGATAGCTGTGCAATGCTTTTGGTGTTTTATTTTGTCTACCTGCCTGTGTGTTTGTATGTGCGTGTTTTCTCATAGAGCAGTGGTGTCCAAACTTCAGCCCTCCAGATGTTTTGGACCACAGCTCCCAGAATTCCAAGCCTCTATTGCCAGTGACAAAGGACTGTGGGAGTTGCGGTCCAAAACATCTGGGGGGCTGAAGTTTGGACACCACTGTCATAGAGGCTCTGGGATGTGCTGAAGAAATGTAGCTCTGCACACTACTGTTAGGAGGCATGTTAATGACGGTTCTCTCTCACAATGGGGCTCAAGGATAAAGTACGGCACAAGGACAGTTATGTATGCAAGGAAAGGTAGAATATGAGAGGCTTTAGAAAACCTAATATTGAAAACAAGGTCTTTTTTTACCCCAGGTAAAAAAGGACCTCATTTTCAGTGCTGCATTGTCGCGGAAGTCAAACCTGGGCCTCCCATATGGAAGGGAAGAATTCTACCACTGAACCAGCTGATTAACAAACAAAATTCAATCTATTTCAGTCTTACCCTCCCACTTGCATAATTAGCATAGGTGCCTTAGTTGACAGGGCTGTTGTAATGACTGCAGAGATGGCATGCATGGATCACTTTGAATACCTGAAAGGATATGTGCAGATTCCACATATTATTACTGTAGTGGGCTGGAGCATCTGGCTGTGGGCCAAGACCTGGAAACATGAATCCCGGGAGAAGGCTCATGACCGTGACTGACTTTTTGTGACCCCATGCCCATGGAGTTTTGTTAGCTGGAATAATGGAGTGGTTTGACCGTTCCTACAACACCTGGTATTCCCTGGTGGTCGTCCATCCAAGTACTAACCAGGCCCGGCCCTGCTTAGCTTCCAAAATCAGGTGAGATCAAATGTGCTCTGGGCATCAAGGCAGCTGATCCAGCACTGTCTACCAGACAAAAACCTAGCTTTGGGGTTGGAGGTGCTCTTCAGGAACAGATAGAATTTGTACAGTAGTGCCTCATAAAACAAATGCCCCTTAATAAGAAGAACTGGCAAGACGAATGAAATTTCCAGGAATAGGAAAACCTCATAAGATGAATTTTTCCTATGGGATGCCTCGCAAGAGGAATTCAATGGATTCCTATGGGAACCGCGTTAAACCGTGTTTCATAGGACAAATTTTTTTCTAAAACGAATTGGCCCATAGAACGAATTAAATTCGTCTTAAGAGGCACCGCTGTATTATCATTTTTTTCACATTGCAGGAAAGAGGTATCATTTTCCTTTCTCATTCTTATTTTGATGAGACTCCATTGTTTTATGACTCCATTTTGTTTCTGTTTTCCTTTCAGATTATTGGCCTATAACTGAATGTTCATTATTTGAATTTCTTCATGTAAATTACTTTAATCTTCATGCATTAGGCACAGTATGTTTCATTTCCATACAGTCATACTTTGTTGAAGACCTAGATCCACAGCATAGGTATTCTATCATACTGTTATCTGCGCAGTAGCTGTGAACAGTGCCCCAAATTTCAGTCACTTGCCATGTATATGTTCCCATATAAACCAACCATGGCAAGAACAAAAATTTCCCAAAACTTCTACTGAATTTTACACTG
Organism: Phrynocephalus forsythii; assembly: GCA_029282475.1. Lineage (NCBI taxonomy): Eukaryota > Metazoa > Chordata > Lepidosauria > Squamata > Agamidae > Phrynocephalus > Phrynocephalus forsythii. The sequence goes on from JAPFRF010000011.1 coordinate 11,514,320, forward strand.
GGATACTTTTTGGTACCAGCCAAGGTAATTTGGTGTGTGTGTGTGTGTGTGTGTATTCGTGTGTGCATGTGTGTGTTCATGCATGCATAGATTCTGTGTTTTCAAGCTGGAACGGACTTATAGTGATCCTAATACAGTAAGACTTTGAAGGTAAATGAGATATTTAAGGAGTGTTTTTACCAGTTCCTCTTCCCTGGTCAATTTCCATGGACAAGTGGGGATTTGAACCCTATTCTCCAGAGTCTTAGTAGTCTGTCACTCTATCCTCTCCACCACAATGGGAATCATTTGGGATAAAATAAATCCCTATACCATTTATAACATATAACATTTATTTATTTTATTTTATTTTAGAGTATTTTTACCCCGCCTTTCTCCTCGGAAAAGGACCCAAGGCGGCTTACAGTAATGAGGGATAAAACATAGTCCAGTACAATTAAGACATGTTCAAGTATTTGAGAAAATGGAATTGAAGGACATCTTACAGCATTAATAGTCAACATTACATTAAAGCAACACAGTTATAAGTAGTCATAAACACAAAGTCTATGTGAACCCATCGATTCATATAAAACACACAAGGTAGTCCATCATTCAGGGAAAGCTTGTCTGAAGAGAAAGGTCTTTGCCTGTTTGCGGAAGGAGTCATGAGACGGTGAAATACTGTACACTCATTATCAATAGATTGATCCCATAGCAATATGTTTTCTTCTTCAACCTCATGAGCCTCCACACACATTATTTCTAATTAGTAGTCACAATCTCATACTAAGATGCAGTACTCTTCCAGGAAATATGAAATAACAGAACAATATGATGAGATTAGGATGAAGAAGATGAAGGGGGAGAGATATGATGAGATAAGGATAAGTAAGAGAGAGGGAGGAGATATATTTCTGGGTCTTGGGTAGCAAAGGTACCACTGCCTTGGTAATGGCAAAATAAATTTGCTCTATATCTTGGGCCATCTGGGAGCGGAGCGTATCATTAGCTGGGGTTAGGTGTGAACACTGAAAAAGCAGCACTGGTGCAACAGTTTAGTTGATCACAGCATGTTTCGCCCTGGAGAATAAGGCATTTTGATTATTATTTTTTTACCTCTTGAACATTAAAATTCCTCTGCTGTTTCCATTTTTAGGAAGGAAACTGCACACTTGTCATCTTGTTGTGATCAATCCATGCATCTTTCTCATCATTCATTTACACTGATGCCGGAGGGTATATGGGAAACATGCAATGACCTTCCTTTCCTGTTGTGTGTGTGTGTGGGGGGGCAGCCTGTACGTCACTCATGGAAATGCCAGCAAAGATCGAGAATTTCAGGGCAAAGATAAACCCTGGGAGCTAAACCTGTTAGACTTGACTTTGAACGCTCTGAAACTTGGAAAAAGATACATGGGGAAACAAGAGAGATGAGCAGTGGCATGATTTTCCTAAGAGGGGAGCATACTTCTTTCTTCCTTCCTTCCTTCCTTCCTTCCTTCCTTCCTTCCTTCCTTCCTTCCTTCCTTTTCCTTCCTTCCTTTCTTTCTTTCTTCCTAGACACTCTCTCTCTTTGTGCTGCAGAGGTCCAACATTCAAATCCTCAGCAGCATCCCTCTCCCTCCCTTTTCAGGGGGAGTGTCACGGCCCAGTTGCTCTCTTTCTGTCTACGCTGCCACCACAGTTCCAACAAAACACTGTTCACTTTAATTCTCCTTCAATGGATTAAGATTGACCCTAGTCAACTTGCCCTTTTATAACATAGTATTAAACTTTTGTTTGTTTGTACGTAATATAGCTGCTTTAGCTGTTCCAGAAAGGAAATTAAAGCAAGGTATAAATAAATAAATAAATAAATAAATAAATAAATAAATAAATAAATAAATGCCCTTCCCCCCCACCGCCCATTCCCTGCCATTGCCTCTCCCCCCACCCCCACCTACCTACCTACTACTCTGGCACAGGCGGCCCCTTCCTGCCCTTGCAAATAATCGTCTGCAGCAGTCAGAAGCCAGACAAATCTGCCTGCAGAAGGGCTGCCAAGGCAACCTCAGTTCCAAGATCGTCCCTCCCCTTGTCCTTCCCTGCTCCTGCCAATGCCAACCCCTCTCCTTCCTTGGCAGAGAGCATCACATCAAAACTCTTCTTCTTCTTTGCTGAAAATCAACTTTCAGTGGCTCCCTAATCCTTCCCCCCCAACACACACACAAACACTCCTCGCCTTCCTGGTGCCCCTTTCCATGTAGCTGCTGCCCTCCTTCTCAGTGGCTGCCAGCCAGGGACTACAGCTGCCCCTGTCCCTCCCATCCCCAGTCTAGTGCTGCTTCCTAAGTGGTTGTTTGTCCTAAAGCCATCCCATCTGCTCCCTCACAGAGGCTGCTCGCCAGTTGCTGCTGCTGCCGCCGCCGCTGCCATTCCCTGGCTCTTGCAGGGCTTGGCCCAACCCTGCAGCCACTCTGTGCTCCCCTTCCCACTGGCCACCACGGGGGTCCCTCAGATGCTGCAGCTGCTGTGTCTCTGGCTCAGATTGTTCTCTCAGCTAAACCTCTGTGCAAGGTGGTGGTTGATCCTTTCTTGGACTCAGTGTGTGTTTTTCAGGGCGCACCAAAGGCCCAAGAGTGACATCCTACCTCATAAGAACATAAGAACAAAAGAAGAGCCATGCTGCATCAGGCAAATGGCCCATCTAGTCCAGCTTCCTGTATCTCAAAGTGGCCCCACCAAATGTGTCTGGGAGCACACGAGACTAGATATCTGTCTCCTGATACCATTCCCCTGCATCTGGCCCTTGAAGTCCTCTGGTTTTAAGCCTAGAGATTACACATCTCCTTCATGGTTTGTAACCCATGATGGACTTTTGCACCAGGAAACTGTCCAATCCCCTTTTGAAGGCATCCAGGCCAGATACCATCACCACATCCTGTCGCAGGGAGTTCCACAGACTAGAAACATGCTGGGTAAAAATATTTTGTTCTCACTCTCCCAACACTCAATTTGAGTGGACCTCCCCTAGTTCTGGTATTTTGTGAGAGGGAGAAGAGCATCCCTCTATCCACTTTACTCATGCCCTGCATTATTTTGTACGTCTCAATCATATCCCCCCTCAGGTGCCTTTTTTCCAGACTAAAGAGCCCCAAATGCTGTAGCCTTTCCTCATAATGGAAGTCCCCCAGCCCAGTAATCATTTTAGTCGCTCTCTTTTGCACCTTTTCCAGTTCCACTATGTCTTTTTTGAGATGCTGTGACCAGAATTGTACACAATACTCCAGGTGTGGCCTTAGTACTGTTTTGTACAATGGCATTATGATGTTGCCTGTTTTATTTTCAATCCCCTTTTTGGTAATCCCTAGTATGGAATTGGCCTTCTTCACCGCTCCCAAAGACTGGGTAGACACCTTCACTGAGCTGTCCACCAGCACACCAAGATCTCTTCCCTGATCTGTCACGGATAGCTCAGAGCCCATGAGTTGATAGATAAAGTTTTGATTGTTTGCCCCAATATGCATTACTTTACATTTTTCTCCATTTCGCAGCCCATTCCCCCCAGTTTGGAGAGATCCTTCTGGAGCTCTTCACAATCTTCTTTGGTTTTTACCACATGGAAAAGTTTTGTGTCATCCGCAAACCTGGCCACCTCACTGCTTACCTCCTACAGTCTTCCATTTGTTATGGGATTTGGGGTTTGGGGAAAGACCAATCTCTGGCCAAAATCCTAAGAGAGCTGCCGTTCCTCAGAGAAGTTTAATTACTGTAATATCAACATCTGGAGGGTGCTCAGTCTCTCTCACACACAAGCCTGTTCAAAGGATCCAAGTTCAGGTGGCCCGGTGTATTTTTTTAAAAAATTAATAGTATATGGGTGAAGAGGGGCCCTTTCTGCCTCCCTCTTTCTCACTAACTCATCTTCCCCTTCAAGCAGTCAGAAGCAGAGGCAGGGGAGGGGGTGGAAGTATAATGGGATACTTTTTTCTCCCTCATGAGAATAACAAATCAATTCAGTCATAAATTGAATTGTAGGAGGGGGAACTGCAGCCCTGGATCACGGATGTGTCCCCCACAACCTGCACAGCTATTCTGAAACTTCCCTCAAGACTTAAATCCCTTCATCTCCTGTTCGTTTGTGCCTCAGGCACTGGAATGTCTTAGACCTCATTTTCGCCACACAAAATATAATAGCTGGATGAGGAAACTACGAAGAGCACTGAAAACTTTAGGTTTGTTGTTTGTTTTGGTCTACCCCCCCCCAAGCCTGCTGCCAGCATGACTAAGCATGGATTCTGGGTGTTGTAGTCCAAATCCCATCTCTAGGCAGGTCTCCTGGGGCCACGGGAGGAGGCGGTGGTCAGTCGCCTCCCAAGGCTAGTCCCGGGCCTGAAGAAGCTTCTTTTCCTGTTTTCGCCACTAGACCAGGGATCCCAGCAGGAAAGATCCCTCATCCTCCCCCTTGCCCCCTCTCTGCCCCATACTTGGAGATGGAGGCCTTCCATGTCTTTCAACATGGTGAAGTCATTTTCCTTCCTTAACCTCACTGAACAAAAGGTTCTTGAGAAAAAGGAAGCTGTTTTGGTCTCCCTGAGGTTTATTTATAGGCCCTTTCAGTCACTGAAAGGGAAAGTGATTCATCCCTGCACTGCATATTTGTTGAGCGAGCTGCTTCTCCCCACCATCCTCTCCCAGTCGACCACATCCCCCACCCACCCACCCTGCTCCTCTGGCCTTTACGCTTGGTTGATAATAACATGGTTTCTAACCTCGGTGCTGTGTGATCATCACAGCACCTCTTTGCCTCATTATCGTGGAGTAGGTCCCATTTGAGATTTTGTCCCACCCAGCTGCCAGCTTGTTAATAAATTACAAGTCCAAACCTTCCTCTGAGCCACATGCATTGGGGCAGATGTGGGAGAAAAGTCTCTCTCTCTCTCTCTCTCTCTCTCTCTCTCTCTCTCTCTCTCTCTCTCTCTCTCTCTCTCTCTCTCTCTCTCTCTCTCTCTCTCTCTCTCTCTCTCTTTTGCCCAGAGGGCAAAAGAACAGTCTCAGAAGGCTGAGGGCAGGTCTCTGTCTGGAAGAGCTTACAATCTAAAATTCAGCATGCAAAACTGCAAAATAAGATGGTGTAAACAAAATGTATTATTATTTTTTGTTTTATTTAAAATTTTTCTCTCCCACCATTCTCCCCGAAAGGACTGAAGAGAAAGAAGAAATATGAGGCACAAGTCCACCAGGAACTCCATGTGTATGTAAAAATATTTTAAAAAAACACAAGGGTGTGGAGGTAACATTCAGCCTTTTTGCTTCCAACATATCTTACTGTTTGTGCTCCATGCAGGGTGTTCCACGTAGCAATGGATTCCATTCCAGTGGTTCCAATTTCTGTTTTGTCTTCCTCCCAGTATTCCTTTCAAGAATTTTCCTTGTCTCTCCTGCATAGAGAATGTTTATTTTTAAAAAAAAACTTGACAGAGAAAAAACTAGGTTCTGTCATATTGAATTGGTCCCTGATTATTGCTATTGTAGAAAAATCACTATTTATTTATTTATTTATTTATTTATTTATTTATTTATTTATTTATTTATTTATTTGTTTGTTTGTTTGTTTGTTTACCTCCCCATTAGTGCCGAAGCACTGTTCTAGGCAGTTTATCAAGGATTAAAGGCAAAACTCAACAAGCACTGAAATATAGCACAAAAAGCATAGATGTAACAAAAACATAAAAACCACGGACACCAAACAAATTATCACAGTAAAGTGGAACCAGAGGCAAGACTTTCAGCCTGGGTTGAATTGAAAAGCCTCCCTGAAAACTTGTGTTTTCAGATGTCTCCTAAAAGAACACAGAAAGGTAGCTAGGCAGAGCTTCATCCATACGCTGGTTCTATAGCTTTGGTGCCACCTCAGAAAAGGCCCTGCTTCTAGTAGATGACTTCCAGGCTATGGCTGTAAGCAAAAACTGATCATGTGGGATGTTTTCTCAAATAAATAATTATTTACACCAAACTGCCTTTGAAGTAGAGTGAAAAGTAGCTGCAAATATTTTAACAGTTGATGTTCTGAATTTGTCTAAGCATCAAGTATAGTTTGGCTTCCTCTACAGTGTACTGCTTTCTCTTCTACATCAAAATATCCCCAAAGATCCTAAAATGTTAGGAATCAGACTATACGAAATGTTGTGTGGTGTGTGCAGCTGTGTTAGTAGAGTTTCTACTGTGAAAAAGACCAAGACTGTATTTGTCGACCAGATCATATTGGCCTTTGAGCCCTATCAGGCAGAACCCCTCGTGAAGTATGATGGGTACTGTAGTCCTGCAACATCTGGAGGGCCACAGGTTCCCCAGACCCATGTTTGTAAAGGTTATAAATTATTTGGCACCTGGGGTTTTGTTATGCCACAATTGTCATAGACCATAAGGACATGTTTCCCTTTCCCACTCTCTAGTGCAGGGGTCCTCAAAGTTGTCAAACAGCATGCCAGTCCACCACCACCCAGGTACCACTGAGGGCCAGACCACAGCCCCCCCCCCAAAAAAGGCCGACATGGAAAAAAGGGGGGAGGGAGGGGCAAGTGGGCCATGGAGGGGGTAGAAGACCTTGCCGCAGCCCTCCCATTTTAAATTGTCCCGCTCATCTGTAGCTGGTGCCCCAACCATCTGAACAATGGGTTGGGGGAGTGGCAGAAGAGACAAAGTCCACTGCTTTGAACTGCCTCAGCAATAGAAGCAGCTGCGGAGGCTGGCTTGCTCGCGAAGCAGGGGGTGGGGTGGGGGATCTGCAATTGGTCCCGGGGGCCGGATTTAGGACCCTGGGGGGCTGCATCTGTCCCCCGGGCCATAGTTTGAGGACCCCTGCTCTAGTGGCACAGCTAAACTAAGATATATTCTGTAGCCAAAACCATCAAACATTTGTAATAAACCCGTAAGGTTTATAACAGGCAACTTTAGCAGCCACAATAACTTGTGGGGCTACGAAGACAACGATGAAAGTGAAGGTGTAGTAGAATGGGCCACATCTTACCAATTATCACTCACCCATGACAGCAAATTACCAGTGTAATTCTATCTATGACACCCCTATATAAAAGACAACCTCCACTTTTCCAACCCAAAATTTCAGTTTTACAACTTCGTGGTTCTCTCCTTGACTTACTTCTGTGTTAAGACAACCCTCAATTTTTAGACTAGCAATTTTAGACAAAAATATAGTCTTATATATGGAAAATACTCTATATTTCAATGATCAATGGTTGTTGGAAACCACTACGAGTTTTACAGGTGAAACTTGAAAAATTAGAATATTGTGCACATTTTGCTTTATTTCAGTAAGTCAACGCAAAAGGTGAAAGTAATATATGAGATAGACTCATTACATGCAAAGTGAGATATGTCAAGCCTTACTTTGGTGTAATTGTGATGATTATGGCCTACAGCTTATGAAAACCCCAAATTCACAATCTCAGAAAATTAGAATAGTTTGAAAAGGTTCAATATTCTAGGCTCAAAGTGTGCCACTCTAACTAATGAGCCCATAGCACATGAAAAGGGGTCCTGAGCCTTTAAGTCAGGGGTCCTCAACCTATGGCCCGTGGGCTGTATACGGCCCCCAGGGAGCCTGAATCCGGCCCCTGGGAGCAACAGCATAGCCCCCCCCCCCCCGCCCGTGGGGGCCGCTTGAGCCCTTATACTACTAGTAAAGGTGCTTCAGAACGGGCGTAGTCACAGCCTCCTGGGGGCAACCATCTTGTACGGAACGAGGAAGCTGCCATGATGCAACGTCACGCGGTGGACAAGGCGCATGCGCACCTCCTGGCGGGGGGGGAAAACAGGAGTCGTGTCGAGGCGGAGCAGCTCGGCCTCCCTCAGCGGTGGAAACCGACCAAGGCAGAGCGGGAAGGGCGGCGCTGGTTCCCGCCCGGTGAGATCTTATTAACTCTGCGGGGGGGCTCTCCGGGCTAGTTGAGGGGAAAGGTGGGGCGGGGTGGGGGGGAAGGTCACGTTGCTCTGGAGGCGGCGAAGGGATCCCTAACCGTTGCGGCGGGACGGATTTTGAAGCTGGTCTTTGGTCAGGTTGGGCCGGATGAGGCCTCGTTGCGACGCCGGTACAACACCCACCCCACCCTCCTTCCATCCACCCACCCACCCCCCACTTCATGGTGCTGCAATCCCGGTCTGGAGGTTGCGGCGTGACTTTGAAGGGAGGCTCAGTTATTTCCACTGTATTATTATTATTATTATTATTATTATTATTATTATTATTATTATTATTATTATTATTATTATTATTATTATTATTATTATTATTATTTATAAAAGTCTTGTATGCCACCCACTACCCAAAAGTCTTATTATTATTATTATTATTATTATTATTATTATTATTATTATTATTATTATTATTATTATTATTATTATTATTATTATATTAATATTGCATTCTTTTTCCTGTTTTTTGTGCACTACAAAAAAAATATGTTCAGTGTGCATAGGTATTTCTTCATATTTTTTTCAAAATCTAGTCCGGCCCCCAACAGTGTCTGAGGGACAGTGAACCGGCCCCCTGTTTAAAAAGGTTGAGGACCCCTGTTTTAAGTGGTCTCTCAGGCTGGTTCAATAGGAATCACAATCATGGGAAAGACTGCTGACCTGACAGTTGTGCAAAAAAAAACATTGACACCCTCCATAAGGAGGGAAAGCCCCAAAAGGTAGAGATTGCAAAAGAAGTTGGATGTTCCCAAAGTGCTGTATCAAAGCACATCAATAGAAAGTTATGTGGAAGGGAAAAGTGTGGAAGAAAAAGGTGCACAAGCAGCAGGGATGACCACAGCCAGGAGAGGAATGTCAGGAAAAAGCCATTCAAAAGTGTTGGGGACTTTCACAAGGAGTGGACTGAGGCTGGAGTTAGTGTACCAAGAGCCACCACATACAGATGGATCTTGGACATGGGCTTCAAATGTTGTATTCCTCTTGTCAAGCTGCTCCCGAACACTGTTGCTCAGTGGTCCAAAGTCCTATTTTCTGATGAGAGCAACTTTTGCATCTCCTTTGGTAACCAAGGACCCATAGTCTGGAGGAAGAATGGAGAGGCACACCATGCACAATGCTTGAAGTCCAGTGTGAAGTTTCCACAGTCTGTGTTGATTTGGCGAGCCATGTCATCTGCTGGTGTTGGTCCTCTGTGCTTCATTAAGTCCAGGGTCAACACAGCCATCTACCAGGAGATTTTGGAGCACTTTGTGCTTCCTTCCGCAGTTGAGCTTTATGGGGATGCTGACTTCATTTTCCAGCAGGACTTGGCACCTGCCCATACTGCCAAAAGTACCAAAACCTGGTCCAATGACCATGGAATTACTGTGCTTGATTGGCCAGCAAACTCGTCTGACTTGAACTCCATAGAGAATCTATGAGGCATTGTTCGGACATGAGACAGAACAATGCAGCAGAGCTGAAGGCCACCATTGAAGCATCCTGGTCTTCCATAACACCCCAGCAGAGCCACAGGCTAATAGCATCCATGCCAGGCTACATTGAGGCAGTGATTGACGCAAAAGGTGCCCAAACCAAAGTTACAAAGATAGCCATTTGAAGACAAACTGCCTAAAAACTCTGTGCCTTTCAATTGAAAAACCATGAGGCTTCAAGAACATGGCAGGTGACATATAGAATGGTACCAGGCTAGAACACTGTGCTAGACCCCCCCCCACCAAATATTTGAGAGTTACCCTGGATCAAGCTCTCACTTTCATGAATCACTGTTTTCATACCAAACAGAAAGTTTCTGCTAGGAACAACATTCTGAGTAAAATAATGGGTAGACTATGGGGTGCCCAACCAAACCACATTTAGAACTTCTGCACTAGCCCTATGTTACTCTGTAGGAGAAGATGTTAGCTATGTTTGGTGTAGATCAAAACACACAAAACAGGTAGATGTGGCCTTAAATGAAACAGTCAACTGGTCACAGGGTGTTTAACACCAATCCCAATTCAAAAGGTGCATTTTCCTAGCTGGCATTCCTCCACCAGAAGTCCTTCAGAAAAGTGCTACACAGAAAAAAATAGGTCAAAGCAATGTCCTCAGAAGCACACTTGTTATTTGGTCATTAACCACCAAAGCCAAGACTGAAATCAAGGTCTAGTTTTCTTCATACCTCTGCCCCTCTCAACAGTCATCCCCCAATAGAGAGCTATTGAAGGTGAGCAAGGAGCTACCAGGTAACTGAGTAGAACCACATGATTCTCCACCGCCTGGCCTGTATGGAAAGCATTGAAGAGACTGCACACTGGGGTTGGAAGATCAAAGGATAATCTGAGAAAATGGGGCTTTCCTATAGAAGACAGCTTGTGCGAATGGGGAGAACAACAAACCATCTCACACCTGTTGCGAGGTGTATGATGCCCTTCAACATGCACGGGGAAAGATCTTCTGTTGGGAAGAAGGAATGCTGTAGATGTGACCCAGTACTGGAAGAATGTCATTTAGTTTTTTAAATAAATCTTATTCATTTTATATACCTTTATTCCAGGTGCTGTAGGTACCTAGAGTGGGAACTGGCAAGCCACTCCAGTATTCCTGCCAAGAAAACTCTGTGGACATGGGGTCACAACTAGTCGATCACGACTATAATGACACAACGCGCGCGCGCGCACACACACACACACACACCTTATTTATATTCTGGTTAGGATTGTATATTTATCTGTCAGTATAATTTGTTGGTGCTTCTGACATGGAAAAAAAAGAATTCTGTGGTGTAAACAGAGTTTGATTGTTTCAAAGTTTATCATTTCTCCTCAGTGAGACAGTCTCTAAAGGATAACCCTGCCCACAGCTATGGATCTTTTCCAGTGGCATACAGAGTATTTATTTATTTATTTGTTTATTTATTTATTTCCATTTATATACTACCTGATTTCCCCAGAGGAACCTGCTCTCCTTTGATGAGGTACAGTGCTTATCATAAGAATATACAATCACAGTTGGATCAGACCAGATGTCCATCCAATCATTCCCCTGCCACAGTGGTCACCTACAGCAAGCAGGGTAGGAATGCCTCAGCACTCTGCTTCCCATGCTCCCCAGCACCTGTTCAACAGAAGGATTACATAGCCATCCCAGCTGTTGAAAGCTGCATCTCTCTTGATGCAGTACAGGTCCTTGTATGGAGTCTTATATTGATAATGGACTGAATATGGGCCAACTAACAAATTGACTCAAAAAAGATGGAGATCCTACAGCTGAGTGGATTGACAGACCAGTCAGGGGAACATTTGCCTTACCTCAGTGGGGTTATACTCCCCTTGAAGGAGCAGGTTTGGATTTGTTTGTATTCTTGGACTCAGCTTTTTCCAAATATCCTCTGTGGCCAAAAATGCTTTTCATTAACGGCCCATACCTTGGTAAATGCAAAATAGACTAATTTCCAGCACTCTCTGCATAAGGCTGCCCTTGGAGTTAGTATGGAAATTTCAACAGACCCAGAATGTGGCAACCAGACTGATAATAGGTACCAGTAGACCTGAACACATATCGCCAGTCTTGCCATGCCTCCATTGGCTCCCTGTTAGTTTTATTGCCCAAATCAGGGTGATGATCAAGACTTATAAAGAAAGCCCTTAATGGTTTAGGACCTCAATATCTGTCAGAATATGTCTCCCAAAAAAGCTACCTGCCCCCAACCCCCTTGTTCCTCACAGTCCATGATGCTAACAACAGTGCCATCAAAGGCAAAAAGAGAACACAGGGAACTGTGCTTTTTTGGTTGTGTGTCTCTTTCCATTTGGAACAAACCATCAGCAGAGACCTGTCAGGCATCTTCTCTCTCAGATTTTAAGAAATCAGTTAAACGTTGTATTCTTTTGAGCTACCTTCTTGTGTGCCTATGATGCTCAAATCTGTTTTAATTTGTTTATTTTTATTGAATGTTACACACACCTTCAGTCACATAACAAGGTTCAAGGTTGACTCATCCTTCCATCCTTCCATCCTTCCGAGATCAGTAAATTGAGACCCTGCTTGTGTGTATGTGTATGGGGGAATGTGTAGCCTGCTTAATTTAATTGGAAACCACCCAAACAGCGCTTTAAGCACTAGGAGGAGGTATATAAGCAGCACACTTTGTTTTGCTCTGCTTTATATTTGATTTTAATGTGGTATAAACCATCCAGAGTTGCCTAGATGCCCTAAGCACATCTGATCTCGGCTGATTTTGGAAGCTAAGTAGGGTCAGCCCAAGTTAGTACTTGGATAGGCGATGACCAGGGAATACAAGGTGCTGTAGGTGCCTAGAGTAGAAACTGGCAAGCCATTCCAGTATTCCTGCCAAGTAAACTCCAAGGACATGGAGTCACAAAGAATTGGTCATGATTGTAACAACACAACACACACACACACACAAACCATCCAGAGAGTGTGTCCAGTAACTAACTTAACTGTATCTTCCATTTGCTTTCGAAATTCTTGCCTTTTAAAGCCATCCAGTTTGGCAGCCATCTTGACACTTTATAGAAATAAGTGCTTCTCTTGTTCTGTTCCAACCAAGCAGTCTTCCATTGAGCCTCAGTGGATGAAACTGGGCTTTAAAATCAGGATGGGAAGAAATATTTCCAGCACCTGCCCCCAGCTCTATCTAAAGACTGGCAGGAAAACTACTTGAGCCCGGATGTTACAGGTGCTGTGACCAATGTGCAGGGGGCAACATTTGGAAAGCAAATCCACTTGGAAATGTTTCCTTAAAGAACAATGTGAAAAGACTGCTCTAGCCAATCATCTGTTTCTAAGATTTAAAAAATGTGTGCCAAACCCCAGTTGGGAACTGTCTGTATCATCTGCTGCTGGAGATAGCTAGGACCTGGCACTTGGGGCATGAAGAGTCTTAAACATGGAGGCCTAGTGAGGCCACATCTCTCATGATCCCATGACGCAGCATGTCTTCTGATGATGGCAGTGGCATGGCATGGATTACCACCACCCAAGGCAAGGTTAGTATTGTGCCCCCTTACCCAAGGCTGGGCTGGGACCGGGGGGGACTGTTTGCACACTCATGGCAGGCAACCAAAGCACAAGCCATGGGGGGCCCTGGCTTCCCACCAGCACGCCAACTTCCTGGGCCAGTGGGTGTACTTGGTAACACTGGATGCCATTCTCGCTTGGGCACTGGTCAAACTGGCTCAGAGCAGTTGCCACTCGCTGGTGCAGGACCAGTCCTGAGCCAGGCAGTGCTGTGGGCAGACAACAGGGCCAAGGCCCCTGGACCTCTGCTGCCCTTGCCAGCTCCCCCAGAGGGTGTGGTGTCCCTTTCCAACAGGCTCCTGAGCCACAACACAGCCAGTGAGGAAGGGGAAGGGAGGAAGCAGGCAGGCCAGCAGGCTGGTGGCGAGGCACACCCAGGAGAGGGTTGGGAGGGAAGGAGGAGGGACTGTGCCCCATAAAAATATTGTAGCTGCAGTGAGGTGCCACTCTGGCACACACTCACTCTCTCTCTCTCTCTCACACACACACACACACACACAGAGGGGGAGAGAGAGGGAGAGAGAGAGAGAGGGAGTAGGCCAATACATCTATCAGACTTTCAATTTGGGAAAGCTGGGGCACAAAATATTGCACCACCTGGGCAAATCAGGCAGCCTTGCTTTGACAGGTTAATCCATCTAAGAGAGGAGGGTAGTTACTTTTCTGGACTACAGTTCCCATAACCCACTAGCCAGCATGATCAAGGCTGAAACTTCAGCCCCCCAAAATAATTTCCCCCATCTCTGTTTATCTCCATCCGTTGAGTTATTCACCCCACTTAACATTTTGGCAGGGGGCTCAGCTTTGTAGGGCAGTCAAACATCCTTGGATGATTTGGTCAAGTGGGGAAGGGTGCCTTTTAAGATTCACAGGAGTGGTTGATTCCCAAGTGGAAGAGAGGATGGGCTGTTTGTGCACCAGCCTGAAAGCATAAGTCAATATAAGTAGATTTGGTGGCCCTTTTCAAAGTGTCCCCTAACTGCTGCTCCATGGAGCTTAGATTGTGCCAATACCAGCGCTTTGGGACGTGACCACTCAGTCCTTTCATGCAAAAATCAGTAGAGGGCAGCACAGGTACAGCAGTGGTACTGGCTCCTTGCCTGCTTGGCTTGAAATGCCTCAGACCAGCTGGCTGGAGCTCTCTTGGCCTGGAAGCAAGGGCAGAGTATTGTGGGAGTAAGAAGGGGCTGCCTAGGAGCTCCTGCTGCCACCATAGGGTTTGCCAGGGGGGAGGGGAGCAGCAAGGTAGAAAAGTGACCTCTGGTCACCCACGGGACAGTAACAAGAGGCTCCCTGAGGCCCCTTCTTACCCTCACCATATAGGAAGGTGTATTGGCCCACGTCCTCTCTACACCACCCCATCTTTTTAAAAATGCACCAACGTTGTCCTACAATCTCAAGGAGGTGTCCTTGGGATCTCGCTTTTTTCATGTGTGTTTAACTACGTCTATATGTGTATCTCTATATAGTATCTGAGATTGTCATGGTGATATAAATATGCTGCCTTCTGTTCTTTGTCTTTGCACAGTTCCACAAGAGATGACTAGAGATGTCCCTTCCCCTAGAATAACAGAACTGTTCCCTCTTTGTCAGTTTGAAGTGAGAAACAGATATGAGCCTCCTGGATCAGCTGAGGTGAGAGTGCAGGAAAACCCTTGGACCTGGTTGTGGAAGCATTGCATTCAGAAAAAAAAACCAGCAGTCAGACTTGGCAGTTTCCCCTTCTTGTTCTGTCATGTCAGGAGATAAGATCAGTTGCAGCTGGTGCACCTTTCGGCAACTGTGCCCACCTGTGCCAAGGCAGGGCTGTAAAGGTAACCCACAAAAAGGGAGTCGGGATCAGTTGCTAAATTAGGAGCGTGGCTAGAAGGATCTCTTATATAAGTAAGATTGTTAAAAGGATGACTGTGCAATAAGGCAAATATTACTATATGCTACCAAGCACAGCTTTATTCTCAGAGTGTTAATAAGAAGCCGAACGTATCAAAACTCTAGAACCTAATTGAAACCTGTCTACATTTCTCTTTAATATTCCAATAATGCAAACCATGTCCTGCTTGAGTCCTAGGGTAGCCACATGTCCTCTTTAGGGAGGGCAGTCCATTATTTGAAATGCTGTCCTTTTTTAGTGATGTGTGTCCTCCCTTTTTGGTGACAAGTAAGGGGATATTTCCTCTCCGGGGCTGAGAGTGTATCTAGTTCATTAGGGAAAGTAACGGCTTTGATTGGTAAACGTACCTAGCAAACCCTCTCTCATTTAAAGTGAAATGGTTTGGGATGCTGTTATTAAGAAAGAAGAAATGTAACCACATACACTGATATAACGACTGGGGAACAGCAGGAAGGATACAACAGAGCATGTCAATTCTGTATGAATGTCCAGATTTTCAGGAGGGGACATTCTGATACTGAACCATTCCTCTAAAATAAACAGGTAGCTGTCTACTGCGATTTTTCAGCAAAACTACAATGACCTCTGTTTATTTTCTTTCTCTCTATGCTGTACAGTGGTATCTTGTATAAAGGAATTAATCCATTTCAAATGAAATTATGTTAAGCAAATTTTCCTTTATACAGTTTCCATAGGAATGCATTGAAAACAGGGTAATCCCATTTTATGTTGTACGGATTCTCCCCATAGGCGATTATGTTAAGCAAATTTCCCCTATCTCCGGAATTTTTATGTTGTACAAATTTTATGTTATACAAGCTGTTTGTTATACAAAGGTCCATTGTATATTCATTTCCAGTAAGCTACAGAAAATACCAGTCCCAGGACATTTTTGAGAGTTATTAAACATCACACCTTATTGGTTAGATTTACATCCATTTTTTCCTCTCTCTTTGCTGTGTCCCAAAGAGGGATTACCTAGTCACAGTCTTGTGCAATATGGTAAGCAGTAATGCATTTCCATTTAAATTGTAGTTCTCATGGTCTAATTGTGATCTTTGTATATGTTACCTTAAATTATTGTTGTTGTATACAGTCTCCCATCAGAATCTATAGCAAGTGCAACCCTGTTAGGGGTCTCAGGATAAGTGAGATACAGTCAACCCTTGAATAACAAAACAGCTTGTATAACATAAAATTTGTACAACATAAAATATTCTGGAGATAGGGAAAATTTGCTTAACATAATCACCTGTGGGGCGAATCTGTACAACATAAAAATGGGATTGCTCCGTTTTCAATGCATTCCTATGGGAAACGTGTATAAAGGAAAATTTGCTTAACATAATTTCATTTGGAACAAATTAATTCCTTTATACAAGGTGCCACTGTATTTAAGCAGTGGCTTCACCTCCAATGAGTTTCCATGGCTGAGTGGGGATTCAAACCCAGGCCCCCTGAGTCCTAGTAAATCATGTTATCCCACTGCGCTGCACTGGATATCTCTAGTTTAAATAAGCATGTGCAAATCTGATGCCAATCTTGTTGTAAGGAATATCCTCCTCGGTCTGCCTGTGCACTCCCATGCTTGAGGAGAGCACTCCGGGACTGGATTGCAAAACCTCTAAACCATTTTTTAAAATTAATTTTTATCAATATTTTACAACCTGGCGAAAGCACTCTGGTGGAACTTCGCATGACTAGTATGACTGGCAGGGACTGTGGACCATATCCCAATGTAACCAGTTAACAGTGAAGTGATCTGGAGAGGTCTGCATTTGCCCCCAATGATCATAATAAGCATTTGTTTAATACCACATCACCCCCTGTTCTGACCTCAAGGATTCCTTGCAACAAATGACAAACACACTGTGCTTTTTTTTAACAACGTAAATTGATTCTCCGAGGTTGTTAGGGAAGAGGGAGTGTTGGGTTGGTACAGCATGGCACAATATGTTGCCTCTCAAGGTGACAGCTGTGGAGTGGGGTGGAGCTGTGGGAAGCCATAGGTTGCATTCATTCAGAAGCAGTCCTGGGTTTACACATGCATTCATGCACACACATACACACGCACGCACGCACGCACGCACACATCATTGTCCTGCCTGAAGAAAACATGCTTTCACTGTAAAGAAAGTTACTCCTGTTAATCGGTTGGGAGTTTTTCAAGAGGTCTGTTTAAAAGACTCGACTGCCATGGTACCTATCAGCTCAAATTTGACAACATTTATTTATTTATATTTATTTTATTTATTTATACAATTTATATGTTGCCCACTGCCCAAATTACAGTAGGACTGTGGTATCCACTGGGGATTGGTTCCAGGTCTTCCAGTGGATAATGAAAACCGTGGATAAGAGGGAATGCCAACAAGCCCCCCTGAAAAACTGGTGTTTAATGACAGTAGCTTGTTTTATGGCTGCTGTTTTTGTGACAGCAGCTTGCTTTACGGCTGCTGTTTTACAACATTAGCTTGCTTTACAGCTGCTGTTTGTGACAGTAGCTTGCTTTGTGGCTGCTGAATTATTTATTTATTTTTTTCTCTGCCAGCTAGAGATAACTGCATCAGTGGTTAATGAATCAGTGGATATGAGGGTCCTACTGTACCTGATAAAAAAATTACAAGGACCCTTGTGGTGCCGTGGTTAAACTTCAGTCTTGCAATCAAGACTCTGCTCATGACCTGAGTTTGATCTCAGTGTGCTTTGGTAGACAGCTCAAGGCTGACTCAGCTTTTCTTCCTTTCATGGTCAGTAAATTGAGTACAGTACCTAGCTCACCGGGGTGGGGCAGGGAGGGGAGATGGGACATGAAATTTGCATAATTAAAATTGTAAACAACTAAGGGCCTTTTTACACGACCCCTAAGATCCGCTGGCCACTTAAATTCGGACCAGAGATCTTAGGGGTTCCTCGCTCCTCCTCTGTCCCCACCCCCCTCCGCACTTCCTGGTTGCTGGCTGCGTGAGGGAGGGAGAAAAAAGAAAGAAAAGAATGCCGGTTTACTTCCATTTTGTTCTGGGCAGCATTCAGATCTCTTAAAGGGGCGGGGTGCAAAAAAAGAACAAACAGAAGCCAGGAGAGCCCGGCACTCACTGTCCTTACACCGGATCAAATATTTGTCACATCCAAAAAGCAGGTACAAGAAAACTGCTGTTTGGTCACGCTAACGTGGACGGGGTCGCACTTAATTGTCTGCAAAGTCTGGAGCTGGTGGGTAAACATTTTTAAGGTCCGGACCTTGCAGCCATTTGCGGCGGAGCTTAGGGGTCGTGTATAAACGCCCTAAGAGAGCACTTTAAGCACTATAGGATGATGGAAGAAACAAGGGAGTGCCAAAAAGTCCTCCACACATGCTTCATAGACTGTACATAAGCTTTTCACTGTATTGATCATGCCAAGCTCTGACACTGGCCGTTACTTCACGAAGTACTTCGCTTCGCAGTGGGATTGCCTTCCCTTTGAATGCGAAGGCGGTCACGTGGTCTCCCTTCGCCCCCACCCCTCTTTCTCTGTCCTCACCATGCGAAATTTTAGGATCGAATCCATTACTACCTCACGTGCTCCCTTCGCATTGGGAAGCTTACTTGCAACGTCCGGTTTCTGCTTTCTTTTATTTTTTTAAAAAAATTACCACAGCGTATCGATGCATCAATATCCGGCTGTCATTTGCGGTCAGAGACACACAAGCCAGCGGTCAAGCCCGGCACTCAAATGCCCCTGCGGTTGTCCCAAGGACTTGTGGGCGGCCATCATGTTTCCCTGAAGCAGAGCAGCTGGGTTGGTTTTTTTTTTGGGGGGGCGGGGCGGGAGAGGCTTCTCTCAGCTTCATCGCCCTGTGTGCCCCGCCGCCGCCTCTGGGGTGGGCGCGCGGGGGGTGTCTTGCAGCGGCGGCACCGACACCCCCTCCCCCCTCCCTCTGCGCAGCCCTTCGCCATCCCTTGCCAGCGGAGGGGCTCTGCTCACGTCACCCGGGGACGCTTGCCCCCCCTCTGTTGCCCCTGCCCCGTGTACAGAAAGCAAGATCAAAAGAACGGGTTAACCGAAATATCGATGCATTGGCATTTCGGAGAAAAAATAAGTTAAAAAAAATAAATATATATATTAACTGGCCACACGTGACTTTGGATGCGAAGCGGGATGCGAAGCGAAGAAGATTCCCGGCCTCCGGCAGGGGAATCTCTCGCCCCGCTTGGAGCACGGTTTAAGGGGCGTGGTCGGGGTGGCGCCGAATCCAAAGAGGAGGAGCGTGCGGACTGAAGCAATCGATTCGCACGGAAATTACGGCTCGCCACGCAGCGAGAGGTTCGTGAAGTAACGGCCACTGCTTGAAAGACTTGGGAATTTTGCCACACTTCATCCAGCTTATTCAACCTCTATGCTCTGATCAAGAAACAACAGTAAGGAGAGCTTTTGTAGACACAGAATGGTCCACAACTGGAAAACATAAAAGGGTTATATTCTTTCTTCTTCATTACTTAACGTGTACAACGAAGTGCTCACGAGGAAGCCACATCTGGAAGAGTCTGCCATTGGGGTAAAAACTGGTGATAAGAACATCAGCAAACTTCAGGATGTCAGTTCTGGACACCACACTTCAAGAAAGGATGTTGACAAATGGGAACAAGTTGAGAGGAGGGCAATAAGGCTGATTATAACCAAGTCTTATGAGGAACGATTGAAAGAACCGGGCATGTTTAGCCTTGAGTAACACAACAGCACTTTTCAAATACTTGAAAGGTTGCCATATAGAGGAGGGGCAGGATCTGTTCTTGATCATCTCAGAGTGCACAGCATGCAATAATGGGCTCAAGTTAGAGGAAACTAGATTTTGGATGAATATCAAGAAAAACTTCTTAACTGTGGGCCTATTCCCACTGCTGAAATACACTGGCAGAGGGATTGTGGTGGTGGGGGAGCAGATTTCGGCCAAAGGCACATGGAGGAACTCATTCCCCCAGCACAGTACGTTGAGTGTGCACTTACCTCATGTGTACACTACAATTTAAATAATTTTTAAAAGCAGAACCCAGTACAACCGTAGGTTCTATTGTCAGTGGGCTCAAATCCTATTTGAGCAGGCTGACATTGGAATCAATTACTTTGGAAGGTGTGAGCACTCCAGCGATGGAGGCACTCAAGAAAACTGGACAGCCATCTCTCTACTCCACTTTGATTTGGATTCCTGCATGGAGCAGGGGATTGGACTTTTTAGGCCCCTTCCAATCCCATGATTCTATGATGCTATGGTTCTATGAAGCATAAGAGTTGATGGAGCCTGGTGGATATAATGGGACTTAGAGGACAGGGGTCTAGGTTCAAACTAGAGATGGGCACGACTAGGGAAAATGATGTTTTTGAGTTGTCGTGTGTCGGAGGCAGTCCGTTTCGGCTCGTTTCCGTTTTTTGCGAAATTTCGCAAAAATTAGTCGGTTCGTTTTTTTGTTTTTTCGTTGTCATTAGTACTGGTTTGGGGGGGGTAGCGGGCTCCTGGAGGGAGTTGCAGGAGTCAGCCAGAGCCACAAGTGATGGACTGGCAGACTCTTTGCACCTGCTGTGTCTCATGTACTTGCATGTAGTGCAATGCAAGTAGATCTGGCTTAGGGTTAAGACGGGTTAGCGCAAGGGCTAGGGTTAGGCTAGTTACGGGTGAGGTTAGGGTGAGTATTGGGGTGCACCTCTGGGTGCCTCTCTGACCCACTTAGAAGGACAGTGTACTGGCGTATGGGTTAGGCTTAGGCTTAGGGTTCGGGTTTGGGCTACGATTAGTGGGCTGTTTATGCCCGATTGGCACATCCCAGAAGTCTCTGTGGTCAACCTGGCCAAGTGGCCATGCGATTGGTGGAAAATTTGCATGGTCCACTCCCATGGGCGAGCCCATCATTGCAAATTTGCAGGTGTAAAAAAATAAAATAAAATAAAATAAAATAAAATAAAATCAACGGAGACTTTTTTTTTTGCAAGAAAAACCCACTGCTGCTACTGTAAAAATTCAAGCATTTAAAATAGCTAATTTTCGCATGTTTCTGTGGTGCTTTGGTGGGGTTTTGGGCAACGATTTCAAAAAAAAATATTGCGGTCGCCATTTTGGATCCCCCGCACTGCATGGCAAATGGATGCGCCCCCCCCCCAGCCTGCTACAGTCAGCAAAACCTGGCCATGCGATTGGTGGAATGGCTCCAAAACTTTGCATGGTCCACTCCCATGACCGAGCCCATCATTGCGAATGCGCAGATGTAAAAAAATAAAATAAAATAAAATAAAATAAAATCAACGGAGACTTTTTTTGCAAGAAAAACCCACTGCTGCTACTGTAAAAATTCAAGCATTTAAAATAGCTAATTTTCACATGTTTCTGTGGTGCTTTGGTGGGGTTTTGGGCAACAATTTCAAAAAAAAATTGCAGTCGCCATTTTGGATCCCCCGCACTGCATGGCAAATGGATGTGCCCCCAGCCTGGTACCAGCAGCGCAGCAGTAGCAATATCCAAGGAGAGGGGGTGGGGAAACCCTCCCCCCAATAAAACACCCTTCTGGCCTGGTAGGTGTCCTCAGACAGTTTTCGCCTACTTTTAGGGCCGGGAATTGGTTTTTTTTTAAACTTTTAAAAACTTTTTTTCTGTGCCGCTTGGCATTGCGCTATCGCCGCGATGCAAGTAACAAGCACGACAAACCAGACCAAATTGTTCGTTCGTCGGTTCGAGCTCGAATTCTGGCGGAGTAATTCCCGTTACCATTTCCGTAGAGTAACGGATACGAGTAACGGAAACGGAAACGGGAATACTGCTAAGTCGTGCCCATCTCTAGTTCAAACTTCTGGTCAGTCATGAACCTTCAGATTTTCCTGATAATATTTAATAGGGCTTCCTAGAGGAGGTATGGGTGGATTTTGAATGTGATCCCCTTTACAGCAGAGACAAAGCTGACGGATTCTAATCTAGGTATAATCCATTTCCCCACTGTCTTGACTCCAGTCAGGGTGCCATGTGCCTTCCTCTGGTGCTCATTCCTGTAAGGTCCAACCTCACTGAAATCTTAGCAGGACTTTCACCCCCCTTTCTTTTTTTCTTCTGGGTGAATCATTGAGCCAGGCCTTTCCTGCAAATACCCCTTGCCTCTGGGGTGCAGTAGATGCTCTATGTAAAGTACCAGGAGCTGGTTTGGCCCTGCAGTTCTGACTTTTCCTTTGCTAGTTCCGAGGTGTGGAAGTACACCACTGCCTGGCAGTGAAAGTGGTTGGTTGATTTATTGCCTTTATTATTTATTTATGTATTTATTAGATTTTTATGCCGCGCCAAAGAACAAAAAACTGAAGGCGGAGTATGAGTGGGGGTATCCCACTTCACCTTTAACAGGCTCGGGGCTGCATACATGGCTCAACCCTTTTCCAGTTAATCCTTCCGATGAAAAACGATAGGCCCAGTAGAACTAGGGGCTCCTTTAAACTGGATCAGGGCCTTCCCCATGGCAGGAGAACCGTGGACCGCCCACTTGCTCTCTCACAGAGGAAGCTGAAGATCTTTGCTTGCCCCAGGATGTGTGGCTTGTGGTAACACATTTGTTGCCACAGCAGAGTAACATGGAAGCCCTGCTGGCACCCATCCCGGGACTCTTTCCTCTGAGGATGCCAAGGAGGCAGCTCATTATGGAGAGCCGAAAGTGCCTGTTCTAGATGAAAGCGGAGTTCCTAACACAGCCTGTTCTTTCTTGGCCTCAGGCAGGCCGCTTTCCCCCACCGCCCTGCATAATCCCCTGTGCGAGGCGTTGGCAACCGGAGCTCCTCTTCCAAAGGGGACTTGATTTCCTGGGCCCCACGCAAGACTTCTTGCCTGGGATGCTCTCAACATCTTCCTGTCATTGCTGTTCTGGAGCTGCCCTTTGGCTTCACCCTCTGGCAGCTGCTGCCTGGAAGATGCTGGTTGCTGTGGCCTGAAAGAAGACCTTTCCTAAGTTCTCTGATTTGGAACCAGTTTGGTCTTCTCTCCACCCGTGCAAGTACACTTAATGACGTCATCAAGCCCCCAAGTGCAACACAACAGTTGGTGCCAGTGAACGTCTTGTTAAAGCCCAAAGTCTTAAAAGCCCGATTGTGTGTGTTTTTCATTATTATACTGTCTAGCCTCAAAAGTGGACATGAATCCCCCATTAATATTGTCATTCTCCATAAGGAGGCCTAATGCTAACAGTGGAATCTGAAATCTGTCAACTCAAGAAATAAGTCTGATGGGATGGTTTGGGAAAGAATAGGGGAAAGCCGCAGTCATTTCCTTAACGACGGTTGGATGTTCAGAGGTGATGGTGGAGAGAAAGCTATTCACATCTGTAAACAGACCCATTTTTCTGCAGGCAACGCTAGGTTCCACACTTGCATACTGAAGCAGAGACTAAATGAATTTCCCTCTGCACTGGCTCTAATGGATTTTCCTCCCTGCTTACCATATTGAGTTTAGGTTATGAGAGATCCAAAATAGCTATAATGCAGAACTGAAACTTATGACCCCAACAAAACCAAAGATCTGTGCCTGGAATAAAGATCTCAACATCTTCTTGGCCGAGGAAAACAGCTCCAAGGATCTCTGTGATGTGATAATATTTGTGATTCAGATTTTATTATTTTAGGAGCTCCTCAGAGCTGTAAATCGTGACCTGCGTGAAACAATCATAAAGTTAATGTTCAGCATATTTAATCACTTCTATCCTTTGTGGTTGTTGAGTAATAAGCCTCATCGACTATCTGTGCATAAACTGTGCATGTGTGTGTGTGAGAATGTGGATGAGAGAAAAAGATCACGGTGTTTTTCCCTGTATTGCTAACTATAGTGGTAGAACCAGTATTATGTCTACATTAAATCATGGTCTG
Organism: Phrynocephalus forsythii; assembly: GCA_029282475.1. Lineage (NCBI taxonomy): Eukaryota > Metazoa > Chordata > Lepidosauria > Squamata > Agamidae > Phrynocephalus > Phrynocephalus forsythii. The sequence continues at coordinate 11,538,051 of JAPFRF010000011.1, forward strand.
CATTTGTAAGATTTCCACTCAGGGCCTTTTCACACGACCCCTAAGATCTGCTGGCCACTTAAAATCGGACCAGGGATCTTGGGGGTTCGTTGTTCTTTCTGCATCCCCACCCCTCCGCACTTCCTTGCTCTTGTCAGCGTGAGGGGAGGGAGGAAAATAGAGAGGAAAAAATGCAGGCTCACCTCCGAAGCCCCTTCGTTGTCCTGATTCCTTCTCTTCTGTTTTTTTTTTTTTTTTTTTTGCCTCCCGCCCCTTCTCTTAAAGGGGCAGGAGGCAAAAAAAAAAAAAAAAAACAGAAGCGAGGAGAGCCCCACACTCACCAGATTAAATCCGGACCTGGGGATTTTCACCCTCCTAGAGCAGGTACAAGAAAAGTGCGCTGGGATGTTCTTAGGTGGGCGTGGTCGCACTTAATTTCCTGCAAACTCCAGAGCTGGTGGGGAAACAATTGTAAGCTCCGGAGCTGGCAGCCATTTGCTGTGGAGTTTAGGGGTCGTGTACAAATACCAGTCTTTGCCCCTAGTGGCAAATACACACACACACACACACACACACACACACCATTTGAGGCAGTGAAGAGTATGAGAGCCATGTGCAGTGGCACAGTGGTACTATATATCTTGAAAATCAGGCACTCATTTTGATAATCCTCACAGCCACAAGGAGAGTCCAAAAATGCAGAGAGATTTATCGCTCGAGGTCGACCACAAAGCGGTTATTGATATGGAGGAATAGCAGGTTTTGTGTTAAACAAGATACAGGCTTTTGTAAAGTTAGTGGGTCTTAATTCAAAAACAAAGCCACCTCCAAATGGAAAAAAGATAATTCCCAATAATATATACTTGCTGGGACAGCACATTTTATTCTCCTGGCGGCTGGATGGACTTCAGCCAAGCTCAGCAGGGAAAAGGCAACTTGAGGGGGGGTGACAGGATGGTGTCGTTCTTTCTCCTATTCAAAATTCCCCGGCGCTGTAACTCTGCAAACCCTGTGACTCCGGGTGTGATCACATGGGGAAGCAGTTCGCCATTTGGACCCCTTGTGGAGCAGTCTGCTATTAGCTCTTTCCCATTGATCACATGATGTATGGGGAAATACAAGACAGGCCAACCTGGGAACAGGGCCGGGGTGATTCCTCAGCAGAGGGCATAGAGGATTGGTCTTATAAGTGGATGGTGAAGATCTCATGCTTAGAGAAGTGATGCTGGATAAAGGACTCAGGGTGAGACATAAGTGACCGCCGCCAGCCCAACGTGCTTGGTTCCCTGAGGCAAGGAGGCAGAGGGCATCCATACAAAAGCCACTAGCTGTGAGGCAGAATCCTCCACTGCACCTGAAACCAACAGGCTGGCTTAGGAGGAGGAGGAGGAGGAGGAGGAGGAGGAGGAGGAGGAGGAGGAGGAGGAGGAGGAGGGCAGGGTACCTGGGCCATTGCTGCCTCCTTCAGCTTCTTGCCTGCTTTCTCCCAATTATCTTCTCACTGAGCTGATTGCCTTTCATTTGGCTAATGATGACTTCCAAAAGACCTTGAGGTTTTCCAAATGAGCTTTCAGTGAGAAGTGAAGAGCCAGGCACTTCCTAATCCACACCTATGGAGAAGAATGGCCAAATGTCATCTTTTTGGGAGAATAGCTTCCAGAATTCCCCAACCATCAAGGTGGCAGGGGCACTCAGGAGCTCTTAGTCTACTAAAAGAAATGTTTCCAATTTCTGCTCCTCTGACCCTTTGCTTCTAGCTACAGACACCCTCACTCAGGACCAGCTCTTATTCCTGGAGATTCTGCTTCTGGATGATTGTCCAGTCAAGTTGCTAATACAAGTTGGGACTCAAGGCTGTTCTCATGGATAGCTGTATAGTACATGTGAGGCAGGAGTCTAAATTTGACATTCAGTTACCATGTGTGGCAAGCAAAGATGTCCATGTTCAAGAAACTAAAGAGATTTAAAACCTTTCCTGGGTGGGTTTTCTTGTCCATTCAACAGAAGGAAGTGAAAAAGAGAGAGAGAGAGAGAGAGACATATGAGTTAAAGATATTACACATCAAGAATTTATCACACATTCGGAAACTGTTGTGCATCACTACGGATCAGGGCATAAAAATAGACGTCTGCTCACAAAATAAATGCACAGTCCCACACATTTTCCCCAAGGAAACAAGTGATATTTGTGAAGTTCAATTTGGCCATATGCCCAGCTACCTGACTGCAATTTTAATTACAAAAATTATATACTGTATAAGAGTTTCTAGTCTAGAAACGTTAATGCAGACTGAGTTTAAAAAATGAACTCTGGGGTGCACACAAGTACAGCCTACACAGGCAGCTCCAGCAGATTCCAGGAACTGCAACACCGTCCTGGATTTCTCAATCCCTTGCCTGATTCAAACACTATTAAGTGCTATCCCCTCTGCTCTGTCTGGTAGGTCTATCATCCAATTCAATTAGAGTCAGGCTAGTGTGAGAGACTGGGATACTCAGGCTAGCGCGTGGTGTCAGGTATCCTGCCGAGTCCTGACTGAAAAATCGAATGCTATATAATACCTGCAATACTCTTTATGAAGTGGATTAAACATGGCATAACTGGGAAGGCTCAATAAGTAGCTGCAAATGAACTCAAATTAAACACAGATTATCATGTGCTGGAAAAGATAACTGAAAGGAGCCAGGGGCTGAAGCACTTTCTTGGTGATGAAAGGTTTGGAGCTTTGGGGGTTGTACGCTGAGGTGGGCAGCTTTTGGCCCTGCAAATATTATCAGATTGTCACTCCCTCACTAATATATAGCCAAGAGAGAGGGATCATGGGGATTGGCAGTCCAGAATCACCAGGAGGATCACCATGTGGCCACAAGAATGCCTTGGTCAGAGAAAGGAAGAAACATCATAGGGTTTACACAGTTTTTTAGGACCCAGAAGAAAGGAAGCATGCCTCTGTCACTCATTTTACAACTTGGGTGGTGGTGGGAGTCATATTAAAATTCATTGGCTGAAATGAATTTGACGAAAGGCAAATAAAAAAGAAAGTGTTTGTTCAGATAAGTTGAAGTTTTGGAAGAGGTAGCCATCCAACAACCAATGAATATTTGGTCTGAAACTTATATTCCATTGTATATTATATTATATTATACACCTCATTCTCCTGCTGTATGTCCAAAGAAGTGGACATGTCCATGAAAGCTTACTTTAAAATACAATAGTATTTAAGGTGCCACATGTTTTTGTGTTTTGTTATATTTTTTATTTTTATTTTTATTTTTGTTTAGATAAGTTGTAATTTATTGGTTTCACCAGATACTCTGAAGGCTATGATTTGTTTAGGTGGCTTTAAAATAAATACATAAATCTATGGCAGCAGGGGCCTATCAAGAGAGTTCTGTGATCACTGATCATTGGAGCCTCAATATTCAGAAGGATTACATCTTTCAGTGGGTAACCCGCCGGGATAAAGATATGAGTCATGGGACTTGCTGACAAGACAGACTTGAGTCACACCAGCGACTGGATTCTGACTTGACTCCCAACTCAGAATCCACCCTCCCAGCCCCCCTTTTTTCTGGGCTGGGGGAAAACCTTACTTTTAATAGCAACTCAGACTTGCTACCATCCTTGATATCCAGTGTGGTCTAGTAGATAGAATGAAGGATTTGGACTCTGGAGAACATGGTTCAAATCCCTGCTTGGCCATAGAAAGTCACTGAGGGTGGGAGTGGAACTGGAAGAGCCACTCCTTAAACATTTCAATTACCTTGAGAGACCTTTTAGGATTGCTATAAGCTGGTTCCAACTTAAGGCACATAATTAACGAAATGGACTTCTCAGTACACTGGAGCATGAAAAGGGAAAGTGGGGTGGGGTATTCTCCCACATGTGCCAAAATGACTTATCTGGCTTTGGTTATTAGGTGCGTTAAGTTAAATGAATTGTGCCCCTTACCGCTCTGCTTTCCAGAAGCAAAAAGCCTTGAGCTGGCCTTCTTGCTGTGGGAGAGTTGAAACACAACACTGGTCCACTCCAGCAGTTTACCTCACGGGCTGATTTGTGGAACGTCATCCTTGAGTCCTATCATCACCTGGTTTTTATCTGAAGAACTAGTGCAGTGAAGCCGATCCAATCATAAATAAACAAGAAACGTAACTGGTAGAACATCCAGCAGCTTGGGGCAGATACAAGAGCTATGGATAGTCAGTAATTCAAGCTGAAGAAAAGATGGAGGCAGTCTTTCTAAGTATGCTAATTTTCAAAATCCAGGAGATGAAAGATCTAGGAAGCAAGTGTCATATTTTTTTAACACCAACCATCTTTTTTAAAAGCCTACCTCTATCTATCAAAAGCTAGTATTTCTGAGGAGAAGATTTATATTGTTCCTCTCCTCTCACAAGCTGAGGAGATAATACTGGGGGGTGCAGGAGATGCCATGGGTTTAATGTGGGCTGATTTGCTTTCCCCCCTTGATTAAATTATGCAAAGGAAAATGCAAAGCAGCCTGGAGTTTCCCTTCCCCAAACCTCTCATTTTCCCTTCCACCACTGGGGCTTCTACTTAAAAAAAAAAAATCAATTCACATTGGTACAAATTGTCCCAAACAAATATTGAGAGAAAATTCCTGTGGCTTACACAGCAGCTACATCAAAATAATACAGCTCAAATGAGATCTGGCCTAGAATGTGCTCCATCACAACAAATTAGTGTGAACTGAGGAGTAAAACAAGACTGTATTTTAGGACCTTTTCTATTTAGTTTTATGTCAATGTCTTGATCTCTTGAATGACCTCCCCTTCCTTTTTCCCTGTGCGTATTGACAGTCACAAGATTTCGATGTTGCTTCATGATGATTATTTGGTTTAGCAACCCTTGAACAAAATCGGCCTTAAAATTGTTAACTAAATTTTGGCAGCTGGGCAAATATGAATAATTAACAATCAGTTTATTCAAAAAAAAAAGAGTGATTTTTGGGAAGAGTATACAAGTGTAATTGGTCATTGGATTGACATATCCTTGAACAGGTGCAGTCATTAAAATACCCGTATCAAGGCCTGCATTTTGGTGAGAAACTTGCCTGGTAGCAACACGTAATGCCACTGTTTTATTGAGTGACAGATTTACTGGGCAGCTGAATGGATTTTTTTTAATATTAGAGGAGGCAAACTAATAAATACCATCCTTAAAGTTTTGCTGCTAAAATTTTGGCTCAAGTGCTTTATAAGGCAGCAATATGGGGAGAGGAAGTAAATTGTGATTTGAAGGTTCTGCAGAATAAATCTATGTGGCAGGTACTGGGGCTCCCTCAAGGAACGGGCTGAGCTAGGTCTTCCTTCAGTTGCTGCCAGAATAGATTTGGCCTGTCCCAGAGGCTTGGAGGACCATTCTCTGACCAAATGTTACCAGCTGAAGCAATTGCTGTCTGGAGGATGGACACACCAGGTCATGATAAGTTAAAGACTGACAGTCTTTTCACAGAAAGTTGCCTCATGTTCTTAGGAATTGGATATTTGTGCCATTGCCAGATCACAATTCGCGACTTGGTATCCCCAACTCCAAGTTGATCACGCAACGCCATACCATTTTGAGGCACTTTCTCACATCTCCGCAGAGCTTTGACATGACTTAAATTCCAACAGATGCCCTCTGCATATCTCAAAGGGCAATATGGAGGAATTCCCATTATAAAATTCAAATGTGTGTTTGGCTGTAATCAGGTTGAAGATATAATTCATTATTTATTGTTCTCTTCCCATTATATGGATTCTTGTGAAATATTCTTGTCACCTATCATTCATTTGTATGCCAATTGTACTTCCGAGGAAGCGGTAGCAGGATTGCTTGCAGACAATCAGTTATTTACAATATAAACTGTACCACAATTTACACTGGCAGCCAAGAAGCTATGTTCTTGTCGTGTTATAGATCACAATGCTGTATGGTTGTCATCAGTATGATCAGTGAGCCCGGATGTGTGTTTTGAAGGGTATTACGATTCAACCTGTGATAAGTATCTCAACTAATTTTTACAATCTCATTTTTTAAACTGAATATTTTTTATTATATCACATATTGTCAAGGCCTGTAGTCAGAAACAAGAAAGCTGTTGTTGTTGACACATTGGCTGAGGTGTGGGATCGCTTGACCTGATGCTAGCACACACACTTGGGAGTGGTGAGGAATGCCTTCTGGCAACCCTTTCTTAACAACAAAACAAACAAACAAACAAACAAAGCCTCTCTTGGAAAGTCTCAGCAGTACTTTCTTTCTACCTATCTTTCTTTTTTACAGGGTAAGTAAGACAGTGGGGTTTCTTTTTTACAGCCTAGAAATGGTGTACAAAGCTATCTAATTTTCAAGTCTTGTTTTTAAATAGTGTGGTGCCCATATTCTTGAACTGGGGCACCTAAGCAAAACAAAACAAAACAAAACAAAATTAAAAAGATAAGGGAACCAGAGAAGAAAACCCTTCTCACAGCTTGTAAAGGTACCTCCTTTTAATGGCACCCCCAACAAGGCTTCAACAGAGATGCAAACAAGCAGCAAACAATGTCTCCCCCCACAGTGTAGTTGCTTTTTGTAGTCAGCATTTATGAAATCAACTTTTGGGTAGTCAGTCACAAAAGTAGTACTGTAACTACACAGCTTTTCTCTCTCTCTCTCTCTCTCTCTCTCTCTCTGTGTGTGTGTGTGTGTGTGTGTGTGTGTGTGTGTGTGTGTGTGTGTGTGTTGTGTTGTGTTGTTACAGTCATGACCGACTCTTTGTGACCCCATGTCCATGGAGTTTTCTTGGCAGGAATACTGGAGTGGCTTGCCAGTTCCTACTCCAGGCGCCTACAGCCCCTGGTCTTCCCTGGTGGTTGCCCATCCAAGTGCTAACCAGGGCCGACCCAGGTCCCACTTTACAACAAATGAATGTGAGTGAAATTGCTTTTCCCTTGCTGTGTATTAGTGGCCTGAGTAGCACACTTGAGCCTGTATTCCTATCATATTATTTGGCACAGCAAAGCAGTAGAAGACTAACCTGAATGTGGAAACAGGTTCTGCCTCATGGAAGAGATGGTCAAGATTGGTGCTGGGGTCCCATCAGCAGCAGTAGCTGTCACAGAAAAGACAGCATATGGTGGCATAGAAAGTGTTCCTTGTGGCTTTCCCTTGCAGCAGATTTGCCAGCACAAAGGAGATCCATCACTCTGAGAGCTTTATCAGCCAGTAGCGCCTGACTGGCTGCCCATGAATTGCTTGATTTTTTCTAAACCAGTAGTATTATGGGCTGTGATGGGAATGGTCCAGCAGGAATGGAGGAATTTCTTCTTCTTACCTGCCAGTGCAAGGAGTTGATCTCTGATCCTCAGGGAATCCTTTTCAAGCCCAACGGCCCTTGATGACAACGACGACAACAAAAACAACAACAACAACAACAACAACAACAACAGCAACAACAGCAACAGTCTTCATGACAATTTGGCCAGAGATATCTGCCTTTGCCAGAAATTCACAGTGTGAGCACCACCACAACAAAAAAGCCCTGCTCCTCATTTTGTTTGGAGTGAGAAGGAGACCCGGCGGCCATTTCTCCTGGCACCAAAAGATGGGAAGGTGTGGAAAGGCTAGGCTAGGCGATACCTCTATAGGTCACTAATAAAAACAAAGCTGACTAGATGCCCTAAGCGCATCCGATCTTGGCTGATTTCGGAAGCTAAGCAGGGTCGGCCCTGGTTAGTACTTGGATGGGAGACCAACAGGGAATACCAGGTGCTGTAGGCGCCTAGAGTAGGAACTGGCAAACCACTCCAGTATTCCTGTCAAGAAAACTCCATGGACATGGAGTCACAAAGAGTCATTCATGACTGTAACGACACAACACACACAACACAATAAAAACAAATGCAAGCTGAGCTTTCCATAGCAGGCTATCTTTATCAAAGCATTGTACCAAAATAAATTCTTGTTAGAATATATAATTGACCAGGTGCTGAGATCCTTTGTGGCAAGATGGTTTTCACCAGATGATGTTCAGATGTTGCAGGAGGCAGGGCTGATTTTAAAAGTGCATCAAAGTCCTGGATAAGCTTTCACACCCAACACTCCAAACAGATCAGCATAGTCTATACCAGGGGTGTCCAAACTTTTTGCAAGGAGGACCAGATTTGTCAAGGTGGAAATGTGTGGGGGCCAACCATTCAGCTGCATTTGAACCCTGGGCCAGACTTTGGACAAGTCTCTATAACATGCAAGGAGGCAGGGAGGACGCTGCAGCAAAAGAGCCAGGAGTGGATAGGCTGGGCAGGTGGCTGGGGCGGGATGGACAGAGGCAGGGAGGGCAGGCAAACCATAAAACTGCAAGCTGACATCTCCCAATCCTGTATGGGGAGGGGCCAGCTGGTAGAGATGCATGACAGGCTGAGCCATTGGGGAGAAGATGCTGTGGGCCACTCAAAATTTGAAAACGGGCCGCATTTGGCCCCCAGGCCTGACTTTGGACATGCCTGGTCTATACCCATCCACCCCCTTCCTTCAGTTTGGCTCTCTTGAGACCATGGTCCCTGCCACCTGAGAGGGTAATGCAAAAAGCCACGTGCTCCATTTGGAAGTTGGGTCAAATTTAGTAAAGCTCACTAGGTGTAATCAATTGGGGCCAGATTAAAAAGAAGTAATTTTACCTAGTAGTTGCAGTCAACGCGTCTGATGTATTCAATGTGCCTCTTACTTCCTGTTATGTAGGGGAGGGGAGGCTCTTTTCGTGGCATCCTCATCAATCCGTAGAAGTAAAAAGGGTTTGAGCCGTGTGGTGTGGAAAGAAAGGAGAATTTGAGTAAGAGCTGAAAGAAGCAAATTCTACATCAGGGGAAAAATATTTCATCTGTATGTTAAGCAAAGTAGACTGACAGAGAGTGTGCAGACAGCCTGGTCAGTGGTTGCCTCTTTCACAGCAGCTTGACCTGCAAAGAGAAAAGGTGGAAACTTCTTTTCATATTCTGAGGACAAACCCCACTCCTAATTCCTCCTTTCCAAGGCACAGAGCAGCAGACCAGCTGAAGCCTTGGCAACCCAAATGAGAACAGGGTGATGCCAAATGCTAACTTCCCCCATAGGGTTGTCTCTGTGGACCGCTCTAGGGATGGAGACTTCCTTACGACAGGTACGCCCGCACGGCTCATGTGAGCAGTGCATCACAGCCGAGTGGGTTGCACACTGGCTATGGGGCTGAACATTTCACTTCCCAACCTACAGCCATGCATTGATAACACAATGTTATCAGTTGCTAGTTTTAATGTTGCCTTCTCATGCTGTAAGATACCCCTCAATTCCCTGTTTCTCAAACTGAATATGTCTTAACTGCAATGGACTGTTTATTTTCTGTTCGTACAGTAAGCTGCCTTGGGTACTTTTCCAAGGAGAAAGGTGGAGTAAAAAAAAACCCTCATAAATGAATGAATGAATGAATGAATGAATGAATGAATGAATGAATGAATAAAAATAGGTAAAGGGAAGGAGGATGTAGATTGTGCCTTGCTAGCAATTGCTAATCACATCTGTGAGACAGACTCCTGATTCTATACCACCTAGGAACCCCTAGTATAGAAAGGCCAGAATCCCGCTGCCAAATTATGCTTGTATAAGTAACACTGTGTAAATCGTAGCAGCAAATTGCATCTCATTCATTGCACCCCACGATTAGGTACACACCCAGGAATGCAACCAGCATCTTGTAACTCAGCTGCAGTTTGCCAGTGCTACTTATGCAACTTCCCTTATGCAAGTATAAACCATCAAGAGAATTCTGGCCATGTATTCAGAATGTTTGTAGGCATTTAAAGCTGTTCCACCCTATACACACTCACACTCCTACTAGCTGATTCTCTCTCATGTTACCAGTGGCAAAGCCAAGGCCTTCGGGCAAAAGAGGACTGCCTCTCAGCCTTGCCTGTCTCTGAGCAGCAGCAATAGTCAGTACCAACTGGAGACCAAAGGAATTTTGGTGCAGAACATTGCAGAACATTGCAATCAGCCATAGCACTGAGATGTAGAAAGCAGCACACAACTATTGCATTAGTACTTTGTCCAAGTACACCATAAATTGGCTAGATACAAATGCAAAAAGGCTGACAAGCTTTAAATGACTGCAGAGTATTAAGCATTCTCCAAATGAAAGTATTATGAAATGAGAAAAGTCCATGACATACAACAACAACAACAACAAACAAACAAACAACCCAGTGGCTTCACAAACAGCTCAGAGAGGATTGTAATTTTTTTAAAGACATATAGGGAGTGGAAGGGAGGCCAGGCCATAAAAGAAGTGTTTAGACAAGATAATTGCAGGGATGGTGTTAGGGAGACAACAGCTGGGAATGAGCTGAGTTTAGGAAGAGATGCTAAAGGGGGAAAAACAAAACAGCAACCTTTTCAGGGAGGTGCATAGCAAAAATGACAGAGAAAAGGAACAGTGGCTCTGCGACTCAGTGGGGATGGGGAAATGGTAACATACATGAAAGAAAAGGCAGAACTGCTCTATTCTTACTTGAGCTCTGTCAAACACCACTTGTGACTCTCCAGACAAATGTAAAGTACACACAGAAGGTTGCCACTTGAGGATGATCAACAAACAGTAAAGGAAGATGTCACTACAGTACTTATGAATGAGTTCTAATTCCAGGCCCAGATGACCGGCGTGGCTTCCGAGAGTACTGGAGGAACTGGCTGGAGATCTCATGGAACCACTGCCTCTTATTTTCTTGGAAATATGGAGGACGGGTCAAGTGCTGGATAACTGAAAGAGGACCAACATCTTCAAAAAGGGCAAAAAACAACAACAACAAAAACAACCAACCCGCAAGCTTAGGAACTATGGTGATTGTCTGGAATTTTTTGCACCGCTTCCTTGGACTGCATAGGTGGCAGAGCACGGGGACTCCATGAACTACACACAAGGTCCACAAGATCTTCCTTGGCCACTCTCCAAGGAGGCATGTTGGGGATTTGAACTCCTGACTTGGTAGCCATGTGCTTTAACCCACTAAGCTACATCTGCTCCTCGATCTAAGAGGGGATAAAAAGATCCCAAAAATGAAAGGGTGGAGTGTTTGGATGACGGCCAGTCCTTTGGGACGCAACTGAGTGAAGAGCGGGTCCACAGCCACCCAAATCAAGTCCTCAGAGCCACTTCTGTAAGATGAAGAATTGAACAGGTGACAAACTTTTTTTAAAACTGGCTTTCCAGTGAGTGGAAAATCCCAAGCCTCCACCACCCCACCCACCCATCATGTGGCATCGCAGCACTTGTGGGTGAGTGTGTGGTTGCCGACAAATGGAGGGGAAATTCTATTGTGGGGATTTTAAAATGGCAATCAGCACAGTCAACCCCCTCCAGCATTACTGAAGGGAGTGGGACTTACCACTTATAGTGGAGCCAAGGTCCTCAGTTCCCTTCAAGATGTTATGTGCCTTTGCATCACATCTAACATATGGGGAGCCTGACAGGGCTTAGAAGGTATGTGAGATATTTAAGGAGTGGTTTTATCTCTGCCATGAATGTCCATGGCTGAGCAGGGATTTGATCACAAGGTTTTGAATCCTAGTGTGTCCGTCTATCCTAATCACACTACTGTATTTCATACTGGCTCTTCAGTCCACCTTTATCTCATTCTTATGGTTTCTGTGGCTTGCTCGGGTTCCCTCTTTTCTTCAACAGAGGCCTGTGATTTAAAAGGCTGTTTGGCAGCCTGCAATTCATCAGGTCTAGTTTTTCCCCAACAGCACTGGGGGAAATTTCACTTGTCGACGTTCGGCTTGCATTTGCTTGTAAAGAGAGGAATGGAGTGACCCCTGCCCCACTTGGTGTTGGGGGGAATTCTTCCCCACTGCTTGCAGTCCCACTGATTTCAGGGGGCATTTCTTCTGAGGACATTGTTCAGTTTTTGCCTTGAGGAGTGACTTACCTAGAATGGAGATAACTTACTGCCGGATCCTGCGCACTTTCTCCCCAAGCGGTGATGATGGAGGAGAGCAAGGGGCTCCAGTCTGTTTACCAACCAGCTGAGCCAAGTGTGTGAATGGCTGTATCTTTTTTACTTCTGAGAAACCCCAAGGTCGCCAGGCTCTGGAGTGGAAGTCAGTCTGGAATCTCCCCCCTCCTCCCCACAAGTGCCCTGGCCTGTAGCTTAAAGGGCTTCAGCCTCTTCTGTACTCCCTGTGTAAAAAGCCAGGGTGCCCCAAGGTCTGGATGGCACCTGCACTTGTCGAGGGAACGAACCCAGGATGCACAGCAAAATCCGTGCCAGGGCAGAGGCCTTTTGGACCCCGACAAAGGTGCTCTTGAGATGCTTTTGCTTCTTTAATGCGGCCGAGCAATAATGGGGCGGCCTTCCACATCTGCCAAGCGAGGGCACATCATGCCAGCTTTGGCCACGGGGAGAAGACGGTCCCCAAGGCCGTCCAGCTGAGGAGGCCAGCTGGCTCAAGGATTGTTGAGTGACCCAGCTGGGTCCGTCCTCTTCTTGGCCCCCAGCCCTCCGGGGAAGCCTCGTACCCTATATAAACCATATATAGGCAAGACTCCAGCCGAGGTCTGGGATCGCGCCCGTTGGAGGAAGCGCGAAAGAAGGCCGTCGATGGTCTCAAAGACGAGGAGGGCGAATGGAACTCTCGCTGGGCGGACTCGAGTGGGGGACTCGTAGCTGGATCAGGCCCGGGGTTGGGGGTTGGGAGGGGGGTGAGGTGGAATCCATGCCTGAAAACCCTGCGTCTTGTGCACTCTTCCCACTCAGAGGGGTCTCTGGGAGCGCTCTCCCGGGTCAAGAGAGACACACAGAGAGAAAGCTTGTCCCTTTCAAACTGGGACGTTCTTAATATTAACCAGGAGACGGGCTTGTTGGGTGGGGTACTTGTCCCACTCCTTTCAATATCACCATGTGACTCCTGAAGCCTGTGCTCTTTTCTTTTTCTTTTTAAACTTTTCTTTTGACAGAATACTTTGAAAGTCTCTGGTGTTCCGTTTCTTCTTCTTCTTCTTCTTCTTCTTCTTCTTCTTCTTCTTCTTCTTCTTCTTCTTCTTCTTCTTCTTCTTCTTCTTCTTCTTCTTCTTCTTCTGGATGCCTGTTTTCAATGCCTGTTTTCCAAAATCAATAAGGCAACAGAGCAAATCCCCAACAGGTTGCCGACCCCCCCCCCAGGTCTGGGTTGTTTTTTTTAAATCCCTCCTCTGCTTCTGCGCCTCACCTTCTGAGAACCCACTCCCAAAAGGCCGATTCCGCGGCATTCATTGCTGCAAACACACACTTTCACCGATAAATTTAAACTGCTTGATAGCTCCATGCCCACCACCTTTACTAGTCGGAAGCAAAGCCCAGCGAGATCGGCGGGCCTTACCCCTAGGTAGGAGAGCGCACCTAATTGCACCCCTAATCACACCACCTGTCTCATTTTGTAGATTTCGCCGGGAACCTAGGAAAAGATCGATTTCGTTTTATAAAGAAATGGCCGTGTTCAAGTGGGCGGCAAGGAGGGGAAGGAATCGATTTAAAACAAACGTTTGAAGGAAAAGCAAACGGAACTAGTCGGAGAAGTTCCTTCCTTAATTGCCAAGTTAATTTAATTTGGATGTATCCATTTTACCACCGTTTTGCCCGCCCTTTCCAACCGTTCCTTTGACAGAGAAGGTCGATAAGTATTATCCGCCCCTTAAACTGGGCACGTCTGACAGGGTTGCGGGTTTGTAAATTTTGTCTGGCCCTGGACGGTTCGTCTTTTAATACTATTTTTGTGTTGTTTTCCGAGGAAAACGGAAAATAATCTTATTAAAGCCAATCAACCACTCGAGCTCTGTGAGATGTTCTAGGGATGCTTGAAACACAAAAGCACTTAAGATTTCCACAGACCTGTTGGTGTTGGTGGTGGTGGTGGTGGTGGGGGTTAATCGGAGTGGAAGTTTATTTGACGCTGCATCGAGGGGGGCAAAAAAAGAAGAAGAAGCAAACGTTCATTTCCTATGAAACGCTTTTTAAAGCTAATTGCGGTCTGAAATAAAAACTTAAGTTAATCGCCTAACTCCCCCTTCCTCCTTATTAAAAATCAGGCAGAGAGGGGAAGAAATTATTTTTGACTCCAGGTCACTATTCTTTTTCCACATTCTGTGTGAATGTGAAAACAAAAAATATATCTTTTTCAGTGTTTTTTTTTTCGGAATGCTTTTTTTCCTTCACTCTTTTTAGTGTTGGTTCTTTCCAGTCAAATGCGTCGATCCTGGTTACCTTCATACAGAAGGGAGTCTCACTCCCACTTTGTTCAGTAGCGCGAGTATATTTAGGATCGCTTTTTAAGAGCCCTGAACACCCCCCCCCGCGCGCTGAATTCCGTGGCCCCGTAGAACTGCCGCTTAAAGACATCCTCGGGCAAGGGGTAGGTCTCCTGCGCTCACCGGACTCAAAGGAAGGGAAGCGGCAAGACTTTTTTAGGGCGGGGGAGTCGCCTCCCTCGCTTTCATGATCTACAAGTTGCTTTGTGTTAGGGGGTCTCTCTTGCGTTAATTCTCAACGTTACTCTTTAAGGTTTTTTTTTTTAAAGACTTTTCCTCTATTTTTGGTGGCCCTTCTTCCAGAGGAAAAAAACTAAAAAGGGAAGGAGTCAGACAAAGTCAAATTCCTTCAAGTCTTGATTGACTTAACAGGCAAACATCTACTTATAATAAATCTTCCTACTGAAATTAATTGGACTTTGAGCCACCAGCCCTGGGAACAAACGCAGTAACCAGGGTGTAAATCCCATTGAATACCGTTGAAGTTCATTCCTAAAAAACCTCCGTAAGATTGCACGGTCAAGTGCTTAACTCGGCTTGGATCTTTCCCGGAATATTACGATCAAAGAAAGAGCTAAACCCCCGCACCCCCCTCCGCCTTCGCCGGCCCGCGATTCTACAAGCAGTTGCACCGCAATAAAGCTGGATCCTATCGGTCTCCTTTGAAAAACCGAGGCTTAACTGCTTTGTGGATTTGATTCCTAAAAGCGCGCCTGTGCGCGCGCCTTGTAGGAAGGCAGAACCAACCAAACAAACTCCACCAAGCGGAGTGGTTTGTTTTTTTTTAACGAAGCATTTGTGAAATAACTTTGTCCCACAAAGTCGTTTAAAACACGGAAAGAAGGCAGGCGGCTGATTGGCCTCCTTGAGAGAAAAGGAGACCCCCCCCTAGAGACCTGGAACACGCTTCTCTCACGGGCTTGGTTTGAGATGCTCGCAACGCGATCCTACTACGGGGCTGGGGTGGGGGGCGGGGAGGAAGGAGAGAGTAGCGGCGAAGAAGGAGCCCCCCTCCCCTTGGAGGAGACTTCCGTCCCTAGGACGTGTGTTGAGGAAGAAGGCTGCTGCCTCTGTCTAAAGAGCCTGGGATCCAAGCCTGCCGGAAAAGTTGCCCGGGAGCATCAGGGGAGGGAGGGAGACGCCCGACTGGGCCGCAAATCTGTCTGGTCCCTTCCGTGCGCCATCCCCACCCCCCACCCCCTTTGCCAGCAAGGCTGTCGCCAACGGTACGAGAAGTATCCCCCAAATTTTGTGGAAAATCTAGATGAATAATAATAATAATAATAATAATAATAATAATAATAATAATAATAATAATAATAATAATAATAATAATAATAATAATAATAATAATAATAGGTGTCACGGGGCAGAAGAAACCAAGTTCTGAGAGCTGTCTGATGAGAAATTAAAACCAGTAAAAGAAGGAGAAACAAGGAAATCTGTTGCTGAGGCCAAAAGCGGGTATCCATTACCCCGATCAACCCATTGGCAAGTCAGCCCGCGACTTTCTACCCCAGGCGCCGAATACAATCCGCTCGTTAGGTACGGAATAAAGTGGAATAATAATACTGTAGCGAGTTTTGCTTCCTGAAATTGAAAAAAATCAGTGATTTTGCAAATGTGATCCCTCTTGCATTTTTTTGCGTCTGACTCCTAATTTTCAGGTGTGACCCTTTGATACCCCCCACACGCAGTAGCAACGTGTGCTGCGAAACAAGAAGTGCCATATAATAATAATAATAATAATAATAATAATAATAATAATAATAATAATAATAATAATAATAATAATAATAATAATAAGAGGAGGAGGAGGAGGAGGAGGAGGAGGAGGAGGAGGAGGAGGAGGAGGAAGAGTAGTTGTGACAGTAGCGTTTTTAAAATTTAATTTAGTGTTTTATTTTGTAAGAAAGCAAAGGACAAGGAAAGCCAGGCGCGTGAGAGAGACCTCCACTAGAACAAGGCAGCGATATTTCAAAAGAGAAATCTAAAGACTTCTCCAACAAAAGTTCAGCTTTATTTGTTTTCTGTTTCCGCACTCGGCATTGACTCGCTTCGCAGCCCTGTTGTCTCGTGTCCGGGGACTGGTGGTGGTGGTGGTGGTGGTGGTGGGTGAATGGAGTTGAAGACCGACTGGTGACCTCGTTCGTTCCTCGACGAGGGGCGAACGTGCAGACCAGGCCTACTACGGGGGGGGGGAGGGGAGGTTCCCTGTTGAAATCTGACCGAGTCCAACTGGTTCTCCTCTCCAGGACGCGGCCCCGTGCCCTCCGAGGGCGGCCGCCAAAGGGCGCAACATCACCAGCGGTGTGCCCCCCCTCCCCTCCCCGCTGGCCCAGAAGAACGAGTCGCCAGCGAGCCCGCTGGAAGAGGAGGCCATTCCCACGAGACCACACACCATTCCGGGCGAGCACAGCTGGGCGCCTCTCTCTTTTTCTTTCTTTCTTTCCTTCCCTCCTTCCCTGAGTCACCTGCCTGGATTAGCACAGGTCCCCTACGTGGCGGAGTTTGGCGCGACGGACGCGGTGGCTTCGCGTCCGCGGAGCGCCTGGCCCGAAGCGCGGTAGAAGCCGCCACGGCGCCCCCCACCGACCACCACCACCCGTAACCCCGTGGCTGCGCCCCTTTGTCGCCTCGAGCGGCGACCGAGGCGAGCTGGAGAGGCTGGGCGTTGTAGAGAAAGCGGAGGCGGGTGGTGGGTGGTGGGAGGACGCCAAGTAGATCGCCCTCCCCACCGCCCCGAAGTCCTGGCTCCGTCATTCTTGGGCTGTGGCCCACCTGCCCCCCTCCCCGCACCACACACACACACACACACACACACACACACACACACACACACACACACACACACACACACACACACACACACACACACACACAGACACGCTTCAGAGGAGGAGGCTTTTTATGGTGGCTCCCAGCCAAGCGGAGCCTTTCCACTCCTTGCTCCTCCGGGTCTGGGAAAAGGAGCGGGGCTGGCCAGGCGGCCTTGACCCCCTCACCCCCCACCCCGGCTCAAGCCTCGCGCCTCTGGACTGCTCGCTCGTGGCCACTGGCCTCCATAGTCGCTGGACTCTGGGCGCGGCGCCCGTTCAAGAGCGCGGGGGGCCTCCTCCGTGCAAAGATGCGTGTATGTGTGTGTGTGTGTGCGGCGGCCAGGGGAGCCTGGGCCTGGTGGTTGCAGGCGAAAGGGAGAGGCCGGACCCCCACCGGCTGCGCAGGTTTCTTCCCTGCCCTCGGCAGTTCCGGGATGCGTCTTTCTCACTCTCTCTCTTTTTTTCTCTCTCTCTCTTTTACACACACACACACACACACACACACACACACACACACACACACACACACACACACACACACACACACACACACACACACACACACACACACACACACACGAGAGTTCCTTCAGGGATCGTTGGGAGAGGAAGCGTCGCACGAGATTCGTCGCCACCCGGTGTCCCCAAGCACACAATATGGACAAGCGGGGCGAGGAGGGGGGGAAGAGAAAAAGGAAATGGGGAAGGGGGAGGATTTTCGCCTTTAAAACAGGTCAGGAGGGGGGGGGAAGCGGCATTAATATGGAGTATTCCCCACCCCACCCCACCCCGCGTGTGTTGGTTTGTTTCTTCGGGGAGGGGAACGCCGCCACGTGGGAGACCTTGGCGGCCCTGCAGCCCCGACCGACGGGCCTAGCTTTGCGGTGCAGAGAAAAGGAGGCGGGCGGCGGCGGCGCTCCTCTGGCTTTCTCTCGCAGGCCCAAACTTTCTTTTTTGATACGCGACAAAATTCTCAAATCCCCACCCCTCGTGGGGGGGGGGGAAGAGAAACGCAAACAGCGAGTGAGCCGGGAGTCCGCAAAGAAGGCAAGGGAAGCAGGCGACGGCCCGCCTTCCCTCCGACCTTTCCAGCAACCCTGATCAACCCCATTGATCGCCACTACTGTGTGTCCCCCCCCCGCTCCTTTGCAGCCACGGACGCTGCCGATCTTTGGGCAGCGCCGCCCGCCGTCTTGTTCCTCCCGTGCCCTTCGACGCGAAGAAAAGCTCCGCGTTGCTCTCCCCCTTCTTTCCTGTTCCATCTTTCCCCCTTTTCTGTTATTCCTTCCTTTCCAGTTGACTAGCCGGAGAGGCCGCCCTCCCGCCTGCCTTCCACCCTCCCGGCCTTTTTTCGCCGTCCGCTTCCCACCCCCGCTGCCCTTTCCGATTTTCCTCGAAGCCCTTTCCGGGCTGAGCTTGGGAGGCGGCGGCGGCGGCGGCTGTGATCAGCAGAGGCTTGCTTTCCCCGGTGGGAAAGGAGGCCCCTTCCAGCCCCTTGTTGGTAGGAGTCTCTCGTTCTCCTCTCCACCCCGTCCACCCAAACGCCTGCACCCAGACACGGCGTAGGGAAGCTGCGGGCGAGGCATTGTTGGGGGGAAGGGAAAGGGGTGGCGGGTGAGCAGGAGCGCAGAAGCAAAAGCAAGTGGAAGTAGCCCGGGTCCCGAAGGAGAGGAAAGCCTTTGGGAGCCCCCAAACTCACAATGCGGCTCCACATCCCGGTCTCTCCCAGTCTCTCTCCCTCTCCCTCTCCCTCTCTCTCCGTGCCACCCTCCCTTGCACTAAAGTGCACCGCTCCAGCTTGGAAGTGTTGCAAATCGGGCGGCACAAAAGGTGGCATTTCTCCAGTCTTTGGAGGCCAATCTCTTTCCAAGTCAAGCAGCCGCTCGAGTCAAACACGATCCAAGCGGGAAGCTCGGCGAGCCCAGACGCAGCCGACAAGCGCGGGGCTTTCCTGCCTGCCTGCCTGCCTGCCTGCCTCTCTGCATTTCCCCGCGCCGGGCGCCTGTTCGGGTCTTTCCGGGAGGCGCTCTGCCCGACTTGGCCCTGCCTGCGCCGCGACGGACTCGGCGACCGTCTCTCGCCCGGATAGCCTTTCCCTCGCCCGCTATCCGGCTTGGGGGCCTCCGGCGAGCCCCCGTGCGTGCCTCGTCCTCAGCGGCGGCAGCAAGAAGTCGAAGGGTTTGTGGAGAGAGCGAGTGCGAGCGAGAGAGGGGGATCGTGTTGTCCTCCTGTTCTCGGTGGTGCTTTTCTCTGCTTTGCCTTTTTTTCCCCTTATTTTTTAATTCTTTATTTTTGTCTTGAGAAAAAAAATTGGGATTCTGATGCTTGGCCAAATTCTCTTCACCGTCATGGTACGTGCCGTGGAAATCAATAATTTCCTCTCTGATTAATACTTTCCCTGCAAAGCAGCGGCGGACAATCCCGCCTTTGTGCTCGGCCTGCCAGGGCCGCCTCCTCCTCCTCCTCCTCCTCCTCCCGTAGCTTCGACTTTGCAAAGAAGCAGACAAAATGAGAGACTTATTCGGAGGAGGGCGCGCTAAATTCGGGCGGGAGGTTAATTAGTAGTAATAATAGTAGTAACAGCCGATGAAGGGCGAGGGCCGCGGCCGGGTCGGAAAGGTGGTTGCTCTGAGACAAAAGAGCCAGTTACGGTTTGCGGGAGTCGGGTTCCAGGTTTGGGGAATGCCTCCCTTTTAGCCAGACCCGCTCTTTTCCAAATAGCGAGCCCCAAGGGGGAAGGGCAGACCTCAAGATCTCTCCCCCCCCCAACCCGAAAAATGCAGCCACGGCTCGCCTTGCCTGTTCCTCGCTCCAGCTTTTCTTCCCCCGCCCTGCGCCTTGCTTTTCTATAAGCGTGTGGTTGAAGAATTGGCACCACTTTGCCAGTTTGGCAAGCGATGCAAAACCGGGCTTAGGGCTGTCCTGGCGCTCAAGGGTCGCCGGCAGGTCCAACAGCCCACCTTTCCCAAGGTACCAAGGAAGGACGGCGAGACACTTAGGCCAGCTTTGCGACAGAAGCCTGGCTCTGTAGGTCAACTGGGACTAGGTAGGGTGTTGCGGGTGTTGTATTTGCTGTCGTCGGTGTCCTCGTTCTCATCTCCCCCATCCCCTTTATCGTCGTCATCAACATCCTTTTGCAATCACCACCACAACCAGGACGACTATTATTTTACTTTCTACAGTGCTGTATAGACTGAAAGTTTCTAGAAGAGGGTACGAGGGAAGCCCCTGCCCGGAGGAACTTGCAATTCGACCGGGAGACAAAAGAAGAGGGAGGGGAGCGGTCAGGGCATCGTCTCAGCCAGCACAGGCTCCCTTGCGGTTGTGTTTTTTCTTTTCTTCCTGTGTGTCATGTGCGCACACCCTGTTTCAGGAGTGCCACCTACGATCCAGTGTTGGTGGCATTCCTCAACCATTGATTTCGACTAGGCTGGTCTGTGATTGTTCTCGCCCCTCGGTGAGGTTTCTCGAATTAATCCCGCTTGAATTTGGCTGAGCGGCGGTCCAGTGCAATCCTTTGAGGTTGTTTTTGAAACGCCTTTTGAAACTATATTTTCTCCTACTCTTTCTCCCCCTCCCCCTCCCTCTCGCACACACGGAGCCCTCCCCTCGCACCCCCTCTTCTTTCTTTGACCAGCCTGGCTGCCAAAAAACCAAGCAGCGCGAGAGGCCGCATGAAGCGGTGAGGAGATAAAGTCCAGAGCCGTCTCTTGGGGCAATTCCAAGATACCATTCCAAACTGTTTGTGCGTCTCTCTGCAACCGAGTGAAAAGTAAGGACCTCTTTAAAAGGGAAGCGGGAAGGGGGCGAGGAGAGAGAGAACTCTCCTATTATATGTAGCCACTCCGTAAATTGCAGCGGGTGTGTGCGCGTGTGTGCAAGGGCGGAATTTTGGAGGCAAAAAGTGTGCGTGTTAAGTGCGTCTAAAAGTGTGGCGACGGAGGGGGGAAATGCCTACAATCGGCGTTTGTGAAGGATACCGAAGGGTTAGCCAGGGCCCAGAATCTGCTGGGAAGTTCTCCTGCGCAAAAATCGGGGAGCCAGCGCAAAAAGGCTGGCGCAGGAGACCTCCGCCAAGGGGCAGATGGCGCCCCCGAAGTGCGGGATGTGCCGCGCTTTTCCACCAATCAGAAGGCTTGCCCGAGTTCTGCTGGAGCTTTGCCAGCGCTCGCGGGTCTTCAGAAAACGGTTTTATTTTTATTGCACAAAGTGTATAAAATCTTTTCTCGGGAGTGCGGCATAATCGGGAAGGGGGGGAAGGGGACGGATTTCTTGTAGCACCCTGTGTGTGTGTGTGTGTGTGTGTGTGTGTGTGTGTGTGTGTGTGTGTGTGTGTGTGTGTGTGTGTGTGTGTGTGTGTGTGTGTGTGTGTGTGTGTGTGTGCGAGACTCTTCCTGACCCCATGTCCATGGAGTTTTATTGGCAGGAACACTGGAGTGGCTTGCCAGTTCCTACTCCAGGCACCTACAGCACCTGGTATTCCCTGGTGGTCTCCCATCCAAGTACTAACCAGGGCCAACCCTGCTTAGCTTCCAAAATTAGGCGAGATCAGATTTGCTTAGGGCTTCTACCCAGTGGTAGAGCCTTTTATAAAACAACCTCAAAACTGTATTTTATTTTTTTAATTAAAATGTCTTTTTGAAACTTGCTGTTGCAAATGCGCATGCACACAGGCACACACACATGCAGGCGTGCATGCACACACACACACACACACACACACACACACACACACACACACACACACACACACACACACACACACACACACACACACACACACACACACACACTTTTTCTCTAAACCTTAATGGAAGGATATAATAAGCGAGATCAGCACTACCTATAAAACTGTGTCCCCATTGGTGTGGACTACCCTACAGATGTAGATAAGCAAATATGCTTCATGAGCATTGTGGTGTGGAAGAAAAACAAAAGTTATTGTCAATTTTAGCTTATTTTTTAAATTGCAGGGTCACTGAGAACTCACACACACACACACACACACACACACACACACAGAGAGAGAGAGAGAGAGAGAGAGAGAGAGAGAGAGAGAGAGAAAGAGGAGTGCAGTGGTACCCCGACTTAAGAGCACCTTGACTTAAGAGCAATTCGACTTAAGAGCAGAAAACTGTTGGTGTTTTAAAGTGTTCTGCTTATATATATATATAATTTATTTATTTATATATATACCGCTCCATCTAGCTACACCCCATACCACTTCAAGTAGTCTCTGGGCGGTTTACAATTTTAATTACAGTGTGCAGGCTACACATTGCCCCCCCAGCAACCTGGGTACCCATTTTACCGACCTCCGAAGGATGGAAGGCTGAGTGAACCTTGAGCCTGCTACCTGGGATTGAACCCAGGTCGTGAGCACAGTTTTACCTGCAGTACAGGCATTTAACCACTGCACCACGAGGCTCCACCTTACAACTGCCACCTTACAAATTTTAGATATGGTCTACTCGACTTACAATTTTTTAAAATTTTTTAAATTATTTTAAACTTATTTTTCCATTTTTTAAGATAGGTACCCTGACCTACGAGTTGTTTGACTTAAGAGCATGCATTCGGAATGGATTACATTCATAAGTTGAGGTACCACTGTAGTTAAATTCCTGATCAAGGCTTGGCTGGAATATTCCACTTTCACACAGGATGGAAGAGGAAGCTACTGTGTCAGGTGAGGTGGTCCTCTGTGAGTGTCCACTTGTGGTATGTCTAGTCAAAAAACATATAGGCCAGGCACCTGTTGAGTTTTGGTGCAGCAGAACTTTGTCATGTCAAAAGATACATGGGAGGAATGTTCCATCACATCCATAACTTAGGTATGTTTGCCCAGCCAAATTCCTTTGCCTTTATTCCCAAGGATGTGTGCATGCCGAAAGAATTGGACTCCATGTGGAAACTTCTCCTAGAGAAGTGGGCAACGTATGCTTCAAATGTTTCCCAGACTACCGTTCTCTGGATTCCTTTTACATTGACTGGGGCTGATGGGAGAGTAAGAGTGGACCAGCCTTGTTGTAGAGCAGTGTTGGCAAACCTATGGCATGAGTGCCAAAAGTGGCACTCGGAGCCCTTTCTGTGGGCACCCAACATTGCCCCTTCACAGCCACCTGTATTCAGGTTAAATGGCTGTATTGGCACTTTGCGAAAAATTAGTGGGTTTTGAATCTCAGTTTGGGCACTCGGTCTCTAAAAGGTTCACCTTCATTGTGGAGTGATGGCTGAAACGTCCATTATCAGATGACAGCTTGAACAATGTTGCAAAGATATCCCAGCTTGAGAATGAAGGAAGGGCTGCAGTCGTGGTGCTGTTGCCATGTCTCCACACCACCCGTTAGGAGCAGTTCCTATTTTTGGCAGTGAAGGAGAAATAGAAACTGGGATGCAGGGTCTGGAGACGTGTCTATTTGAATGAGGAAGAAAAAGTTTTGCCTTTGATCCTGTCAGTGGAACAAGACTGGTAGCTTTGTGCTGTGAAGTTTGGTTCAGATGTTATGTGTATACTTGGGCAAAAGAACTGATTGGCCATGTTTCATCTAGGAAGACTGCCTACTTGAACCACTTGCTGAAAGACAAGTGGACTCATATTCCCAGGACAAATATGTCAGCAGCAATTTTGTGGGCATCATGATTATTAATAATAATCACCCCACAGCTGTAACCTTGGGCACTGACTGAGAACAGTACTTTTGCACACATCTGCTTGGGATATTTTCATTATCATTATTTATCAACATCTTGATTTATTAATCATTGTTTGCAAGTAGAAATCCGTAGTTACATAGCGCAGGCCTTGCTGCTAGCAGACACATTCCCACATCTGCTGTTGACTGTGGTGGTTGGGAAGCCAGTAAAACATAGTGCAACTGTGTGAAGTGCAGAAGGGCTTGTTTGAAACTCCACACCAGTTGGTGCAAAAATGGTAGACTCTGACTCACTCTGATGGGTGTCAGTAAATGAAAAAAAGACATCAAACTTGCATTTGAGTTGGGTTTTCTATTTTTGGAAAAAATTACTTCTACGAAATCTGTGATGTGCCGTCCAAGCTTTAAAGAGGAGGAAATAGCTCTTTAATTGAGCAGAATGTGGGTGGGTGTGGAATAGTCAGCCATTCAGGCTAGGGTGTGTATTCCTTCCTCATTTCTAAAATCTGCAAAATGGTGAGGGCATAACATCCCAATATACCTTTAGACTTTTCCCACCTCTACTCCAAGGTCATTCAAGGGGAGAATCACTGAGGTTTGAATGGATCTCGGCCTAGATTCTTAGAAGGAATGCTGGCTGACTTGAGTTGGTATCAGTTCATCTGAAATTTGTGATAATAACTGGTTATAATCATTCTGTTTTTAATGAGAGCGGATTAGCTTTTTATACAAGGACATGGACCTTCAGAAGGAGGCCGAGAGGGGTGTGGAGAAAGTGTACTTCTTGAAGTTCCTCTTGGATGTTGCAGTGTCATCCCCTGGGGCTGACATGTGTATGTGATGTGAAATATGTTTGAGAGCATGATTCTGCAGCAGTACTGATTGGATACCAAGGTTAACTTTACCCATCTATATTTTCTGTTTCTGCATTCTGTGATAGTTGCTGTGGGCCTCAGCCCACTTGGTGCTGGTAGCAAGTCCAACATAAAAACCAAAACACAGTAGTACTATTCAGGAAACATGTCAGTAATTGCTGTCCCCCTACTCCCTCCTATTGATTTGAAACACAACCTCAAATATAGCTATCGCCAGCAGAAGAGCTACAAAGGAGAAACTGCTTGGGTTCCTTCTTCCGATTTGCAGCCCTATGCCCACGCTTGTTGATATCCAACGGAGAGAGGGAGAAATATATGGTACTTATTCCCAATCCTCCTAAGAGAAATTAACTTAAAGGAGACTACTGTATTGTGAAGAGGAAAAAAAAGGGAGAGCAAGGGGAGATGATTATGCAGTTCATCCTGCATAACAGAATTCATTCCTGGTGCATGCGATCTCTACTTTGGCCTTTGCTCTGTGTAGTGTTGAAGTGTCAGGCACAATTTCTCCAAAATCCAAGACAAATGGCTTCCTCACCCCTGACAGCAAAAGCCTGAAGCACACTCCAGAGTGGAGCTTGCTTGCATGCAGTGAGTTAGGAGCTAACAGCGCCTGGCCTGTGTCATGGACCGCATCTTGATGTTTCTTTCTGTGCCTTAGTTGCTTGACCCTATGCATGGTTGGCTGGGACTCACCAGGGTCAGCCCAGCCAGTAGGCACAGCTGAGCTGGAAAAAAAGCATGCAGACTGGGGAATTCTGGGAGATTTAGTTCAGACGGTATGGTCCCAAGCTCCGAAGTCACTGTACAAGGCAGCAGATTTGGGCAGTAAATTGTTGCTTATTTGATTTGTTCATGTTTGATTTTTAGGGGCAGAGCTGAGATGTTACTCCTGTGCCAAAATAATATGTTTGGTTTGGAGTGCTTGAACTATATTGCAGGGAGGGGCATGTACCCTGCTTCAGTAAATATCTTGGCCTCCTTTTGGAATCTCCTTGTTGGGGCCCAAGATGGTTGTTAGCAGTAGGGGCTCTGCCCCCCCCCAACCCCTTTAAATTCCCAAGGCTTGCAGTTGTTCAGCCAGCCCCTGGGCATGTTTACTCCAGTTGGAGTAAACCCTGTGGAGCTGAATGAGCTTACTTACTCCATCCTTAGTGTGGCAGAGTTTAGTTTGAATGACACATGTGTGTTTATAATGGGTGTGTGCAGAGTTTGGCTTGGGAAGTGAGTATATTTCATGGCGAGTGCCGGGAAGAGGCAGACCTGAGTCACTGGATAACTTCTCCAAAGCCAAGAATTTTCATTTTAAAACTGGAACATCTGAAACTTTTTCTTGTCCTTGAACTATCCCCCCACATCTGTATATGTAAGGGTGTAAGGGAGCTGAATCCGGAGAGAGACGGAAGCTTTTTTCTGGCAGAGACACTGAAAGTCCCAGAGACCCTCAATTCATGCTGGCAGGTACCCGAAATTACACAAAAGAAAATGTCTCCCCTTCTCCCCTTTCTCCTTTGGCTGGAATGAGCGTGTTTAAAATGAAGCAGAGTTCAAAATCTGAATAAGCCAAGCACCAAAGAGATTGAAATAAATTCCCAAGAAGAAGGAGGAGAAACGCCGTCTCCCTTCTTTGAGAAAGCAACTGTGGTGGGTGATGGTCTCTTTAGGGACATTTAGGCCTACTGAGATGAGCTCAGATGGATAGTTGGTGATCTTTAGTAAACAGTATAGGAAGAAGAACAGGAGAACCACCTTCCTCCTTCCTGGTCTTGGAAGAGCAGAGCAAAAAGCATCTGGTCCCTACATTCATGAACTTCACATAGGGCGCTTTTACACGATCCCTAAAATCCGAGGCAAAGGGCTCCCAGATCCGGAGCTTTAAAATGTTTCCCCACCAGCTCTGGACTTTAAAAAAAATTAAGTACGACCACGCCCACCTAAGCGTGTCCCAGCGCACTTTTCAAGTACCTGGCCTCCAGGAGGTAAAAAATCTTCCAATGCGCATTGTAAAGCTGTGAATGCCGGGCTCCCTTGCCTTCTGTTTGTTTTTTTGTCCCCGGCGCCCCTTTAAGAGACAGGAATCACTACGGGGCGGCTGGGGGTGGCTTCGACAGGTGAGCCTGCATTTTTCTCCTTTTTTTCTCCCTCCCCTCATGCAGACAGGAACAATGGAGTGCAGAGGGGTGGGAAAACAGGAAGAGCGACAAACTTCCACAATCTCTGGTCCGAATTTAAGTTGCAGGCGGATTTTAGAGGTCGTGTAAAAGCGCCCATAGACCTGCAGTAAGAAGCAGGGCCTGGTTTGTAGTCCTGGTTGCTGGGTACCTTAATTTCATTATAGCTCGGTAGGCCAAACCTGTTACAGGTCCTGCCATCCAGGACCAATGAGCACAAAAGACAGCCCCCCCCTTATCACCATAATGGTAGAAATTCCTCCTGTAGAAATTCAGTCTGGCTCCATCCTTGCTGAGCTACTGGTTGCTGTAAAAATTATACTAAAATGCCTAGTTTTTTGTTGTCGTTAAACTGGCTTTTAAAGTACAACGGACCCTCATATAACAAACAGTTTGTATAACATAAAATCTGTACAACATAAAAAAATTCGGAGATAGGGGAAATTGCTTAACGGAATCACCTATGGGGCGAATCCGTACAACACAAAAATGGTCACAATTAGGAATTACAGTGGACCCTTGTATAACAAAGGGTTTTTATAACATAAAATCTGTACAACATAAAAATTCTGGAGATAGGGAAAATTTGCTTGACAGCCTTGTCTATGGGGCGAATCCGTACAACCTAAAAATATTTGTGATTAGGGATTACTCTGTTTTCAATGCATTCCTATGGGAAATTTGTATAAAGGAAAATTTGATTAACATAATTTCATTTAGAACGAATTAATTCCTTTATACAAGGTACCACTGTACTTCGTTTTCAATGCATTCCTATGGGAAATTTGTATAAAGGAAAATGTGCTTAACAGAATTTCATTTGGAACGAATTAATTCCTTTATACAAGGTACCACTGTAGTTTTAAGCTGTTTTGAAAATATGATTTTAGATACCTTGTTGTGCATTGCTTTGAGGGCTCTGGTGAGCATCAAATGACATTGAAATACATATCTGAATATAATGAAGCAAGGAGACTGCTGAAAATATGCAAACAAGCAAACCCAATGCCCCTCTTCAGACTGCTTTTCCCAGAGGACCCAAACTGTAATAATGAGGTATCATCTGAGATAAAGTATACAGCTAGAACAGAATTAGATCTTTTCCTGGCAGAACTCATATAAACACCTAAAGTTAATTTGGTTTATTTACTTAAATATATATTTTCGCCACCTTTCCGTTTGAAAAGGAGCCAAGGTGGCTTACATAATCAAACGATAGTACAGTGGACCCTTGTATAACAAACAGCTTGTATAACATAAAATTTGTGCAACATAAAAAATTCCGGAGATAGGGGAAATTTGCTTGTGAAGAATCTGTGCCAAGGTCTCTCTGCCTACCCAAGAGAAGATGCTGCCCCACCTTGGTAGTGAAAGTGTCTATCTGGCTGGCTGTGTAGGATAGGGACTGTTTCCTAGGTGGTTACTGTGGAACCTTCAGCAAGCAAGAGTGAGAATGTAAAACCTTTCCTCCCTCCTCAGTTGCATCATCATCATCATCATCATCATCATCATCATCATCATCATCATCATCATCATCATCATCAATAATAATAATAATAATAATAATAATAATAATAATAATAATAATAATAATAATAATAATAATAATAATAATAATTTCTCAGCATAACTGATGCAGGTGGCTGTACCAAAGAGTTAAGCCTAAACATTATCAGTCAGATCCTAAATGTTCACAGGCAAAACAGTGCTGTACATTTGGAAAATCATTTTTATAAAATTTCAGGCAGCCAATTAGCAGCTACTGGCCATTGGTTTAAATAGGCAAGCAAATGGTTGTTTTGTTGTTCTTGGTTAATTCATTTTCTTTTATTGTAAGCCAACCTGGACCTATTGTCAGACACAAGGATGGAATATAAATATTGATTTAAGAAAGAAGAAGCAGAACCAATCTGGAAGTATTCAACCCTAAATCTTAATCTGAGTCAGTTGGGATAGACTCTATCTTTACTTTTATAATTGACTTGAATGGGTGTGGATGACATGTCATACTAGTCATTTATTGATATTTAGTATTACAGTATTTGTATTTTTACCTCTTTCCATCCCAGAGGAATGGAGGGAGTTGCAGTGAATAACTGCAGCTAAATTGTTTAAATTAAACTAGACAATTATCCTACTTGCTTCTACACACCTTTTCCGGTGTCCTTTAATCTGCCCCCTTCTGCCATTGATCCCAAGGCAAATACTGTATAGCAGGCAGGCTCTCCTATGATACATATGCAGCATCCCAGCCCCAGAAATCCCTCCTTGCATTTTGGACTCCCCAGCTTCCAAGCTTCATATAATGCATTATGTTTACATATCAAAGCAATGTTGATAAGTGCACCCAATGCCCCTCCTTTTCAGGCCTACCCACGATCTAAATTTCTGAACCCCGCTGGCCGTACTAGATTTGCCATTCTGATTACAGGACTAGGCAAGTCGTGCATACTGAGAAGTAACCAGACTTGCGAACGGACTCTGCATGTGGGGTCTTTGTCCTTCTAACAATGTCATGTCCTGAGCGAATGTCATGACTACTACTCCTTTTTGTGGTCACTGCCTTCATTGGTGTGCTATGACTGAGCTTGAGGCCTGTAATGTGGGGTGGGGAGTGGATACAAAAGAAAGACCTTGTGTAGAAAGCCAGTTGCTCGTGAGGTCCACTAGTTAGTCACTGCACAAATAAGAAGAATATGCTGTTACTTCCTCTGATGGGAAATTAAATACTTTCTAAATTGCTCAGAATACCTGGCACTCTTAGAGTAACCCTTTGAAGTTTTTTTCAAGGGGTTATGAATCTCATGCTTGCATGCTAAGCGGCTGAGTTACACTATTTTTTTAAAAAATAGTCCTGATTTTCAATACTGTAGATTGTTAATTTTATATTAACACTTTTGAATTAACAGGTCTGCAGAAATAAGAAACAAATGTCGCCGCCCCCCCCCTTTTAAAACTGTTTCTGCAATTCTGTGTCTCATATCCCTATTCAGTATTTAGTTAGATCTGACAGAGAAGGCTGCTGGGGTGAGTGGCAGGAGAGTTCATATAAAGGCAACCAGTTGTTTGAGAGCGAATGTTATATAAGAAATACCAGTTCGAAGGCAGTTTGGTTCCCATAAAACTATTTTGCATTTTTGTGTATGTGTTTGTGTGTTTTGGTACCAAATTTCATGAGGCTCTGTTTATTTCACTTGCTGCATGAAAGCCACCTCAAAGGACTTTCCAGAGACTGGGCCATTTGACACAGTAGAAAACCTCCCCCCCCCTTTGCTTGCTGCCACTTGGCAATATTTTAGCAACCAGCAGTTTGGAGAATACCAGCGACTTTTTGCGTAGCAGCTTCTGGGTAGAAACAGCTTCCAGCAAATCCATTCTTTGTTTTTGAATCATAACAGTGTGGTGGTGGAGTCAGCTTCAGAAAGAGGACTCTTTTGGCTCTGGTAAGAGAAGATGATAGAATTATTATTATTAATATTATTTGCTTTAAAAAATTAACCAAAGTTATGAAATTTAAGGGTTTATTGATGTTATATAAGAGGAAGTATCTTACATTAGTCAAGTGTTACCTGACTAATTAAATTTTTGAGTACTATATCATTAAAGTTCAGGTTTTCATCTTACACAGATATCAATGTCGCATCATTCTCTATATATTGATGTATCACTGGGAGATATCTCATTGTATGTATACACTACCTGTTATGATTTCTATAATTTGATTTTGAAGTTTCATATCACAACCTGTAATTATTTTCTCTTTTTATTTTCACATCTCAAATGGCACAAATGAATTTACCTCCTTTTTTCAGTAACTGTTTTTTTCCAACAGTGGGATTTCCCTTTTCTATGCAGTGGAAATTTTTGTTGTTTAAAGCTAATTCTATAACTTAAATATACTCAGTTCTCACTCTAATATCTCTGTACAATTCTTCTATAGATAATTTTTTTAAATCACCAAATGTGTTCTGTTTGGAATAATATCTTTTTCAAAAATATGTTTTAAAATGGCAAAGGAAGGATATATTGTACTGAGAGTATCTAAGAGGCTCGGAGATCAGAAAGAAATGACAAAAAACCTAAGGGCACAATCCACCAGGAAGCTTTGTCTTACGCCAGACTTTTGGAAATGAATGGAAGGATGGCAAGGGCTTACTTAGTCCTAGCACATTTTGCTTTCGTTTCACGACTGACGCCAGAATTATGTGGTAGGATTTTAGACATTTTGTGACTTAAAAAAAGGAGAGTCATGCAGGTCGTTTTACCAAAAAGAAATCACAAAGCTAACCGCAAGTCATTTAGATGGAATAATGAACAGCCATAATAAATGAGATACCTCAGCCAAGTTCCATGGCTGTGCCTGCTGAAGGTTTTCTAGAGAAAGAATTAATGAGGACAAAAACACTTGCATTTACTGGAGTAAGAACAGCAGAATTCTAATATCTGAAGATATTATCTAGTTAACAATTTTACAATCTCAGAATTATTTTAGCTAGGCAAATATTGGTGCAAAAGTCAGAGCTATTGATTGAGGGGAGAGCTTGGAGAAATTTATATAGGTCTTTGCAAAGGACCATACCGTGTTAGTCAGGGTTAGAGGTGCGTAGCCAGTGTAATCTGATCCACAGATTTGAAAACCTGTATTATTGAACCTGTGTTCTCTCTCTCTGTCTCTCAATCTGTTTCTGCTTTGCAAGTTATTTTGTTGCTTCTGAACCTGCCAAAGAGAAATGCAACCTTGGAGAAGAAGTACAGTTCTTTTAAAATATTTCTGGCTTTATAAATATAAACTGATGATGGTCTTGAATGGGTGGTGGAGAGAGAATAATTTCAGACCAACTGTTTTAGAGGCAAACAGTTAGCAAATATTGTTCCAAAAGTATGTGTACTTTATATTAGGCCAGTTGCGATATGCAAATTGAAACTCAAAAAGTCAGATATTTGTCTCACATTTCTCCCTAAAAAGCACCCAAGACGGGTTACATAATTTAAAAGACAACATCTGAAACCTAAAAACAGTAAATACACAAATAATTAAAAAGAATCAAACAAATATTGTATTAAAAAGGTAGGTAAAACCACTATTAAAACACGTAAGAACAGCAGAGCACAAGAATCCATTAAAATTCTCTTCAGATCACTATTCATTAAGAAAAAGCTTTGCTGCAGAGAATGATCTTTGCCTGCATGTTGAAGGACAGCAAAGATGGGGCCAGCTTGGCCTCTTGTGGGAGGGAGTTCCAGAGTTGAGCTGAGAGAGAGAAGGCCCTCTCCCGTGTCCCCACCAAGCACAATGGGACTAACAGGAAGACCTCCTCTGATCTTAGTTCCTGGACAGAGGGAGATTTGGTCGTTTAAATTGCTTGGACCAAAGCTGTTTATGGCTTTAAAGGTTAAAACCAGCACTTAGAATTGCGCCCAGAAACCGATTGGCAGCCAGTGGAGCTGTTATAACACGAGAGTTATATCTTCCCCGTAACCCATCGCAGGTAGCCATTTTGCTGCTGCTGAGGGCTACAGCTTTGCTTTGCAACACAGCTGTAGTTGTTATTCCCTACCATCTTTCAAAGTCAGGCAAATGAGAGGCGTTGTTAGTCTGAGGTGTGTAGAGTTGAGGGGAAATAGAGCTGCCTGATTTTCAGCAGAAGGAGGCCATTTGGGACTAACGAGCCTATTTGGACTTGAAACCCCAGGGCAAAGTTATCTGGGGTACAAGAAGTCAATTCTGGAATTTTCACATTGGAGTGTGGCTGAATTCACCTTTCTGATCTTCATTCGCCCACAGCAGTTGGTACAGAGGTGTTTCAGAAGCTAATGTGCTCACTGATATTTATCACAAGTCTGTAGTTTAACTATGTAACTGAAATTCAGGCAATAACTGAAATTCTTGAAAAGACTAACACCGCTACTTCTCTGAAATTTAAATAACTGAAAGAATGCTACTTCTCTATACATCTGAGGCCTTTTTTAACAACAACAACAAAAAGAAACAAACTGGCATTTAAATGAATGCTTCCTTTCCCAGAAAATATATACGAAGAATCCTGCTTCTAAAAATCAGGAGACTTGTTGGCAGTTGGACTGAAGTCAGCGCTATAAAGAAAATAAACCTGGCACAATCCAGCCGAAGTCGGCTGCTTCTCTGTCTCCCTGGTTTTGTTAAGAGAATTGAAATGAGCATTGATGACTTTCTCCTTGACAGTGAGATGTAGAAGTCATAATAGGCTGGATTGGGCTGTGTGTGACTATTGTCAGAATCTGTATCCTCATTTCGGTCTTCTGGAAAACTGATTCTGTAATTTTTAACTTGAACAGTTTTGGAATAAATATGCAGTGAATTTCCAATCAAATCAACAGCATTACTAACAGGCAGGCAAACAGTTTCTAATCACCCAAAGGGAGAGGTTCTGAGATCCCTTTCAGAAGATTGAATGGTATTCTTCTGAGTTACATTTAACATGGCTTTTCTGAACAGAATCGGAGTCCATCTTCTCCGTACAACCCTGGATAGTTTCTGATCAAGGAAAATGTCAAGCAGCATGCTTTCTCCCCTCTGGCCTGGGATGAGATAAGGCATTCCCATAAATGAATTTGGAAGGATATGCTCTAAGGTCAGAAATGTATATACTGTACTCTGTTTCTCAAGCCATCAGATCAGTACATCAGAAATATGAGTTTTCGGCATGAACCCTTCTGATTAGTATATATTTACCTTGATATTTGAAACTGTAGCCCCCACCCCTCCTCATTATTATCCTCTTCCAAGAGGAAAAAGTATGATGGCAAGTATAGAAGAGCCACAGGAGTGATGAGATGGGACAAACAGGCAGAGAGTTTAGGAGAAAGAAAGAAGCGGCCATGAAATTTATGGAAGATCTACCCACATGACACTATTGCCTTTAGCAGGCAAGGAGGACCCACATCCAGCCTCATGATCCCCCACCAAAAGAGTTAGAAATAAGCACTTTACAGGGGAAGTGAACTCAAATTCCTATTGTGTGCCTGATCCATGCAAAACTCTGTATTCTTTGGAACAGAAGAGACTAATGATCCTATTTGGGCACAAAAAAGTCAAGATGAGGGATGGGGAAAGAAAAAGGCATTTCTTGTAGGAACTGTGTTTTCTGTAAATAAGTAAGCATCCAAGAGTGGACTAGAACCATACTTAAAATAGGAATGACCTTTCTTTCTTTCTTTTCCTTTCTTTCTTTCTTTCTTTCTTTCTTTCTTTCTTTCTTTCTTTCTTTCTTTCTTTCTTTCTTTCTTTCTTTCTTTCTTTCTTTCTTTCTTACTTACTTACTTACAGTGGATCCTCATATAACAAACTGTTTGTATAACATAAAATCTGTACAACATAAAAAATTCCGGAGATAGAGCAAATTTGCTTAACTATGGGGCAAATCTGTACAACATAAAAATGGTTGTGATTAGGGATTACTCCATTTCAATGCATTCCTATGGGAAATGTGTATAAAGGAAAATTTGCTTAACAGAATTTCATTTGGAACAAATTAGTTCCTTTATACAAGGTACCACTGTACTTAATCTGCATGCCACCTTTCTGCAAGGCAGCTAATAGAGATAGCCTGACACATTACACCACTTGCACTGTGGCAGGCAACCCAAAGGCGAGGAGGAGGAGGGCAGAGGAGGAGGAGGATACAATACATTTTTTTTTTTGCACTGTGGCAGGCAACCCAAAGGGTACAATACATTTTTTTTTTTGCAACAGACACAATTTTTGGATCATGCCCAGTCTTCAAGGTGCTTGCTTGTGTGCTTCTTCATCACAACTCAAAAAACCTGGCTGTGCAGCTTGGCCGGTCTTGTCAGCATCTGTGTATGAACCAGTAAATATGGGTAAGAATTTTGTTTCCAGTGGATTTCTAATAATAATTTAATGGAAAAAAATCATGAGGGAAAGTATTTGGAATTTATATTAAATGATACATTACTACAGAAACTAAAATTAGCAATTTGGTCTATCTAAGGGTTAGATTGCTTAACTCAGAAGCTTGAGTTTGGATTCTTATATATTCAGCTATTTTAGCTGCTACCTGTTTTTGAGAGACTTCATACCTGTAATACCTGCATGATAAACACATAGGGAGTCTTGTCCTCTCTGTATTGGGACTAGATATATCTCTTGAAGGTTTTTGGTCCACATGAGGCAGAATTCAGTTTCATTTAATTTTGGATGAACTTGCCAACATTTCCAGCCCCTTCATAGTCAGGATAGAAGCAAATGTAGGTTTAAGAAATTCAGTTCAGGGGTAAATGGTATGGACTCGTTTCCCCATTTCTTATCAATAAAGTTGTCTCATATGGTCCCCAGAGCAGCTTTGATCTCCCTTTTAGTAAATGTTGCTTATATGCCCCTCTCCAGCAGCTGGTACAGGCATAGGGCGATATATATTTCTCTTCTGTGGCTAGGACCTTTTGCCTAAACACAGAGCAGAAGGGAAAGCATGTAGGGTCTTCTTGGGCTCCAGCAGGCTCCCTGTTGCATAACTGTTCTCACACTGGTTATGAGATCAGTCATGCCACTGGTCACACAACAGGGAGCTTCCGAGAGAGAGAGAGAGAGAGAGAGAGAGAGAGAGAGAGAGAGAGAGAGAGAAACGGATGCAGTTTCCCTTCTGCTTCACTTTTAGGCATTGGGATACGAGCCAACATCTTTCCTTCCTTCCACAAGGCACAGATAAGTAACACACTTTTGAATGCAAAAGCAAAGTGTTCTGCTTATATACCACCCCATGCCACTTCAAGTAGTTTCTGGGCGGTTTACAGTTTTTAATTACAGTATGCAGGCTACACAGTTTTTTTAAAGCCTGCGTTTCCATGTACAAAGGGCTTGTTAAACATGGGCCCCTTTGAGTGGGCTCAACAAGGTTCATAGAGGTCACAGACAATTGGGTATGTCATTTGATGCAGTCCTTCATCCAGATGGCATATTCACCTGAAGCTCACAGCTGCATCCATTGCTGGTTGTTACTACTGGGACAATATAAATCTACAACAATTCCTTTTTTCATTCTGATGAAATCTCTCTCTCCCCCACTAAGATTTTAAGTCTTCAAACCAAATCTAAGCTGGCCATATATAGTGCAGATCAGCTGGACCTTGTGACAGACACGAAGTCCCACCCTCCCAGCACTGTTTGCTTGTTTGTGTGTTTGTTTAAACCCTTTCACGATAAATGTTTGTTTGGATGAAAATACTAACCATCTGGCCTTTTTCTTTCCTTTTTAAAAATTTTATATGGGAGGCAATGTGTGAAAATGCACAGGATTCTGAGCCAGGTGTGTGTGTGTGTGTGTGTGTGTGTGTGTGTGTGTGTGTGTGTGTGTGTGTGAGAGAGAGAGAGAGAGAGAGAGAGAGAGAGAGAGAGAGAGGCGAAACATGCTGTGATCAACTAAACTGTTGCACCAGTGCTGCTTTTTCAGTGTTCACACCTAACCCCAGCTAATGATACGCTCCGCTCCCAGGTGGCCCAAGATATAGAGCAAATTTATTTTGCCATTACCAAGGCAGTGGTACCTTTGCTACCCAAGACCCAGAAATATATCTCCTCCCTCTCTCTTACTTATCCTCATCTCATCATATCTCTCCCCCCTCATCTTCTTCATCCTAATCTCATCATATTGTTCTGTTATTTCATATTTCCTGGAAGAGTACTGCATCTTAGTATGAGATTGTGACTACTAATTAGAAATAATGTGTGTGGAGGCTCATGAGGTAGAAGAAGAAAACATTGCTATGGGATCAATCTATTGACAATGAGTGTACAGTATTTCACCGTCTCATGACTCCTTCCTCAAACAGGCAAAGACCTTTCTCTTCAGACAAGCTTTCCCTGAATGATGGACTACCTTGTGTGTTTTATATGAATCTATAGATTCACATAGACTTTGTGTTCATAACTACTTATAACCTTGTAGCTTTAATATAATGTTGACTATTAATTCTGTAAGATGTCCCTCAATTTATTGTTCTCAAATACAGTAGTACCCAGACTTAAGAGCAGCTTGACTTAAGAGCAATTTGACTTAAGAGTGGAAAACTGTTGGCATTTTAACTGGCACCTTACAAATTTTAGATATGGTCTGCTTGACTTACATTTTTTTCATTTTTTAACTTTTTTAAAACAAATTTTAGATAGGTACCCCAACTTAAGAGTAGTTTGACTTAAGAGCATGCATTCAGAACAGATTAAATTCGTAAGTCGAGGCACCACTGTACTTGAACATTTCTTAATTGTACTAGACTGTATAGTATCCCTCATTACTGTAAGCCGCCTTGGGTCCTTTTCCAAGGAGAAAAGCGGGGTAAAAATACTCTAAAATAAATAAATAAATAAACCTTCTCACCAAACCTGAAGAACAGAAAGAATATGACAAGGCTATAGTGATATTGATGCTGCTCATTTTGGATTGGAGTCAACATGCTAGGAAGATGAAGAGTAATAGTGAAATGATAGTGATGATATGGAAGAAAACTAGAAAGACCAGCTTGCTTAAAACTATCCAATGAGTATGTATAGTTAATCTGTTCATGACTCCTCTACCTCATCTAATTGGATGTCTATCCCTTCCTCCAAAATAGAGTCTTACAACAGATGTAAGCTAACTTGCTGATTGTCATCTGCTCTGCTTCTGATCAAGAATAGCCACACATAGTTAATAATGTCTGCACTTTCATCTGGAGAGATATCTAAGCCATGGTGTTCAAATTGTGTGATTGAGGGATGCATGTTATGGGATCCCTTGCAACACTTTTAAAGGGTGCTAATTTCCAGCCTTTTTATGTCCTGAAAAAAAAATCTCCATGATCTTGGGCTGGGCTGGATTTATGCCTACTGAGGCCCAAAACAAAGATTTAAGAGTTGCATAGCATTATGCTGAAAAAATAAATGTTAAGGCCATGTATTTTGTTTTTGTATTTAGAGATACCACTTCATCCCCCAAAATATCAGATATTAAAAACTGATATTTACTTAGAGCCTTACCAGATGAGATGCTAATTCTGTGTTTGGAAGCAGAGCACCGCGGGCTTGTCTATATTGTGCTAGTGTCCCTGATAATTGTAGGGTTGTTCTCGGTTAATCTGGTATTTTTTGTTGCAGATTTAAATAGATCATCCTACTGTCCACACATGGAGAAGGTATTTGTTGCTGCAAGTACTGGGATACTTGCAACAATAATAACTGTCCATGCAGACATAGAATTTCTCCCTAGCATCTCATTCCCTAGTCCAGTGTTGGTGAACCTATGGCACGGGTGCCAAAGGTGGCACTCGAAGCCCTTTCTGTGGGCACCTGACATCACCCCTTCACAGCCACCTGTATTCAGGTGACATTGCTGTATTGGCATTTTTGTGAAAAATTAGTGGGTTTTGAATCACAGTTTGGGCACTCAGTCTCTTAATACTCCGTTTATGAGCAAGGTCTTGGGGAGGGTGGTTGCTAATCAGCTTCAGGGTCTTCTGGATGACACCAATGCCCTTGATCCATTCCAGTCTGGCTATAGGCTGCACCATAGTACGGAAACGGCATTGCTCGCCCTGCATGATGACCTCTTGAGGGAGGCTGACAGGGGTAATACATCCCTGTTCGTCCTCCTCAATCTCTCAGCGGCCTTTTATACCATCGACCACGGTATCCTTCTGGGGAGGCTCTCTGAGTTGGGGATTGGAGGCACTGCTTTGCAGTGGTTCCATTCCTTCTTGGGTGACCATCCCCAGCGAGTGCAGCAAGGGGAGATGACTTCACCCCCTTGGTCCCTCAGTTGTGGGGTGCCAAAGGGATCAGTCATCTCCCCCATGCTCTTTAACATTTATATGAGGCCGCTGGGGACATTCATAAGGGGGTATGGAGCTTCGTGTCACCAATATGCGGATGACACCTAGCTCTATATCTCCTCTCCATCTTCTGCAGTGGATGCTGTTCCGTCTCGTGAGCACTGCCTGGGTGCCATGCTGGACTGGATGGGGCTAATAGACTGAGGCTGAACCCAGGCAAGGTGGAGATCCTGTAGGTGGGGACCCCTGGTGCCTGTGGTTTGTTAAGCTCCCTCCTATTTGGGGGAGTAACTCCGTGAAGGATGGGGTCCGCAGTTTGGGTGTCCTGTTGGACCTGGTACTCACCATGGAGACCCAGATGTTGCCAGTGGTCCGTATTGCTCATTACCATCTGCGGAGGATTGCCCAGCTGTGGGCCTTCCTGGACATTGGGGCACTGACCACGCTGGTTCATGCGCTTGTAGTCTCGAGATTAGACTACTATAGTGCTGTCTACATGGGGCTGCCTATGAGGTTAATGCGGAGATTACAGCTAGTGCAGAATACAGTGGCCAGATTGTTAACAGGGTTAAAACGGTTCCAGCATATTACCCCTATCTTGGCCTCTCTGCACTGACTGCCTATTCGCTACTGCATTGACTTCAAGGTTTTGGTATTAACATACAAAGCCCTAAACGGTTTGGGATCTCAGTATCTGACAGAATGGCTCCTCCCAAAAAGAACTGCCAGAATCACTTGTTCAAGCCAGGTGGGCTATCTGCAGGTACCGACTCCAAGGACCCCCGGAAAGTATCAACAAGGAAATGAGCCTTCTCGGTAGTCACACCTCACCTGTGGAACCAGGTTCTGCAAGAGATTCGCCTAGCGACCTCACTACAAGCCTTCAAGAAATTACTTGGCTTTATAGGTTGTCCATGATCATTCTGTTTCAACCACCTTATATAAAGAGGGCACTATCATTTCTCCCCGCCTTATGATAATTTTCTATTAGTTCTTTATTTTTCCATCTGTTCTTATTTTGAATTGTTAAATGGTTTTATTTATTGTGTTTGTGCTTATTTGCTTATTTGTTCTTTTTATTATGATTTGATTATTTGGCCTGATTGATTAGTTTTTATTTACTATTTTAAGTTGCTTAATCTGTTTTTGTATTTTCTATATGTATGTAAACCACCCAGAGTAGCTTTTTTGCTAGATGGTTGTGGTATATAAATTAAATAAATAAATAAATAAAATAAAAGGTTTGCCATCCCTGCCCTAGACTGAGTTCCTTCCCCCTTTGCTGATTTTCACCTACTTCTTCCCTACTTCTCTCTTTCTTCCTTGCCCCTGTTTAACCCATAGGGCATTGAACGGTGGAGAATGTTCGTTAGGAAAAGCTCATAAGGAAATTCCATTAAATGACACACACACACCTACAGAGTGCACAGATCATCACAGAACAACGCAGTACTAGGATCCACATGAGCAGATTATGCACGAGAGCAAAGCAGAATAAAAATGTACCACTGCTGGGCAAACAAAACACTATCCTGGAGTTTGCTTTGTCCTGCTTTGATTGTGGTGACATTAGTTTGAGCCTTGAACTATGCGGACACCAGGATGTAGAACGGTTTTTATGAGTGCAAGAAAAAGAGAACAATGATCAGTATGGACAGGCACAGTGTTTTTCATTTTATCAGAGGTTTGCCTCCATGTGCATTTGATTTTTTTTTTTGTAACTGGTCAGTGCAGAGACTGTAGGGCATTGTTTCCATCTGTGGTGTGTTAGGCACATGTCACTGAGAGGCTGTGTTACCCTAAGGAAGGCTTTGTTACCCTAAGGAAGTTAGCTACTGCACTTCCTTGAGCAGCCACTTTTTATTTTGCATCGCCTTATCCCCTCCCACAGTCACGTGGTCGCTACAGCGGTTCAGCAGTCCGCACTTCAGCGGTTGCTTAGCAATCGGCTTCCCCGTTCACATTTGGCTGAACCGCTTTAAACTGCGACAGGGAAACGGCAGAAACGGGGGAAACAAAAAAAGGCGGCTTAGTATGTCCGCAAATACAACCAAACTGCTTTAAAAGGAGGTGCTGGAACCAATTTAAAAAACCACCATCCCCCAGTGGTCATTGCAAGAAAAACCAACTCAGCGGTCAAAAATGGGCGTGGCCAAGGGGGCTCTTCAGAAAAAGCGATTTGAAAAGCGGACAGTGCTTTTTAAGGCAATTTGTCTTTAAGGAAAAGGCATTTCAAATTTCAGCTGACCCCTTTGCATAGTAGTTTCACTCCCACTTTCCCGTTATCTTGAGAGCAGTTGTTATATGTCATCCAGCTGAATTCAATTTATGGCAAACTTAATATGGTTTTCAAGATATTGAAGGAATGGTTTTAACCAATGTTACATCCCAGTGAGTTTCCCTGGTCAAACAGGGATTTGAACCCAGGTCTCCCGAGTCCTCTTCCAACGCTCTATCCCCCTGTGCCACACGGACTCCCAGCTGAGAGTCTTAGGCCGTTACTTCACGAAGTGCCTCGCTTCGAACCGACCTTGCCTTCGCTGTGAATTCGGTGGCGGTCACGTGGTCTCCCTTCAATCCCACCCCTGTTTATCAGTGCTCACGCGCAGCATTTTTACTACCGAATCGATTACTACCTCACGTGCTCCCTTCGCATTAGGACACCGCTTTGCAATGTTCGCTTGTTCCCATCCTTTAAAAAAAAAACTCGGCGTATCGATGCATCAATACTTGGCTGTCATTTCCGACAGAGCTGGTTATGTGTCTAATCTGGTGGTGGAGAG
Source organism: Phrynocephalus forsythii (assembly GCA_029282475.1). Classification (NCBI taxonomy): domain Eukaryota; kingdom Metazoa; phylum Chordata; class Lepidosauria; order Squamata; family Agamidae; genus Phrynocephalus; species Phrynocephalus forsythii. Next base: position 11,579,427 of record JAPFRF010000011.1, read on the forward strand.
AAGCGGGCTTGAACCCCCTTACGTGGGGAGACTTGAAAGCCAGCAGGGTAAGGGACTCCTGCCCAACCTCTCCCCTTTGGATGCGTCTTTCCTCCCTCCCCATTCCCTTCTCGCTCCCGGAGGGTGTGCGGTATGGTTTTCAAGTCCTCCCTCTGATGCAGACCCGACCGGATTGCCCGGCAGCGGAACTCCCTGGGCGTCCCATGAGGGGACGGAGGTGATCGGGCTTGAGGGCGCGTTGCCGAGTCGGAGCGCGCGCACACGCGCAGTTACTGCTTCTCGCCGCGCCGAGCATCTTCAGTTTGGAAGCCGAAAGGGTCGTTTGCAGAGTTTGGATATTTAAAAAATAAAAATTAAAAAAAAACCGAGTCCACACGTCACGTTGGGAGCGAAGCGAGATGCGAAGCGAAAAGATTCCCGGCAACTGGCAGGGGCACCACTCGCCCCGGTTGGAGCACGTTAAAGGGGGCGTGGTCGGGGTGGCATCGCAGCCAAAAAGGAGGGGCGTGCGGACTGAAACGATCGATTCGCACAGAAAGGAGGGGTTGCCGCGAAGCGAGCGGTTCGTGAAGTAACGGCCTTAGAATATCCCATGAGAGCCCGGTAGGAAGTCAGTTTGCAAAAGGTCTGCTTTGCTTGCAGTGTTTGATCTGTCTTAAAGGTAAACTCTCGGATTATGCATCCTTCCAAAGGATTGCTAAAAGGTTTCTTTTGAATTTGTGCGTGCACAAGCACAAACACTTGGAAGGAGAGCAGGGAGAGAAAGGAGGGCTGGAATATTTTCCATATGTTGGCCTTGGGATGAGACTGATTTCAGGTTCCCTTTCCACTCCAGTACAGAACCTGGCAGGAACACAATCCTTCTTGCTGTCTTTTAACATTTGAAATAGCAGTGAGGTGTTCCACGATGCAGGAAGCTTCCACGTATACATATGTGAAAGACAGGCTCCCCCCTGCGTTCCTTCCATGGTTTGCCTGCAGTGTCACTCCTCCTTGTGCAATGTAACTGTTTTTTTTTCACCCTCAGTGATGGTGATGTTTGTGTGTGTGTGTGTGCGTGCATGTGTGCATGCTGGAGGAAAGATGACTCAGAAGTTGGGTATATTAACCTGTTTTGTGCAGTGGTGCAACTATCAAGTGTCTCCCTGGCCCCTGAGCTGCAAAAAATGGGGTCTGTTCACATGCCAAGGGCTCTACTTTTGCATCCACTGTGAAATTACAAGAAATATCTTTAGGGATCAAAATGTCTACTTCCAGGTCTGAGTCAAGACTAGAGAGGTTCTTACCAGAGTCCCACCTCAAATGTGGGATTTTCTTTTTCTTCTAGATAGTGGTAAGAGCAGTCCTGAAGATTTTCCAAACTAATTTCCCCCCTCCAATAGGGTCTTTAGGGTGCAGACATTAACTACACCGAGGCAGAAATGATGGGTATGAATGAGGTTTACATCTGATTTTTGTTTTTTGTTTGAATTAACTTTTAAGCTTTGGTATTGAGCAAGAAAAGGGGTAGATATGGGGAGATAAAAAGAAAGAAAAACTCTCCATTACTATTTTGACCAGCTTCAGGCATTGCATCAGAGTTATATAATTGATTTACACAATGGAGAGACTTCTCAATGGCTGCTTATTTGAACAGCCAAGAATGCATAGACAAAAAAATTGGGTGTACCTAATGTAATAGTAGGGCAATAAATTTGTTGGGTCACCAAAAATAGGTTGCAAATGTGTTTAATTTATTTTAGTGGTCCAATAAAGGCATCATCCTACTCTTTGTGTAATCTTGAGGACAATACAGCTTTTCCTAATTCATTCTGAATGTACCTAGAATTCTTGAGAGATAGGGTTAATTGGCAGTATGATTACTTAAATGGTTCATGACAAAGGGTCCTGAGTGCTGGAGTGCTCTGCCTTACCTCTAGATTGAGCCATGCACATTGTCTCACAGAGGACATCAACTAAGGGAGATTGTGGTACACCTTATTTATTGCACTGTGATGGTCTCTGAGTTAATCCAGATATTATGTTTGTTGTATACTGTACTGTACGATACTGTAGTTTACTCATATGAAGTGGTTGTAGAGGGAATGGGGATGGGTGAATCTATGAATTTGGGATTCCACTAAATTTTTCATTTGTCTCAGTTCAAGTTTGTGTTAGTTTGTATTGGATGTGACAAATTCCCGCCACTCCTCCTGACCTACAATAAAATTTATATATGTTTTCCTTTGTCCACACACTTTCTGTAAGCATTTTTTCTGCATGTAATATGTTCACAATTTAATCTAATACACACATTTTTGTGTTTACTTTTCTTTATCACCCCCTTCAATTTTTTAGAATTGCTAACTGGATCACAAATTTTTGAAAAGTGCAGATTTATGCACAAGTAAATTTGTAGATTTGGCAGCTGCAAATCTAATGGTGGTAAAACCCATTCTTAAGAAACCTGGCTTGGCGACGGACGATCTTTCCAACTTCCGTCCGATCGCCATTGTTCCCTTCCTGGGCAAGGTTGTCGAGGGGGTGGCTGCTGTCCGGCTCCAGTCATACCTGGAGTTAAATCATATCCTGGACCCCTTCCAGTCTGGATTCAGGCCTCTTCGCGGAACCGAGACCGCCCTGTTTGCTCTGCAGGATGACCTCCTCAGGGAGGCTGACAGGGGGAGTTCCTCCCTGCTCGTCCTCCTTGATCTCTCAGCAGCCTTTGATACCGTCGACCACGGTAACCTTCTGGCCCGGCTCGCTGAGGCGGGAATTGGTGGTCAGGCCTTGGCCTGGCTCCGTTCCTTCCTTGGCGGCCGGACTCAGAGGGTACAGCTGGGGGATGTCTTGTCGGCTCCTTGGACTCTCCCTTGTGGGGTGCCCCAGGGGTCGGCAATCTCCCCCGTGCTGTTCAATGTTTACATGAGGCCGCTGGGGGAGGTCATAAGGAGATATGGAGTTCGCTGTCATCAGTACGCTGATGACACGCAGCTCTATATCTCCTTTTCTACGTCTGCAGAGGAGGCGGTTCGCTCCCGATCTGATCTGTGCCTGGAATGGACCGAGATAACTGGAATGGACCTTCGCCTTCCCTCCAGCCTACAGGGCCAGGAATCTGGGCGTGGTCCTGGATTCGGCCCTCTCCCTGGAAGCCCAGGTGATGGCCGTCTCCAGGGCCGCTTTTTCCATCTCCGCAGGATCGCCCAGATCTGTCAGTACCTTGACGAGTCCTCCCTGAGGACAGTCGTGCAGGCCCTGGTGATCTCGAGGATCGACTATTGCAATGCCCTCTACGTGGGGTTGCCCTTGACCCTGGTCCGGAGCTTACAGCGGGTGCAAAATGCGGCGGCCAGGCTGGTGGTGGGTGCTCGTAGATTCGAGCACATCACCCCAGTCCTGGTCCGCCTGCATTGGCTCCCCGTTGTCTTCCGGATCAGGTTCAAGGTTCTGGTCTTGGTTTTCAAGGCCCTCCACGGCTTGGGACCAGGATACCTGGCGGAGCGCATCTCCCTGAGGGCATCCGGATCCAGACCCACGAGATCGTCGCAGGCGCTCTCCTTGAGAGTGGCCACACCCAGAGAGGCGCGGAAAATGCGTACGCGGGACCGCACCTTCTCTGTGGTGGGGCCCTCGCTCTGGAACCATCTCCTTCCTGAGCTGCGCCTGCTGGAGTCCCAGCCCGCCTTTAAGAGGGCTTTGAAGACCTTCCTCTTCAAAGAAGCATTTGGTGTCCTCATTAGTTTCTCTTTCTTTTCTTTGCTCTTACCGTCTGCCGCCATCTTGACTTCCACTGCCCTTGCTTGGTGGCCTTGTTATTTTTAGCTTTTTAGCCTTTTTAGCTTTTTAGCCTCTTGCGCTGTTAGCCGCCCAGAGTTCCCGTTGGGAAGATGGAGCGGGATATAAGTATTTAAATAAATAAATAAATAAATAATGAATGTTCACAATTTTCTCCATTAATTGCTTCTACATTTCTAATAGGGAATGAGGTAGGATATCTCTTGGGGGGAAATATATTTGCTTTGGCCTGTTCAAACACTTTTCATGTTGTTCTAGGCAAATTTTACATAAGGGAGTAAGTCTAGCTAATTGTCTTGTGAAATGCCAGGAAACAACAGGAGTATTTTTCAGGGTTTGCTTTTTTAAAAAATCTCCCTGTTTACTGGTTAGTCTTCACCCAGAAGCAGTCTATATAGACAGAGGGCAATGTTGCTAGTAATCTCAGAATCTCTTGCCAGAAGTGCAGTGTTGACTGGTTTCCTCCCTCAGAGATTTATGCGACCAGAAAGGCCACAAGGACAAACATCAGCATGAATGGGCAGGCCTTGTCCATCTCTGTGAGAAATGCAGGGCCAGGCAGGGGAACCTGTAGTTTATAGGCTTAATCCAGTTCCCACATACATGGCCAGACTGGTTATCTGTAATGTCTGACTCCGTCCTCTCTCCAGAGTACTGCTTGCCTCAGACATAGCAAGGATTCAGGGGTACTTTTTTTTAGCATGAAGTTCCACACAAAATGTGCAGTTGGGGATAAATTGTTCAGTTGGAAATTAATGTGTGTGGGTGGCACTGGAGAAACAAAACAAGGACCAGACAGCTTATATGTACAGTATATGTTTGTTAAGAATATAAACAATAGGCAGTGTCTTATAAGACCATTTATGTAAGCATTTTGAAGTGCTTGGTTTCCGCTATTAAGTCAAACTGCTCAAACCACATTCTTTTTTGAGGGGGCCTGGAACCCCCTTTTCTTCATCTTTATCAGTATTGAAAGTGTATAGGCCTTATTGAGTGCAGAGTAAGAGGCAGCAGGGGTGTGGTGGCTCAGTGGACTAAGGCTCCGAAAGCTAGCTGTTGGCTGCCATGCAGCGGAGTGAGCTCTCACTGATAACCCCAGCTCCTGCCAACCTCGCAGTTCGAAAGCATGTAAATGCAAGGAGATAAATAGGTACCGCCGTAAAAAGTGGGAAGGCAAAACAGCCGGCCATGTGGCCACAGACTTGTGCAACACTGGCTCTTCGGCTTGCATACGGAGATGAGCACTGCCCCTAGAGTCGGACACGACTAGCACACATGTGCGGGGGGGGGACCTTTACCTTTACCTTAAGAGGCACCGAGCAACCATTCAGCTTGAAGGCTTCGTGAAGAGTCTGACAGGGCATTTGTGGCAGTTGGAAAAGGAGTGTCCGCTGAGAGACCATCCCCCTCTCCCCATCTTTCTTCCTCATCATTCCCCATGCAGTCCAGGCTCCAAAACCCAAGTGCCAACTGCAGGAGTATTCCTGAAACTAATGCTTGAAGAAGGGGAATGGGTTTATAGGGCTTGGCGTTTCTGGTATTTCCCCACAGGATAGGAGAAGAAATGGGCCGTTTTATACAGTTGGTGTATTAGGTAGCTAAACTATGGACTTCTATTCGATAGTGTAATGCATCGGAGATGGGAGGTGATTTTTACACAGAAAGTATTAAAACTTTCACATCCCACAGTTTGCTGAATTTCAGTGAATTGCAAGTGTTTGTTTCTGTTCTATCTCAGGCATATACGGTATCTCTAATTCCCTCGGAGGAATATACTGTATCTCTTATTACCTCAGGGAGTGGTTAGATGGGCATTTGTTCTCATAGTTGTGCTGTGTTTTGCACAGTTTCTTTCTGTATTTGTTCCATGGACTATAGGACATTAATGTTTATTGCAAGTAGACCCATTCTTTCGGAACAAGTAGGAGGTATATTTTGTTTGGCTGGCAAAGCTAGTGTTTTTTTTTTTAATAGCATTTCCAGTCAGATTATTGAGTCCTGCTTTTGGCTTGCATGATTGATTCTATGGGGCATGGGTGGTGGATGGTCATGGCTAGTTGACATACTGATGATGTGCAGAGTGGTGTTGAAGTGAACCCTATTATTTTTGTATGCTTTCTGCTCAGCTTGTTAAGGACTACAACTGCAACACAATTTGGAAACTGTATTTTAAAAAACATTTTTTCCGTAGCTTAGTACTGAAGTGAGCACTAATGCAAATGCTTATTATGTCTTGTCACTTCAGTGCTATTCCACTTCCTGAACATTAAAAGCGAAGGGTAAAAGGCAGGTGGCAGTGGCAGAGAGGAGTAAGGGGGACTGTGTGACGTATGGGCCCTTGAAGCACACCTTCCTCAGATAATTAAACATTTTCATGTGAGATATGACAGTGTTTTCAGTGCAAGGATGTGATGTAGAGAAGTTCTAATCAACTCTTGACAAATCTCCATGTGACCACAACCTCGAAGGATAGCATATAAATAGCCAGTGCCACTGTGCTTATGAACCTATTTGGGGTAGGTGGCTGACTCACTACTTCCTAGACAAGCATCTGTAGACTAACTGTATTCCAGCTCTGAGGATATATCACCTTTCTTATCTCCAGCTTTTCATTTTGTATCACTTTATATGAAATATGGATTGTGACAATAACTTATAAACTCTTCTTTCATTATAATTTTTAATTCCACTCCCCCCCTCTCTCATTGTTGTTTCATATAGCTGAGCCTCCAAATTTGTGAAAGCAGTAACCAGACATGACTCTTCAATCTTTTGGGAAAATATTTTGACCACAACTTTACTGGTTACACGCAAGCACTACTTTGGCTGAGTCAGTGGGTTGGATCCAATGCATCAAGGAGCCCTCCTGCCTATTGATGCTGCTGCATTCCCCAGTGACCTATTTTGGGAATGCCCCCAACATGCCTTAGTTGTGGGTTCCCCTGGGCTGTCCACCCCATAGTTATCCCATGTCCATTATTCTGTCAACCCCAATGGGCGTAGACCCCAATGTTGGCCTGTATCCTTGAATCCTTCTAAAGGCCTTCAGCTGTCCCCTCGTGCATTAGCCCCTGGCCCTTTTTGTTTTACGTGACCTTGTCAGTTGTTTCTCCAGAGCGTAGTTCTAGGCTGCTACTTCAACTGCTTGGATCCGTCCCAATGCCTGTAAAACCACCAATCACCCAAAAGCTGTGGCATTTATGATGCACAATAACCAACACAAAACTTCCACTATATACATAGGGTGGGTAGGCTGGGTTGCTCCTTCATCTGATTGCGAAAGGTGAGTTCTGCTTCCCGCCTTCCCTTTATATTCGGTGCTGACCCAGTCCCTGGGAGCATGTCACACCTTCCCAGTGGCCCGGGTTTATCTGAGCCACATGTTCTGTCCAGGAATGCTTATAGGCTTGGATCCAGCCCCATCTGCATCTGCACGTGGCTGCCGCCATTGTCCTTGGTTATGGCTTGCTGCTCCGGCAACAACCCACGGACCCATTGAGTCAGGTCCTTCCTTGTTTTGCTGTGCTGCTTTTTTCAGTTGTTCAGTTGGTTTATTCATTTGTCACCCTCAGAAAATATTCCTTAAAGCTTTTGTTTGGAAAGCCGAAGAACCTTTAAGACTCTCATCTCCAGATTCTGGTTGTTCTCACACAGAAGGTATGATGGTTATATGCATTCTAGTCCAGATATTTTGCTTTTCTGTCACTCAAAGCGTCTTGGGAATTATGCTTGGAAGATTTTGCCCAGCAGATTGTTAAAGGATCTTCCAAGTTAGGTGAATATACCCAACCATATCTGCAACTTCTCTACCAACCTGAATTGACTTAGGTGCATTGCGTATGCTCACTGCATGTACAGGGCTTGGAATTGCTACTCAAGCCATTTTAATAGCTTCCAAACAAGTAATCATGTTAGTCTATTCCTCGAGAACCCTTTTAAAAAATCCCACAACACCTTAAAGGCAGATTTATTTTAGTATGAAACTCTGTGAACTATGCAGCCTACTTAATCAGTTGCATTAAGTGGGCTATAGTAGATATATACTATATATATATATGGTAAATATGTTTGTTAGTTTAAAGATACCACAGGCACATCCACTTGTTTCAGGAATTTCTGTTTGTGAATGTTTGACAAACCTGTGCACACGACTATCAATTGATTTAAACTCTGTTAGGAAAGAAAGTGTTGACCTTATTTGCGAGCTGTGGTTTCCGTATTCTAGCTCTCTGAGTCTGCATAACCAGGCTTGCACATATTAAGAACATGTATGTGCCATTGTTGGCATAACATGCAAATTGGCACATAATGCACATTAAGTATTGCATTGTTTTTTTTCTCAAACACTGATCATGCTGGCTGGGACTGATAGAAGCTGGGTACCCAGCAACCTCTCAGAAGCTTCTTTATTTCTGTCCTAATTGATCTGGGAGCTAGGTATCCAAAGGAATGCCTTCTTCTTTTTTTCACCCTACCCACAAGTTCTTAAGATATGCTGGAAATGCTGTGCTCCTGACTGGAACAGTGGAGACTTCTAGTCCAGCGGTAGTCCATGGAGAGCAGTGGAGCCTTCCAGTTGGACTACAGCTCCTATCAACCTTACCTAGCATAGCCAGTGGTGAGAAGTTAACTGAGCCTTCAAAGCCTCTTGAGGACAGTTGTCCACTTCTGATGCAGAAAGTCATTAGCCAGGTGGACCAGTTGTCTGACCTAAAAGGTTTAAGGCAGTATTCTGTGTTTCTTATCTTCCTAATATGGCTGTAGCAATTCACATGGAGGTCTGATTGGAGACTCTGAACATGGTGGATGGCTAGAGGGCAATTTAAAAAAAAAGGTTATAGTGAAAGTTGTGTGAAGGAAAATTGAACAGTTGCTAACTTTAGAGACTGCAGGTGTATTACCAGCACAGCAAATTCACTTCAGTTTTACTTTTGGATCTCTCACAGAAATGCCCAAGGCATGTTAATGAAGCAGGAGGTGGGTGGGTCCTTAGTAGTCCACATACAGTATCTTGAAACAGCATTGGCATGGTTCATTTTGCTTTTGGCAAGGAAGTATGTTGGGCACTGAAACCACTGGTAATCCTGTCCATACATCCTTCCAGATGTTAAGATTTCAAAGCCATTCACTGAACAGTAAACATATCTTAGGTTAGTAGACATTTTTTGAAATCAGAGTCCTTCACTCAGTACTGCATTATAACCCCCCCACACACACATACACTATGCAACTTTTATCCTTTGGAGCCAAAGGGTTGGATAAACTGGTCCCTTCACAAAGGTTTAATTACATCTCCCATTGTTCATGGCCATGAACTTGTTGTATTATGGATTCCTGTCATGAATATTTTGTCATATATATACTTGACTTGGCTTGGTCCTAGCTGCATCCTTACACTTTTTAGAAGATGGAGAGGATGCTGATTTACTTGTGGTCTGAGCCTGAGAATTTTAACCTTACAAACATGTAGCCCAGATGTTATTGAACTGCAGTCCCCAGAAGACTTCACCACTGACTGTGCTTGGTGGGGTTTCTAGGAGCTGCTGCCCAAGAACCACTGCTGTAGAGGTATGTGGTTGTAGTGGTGCTAAAGGGACTGTTTGCAAAACAAGGGAGACCCCACATGTACAGGAAAAGAGCCTTTATACATTAGTCCATAGTGGCTATGCATATGCTACAGTGGCAATGGGAGGAGAACAAGAGGCAATTACTCCTTGGAATAAAGCAGAGTTTTCCTACATGGCTTAACATACAGGCCAAGCCCCAACAAGTAAGAGAGAGGAGGGGCAGGAAGGGATGATATGGGAGTTGGCAAAAAATACATAAATGTGGGGCAGTTAAGAGCTTAGCCAGGGGCTTTTGAGATTCCTTTCATTGTAATAATTATAAGATATAAATCTTATAGCACACACTGGAGGTTAACATGGGGCCTTTTGTTGCCAAAATATCAAGGAAGGGATGAAAAATAAAGAGCAGTGTATTCAACTTATCCACAATATGTTATCCAACTGTTTGATTTCCTTGACTATTGGTTTGATCTGGTGTCTGATGAAGAAGCATATTGATAAGTCCCTAAAAAGGGTCTTTCTGCTTTGGTGGACACCTCTTCTGGGTGAAAATCAGGGCATGTTTGTTAGAATTTGTTACTCTCGTAAATAAGAATGGTCTTATATTGTTCTTTTGTTGGGCTTTCAGATATTACAGAATGGTTATTTTGTGTATATGTGTGGTTTGGGTAGGTGGTCAGCCTTACCTTAATATCCATTGAATCTCTGTGGAAAGTGAAGTACATTGTGGCTGGAATCCTGTTGGTGGAGCTATTCTGTGCAAGTTAGATAATGTTAACATTTGCACCTATGCAGCACTTTTTTCTAGAAAAAGCCTCTTACCCGCTCAGATTTCAGGGATCAATAAAGGTCCCCTTTGTCCCAAGGAAATTTTTTGGGAGTCAAACAGAATACTGTAGTTTAAAGTCTGAAACTTGCCACCACCAATCGAGTATCAGTGAGAAATTTTCAGCTTTAAATCATTCCCTACTTAATTTTGTGACATTCATGCAAAAAGTGCAACTTTTAGCAACAAGTTGCTGTAGGAAATCTCTGTAGGTATTATATGTTATGCACTGAATCACACAAGTTAGTATGCCTGCAGAGAGTTCTTCAAAAACAAAAATAAACAGTTTCAGGTTATGCCTTTTGTGTAACTGTGTAACAGGATTTCAGGGAATATGTCAAGTTTGCTCTACTTTCCCCCCTCACCCTCTGAAAACAAGACAAAACTTTCGGTATGCCCCTGAAGTGTTTATTTTTGTATATATCTGGACAAGGAGACATGTTTGAGCCAGAGGCCAGTTAAAAATTACAGTGCAGTACAGCTGGGGTCCATATTCCAGAAAATCTGAGGTCAAAGCACAGAATGAAGCCAAGGATGGAATTGGGGGAGGTAGATGTAATCCGTACCAGTTTTGGTCATGTTCACACCAAGCATACCAAGCACACCAAGCACAGCTCAGTTCTACACATGTCTGCTGTGCAGTAATCTGTAGTGCAACAGTTCTTCTTTGTGGCATCTGTGAATGCACACTTGGGGTTTTCTGCGCCTGCAGGAAGATCACTGGACATTCTAAGCTCTTGCGCGGTACAGTAGTCCCCCGCCATTTCGTGGTTCATATACTGTGGTCCCAGTATATTGTGGGACCGCAGTATATGAAAGGCAAGGGCCCTTGGGGTAAGCTGCTTGGTAAGCTGTTTGAAACCTACTGCACTTAACCGAGGCCTGACAGGCTGCCCCAAATGGGCCTCCGATGGGCTTCCCGGGCCTGTCAAAGGCCCCAGAAGTGGTTTCTGACAAACCGGAAGTAACTTCCAAAAAACTGGAAGTGACTTCTCGATTGCAAGAAACCACTTCTGTGGCCCGGGAAGCCTGTTGGAGGCCCGTTCAGGGCAGTGCCATGCTACCCAGTCCTGATCTGACTCAGCATCCCCATATTGCGGATTTTCAGTTATTGCGGGTCGGTTCGGGTCTCTAACCCCAGCGATAGGTGGGAGATTACTGTATGGGACCTCCTCCTCTGATTGCTTATGCTCTCAATCTCCCGCACTTGCCTTTTCAGTTCATTTTCTACAGCCGCTGTGAATGGTCGCGTTTCTTTCAACTCCTGCGGACACAAAAGGAAAGGATAATTTTCTCTCCTACCTTCTTCTTACCTCTTCCTCTCAGTTTTAGTGCATAGTTATAATTCATTTCTTTGAAAAAAAATTATTTCCAGCCATTTTCTCCCCTTCCTGCCTGTGCCATTTTATGGCCTCTTCACCATTGTTGAAGAGGTGTGTGGCGCGGGTCCTAATCAAATCCCGCTTTCCGACGGACACAGCCAATGCCTCTGTTGTTTGGGAGAGTCCCACCAACCCTCCCAATGCACCAAGTGCAAGAAGTAGACAAAACCTGCACTCAAACAGAGACTTGGACGGCTTAGGGCGCATCTCTGGGAAAAATCCTTACGCCCCATGGAGAACCAGGAGCTTGTAGAGGTTTCTGCTCCTTCCACCTCTCCTAAATGTAAGTCCTCCATGACTTCTAAGTCATCAGCAAAGTCTTGAACCTCAATACCAGAAAAGAAAAAGAAAAAGAAGTCATCTGCACCATCTACTAAAGTGAATTCAAGACCTGCTCGGGATCCCTCGAGCCCGACAATGAGCTCAGCCCGACCTTTGGCCTCGATATCAAGACCTCCAGTTATGACATTGACAGAGGCTCAACATCAGACGGTGACTCTGTCCCATCTCAACTTCAGCCACTGTCTCCAAATTACAGCCATACAGATAGCTAGGGAGACAATTTCATTGAGCAACATACTTAAGACAAGCACCTTTACATAGCCCAGAAATGTCTCCGGGTTCTATCCATGGACATCGAGACCACCATGACGTTGACGACGTACATCATAGCCATCATGATGTCGAACATCAGTTGTGTCTGGGATTCTTAGCCTCTCTCCAGTCTGATTGAGGCACGTGGTCGCCCACCAAAGCGATCCATTACAATGCCGAACCTCGGTATGCTTCACCTCCTCGACACCAGGGCAGACAACAAAACAGAGTTCGACTCCCGACTCAGGAGTCTTCCGCCTCTCATTCACTGACACCGAAGCGAGATTGAACTCGATACCGAGAACCTAGACACCAATTTTACTCTTCCAGGTCGTCAATGAGGTTCATCTCCTGAGGTCTCCCGTGACTCGTGCTCTGAGTGCCCTTATTGAAATTGTCACTACATCCAAGTTATTTCTTGCTCTTCGGAGGAATAGTCTGATCTCGATACCAGATCTCAACATCCCCTCACTCAGAAACATCCCCACCTCCTCCGAAACGACATTGCATCACTACCATAACACAACCCGCATACTGTTCTCGTACCATTACACCGCCGCAGTGTATGACTGGGAAGGGTACCGGAGGAGCAGAAAGGGTAGGAAGAAGCCCATTGCTAGAGAGAAAAACATACCGAAACACAAGAACATGTGAATTAATGTGTTTAAACAACTTACAGAAGTATTTTAAATAGCCTATGAGGAAAAGATGAGGACCCATGTAATGAGCAGAAAAGATGAGTAATATGGCCAGAATGATGAGTGGAACAGATGAAGCGAGCTAAGGAATTCAGGGCAAAGGAAAGTGAGTTGAAAGAATTAACAGGAAGATGGAACTACGGAAAACTGCAGAAGTGAAGGTGAGAGGGATTGCAGAGTGAGAGGGAGGTGTGTGTTTTGTCATTCATTACAGATGTGACCAACTCTTCGTGAGTCCATGTCCATGGAGTGTTCTTGGCAGGAATACTGGAGTGGTTTGCCAGTTCCTGCTTCAGGTCCTAGAGCACCTGGTATTCCCTGGTGGTTTCCCATCCAAGTACTAACCAGGGCCAACCCTGTTTTGCCTCCGAAATCAGGCAAGATCGTATGTGCTTAGAATGGCATCTAGGCAGTACTGCTTAGCAAAAGGACAAAGAGAGCAAATGTTTTCTCACCCGGTGGTAAATGATGAGATTTAACATCTGAGTGGGGAGTGGGGATAAGAATGAATAATAATTCAGCTTAAGCTTATAGTGAGGAGATGAAGCAGTATAATTACTTAGATACAGTAGGACCCTGGTATCCACTGGGGATTGGTTCCAGGCCTTCCCGTGGATAATGAAAACCATGGATAAGAGAGAACGCCCCCAAAACTGCTGTTTTGTGACAGTAGCTTGCTTTGTGGTGGCTGAATTATGTACACAAGACACCATGAGATGTTTCTTTTCTTTTTGCATGCTTTTTGTAGCTCCAATGTTATCTTTTAATGTTCTAAGATGCCTCTTCAAACTTGAATATGTCTTAAATGTTCTGGACTGTATATTGTCCCTCATTATTGTAAGCCACCTTGGGTCCTTTCTCAAGGAGAAAGGTGGGGTAAAAATATTCAAAATAAAAATAAAATAAAATAAATAAAATAAATAAATAAATTTAATTTTCCCTCTGCCAACCGTGGATAACTGAATCAGTGGATAATGAATCAGTGGATATGGGGGTCCTACTGTACTTATTATTATTTTACTTGTAGTATGAACCTGCTGCATGATATAACAGATCTTCAGACAGGTTACTTGAAATATATAAGGTATAATGGAATACAAAATGAACTATACCATCCAATTTTAAAGTGAATGTTCAAAAGGTAAATAAACAAAAACACTTCCCCCAATCAGTTAAAAACAGAGAAAGCCTTGGTGAACAAATCAATTTTCTACAGGAATTCTACAGGAATTTAACACAGTTTCTGCTTCTTCAGTATGTGAGATGAAGTGATTCAATGGTGATGCCACGACTGAGAAGGCTGCTGTTTGCCATGCAAACCAATAGCATTCTACTTGTGGAACAGTCAGTAAGCCTTCCCTTGATCATCTCAACCCGCAACTGGACCACACAGAGGGAAGCTGTTTTGCTAACAGCAAAAGAGGAAGCATAAGATGGGGGCGGGTGGTGGGGGTAGGGGCAGGTTCTGCCAGGAGACAGCTTTAAGATATGAGTAGTAGTCAAGAAAAATAGCAAAGTGTGCATCATAAGTCTTAACTAAGAGAATTAAAAGCTGGAGGTGTTCTGCATGAAGATTGAAAGAATCAAAAATGAAACTAAGGGCCTTTTCACACGACCCCTGAGATCCGCTGGCCACTTAAATTTGGACCAGAGATCTTAGGGGTTTGTTGCTGTTCCTGCGTTCCCACCCCCTCTGCACTCCTGGCTGCTGGCTGCGTGAGGGGAGGAAAAAAGGAAGAAAAGAACGCTGCTCACCTCCGTTCTGCCGTCCCGGCACTGCATTCAGATCTCTTAAAGGGGCGGGGCGCAAAAAAAGAACAAACAGAAGCCAGGAGAGCCCGGCACTCACTATCCTTACACCGGATCAAAAAATTGTCACATCCAAAAAGCAGGTACAAGAAAACTGCTGTTTGGTCACCTCTGTTCTGCCGGAGCTGGTGGGTAAACCCAGCACTGCATTCAGATCACTCACTATAGGATGATGGAAGAAACAAGGGGAAAAAGGCAAAAAAGAACAAACAGAAGCTCTGACACTGGAGATTGCCTTCGCAAAAGAACAAACAGAAGCAAGGAGAGCCGGGCAGTCACTATGTTATATCTGCATCAGGAATTTTCACCTCCAGAGAGCAGGTACCTGAAAAGTGCGCTGGGACGTGCTTAGATGGGCATGGTCGCACTTAATTATCTGTAAACTCTGGAGCTGGTGGGGAAACAATTTTAAGCTCCGGAGCTGGGAGCCATTTGCGGCAGAGTTTAGGGGTCGTGTACAAAGGGCCCAAGAGGAATAAATATCTAAGTTTGCAGTTTTATCCAAAGCTGATACCCTCCAGATGAGCTGGTTTTTGTCTTGTCCAGTCAGCACAATCAATGGACATCATCAGCACAGCTCAGGTGCCTCCTGCAGTCTGCAGGAAGGCACTCTGTTAGCTCCTCCACCACCTCAGCAGTGACTAAAAGCAATGGGGGCCAAGGATTGGTCAAGGTTGCAAGTACCCAAAGCTGTGCTTGTTGACCACATCCAAAATCTGCTCTCTGCAGATCTTTCACTTGACCCAAAGGTAGGACCTGGTGTCCCTAGCATGCCCACCTTTATTCATATTGAGCATCGCACAATTCAGAATCATGAACACGGTGAAATATAGTAAAAACCAAGAACCAGTTAAAATGTTGAGACAGACTTTTTTTTTACCAGAAGCAGCCAGAGCTTGAGATGTACAGTATGCAGAAGCTTTTCCTCGACTTCTGCTGTCATCCAGGGGTTGGTGTCCATGAAGTGGGTGGGTTTGGTTCTGTTT
Organism: Phrynocephalus forsythii; assembly: GCA_029282475.1. NCBI lineage: Eukaryota > Metazoa > Chordata > Lepidosauria > Squamata > Agamidae > Phrynocephalus > Phrynocephalus forsythii. The sequence goes on from JAPFRF010000011.1 coordinate 11,595,066, forward strand.
CTATGCAAGGGACCCACAGCATCAATTTTCTGTTTGACTAAGCAAGTCATGCTATCTTCTCAGCTGAATGAGGAAAGACTTTCATAGTCATAGTATGGGCTTTGCTTGTTGTGGAGTGGGTCAGCTTGGTTGGTCCTGGCCAAATGACAGTCCCGTTTGGGGTATACTTGGGCCCTTCTGGGAAGGGACAATACATGATCTTGCCCCAATATGGTTGCATTATATATTCAGAGTTGAACAATGTTAGACCTCCAGATTTTTTAAAACAGCAACTCTGATGATTCCTTACCATTGCTTGTACTGGCCAGGTTCTTGGGATTAGTAAGCAAGAAACAAAGACAGAACAGCAGCAGAAAACACTTTGAGGGCCACAGATGCTCACCTGGAACTCAGAGACCCATTCCAAGATCATGCTCCCTAAGGGGACCATTCTCAGTCCCTAGAGAAGGGGTCATTCACAGCAATTGACCCGAGAAATGTCTTCCTAACCTTGGTGGGTGCCCATCTTTGGCAATCACAGTGTCCTGTAAATGTCTGAATGTTCTTTTGAGTCTCAGGGCCTGTTCCCTAAGTATTGCTCCCCTCACTGCCTGCCCACAAAAAGGTTTATGGGGGGAAGCAACCCTTCTTTGTTGCATCTTGTTCATTCTGCATGTTTAATCTTCCTCGGCAAAACCGACACAGCCATTTAGTACTTCAGGCTGGGCAGGATCCCCCGGTATGGTTTTACACTTCCCCGTTAGGTGGAAGCATGGCTGCCGCTGGCTTCTTCTTCTATTATGTGGTAAGGAAATGGTAGCCATGTTCTGTGCTGTGGATAATTTTCATTGGAGCCCAGCAGCACAGCAGAATAGCCGTTCTCTCTTTCTTCCGCCCCTCTTGCTCCCCTCCAAATAAATCCTCCAGCACCTGTCAGCAGTTCTGTTGCCATGGCCCACTGATTTGTCTCTGGCCTTGTTGTTTCCTATATGGGTAGGCTTTGCTAAAATGGCTTCCTTTTGAGTGAGTCTCACTTTGTGCTGCATGCGATGGAGGTAGTGGGGGTGAGGAGAAGGGGTCAAGGCCTGGAGGAACACTGAGGGAAGCTGTGTTGGGGTGTGTGTGTGTGTCTGTGGCTGAGGAGGGTTGGCAAAGAAATCTCTGTCTGAGACTCCACCGACACCGGCTCTTGTCAAATTTGCTTTCACGTGAGCATTTGATTCATCCACCAAATTAAAAAAAAGAGATTAAATAAATAAGAGGCCCAAGGTCTTTCCTGCTGCATTGAAGATGTGCTCAGGGAACGGGGCGGGGATATGGCTCCGGCACTTGTCTGGGAGTGCAGCTTGGAGCTGGCAGGTCTGGGGACAATGAAGCAGACCTTGGCATCAGAGGTTTGGCAGAGAAGTGAGATCGGGTAGAGAAAGGGGGGAGTGGGTGGGATGAACAGATGGTCTTGCCTTTATTTTACCCCAAAAGGAAAAAGGATGTGTGGGGTGGGGGTGAGGACTTGTAAAGGGGTTCCTAATGCACCCCATGCTATTTGGGGTAGGCTCTCGCCTGCCTACCCACTGACCCTTCTGTTTGGAAGGCATGAAAAGAAAGGCTGGATGAGTAGCCTAGGAGAGATAGAGAGAGGGAAGGCGAGCCAAGCACCAACTCTGGCTGCAGAAACAGTGCCTGGAATAATTGGGTGTTAGGGTCCCAAGGGCTCTGGGAACAGCTGCCCTGTTTAAGGGAGCCAGGCAGCTGGGACAACCAGGATCTGTTTGTAGAATCTGTGCAGAGGAAATGTGAGAAGCAATCCTTCCTTCCTTCCTTCCTTCCTTCCTTCCTTCCTTCCTTCCTTCCTTCCTTCCTTCCTTCCTTCCTTCCTTCCTTTAGCCAAAAATGAAGAGAATTACTTTGATAGAAAATAGCTCTGGAAATACTTCTGTATCTGAACCCTCAAATCGTTGGTACGGGGCTACCGCTTAGCCAAGAATAAACAGAGAGGCTCAGAGTCCTTTTGGTTAAGACTATTACAGCTGCTGATGCCATCACTGAAGTTTCTATGGACTGACATGTTGCTAAGCAGACCCTTTAATAAGATACATATATATATATTTAAAGGGATCCCAAACCAGCCTCCCAAACCTTTCTTTTTTTATTTGTTTGTCTGTCCTTTGCAGGTTGTCAGCCCAGCAAGTATCAAGAAGTCCTACTTCCTTTATAGCAGGCAGTTGGATATTGTGGGGTACCAGAAGGTGGAAAAAAGAATGTTACTAATTTGCTGCTGCTTTACCATTATCAAAGACGGAAGGCATTCCTCCAAACTCTTGCCATCTGTACATTTGTGCCTGTCTCTGTGTTGGGTGACAATAGAGAATTAAGATTTGCCTCCCCCAGCTATAGGGGTTTGGGCACAGTATCAGTTAAACTAAGGTAGGGAACTTGTGGCCCTCCAGATATATAGCTTTTGCTGTGTCTCATGATTAATGGTGTTAGACGAGGCTCCTGGAAGTTGATGTTCAAAACCTCTGGAAGTCATGGACCTCCTAGTCCTGCTGTGAGCAATGGAGCCTTTTGTTCAGCCTTCAATATAGGAGGTGGGAGTAAAGGGATTAATTTTCAGAAACCATGAGAAACTCTTTAACATCCGCCGAAAGAGTTAAACCCATTTCCCTTTACGAGGTAGGTTCTAGCCCATTTTGCCACTGCTACATTTCTCTGAAGGGTTCTTGTTCAAGTTAATCCACTTGTACCTAACATTAGAAAAAGGGGGACAGAATGGGGAGTCTTTAGATTGAAAGCCTCTCCAACAGTTTCCTCACCTGAGCTCTGTTGCACTTTGAGTCATGGTGTCAGTGACACTCACATTCTTGAAGTTCAACTCTTGAGTAGGGATGGGCACGAAATGGAAAAATTGTGTTTTGTTTCGTTTCCCTATGATTCGTTTCGTTTCATTAGAAATGATTTTTTAAAAATTGTATAAAACCAGTAACAAACCAATTTGTTACTCTATAAAATGGTTCCCCTGGTGCCTCTAGGACCCAGGGAAGCCGTATTACAGCGAAACGAATCAGTTTGTTTAAAACGAAAAAGCCAGTTTGTTTTGTTACATAATGAACTGACAAAACAGCATTTCGTTTTTTGTTTGGTGCCCATCCCTACTCCTGAGCACTCTTTGCAGACATGAAGAGAAGATTGAGGAGGACATGATAGCAATCTTCCAATACTTGAAGGGCTGCCACAGGGAACATTGATTTATTCTCAATTGCACCTGAAGGTGTAACAAGAACCAATGGGTGAGGAAACTCATCAGAGGGAGAGCCAATCTGGAAATGTGGAGAAATTTCCTGATGGTGAGAGCCATTAAACAATGGAACAGCTTTCCTCCCAATGTTGTGGGTGCCTCATTGCTGGAGGTTTTCAGGAAAAGACTAGACGGCCCTCTGTCTGGGATGGTATGAGGTCTCCTGCCTTTGGCAGGGGGTTTGACCTCCAAGGTCCCTTCCAACCCTACTATGATTTTATGTGGCGGGTCACACACTTAAGTCTCATTTACCCTGTTAGGCAGGATGATGGTGAATGGTGCTCTTAGACTAGGGACTTTGAGCCAGAGCACTTTCTTTTTGCTTCTAGTGCCATATTCCTTTACATGAGTAATGGGCCTACTGAATCTGGTAAATTGTTAAGAGCCTTTGGAGAGTTTCCAGTTGTCACAGTGGAGTTCTCCTTTTGAAGCCCTGATTGCTTTCAAGATGATCAAGACAGTTGCATGCTCTTTTCCAACAGCCATCTTCCCCTTAGTTGAATTGGTTTAAGTTTCCTGGTTTACTTGGGAGCACATAGTGGAAAGGTTGCTTGCATGCATGCAGGGATGTTGTGGCCCAAAAGAAAATATATCCATGCTCTGAGCTGGAGGCAAGAAATCAGCTGGGGATGGATGCGAATCTTTGGCCTGTAGATCATTTGGCCTATAGAGTCCCATGGCTAATTGTCAGAGATTGGGCCAAACATGTTCTAACCCAGAGTTACAGAAAGAAGTAGAACATGGATGATGAAAAACATACAGTGAATCCAAAAATAAAAATAAAAATAAAACATGGGTGAAAACGTATTGTGGAGTTATTTTCCCCCAATCAGTAATATTTTTTCATAGCAAATAATATATGGGGTGATTGTGGCTGTAACTCTTGGAGGGCACCAGCTTCGCAAAGGGTGCTGTAAGGTAGCGTGTTTTTTTTTTTATTAATAAATTTTTATTGGATTTTTAAGAGGGGAACAAAGGGAAGGAGTATGGGTAAGAGGAAAAAGAAAAAAAGGAAAGAAAGGGGGGGATACAGTTTTTAAGATTTACATTGAGTGTATCAAGCAAAATAGAAATAGTAATTGAACATATTGCTAAAATTGCCAAATGTTGTCACAATACTAATAAATTTGTTACTTCTTGCCATCTTTCCCGAAAGATCTCGTCATAGTCTCCCTTTAAATAACCAGAGAGTTTATCAATTTCGATGCATTCTCTTATCTTTCCATGAAGATCCTTCTCTGTTGGCGTGATTGGTTGTTTCCAAAGTTTCTGTATTCTTGCAGCAACAATTACATGATGAAGTACATATCTCTGATCATAAGAAATATTCATATCTACTATATTTAACAGAAATAGTTCTGGTCTAGACTCTATTTTAATTTTCAAAGATCTTTCTAAGAAAAGTTTTACCATGTTCCAATACGCCTTAGCTTCTTTACAAGTCCAGTAAGGTAGCGTGTTTGTTGTGGGTTGTGGGTATGACATCTGAAGTACCTACAGTACATTCTTTCTTTGGATCTAACCAACTTGTTTCCAAACATTTATGTGAGTTAAACCAAAGAGAGAGAGAGAGAGAGAGAGAGAGAGAGAGAGAGAGAGAGAGAGAGAGAGAGAGAGAGAGGCTCAGAAATATTACAGATTTCTTGTATGCAAAGTTACATTTTGAATGTGAATTTTCAGGTGTGGATTTGACTATGACCAGCCCTTTGAGGCAAGGCAAATATTTTGTTCTAAATGATAATTGATTTAGCAGCAATAGTCTTCATAAAGACATCCTCCCCTCCCCTATTTTCCTTACCTTCTGATGAGCAGGGGAAGTGGTTAATCTGCCAATATCTAGATGGATATGCTTCTGCAGTGGTTATCAGACTTGAGGCCCAGATATTCTTGGACAACAATTAGCCAGTGCCCTAACCAGCACAACCATTGATCAGGGCTTCTCGCAGTTGTAATCCAAGAATATCTGGACACCCAAGTTTGAGAACTTCTGTCTTAACTGGGAAAAGCCTATTTCCCTGACACTGAAAGCCAGAGTAGGCCTAGTGGACTAGAGGGATTAATGGCCTAAAGTGTTGCCAATTTTTATGTAATAATTTTTGGACCGGAAGTGCAAGAATCTACCAACCAGTGTCTGTACTGGGTTGCAGATTCAAGAAACTGTATCTAGAAAACTAACTTTTCCAGGCTGGGGATGTGATCCAGAAAAGCAGCTTTATGTTTTGATTGTGAAGTGACAGCAAAATTTGGAAGGTTACTTTTTAAACTACCCGGTTACAGTTGCTGTTTCACAGCCCTCAGTGTAATGTCTGACTGATGAATCAACCGTATTGATCAATTCTGCCTTTAAAATGCCAAATAACAAAAGTTATTTGGCTGGTGCAAAAGTTATCTGGCTAGTGAAAAAAAATGCACACGGGCAGTATTAAGTAGAGGACACAGAATAAATCCAAGTTACAGCCAACAGTAAAAAAAAAAGGTATATTTATGTGTTGCATTTTTATCCTGCTTTTCTTCCAGTCACCTCAAGAGAATCAGTGTACATGGCTGTTGCTCCAGTTTAGTCTTACGGCTGTTGCCCCAGTGCAGTCTTAAGAACTGCAGCTTTGGATTCCTTGCAATATGACTGGAAGATGAGTTGCAAGACATGTATCATTTCAACAATGTGTGAACATGTGGCTTATGCAGTCTTGCACCTAGAGGCATACAGATTTGTTTTCTTGAATCACAGATTCTAGAACTCCCCAAATCCTAGCAGGGGATGAGATTTCTTTTTCTTGAAAGTTTTTTTCTCATGGAATTATAGAATCATAGAATGATGGAGTTGGAAAGGGGTCTTTAAAAGCACAAAGTCCAAATTCATGCTAAATGCAGGAATCCAGATCAAAGTATATATGACAGTTGTTTAATTTTCTCTTGAATGTTTTTAGAACACTCATCACTTCACAAAATAATTGGTTCCATTGTCATACTGCTTTTGCAGTTAGAAACTTATTCCTGATATTCAACTGAAATATGGCTTGAGCCCACTATTAATTACATCTCCTGTGCTCTGGGATGATGTAGAACAGATCCTGCCCTCCCTCTGTGTAACAGAATAAAGTATAACAGTCTTTAAAGCAAAAGCAAAAAAGCAAAGTGTTCTGCTTATATACCACTCCATAGTGTTTAAAGCACTCTTTGGGTAGTTTTCAATGTATTTATGCAGGCTACACATTCCACCCCTATCACCCCCACCCCCAAGAGCTGGGTACTCATTTTACTGATCTTGTAAGGGTAGAAGGCTGAGTCAACCATGAGCCAGCTACCTGAGTTGAGCCCCAGGTCTCGAGCACAGTTATAGCTGCATTACAACAGTTTAACCAGAGCGCCACAAGGCTCTTGCAAATATTTGAAGAATGTTATCATATCTCCCCTCGGTTATTGCTGCATAGGAGTGCACTGACTGATATTGTGCAACAGCAAAATTCAGCATTCCATAAGGCAGCTAAAAAAATAGAGACACCCCAAACAAAAATAAAAAAATAAAAGTAAAATTATTTTACCCACCTCCATGCAAACATTGGTGATCTTTTCTGTCTGCAGATTTAAAACAGATCAAATAGATTGAAAAGATGAAACTTGCATATCTTGAAAGAGAATTGTTAATTCCATTACTTCCAGTGTGTGTTTTATGTTTTTACACCAGCCACAGAACTTCCTTTTTAGTTTGGAAGGAATTCGGGCATCTGGGGCTCTGAAAATAGCAATTTCAAAGTGGGGAAAAGTCTGACTTACTGGCTTTCTTATAAATCCAAACATTTTAAACATATTCTTAACATTATATCAGCTTCAGAGGAAGGAAAGGGAGATCTGATGTTTCAGTTCTGCCAGTAAAGACTAAATTATATTATTCTAAGAAGGAGAACTTTTAAACTCCTTGTCCAAACAGACTGTGAGGCCTGGCTGAGGGGAGAACGACAGGGACAGAGTGAGCTGTCCACTCCTTCTGTCAGATTGAATGAGTGTGATGTCCATGTTGTAATACCAGTGATGGAGAAGACGAAGGTTGGAGGGGTTGGAGAGAACAGAAGCAAATGAAAAGGGAGATATCATGTGTACTATTAGTGAAGGGCCAATAGTTGAGTGTTATCTATTGACAGAAGAGGTAGATGACGATTGGAAGGGAAAGATAAAAAGGGGGGAAAGGCAGGAAAAGGTTGGTCGGAATTGGAGGAGGAGATGAAGAGAGGAGGAAAAGCCATAGAATGGAAGGTGTTTGTGTTTCCCAATATGAAAGGTCCATGGTAGAAGGGCGTGTAGCGTGAGGGGGGTCCCAACGAGAAGATGCATCTGGCAGTGGATTAGGTGCGACACCCCTGGATCGAGAGAGGTTTGGGCTGCTTCATTACCCACATCAATACGAGACACAAATGTATAGAGAGATCAATGTACTGTATTCTTGAAGTTGTGAGTTTTTTGGGCTGTTTGGCCATGTTCTGGAAGTTTTTCTTCCTGATGTTTCACCACACTCTATGGCCGGCATCTTCAGAGGGCAAGGAGCTCAGGGAACTAGGAGTTCTCTCTGTGCTCTGGGGTATAGAGTGAGTGAGACTGGGGTTTTAAAGTTGTGGTAACATGTAAACTTGTCCTATGCAGGAGAATCGGGAGTATTCATTGTATTGTGATGGAGAGAGAAGTTTCACTGCAATTAGGGGTGGCAGTGATCCTTCTCTGTAGTTAATGGATGTCGCTAGCTGTTCTATTGTGTGAACAGATCACTGGTGCTTGGGCTAGGTGGAAATCATTGAACTTTGATCTTTTGCAAGTTGTAGTTTTCAGTACTGGAAGCCAGGCTTTGTTGATTTTTAGACTTTCTTCTTTTTTGTTGAAACTGTGCTTGTGTGTGTGTCATGTTGTTACAGTCGTGACTGACTCTTTGTGACTCCATGTCTTACATATCCATGGAATTTTCTTGGCAGGAATGCTGGATGGTTTGCCAGTTCCTGCTCCAGGTGCCTACAATACCTGGTATTCCCTGGTGGTCTCCCATCCAAGTACAGTACTAACCAGGGCCAACCCTGCTTAGCTTCTGAAATCAGGCGAGATCTGATGTGCTTAGGGAATCTAGGCAGCGAAGCTGTGCTTATGTTTGTGGATTTCAATGGCATCCCCTTGTAGTCTGACATAGTGATTGTTAGTGTTGTCCACTACCTCTGTGTCCTGGAAGAGGATATCATGTCCAGTTTGGAGAGATCCTTTATTGTCTGAGGACTTAGAATATGCCTTCGGATGTTGTTGTTCATTTGGTTAAGAGTGATGTTAATAAAAATGTTCAGACGTTCTGTCTCCTCTCATCATGGGCCCTTGGGGGAGGAATCGCTGGAAGTGAAGAGTGAACTCGATCACACAGGCATTAAAAGAGTTTCTGTTTTGGTGTAAATGAAGTAGCCCAATCCAGCTTGGTGTTAATTGACTGAACTGTAACTGAAAAGTTGAGAGTCTGATAAGGCAAGGCTCCATTTTATGAAATGTTATTTTGTTTATTCACTGATTGGGCTTCAGTGTAATATTATATATTTGATATATATTTTAAATATTTTGTCTTTTGATGGTTTGTGTGTGTCTGTTTCTCCTGTGCTCACTTTTTCTCCTTTCCAATGTCAGTTGCTTTGCCTTTGCCTGGAAGAATAAATACCATGGAGCTCCACTACCCTTGTAATGTTGAGTGAGACTTTACCATTAAATGTATCTGAACTTTTACAGTTTCAAGTTCCATACAAGCTCTGTTGCATCCATCTCTTCTATGCCCTTGTGAATTAGGGGTCACTGTTAGAGGGAAAGTGTGGGCAGGAAGAGCCAGAGGTAGATGTGCTTTGTCCAAACATAGTGTGAAAGTGTGTTTTGGACCTGTACTGCCTGGATCAAAGCCGTATTCACTCATTCAGTGAACAAAGAGTATCACCAGCACATACCACACTTGTCACAAATTGCCATTTATGTGTTATGAGGCCCTAGGGCTAGGCATTCTAAGCACTGAGTCTGGTGGCGCAGTGGTTAAATGCCTGTACTGCAGGTAAAACTGTGCTTACGATCTGGGGTTCAATTCCAGGTAGCAGGCTCAAGGTTGACTCAGCCTTCCATCCTCTGACATTGATAAAATGAGCTTGCTGGGGGTGAGGGTGGGGAATACTGTAATTAAAAACTGCAAACTGCCCAGAGACTATTTGAAGTGGTATGGGGCAGTATATAAGCAGTCCACTTTGCTTTGCTAAGCAAAAGCAAATTGCAGAGTGGTGGATAAGGTCTCAGTGGGAGGAAATGAGGGCGATGGCTCTTGTTATAGCACTCTGTTGCTCAGAAAGGTGGAATTGGCCTCTCTACCTTCTTCACTCACTCTTTTTCTCACTGGCAGCAGGTCAGTGAGTAGCGATTATTCACTGGATCATCTCATTGTGCAGTGAGGAGGGGGGGAAGGATTGTTCTGTGGTGAGTGGGGAAGAGATATCAGTGATGCCTTGAATAGGAGGCTGCACATTTTATAGACTGGCTTGGAGCGGAGCCCTGGCATGGGTCTGCATTACCTTTGATGGTGATTGATGGTTCCCAGTAATGGAGTGGTAGTCACCTCTTGGAGGTTGTGTGGGGCTGGAGAAACAGTTACCCTCTGCCTGCCAAGAGGAAAAGTCAGAGTAATCTGTGGTCCATTATATCTTCCTGAGTTCACTGGGATAAATGTGCTTGTTGATAGTTTTAAAAAGTTATATTTATGGACTACAAGTACTGATGGCTAGAGGATTCTGGGTGTTGCAGTCCAAAAGGATAGCTTTTCCAAGCTTTGTTTCTTTCTTAGGGTAGCTGAGACCTCCCAACCTTGCCTGCTTTCATGGACTGAAGAGAAGCCATCCAATCTGGCCGTTTGCTGCCAGCTTGAATTCTGAGGCACTGGAGGATTGATGGTGGAAGAGCAAATATATTTTTTTGATATATAAGAACACTGTGTGTTTGATTCCATTCTAATTAAGTAACTTTTGACCGATTAGGTTTTTATTAACACATCATGAAGTTACCCACTATTATCTTGCCCTCACATTACAGTGTGGAGCCATGTAGAGTAGTTTGATGCAAATTCATATTTTGAAGTGGCACATGTTCTGCCAGTGTAAAGAAAATACAGTGGTACCTTGACTTACGCACTTAATCCATTCCGAATGCATGCTCTTAAGTCAAACTACTCTTAAGTTGGGGTATCTATCTAAACAATTGAAAAAATAAGTAAAAAAATAAAAAATGGGAAAAAATATTTGTAAGTCGGGCAGACAATATCTAAAGTTTGTAAGGCGGCAGTTAAAATGCCAACAGTTTTCTGCTTTTAAGTCAAATTGCTCTTAAGTCGAACTGCTCTTAAGTCGGGGTATCACTGTAAAAGTCTTCATATTTTGTTCACCTCTTCTCATTTTGAGGTAGGAATGTGTGTCAAAAAGTTTACAAATGCTCTAGGATAGTGTTGGCAAACCTATGGCATGGGTGCCAGAGGTGGCACTTGGAGCCCTTTCTGTGGGTACCTGACATCGCCCCTTCACAGCCACCTGTATTCAAGTTAAATTGCTGTATTGGCACTTTGCTAAAAATTAGTGCGTTTTGAATCACAATTTGGGCACTCGGTCTCTAAAAGGTTCACCATCACTGCTCTAGGTCAGGACCTAGTGGATCTACTACACCATGGTGTGACTCCAGAAGATCATTTGTCATGGAAGAAATGATTCAGGGATCCTACATTAAGTAAGATTGCCTGAGCTACTCACTCCTGTCCTCATTGCTGCCAAAAGATGACAAAATGAGGTCCAGATAAATTGAATCAAATTATACTTAAATGCAACCTCAGAATTTTGGTAGATCACGGAATGCTGCAGATGTGGTGTACCTCAGTTTCAGCAGTGGTTTTGACAAGGCCTCTATCACATTCTTTTGGCAAAAGCTTCTAAAATATAATCTAGATAACACTACTATCTGGTGGATGCATAGCGTGCAGATGGGCTGTACCCAAAATGCATACCAATGGCTTATTTCGCTCCTATATATACATAAGTAACAGGTAGGCTGTTTGCTGTTTTGTGGTTGATACTAACTCTGGCAGGGTAGTTAGTACTTCAGAAGACAGAATCAGTATTCAAGATTGCCTAAACAACATTCTGGGCCAAAACAAGTAGAATTGGCTTTAACCGGGAAAAAGGTAAAGTACTTTGTTTAGGCAGGAAAATTTAGGTGTATAAATATAGGATAGGCAATGTTTGGCTTGGCACTAGTACTTGTAAAAATGATCTACATGTCTTAATAGGACACAAGCTAAACATGAGTCACCAAGGTGATTTGTTGGCCAAAAAAAGTGAGTGCAGAATCAACCTGTTTTAAGTTTGAGAGGGGTATTCCACTTCAGATTGCAGAAACAGATTTACATAAGGCCCTGGTTACACAAGGGAAATGTCCTCCACTGGTCCCCCAGTTAGATTGCTGTCCCCCCCCCCCCGGGTTACATGGCACACAGCCAAGATTGAAACATTTCCCCACAACCCCCTGCAAAAGGTGTAATTTTTGGTTTATTTTCCACTCCCTGGGAGGTCACTTGTGATTCAGGATGGGTAGACGCAAGCATAGATCCTGAGGTCTACCCTGGGACTTGGTGCACAGCTGAATGGCCTGAACATTTTGGGATGACGTAGAGCCTGGTGGCCTATAATCTCTTCACACGATTTTCAGCCCAGAAACAAAGGCCGCTGTGAGTTGGTTTGTCTAGGGCGGGGCTGGGGAAAGGGGGCCTGGCAAAATTCACTGTACTCCAATTTCAATCATCCACAGCTGGATTGATCAGTGGTGAAATATGATGGAAACAGTAGTTAATCAACATTTGGAGAGTCAGATTACCATAGTTAGGCCCTGTTGCATTTGTAACTCTTCCTTGCCATCTCCTATTTAGTGGTGCTAAGATATGGAGGGGGGGGAGCAATTTAGAATCTGCCCCTCACAGCTCTCCTCAGAGCTTGGTAATAGTAGAGGGAGGTTTGAATTAAAGATAAAGCATCCTCCCAGAAGGCTTGTAACAGCAGCAAAGAGCTAAATAAATAAAGCCTTGCAAAGCTGACAAGGCGGCAGTGACTGTACAAACAGCAATGGGATGTGGGACTTGGCATGAATACAGCATCTGCTGCTGTGTGAACAGCTGGACCACCTGCCACATGGATGAGCAGAGCCTCTTGCGGAAAGAAGAGGCTACAGGGCCTCTTGAGTTGGTGGGCACATAAAGAGTAGGGGGCCCTCCTTCTTTGGAGCAGAGTTTGGAGTGTTACTTGGCCAGACTATGGTTCCCATAATCCCCAAGCCAGTATGGCCAAGGATACTGGGGGTTGAAGTCTAGGAAAGTAACGTTTCCTACTTCTGAATATTGGATAAAGAATGAGCGGCTTCCTTAATGTTGCTAGACTACAACTCTCATCTGCTCTCCACAGCAAATGATGAAGGACGGTGGAAGCTCCATTAAGAACCAGAGGACCAGACATTTCCTAATCTCAGGGATACAGGTGCCATCCCCCTTCCTCACTAGCAGTCATAAAGTAAGAGTAGATGACGAGGGTGAGACCCAGGTACTAGCAGTGTCAAGCCCCCAGCATATCTCTCAACTTTGGGCATTGTTCCCTCTCCCACTGTTTTCACATCATTTTCACCTACGGGGAAACCCAGGCAAAACATTATTTAATTCCCTTTCCTGCAGAGAGGACAACAGAAGCTTCAGCAGAGCCTCCTGCTTTTGATCACGGCTTGGAAAAGCTATCTTTTGGAATACAGCTCCAAAAAGTACCCATGCTGACTAAGGGATTCTGGGTGTGAATAAAAAACAAAAGACAAAACACACAAAAGAAAACAAACAAAAAACCTAGTAATGTTTCCTAGATTTGTCATTTGCAATTGCAAGCAAGCAAGCAAAGTTGTTAAAGGAAAAATGCTGCTAAAAGATCTACCATTATTCATACCGGTATGTATGTATGTATGTATGTATGTATGTATGTATGTATGTATGTATGTATGTATGTATGTATGTATGTATGTATGTATGTACGTATGTATGTATGTACGTATGTATGTACGTATGAAGGAAGACTCCTTTGTGCATATCTCCCTTGCTGCTCTGTAGACATTTGATTCCCTTGGTCATAAAATAATTAGGCACCCATCACTTCTTGAACAGAAATCTGAAGTGTGGGAAATGAACTGTTGTGTCCCTCCACAGACTGGTGGAGCCACACCAAATCTAGAGCAAATCTCTGCTTGGCCCTAATCTATCTGTTTTAGGAATAGACTTACTTCTGTGAAGCAGAGTTCTGCCTATAGTTCATGTTATGTGTGAGAACAGACAAAAGAAAATATTTTTAATTAGCGTGTTGTTAGTCTGTGGAACTCCCTGCCACAAGATGTGGTGATGGCATCTGGCCTGGATGCCTTCAAAAGGGGATTGGACAGATTCCTGGAGGACAAGTCCATCACAGGTTACAAACCATGATGGAGATGTGTAATCTCCAGGCTTAAAAGCAAGCTACTTCAAGGACCAGATGCAGGGGAGTGGTATGAAGAGACAAATATCTAGTCTCGTGCATTTCCAGATACATCTGGTGAGGCCATTGTGAGATACAGGAAGCTGGATTAGATGGGCCTTTGGCCTGATCCACCATGGCTCTTCTTACGTTCTTATGTTATGTTCAAGTTACCAAAGCAAGACTGGATTTATTTCCACAAAAGTGGTAGGGGTGGGAAAAACGATCCTCCCTAAATTACCACATGTATTGAGCCCAAGAAAATATGAATCTAAGTATGGAAAATACAGATCAAATCAGAATGGGACAATGAAATTTTGGTGTCTCTTTTAATAAGGTCATTGTTACAAGAGATCACAATGGAATGGAGTTATATAGATCAGTCCGAGCTAGGCAAATGGGTGCCAGTGAATAAAATGATTATTTATTTATATAGCTTGTATGCTGCCCACTACCCAGAGGTCTCTGGGTGGCTCACAATCAAAATGAACAATTAAAACATCAAAATTACAATAAAATAAAAACAATAAAAACATTTAAGTACAATAAATACCATACATTAAAACACAACACTAAACTTGCTATCAGGACCCAAAATCATCAGTTAAAAACTTATGATAAAGGAAACCCCAAATCTCATTTCTTTCTCTATTTAAAAGCTGGCTTATAAAATAGCAGAAAAGCAAGCAAGCAAGCAGCTTAAGGCACTTTGAAGACTAAAAACTTGATTGTATCACAAGGAAGTTCTAGAAGGCTTGCCACCATACTGGAATAGTTCATTTTTAAGACACCACATTTGGTTGTTCCCTTCTTCAGTATGATGATGTCATGGGCTTTCACCTCACCTTCTGTAGCAGCACTGGAGCAATCGGCAAGGGAGATTTTTATTTTTATTTTTTGCTTTGCCTTGAAAATGTTGTTTCTACGTACATCAGCCAGCTTAGCTGTCTTGTTTTTGGACAGGCAAGAATGGATTGCACCAAACACACATTCAAGGCCATTCAGGTGATATTGTACAAAAGAATGGATAAATCCTTCCCACTTTTCCTTCCCCTTTTGCAGAAATGTAACAGAGTGTAGCTACCAGGGTGCTAAAATTTAGAGGGCACAGAAATTGGCAGCTGGGAGGGCACAAACCTCGTAACTGGTATTTGCTGCAGGGAGGGGGCAGACTTGCTCCAGCTTCTGCTCCCCAAGCAGAAGGAAATGCAACAGAGGCAGCCTCAGCACAAAACCAATATGGCTGTTATACACGTTCCCCTTTTCCTGCCCGCTTCTTCCCATGCGTTTTAGCCTTTCATTACTTTAACCATCGGGCAACTAAGCTCCTGGTGCCCCAATTGCTCGTTGTTGGCTCTGTTTCCTTTCTTGTGTTTTATACAGAGATGGGAAAAGTTTCTTTTGGGGATTCCAACTCCCAGGATCCCCTGAGCTACATAATCCGTGGCCGTGGTGGCCAGGGGACTCGGAGAGCCGTCTTCTCCAAAAGTAACGTTTCACGTTGGTGGTTTCAGAACCTGAAATAGTGCTTGTAATGTTTAAGGTCTGAAATTTTAAAAGCCCTTGTTTTCTTGCTGCTGTACCCTTCAATGGTACACTGTCCCTGTGGCCACTGTACTTCACTATCCATCTCCCTGTGCTCGCACCCCTTCTTATAGATAACGCCCAACAGATAGTTGTGGCCAACTCTCTCCACCCAGTCCTGCCGCCTGTTGCAGGATAATTGACCCAGCTTCTAAAAAGAGTGTGTGGCAGCCTACCAAAGCAATTCACTCAAGCCAGATGACTCACGCAGCCACCGGCATTCATACTTTTTTGAGTATCTAAAGGTCACTGGGGCAGATCAGGTGAGAGGTAGACCAGAAATCTGACCTATTTCCAACATCCTTTATTCTGTATTTTTGAGCAGAACTCTGTGTGATGCACAGTTGTGAGTAATCCCCTCCCCCATTTTCAAAATGAAAAGTGACACAAACAGATTGCTTCCTTGAGTAGAAGACCAGACAGAGGGGAAGAGGTACTTAACCCTTTCCCTTGGGAATCCTCCCTCTCCCTATCCCCAATACCTTGCCATAGAAAAACACAAGCTGCTTTCAACGTTGTACAGAGAAAGTGATGGGAACAGAGGAAAAACTGACTCATCTACACTGGTTTGTCTTGCAACCAAGACCGATGCCTTTTCTATTTTTCATTTTTATAATTGTCTGTGAAATTTCATCAAAGAAGGCAGCACATCATATATACAGTAGTTGAGTCTATTATCCAAGATACTTGCTTAGCTTTTAACCATTTTTAGAGCTGCTTCATGTATGACATTTGGCAAGCAAGAGTGGATTAACTGAGTTTAGCCAGACGGGTTGAGGCTTTTTTTAACAATTCCCTTAAAATATATACTGCATCTCTGCATTGAATTCTATTTAGGAACATGGATTTTTTGGGGGGAGGGCTGTTTGGTTTTTGGGAGCTTGACCAGTGCGGACTCAAGTGGAACATGATTTCCTATTCCTTGGTTACAAAGCTTCTGCCAAAGGATCCATAAATTTACTTAACTTCTTAGTTTCTTACTGAAAAATATTTTATTTCATTTGAGTGTATAGAAATGCATCAGACTGCTGGCTCATTTTTAGTTTTTATAGTGAATTTTTCCTCTCACAAGTGCTTCTTAACAGTGAGATCACTTAGCCTTTTATAAATTATTTTGTATTTCCATTTTGTTTCTGCCAAGTTTTATGCATTTATCACATCTACGTTGAATTCTAATTCTGGTCTTCAAAAGAGTTTGCAATTCTTCCTCATTTTGTTTCACATCCATATATAAGATGCATTTCATTCACTACTACTAATACAGACGGAACCCTGGTGGAAATGTTTATTATCATGGGTGTAAGTACAGTGAGTTCCCTTCTTTATGTATTCCCAATTTAACTGAGAGGATCTCTAAATAAGATTTTTCAGGTCAGCTATGTCCCTCTTAACTTATTTAATAACCTGTCTTCTCTCCCAAAGCCAAGTCGCCCTGCAAGTCCCTGTCCCCAAAGATGCCACTTTAATGTTCAGTGGGAAGCAATGTTGCTGGATTCAAGAGTACCATACCATACCATAGAACAGTGATGGCACTGGGTTTTTTTTTGCAAAGTGCCAATACGGTAGCTTAACCTGAATACAGGTGGCTATGAAGGGGCAATGTCAGGTGCCCACAAGAAAGGGCTCCGAATGCCACCTTTGGCACCTGTGCCATAGGTTCGCCATCACTGCCATAGAATGTTAAATCTGCAATCCTACACAAATTTCCACATGTACTGAATAGGACTTATGTGTGTAGGATCTGGATGTATATAGCAAAAGTCACCCTGTAGTTCAGTGATGACGAACCTATAGCATGGGTGCCAAAGGTGGCACTTGGAGCTCTTTCTGTGGGCACCCAACATGCCCCCTTTATAGGCACCTGTATACAGGTTAAATTACTGTATTGGCACTTTGCAAAAAATTTACTGGGTTTTGAATTGCAGTTTGGGCACTCGGTCTCTAAAAGGTTTGCTATCACTGCTGTAGTTTTAAACTGTTTATCTTTTCGTTATATTTCTGATACTACTTCATGATGACCAACCAGTATCACAGGTGTTCGGAAGGCAATAATCACACGGGTTCCTGAATGGGCACGACTTGCCTGTTTGGAAACCTTAGCTACCTTTTGTCCTTGACTTTTCTAACCGTCCTGAATCAGACGGGACTGCAAACCGCCCCCTGGAGGCAGAAGAAACCCTGCAACCCATTTGTTGCTCCAGACTTCCAGAGATACGGGCGACGGGGGGGGGGGCTCTCCGAAGGGGACGCGAACAATAAATGTGAAGCCCAGGGCCAGTTCCTGGGCCAAACCGACTAGGAATCCTCAATTCGTCCCAATGCAAGCGGATGATCTGGCCACCGAGGCAGGTGTAGGTGCGGTGGAGGCTGAGGGAATAGGTAGCCTAGTCTGCCACCCCCCCCCCGCAGAAAGCGACGTGCCTGTGTTATCCTAAGCAGAAACAGGCGGCGTTTTGGGATTACAAAGGCCCCAAACCCCATGTTTCCTAATTTCATAACTTTCACGATTTCTGATCCTAGGTCTGTTCATGCTAGGATTACCCCATTCCTCATCTCATCCATTCCCCAGGAAAACAGGGCAGGGAAAAGATCCACCCTTCTCATCCTAGGAGTGGCCCCCAAACCCCAACTCTTCCGCGAGGACAAGCGCGGCGAGGCTTGGAGAGGCTTCGGGCAGATCTGCCGAAGTGGGAAAGGCAATGCCTTGCCCTCCTCCCAACATCCAGGAAGAGCAGGCAGCCGGCCCCTCGGAGCTGGACGGGAGAGGATCTCCATCTGCGGCTCCTGTCAGGAACCAGGCCTGCCTTCGGAGGGGTTCCGTGCCGGCGGCCTGGGCTCCCCGAGGGCCGTTGCGGGAGGCCCAGGTCGGCCCCTCCACTTCTTTTCCGGCCTTTGGATTCTCGGGCTCCTAAAGAGAAATGGTGGCGGGGCCTCCGTGGGGCCTGCAAGACCCCCAGGGTCACGTTCTGCCCTTGGCTGTGGCTATCGGGACCCCAGTCCTAAACGGGTCTGACCGCCGTCCCTTCGATCTACCGAAGCCGCCGCCAGCCGGACGGGATGGGGCGGGAAGGGGCATTAACGAGAGCTCGGCACGGCGGGAGAAGGAGTCTTTCGGGGCGGCCTGGCACCGCGGCTTTGCCTAGACGACCGGCAGCGCCATGTGGCTGGGCATCACCACCTCTGGGGGGGGGGTCCGGCTGTGTGTGTGTGTGGGGGGAGGCATTAAGAAAGAGGGGCGGGGAGGTTAGGGGGCAAGAGAAATCGTCTTGTGGTCCGCTCCTTTTCCGCGCCCTCCTCCGAAGCCTCCTCGTGTGCGCACGAGGAAGGCCGCCTCGCGCGTTCAGCGCCAAGGCCTGGGTTTTGCCAACTCCTGGGAATGGTGCGTCTCTGCCGGCAGGCATCGACTGCGGGGTGACCTGGATTCCCCGTGGGTTTCCCCGAGAGAGACATCCAGGCCTGGCCTGAACATGCGAGGAGAGCGGTCTCCAACTTTCGCAGGGCAAGAGCCCAAGTGGCCTGCGGAGGGGAACAAGGAGGTTGACGGCGCCGTTCCCGGGCGACGCGCGGCCGCCTCGGCCTGGTGTCAACAGGACAACCAACGCGCGACCTTCCTCGACAGTCTGCCTTGAGCCTGGCCAAGAGATTGGGCCAGGCTAGCGCGAGTTTTAAAGGGCTCAAACCCCCCCCCGGGTTACCGGGCCCTCGGCTGGGGCGCCGGAGGTGGCCGAGGACGCTCGCCATCCGCTTCTCTTGACATCCCTCCTGCCCCCCACCCCACCCCACCCCGGCCGCCAGCTTAGTCTAGAAGGAGGGAGAGCAAACCCCACTCCAACCTGCACTTGTGAACCTAACATGGCCGAGCCGCTGCCCATCCCTCCCCTCGGCAGGTTTGTTGGGAGGACCAAGGAGGTCCTCCAAGGTGGGCTTTTCCCGGACGCAACCTGGCTCCGTCCGCGTAATTTTAGACGGCCCACCCCGCCTCTCCTCCGGCCCGGCCCGGCCCGGGAAAGAGTCTCCTTACGGCAGCCGGAGAAGGCGGCATCAGGGCCGAGGCTCGGCGGAGAAAGAAGGCCGAGGGGGCGTCCTGACCTCTCGGAGCGCGGCGGGCGCCAGTCAGGGCTGCCTGGCCGGCGAGGCCCTTTTTGGCCTCGGGCTCCTGCCTTTCGCCCCGGGTGCCCGCGCAAGAGGCAGAAGGCTGCGGCGGTTTCCCCACCCAGCCACCCCCGTCGGGGCCAAGGCTGTTCCGGACGTGGGGTCGGGTGGTTGGACTCGGGAGGGTCACCTTTTGCTTTTCCCGAAGAGGCCAGAATGGTCCCAAGCCCATCCCCACCTCCTCGGGTTCTCCAGCATCCTCGGGCCTCACTCAGGTGAGCGCTGAGTGTGGCCCTACACGTCGGTCTCCCGTTGGCTCCTCGAGTTTTCCTCCTCCTCCTCCTCGGCAGCAGCGCCCTGGCCCGGAGGGGAACAGGAAAACCACGGGCCCTTCGGCAGGGCCCGCCTGCGCCGCAGTGGGAGACAGGGCGGGGGGGGGGGAGGCTTCTCGCTCGCCCCTCTCTGGGGATGTCAGCAAGTGATAGTGCGGGCTTGACCTAGGCCACGATCATCAGTTTCCACCCCGCCCCATGGAAAAATTGGGGGGCGGGGGCGGGATTCCTTTCTGTCGCCCATTGTGAACCAGCACCTTATAGTCAAGGGTTCCAGTTTCTCCCCAGCGTGCGCCACGTTTTTAAGTTCCGTCCTTTTATTTATTATTAATTTTCAGGCGTCTCCGTCCGTACTGTCCGTTAGCTTTCCCTCCCCCGCAACACCCACGCTTCTAGTTGGAGGCAAAGTCTCCCGAGCGGCAGAGTAGCCGGCTCCGGGCCTTCCTCTTCTATGGAGATCGTTAATATCAACTTCAAAGGAATCTCAAACTTCCTGGGAAGCAAGAGAGAGTTTGCTGATTGTAGTCTCTCTCTCTCTCTCTCTCTCTCTCTCTCTCTCTGTGTGTGTGTGTGTGTGTGTGTGTGTGAGAGAGAGAGAGAGAGAGAGAGAGAGAGAGAGAGAGAGAGAGAGAGAGAGAGAGTGAGTATGGGCGGGAGGGGGCCCGAGTGGGAGGGAGCTCAAAGGCTGAACTTTTTTTTTTCAAGGCAAAAGTGTTCTCCGTTCCAAACTTTGTCTAAACTTTCACTTTCAGAGCTCCAAGGCGGGGTTACGGACCAGCATGGAGTAGAGGCGGCACGGCGAGAGAAGGAGCCCCAGCCGCAGCCGCAACAACTATCACCACCACCCGAGCTATGCAGCTGCTGCTCGCCTTGTGAACACACAGGTTCCGCAAAAAGCAAAGTCCAAAAGTAACCATGTACTCCCCATACTGCCTGACCCAGGTAACAAACCAGCCCCGCTCGGCAATGGTGGTGGTGGCGGCGGAGGTGGCGGCGGGGGGGGGAGGGAAGCGAGGGAGGGAGGGAGGGAGGGGGAGGCGGGGGAGGGGGAGGTGGCGGTCGCGTCTATCCCGCGCTGTCGCGCTTCCCTTGCTGGGACCGACAGAAAGGCTTTTTTGCAGCTTTCCCTCTATTCGTGTGGTTCGTGTTCTGTTTTGTTCTGTCTCTCTCTCTCTCTCCCCCTTTTCCTATATCCCCTGCGCGCTCTCATCCCCCCGCCCGCGCCTCTCTCTCTCTCTCTCTCTCCCCCCCCCCTTTTCCTCCCTGTGTTTTGCCGTCGCCGCTCCTGCCGCCGCCGCCGCTGGTTTGAGGGTTATTTCTGTCTTCTTGCGTGGTTTCGCTGGGGAAGAAAGAATTCCTCGCCGCCTTTCCCTCTCTTGCAAAGCGGAGGGAGAGGGAGCGAGCGAGATGGCATCTTTCCAAGCTCTTTGTTATATGCACTGCACATGGGTTTAGGAGTTCAGAAAATGGCGCTTCTCCCCCCCCCAAAAAAAAATTATTTCAAAAATTTAAAAAGGGGGTGGGGGTGAGTGGGAGAATTAAAAAAAGAGAGAGAGAAAAGGCTGGGTGGCTGCGGGTAGATTTGACTCTGGTTGGATGGCGGGGAAGGGAAGCGAGGGAGATGAAACAGAAGGGGGAGTTAGATGCGAGGTTGTGGAGTTGTTTTCGGGGGGGGGAGTAGAGGGGGTGTACCCTGTGCGCCCGGGAGGGGAGAAGTTTTTGAAGTTCAGGAGTGGCTGGGGCCCTAGGGGTTCCTTTGCGCCCGTGAAGGACTGGGCTCGTACCTCGGTGGTTGCCCTGGGTGGGCATCGGAGCGGCTGGGGAGGGAAAAGGGGGGTCCGTCTCTGCTGGGAGGGCATTTCAGGCAGAGGCGGCGCGCAGCAGCGGGTGATGGGTGTGTGGGGTGTGTGTGTGTGCGCGCGCGCGTGTGTCTGTCTGATTTTGGCGGAGGCTGCTTCTAGCCCCAGCCTTGACTTGGGTCTCCCGTCCTTCCCTCCCACTCACCCCCGCCAGTGGGCCAAAAGGAAAACTCAGGAACTCCTTCTCTCTCTCTCTCTCTCTCTCTCTTTCTCTCTCTCTCTCTCTCTCTCTTTCTATCGGGAAAAAAAAACTTAGCTTTTGTTATTTTCGTATTTCGAAGCGAGCTCCTCCGCTTTCCTCCTGCCCACCAGGCAGGTGGGGGGCGCCGATTCCCTTTTAGCACAGCTAAAGGTGCTTCTTTAGTTATGCTCCAGAAATTGGAGATCAAACGGCCACGGAAGGAATGTAGTTGAGGCGCGCAGCAGGAAAGGAGGGAATCCATCGCGGGGTGGGGGTGGGGGTGGGGGCAAAGGAATGGGGAAGAGAACAGGAATTGTGGGGTCAAGGGGCGCCCTTGGAGAAGGCAGCTCCGAAGTGGGAACAGCCTCATCATCTTCCTCCCCACCCCGCTGCAAGTTTTTTGTCATCCCGGGGGGGGGGCTCCGCTCGGCAATTCGGCTCCGCCTGCACTCAGGCGGCAAACGATATTCTAGGAGATTAGTAGGAACAACTAATAAGAACCGTGAGGCACCCTAAAGGCCTACGCATGAATTATACCGTTACACATCCTCCCTCCCCCCCCCAGTGGACTGTGTCTCCCTCTCCGTCCGCGGGGGCTTCCGAGGTGCGACTCGAGTCCCTCTAACCCCGTGCTCTGTCGGGGCCCGGTGGGGCTGCCCGCCCCGCTTCAGCCATTGGGGAAAAGAGTGACATTTTGGAAAGGAAAGCGGCCCGGGGTGGGGTGGTGGGTGGTGGGAATGATTTTTAGTTATGTTATGTAGAGGTGGTGACCCGAGCCTTCTTCACACCCTTCCCCGTCTCTTTAGCGGAAGGCAAGGAAACCGAAGTTCTTGGCGGTGGACGGAAATATTAGACACCATGAAGCGCTCCTTGAGAAATGGGGGGAGGAGAGTAAAAAAAAAAAAGTGGGGTAGCAGTGCTCAAGATCGGGGCGATCTCCGTGCAGGCGCTGAGGCAACCCGCGTTATAAATAATGTGACTCTCAAGATTTCCTCGAAGGGTGTGGGGGAAGCAGCCCCCCCCGCGCCGCCTTTCCGCCTCCAAACTGACCCGAAATTCGCGGGATCGGGATTCAAGCCTGTTGAGCTTGGACGGCGCCCCCCCCCCCCTTTCTCTTCTCCTCGCTTGCAAATAGCGAGCGTCCTCCTCCTTTTCCGCGGGCGCTGCAATGAGCTCCGGAATTGGCTCTTTCTCTCTCTCCACCCTGACTTCTTTCTTGCCTCGGGAAGCTGGGCGGGAAGGAGGGTTTACTCTGAAGTAGAGTCCCCGGGATTTGCAATCCGCGGAAACTCCCACCGAATCGAGAGCTCCGCGCGCCACGGCTGGGCGAGCCGGAGCCCGGGGGAACTTTCCGCGCACTCTGAAGGACCGGGCGGGTCGGGGATGGTGGCCGAGGGGATGGGGGGGGAACAGAAGCAGCCACCCTGGCTCTGCGGGTTCGGGGAGTGTTTATTCCCGCGCGATTTTTCTGTCCACAAACTCCCCCCCCCTTCCTTGGATTAAAAAGTGTGTGCGGGCCTGCGTGCGTGAGTTTATCCAGAAGCATTACACTGGAGAGGACTTTCTCAGTACATTTAGAGCTCCTTACACACACACACACACACACACACACACACACACACACACACACACACACACACACACACACACACACACACACAGAGAGAGAGAGACAGAGAGAGAGAGAGAGAGAGAGAGAGAGAGAGAGAGAGAGAGAGAGAGAAAAATCAATTACATTTTAGCAATTAAGTTATATTTTTTCCATCGGTCGGAATTAAAAACAAGTCTGCACACCCGGAATTAACAGTTCCCGAATTTATACTGGAATATCTTGTGTATTTATTTGAAGCCTAGTCTATATGGGAAGAGCAGAACTCCCAGGTTCACTCTTTGAGCAAAATAAACCAATGTAAGGAAAACATCTGTAGAGAGCAGAATCCTGCTGCCACCCAGCCATCCTGAATGAAAGGAACTTTCTTTCTTTCTTTCTTTCTTTCTTTCTTTCTTTCTTTCTTTCTTTCTTTCTTTCTTTCTTTCTTTGGAGAAAATCTGTCACACTCCTCAGCTAGCTTTGGGACAACCCAGGTCAGTCTGTAGGAACTGGCCCTAGTGTCAGTGGCCTGACAGCAGCTTCTAAGGACTCTTATTTACTGTCCTTGAAAAACTTAGCTCCTGGCATGGTCCCTAATCATTTTTATCTGAATGAGAAGATGAGGCCTTAAATGCACCTTTTCCATACTGCACATCTTGGTATGGGTTCAAGTTTGCTGCTCACCATTGATCTTTTATTGAAAAGAAAAATCTATTAAATTATATATATTGAAGGAACTGTTTCTAATACTTGCAGAGTCGTGGTTAAGCAGGATATCAGTTTTCGAGGATTCCCTTCCCCTAACAAAACCACTTATGGTTTTACAATGTCTGCTTCAAATAATTATTGTTTAAAATATTCTTAAAGTGTTCAGCAAATATATTAGCAACATTTTGTTTGTTCTATTGAATTAGCATTAAATAGACTGTTCCTGTACCCATACTAATGAATTTTAATATTATCGCCAGCAAGCATCACACATATGATATATGTAGTATGAAATATATTTACATATTATAATATTTATTTTAGCTGTACATCCACATGCACATATTAGCATGGGTGTGTACAGAAAAACACACTGATACATTAAATAGAAAACTTACACATATGGTATTATATTGCACTTAATTAATGCTTACATTTAATGTATACTGTTGCATATTACAAGTAATTTATTTTACTTTGGTCTATTTCTAATAATAGCACCCAATATGTGATGTCTATTTCCATTTGAAATTTTATGCATACTAATGCATAATTAAAATAGAATTATTAATGCAACAAAATAATGTTAAATAGTACAAAACATGCACAAAACACTACAGAGGGGAGAATTTCCTTCAAAATGGATATCATGTATTGATTGGCATTGATGTTTCACATCCTTTTTATAGGCTAAAACATCTTTTTTTTGGAATTAGTTTTTTGAGCATGTGGTCTCAGGCTGGTGAACTATACTGGGAGGGTGGTTAATGTCTTTCACCGCTATCTAATAACTGATTGCCTATTGTCCGTTTCAGATTTTGAACAATAATATTTTAGAATGGTATAGATTTGTTCAATAATTTTAATATACCATACCAGTTTTTCTCTTATCTGCGTAATTATAAAGGACATAGATTATAAACACCAAAATATACAAAAATCTGAAATGGAGAAAAATATCAAAATAGTCATGGATGAGTTAAAGATCAATTAAAGGTAAACACGCGTGTGCATGCACGCACACACGTGACTCTAAAGAGCATATAAGTTTCTGTGATTCATGCATACATTAAAATGGTGGCACCATATTGGTGAAATACAGGGCTTTGTATCATTATTTAGCTTAACTGGTTTAATATAGACTATCTATCTATCTATCTATCTATCTATCTATCTATCTATCTATCTATCTATCTATCTATCTATCTATCTATCTATCTATCTATATCTATCTTGCAAGACCCATGGTCTAAGTGAATTTAAGGAGGCATTTTTTGAAGAAAGGAGGAATTCTTGCGTTGCTCGGGTATTCAGTTCTTTGCTTTTTGTCTTGCCCTTGGTCCAGTGCCAAGGCAGAGAGTCCAGTTTCATTTCTGCTTCTGAGAAGGAAAACCTTGTGCACCTTTAAAGAGTTGCCCTTTATTTGTGCCTGATGAATTAAACAAACCTGGCTTGATCCATGACCAATGCCCTCAGAAGATAAGAGAGGCTCTCCCCCCCCCCAAAAAAAAATCCCTTTTGGAACTGAATTTCTTTTGTCAGGCTTCTTAGGCCTGGTATTTTGTTTCTCTTGTGGATATATTCACGATGGCACCCACTTTTCCCGGGCAGCCTTCCACTGTTTCATATGAGATGTCCAGAAGCAGAAGGAGCTTGAATTGGAACTTGATTTGGTTCAGTCAAGTTGGCCATAGCTTCCTCTGGGTCCTAGCCACCATTATGGGCAGTGGGAGCCTTGGACAACCTTGGACTTGCCCTAGGTGGCCTGTCTTTGACCAAGTCCCAAAGGAATCTGCCCACAGCGACTTCCTTGCAGCCCTGGATTCACTTTCGCCTGATGTAGCTGTTGCTGCTGAAGTGTATTGTTATTTTTTTCTTGGTGCAGATCTAGATACTTTCATGCCTAACTTGATCTTCCTCCTGTTTGTTCTACAAGATTTTTGCCTGTGAAGAAAAAGAGCTGATATTTTAGTTTTTTTCAGGGACAATAAAAGAAGCGAGTAGTATTAAATTATTGTTTGTGGCCGTTTTACTCACTGCGAGTAAAACAAAAGCAGGAGGAAAAAATGCAGTATCTCGATCTAGGGTTAAAATCTCAATTGAATACTGTATACAAACCATCAACTGCAAGGAAATGGCAGAATCCCTGAAAGTGCTTCAAAATCTACTGCAATAGGACAGTAGAAAGACTTACAGTTCTCATTCACAGAGAGTCGACATGTAGCATTTGGAAAACTGCATTTGGATAGGCCAAGAGCAGAGGTTATGCAGCAAAAGAAGTCTATTTACAGCTGGAGATCTTGTATGGTCTTAAGATACAACTAAAACAGTATGGCAAACAGTCTTTTTATGGAACTGGACGGGCCCTCGCAACTATCCTGTCGGACTTTTATGTATCAAAATGCAGTGTGATATTTAAAGCAGTAGTCGGGCTTCTAAAATAAATTTGAATCTGCTGGAGTGATCGGCTGGTTGTTGAGATCACTGTTTTATTATAATACTATTATTTCTTGTATCATCTTGCGTGATGTTTGTGGCAACTGTGTATGAATACATTTGTGGTTCTGTCATTCAAGCAGATATATAAGAAAGAACAGCTACTTGTGTGAGTATTTCGGTGATTGAATATGTACAGCACAAAACATTTATATTTTGCATGGTTGGCTCTATGCTTTTGCCAGGAGAGCTATGCTTCTCAAGCTGAATATTGTACCACTTTGTCTCTTGCAGCATTATAAATGGTGCTTGCATATATCTTTTGGGTGTGCACCATTGCTCCAGCATACTCTGCACCACTGTAAGAAATATTGGGGTGCTCCTTTCAGATGCTATGTGGATTATGGTACACTCTAGAAATAATATATGATGCATTATTTACTTCTGAGTAGATATATATAATATAGCATTAGCATTGTTAATTCTCCCATTCCCAATTATAGAGGGAGTAAAAGGAAACACACAGGCGAAACAAGATATAAAACTGAGCCATAGCAAACAGGTACAAGCCAGCATTTGACACTTTTCAACCCTTACCCCAGCCCTTAACTTTTAAAAGTTGACCTGAGTTTTAGGAAGTAGATTTTTTTGGGGGGGGCGGGGAGTTCTGCAAACAAAATGTTGGAAAGAATTATTCACTGACAAGGGACTTGAGTGGCAAAAACAAATGAGCTAATCCTGTCCTGCCTATCGCTTCCCCTGGCTCTGTTTCGAGAGATTGTTTGCGATACAAAATATAAGACTGGCTGGCCGTGTCAAAGAGAAGAATCTATCTCTGTATCAAGGCTTCCTCAGTTGGATCAACCAGACCCCAGTTGCAAATTGGGACGGGTTCTCTTGAAACAGAGCCTTGGCTGCTGCTTTGCTCTAGCTCCGGGGCTGATTTTGCAGTGCATTTATTCCCCTTGCAATACTGACTTCACTGGAGGAAGAAGCTCTGCATATGAGTAACACTTCGACTGTGTGGTTTAGAATATATGTAGAATTTAGAAGACCTTTAGAGTCACGATTGATCAATCAAATGCTCCATAAAACCTTTGGAAATGTGGGTTTTCTCCCTTCTTTGTTTCTTTACGGCTACAGTGTATGCAAAAAAACAGCACTTGTCCCTACCCACTGAAATTCTTATGGGGTGAATGTGGCTGAGATACATCTGTAGAAATACAAAATATCAACTTCAAATTTTGTGTATTTGTGTTGTGGCCTACAAGGAGAATTTCTTATTGTAAGGCTAATGGAAAGTATCAAAATATATGCAAAAACAAAGCAACACAGAACAATGCACTGAGAAATAGAAATCTGGAATTAGTGAGCTTCTAAATAAACCTTTGTGCAGTGTTGAGCTGAGCATTCAGGTGATTTTACAAACAATTGATTAAGATATTTATAAAACTTTAACAGTTTGGGACTATCAATAGAAACTTAATGGCAATGTGTAAATAACTTTTCTTTTCATTTAAAATACAAACGGACTTCTTAAGTGGACTGTTACATAGATTTGGGGGCTTGGTTTACAGTGTGTACTTGAATTTATTACTTAAGACATATAGTTAAGATGATTATTTCGGCTTAATTGATCCCCAGCCACATTGCCTCCTGGGATTTTATTTTTAAAGTTTTGGGATTTTTAAAACAATATGCTTTCAGCATTAGATACCATTTTAAAAAGCTCTTTAAGGGGCAAAAATGACCAGCCCAGCACAACTCTTGAATTTGTTTATGTAAAATGACTTAATCATTGTATACTTAATACTGTAAAATGTGTGTTTCTGTAGCAGTAGATGTGCAGTTGTATTTTGAGATACGTATGGCCTTTGTGTGTGGTACGAGTCCAGTTCTGAGCAAAATTCTTGCATCAAGCAGGGGATTGGACTTGATTGCCTTCACTATTCCGTGATTCTTTGAATCTATGAAAAACAGACATGATAGTCCAAAGAATCTGGACTTTTTGGCTGTGTAGCTCCTACTGTAGCAGAATGCTGTTTCTATTTATTTTTTACGGGTTTCTGTCATTTAGGACAATGTAAATAGAAACTGTCACAACCCACCACTTTCATGATTTGTAGGATAACTCTATAATAAGAGTTTGTAGCCTTAAGTCATAGATCATAAATATGGATACACACGTGTGCATGCACACCACAAGCGAGTATCTCCTGGCATACTTTTCTACATTTTTTTAAAAGAAAAGAAGCAGGGGAAAGAAGCAAAGCAAATATGTATCCAAATGTATATACAGTCTTTCCTCCAGATATATATTGTGCACATTTCTAAGGATGGTTCCTGATTTTTAGGTGGTTTCTACACACTTCTGTTGGATTTGGCAGACAGAATGCCACCCCATATGCCTAAAAATCTATGCGCGGAGACTTGTTTATTCGAGCTCTGATTCTCCAAATAACTCATTTATCCAGAATGAGGTCATGTTCCCAAGCGTACAGCAAATATGGCAAGAAGTGTGCAGTTTATCCCAGCCCCTGCTCATCTTCATTAAATCCACGTCCCCTAATTTTGTTTAGCTAACTGTTGCCTTGCCTTGCCATGGCTGTCTGCAGGATGTGGCGTTGCCTCCTCAACACATTTCTGCTCTGTTTCAGACATTTCATGTGCGTGTCTTATTCCCCCTCCCCTCCTAAAACTTTCTGAAACACACAGTTCAGTTGGTATCCAGCTTAAAGGAGAGAAGATTTTTCTTCCTTGCATTCCTCTGTATTTTGAGAGCTAAGGGTGTGTGCGTGAGATAGATAGAATATGTTCTGTTTTCATCCCTTGGTCTATATCGTGCCAATGCTTGCCAAGTGAAAATGTCCACAGCCATCCTTAAGTTTGTGGCCTTCATCCATTAAGCATAAATTTCCATATGTGAAGTAGGGTCATCATCATTGATGGGATGAAGAACCAACCTGTTTCAGGGGGCTTGGCTCTAAATGCCAAGACAAGGCCCTTGAAAGAGACCTACAGCCTGGGAATCCTTAAAAACTGTTTTCGATTATTCTGATTGTGGCTCCTCATTAGGGGGCCTTTTGAGAACACAACACACAAAACAATGCTGCCTTTCCAACCCACAGCAAGTGACTCGGGGCACAGAATTAATGATACGGCATGACCTCATTCATCTGAATGACCTTGGGGACACCCGACACTGCAGTTTTGGTAAATGGAGGAACAACTTATATTGGATTACAGTTCAGTTTCAGCTTCAGTGAGTGTTTTGAATAGCTAAGGGACTTGGGATAACGGTTGAACCTGCACATTTTTTTACCCCTCTCCAACCATAGAATCCTTTGTCGTAGTAGAAGACAGTTATGATTCTGATCGGAGTTGCTGTTGCATTGGTGAACTGTGACTCTATGTGTATTGCTCCGGACAGCATATGTTTTCGCTGGGGCTATTAAACAGGGATGTCCAAAAGAGAGAAGGTGAAAGACAGCGAAGGCGCAGAAAGATAAGGATTGATGAGAACATACCCCCACCTTTTTTTTTTAGGAGATGTGGTTATCCTTTTAAAATGTAAATAGCACCTGCCTGCTGGAAGAGCCATATTTGTGACTTTCAAAGGTCTGTACCTAATGTCAAGTCTGCTCATCCAGAGTAAGACTCATATTTAAAACTAGCTGAGTAGGGCTGTTTAATGAGAGGGTCTTTAGAAAATCATCAATTAATAGGTTCCCTATAAGTTGAAAGTGACATGATGGTACATAACAACTGTTTTTTTCCCCTTTTTTCCTCATTGATATTTCTTAAAAAAATATGGCTTTGATGCCTCTGTTCCATCTTAGGGCCAAAGTACGTTATAGATAACCTGTGATTAGAGCTGGAACGAGGTTAGTATTCTCGGCATGAGATTCAGATCAATGTTTGTGTCAGAGGATTCAGATCTGAAAACAAGAGAGGCAAACCATAAAGGAAGCTCTCGTGCAAGCAGTGGGGAAAAGCTGCTGCTCTCACAATGCCATCGGCTTGATTCCCTTTTCTAGCCAGAGTAGATTTGATTTAAATCATGATTTAAATTTAAAAAAATGTAATTTTGATGATTTAAATAACTTTTAAAACTAAATTGTTATTTAAACAAATTTGATTCTAAATTATATTTATCCACTCTCTCCTAATGATAAGTTATCTGTAACATTTTTGTCAGCCTTTAGTAGGCCTCTGAAAATTTGATTTTTGTTTGGAAGCTGGCTGATAAATCAGACCGACGGCCCATCTTGTCCAACACTGCCTACTCAAGCTGGAAGCAGCTTGTAGGCTTGTATGCAGGCCTAGAACAACCTTTTGTATGCAAAATAACTGCTGTACCACAGAGCTTCTGTGGAGTGGGGAAAAATCAGCTTAACAACTCTTTGCCATAAGAACATCAGGGTCCCACCTGGGAGAACAGCTCCACCCCCCAGTTCTACTTATTCACCCATATATTGTACTTGTAACAGCCATGCCTAATTCCCCCAAAGGCCAGTTAAATTATTGAGAAGGACTGGCATTACTAAGAGGACACAAGGAGGGGAACAGAAATGGTGGCGATGGTTGTAGATGGGAGGGCTTCTTTCATAATTTATGTGTAGCTAAAAAAGCTTTCTTAGAAAAAGATCCGTTCCAACAAAATTCCTCCTGGAGAAGAGGAAATTTTGTCTGCCGTGTCAACCCCAAACCCTGCCCCAAACCCTGTCTTGGCAAGTATTTAAAAATGCATAGGACACTAAATGGAAGAAATTCAAGAAGTAGAGAACAGTGGGTTGCTATAAATTTATAATTTGTATCTACTGGAATTTGTGTCTGGTGACGTTCTGTTACTGAAAATATTAGAGCAACTTGACTCATCCCCCCCATCCCACCGGCAGCAATCACAGCTTCAGGCTCAGATAAGCAGCCTGCCTCGTGGAAGGATGTGGCAGATGAACCCAAACAGGCACACATAGGTTTGAGAATAAAAGAGGCAGGTGGAGCCTGCACCCACCAGAAAGGAGGAAAAATATCACTCCAATCATTCAACTGTCTGATTTTTTTAAAAATCCCGTCATTGCAGAAGAATCTACATCGAAGCATCTCAAGCTCTTCAGGGTAATCCTAGTGGCTTAATTCAGTGTCTAGAAAGATCAAACAGAATGGTTACAGTACAGTGGACCCTTGTATAACAAATGGTTTGTACTGTATAACATAAAATTTGTACAACATAAAAAATTCCGGAGATAGGGGAAATTTGCTTAATATAATCACCTATGGGGCAAAACTGTACAACATAAAATGGGATCACTCTGTTTTCAATGCATTCCTATGGGAAATTTGTATAAAGGAAAATTTGCTTAACATAATTTCATTTGGAACGAATTAATTTCTTTGTACAAGGTACCGCTGTACTTAGATTTCGGGTTTCAGTGGCATCCCCTAAAATTGTGCATTTGCTGAGTAAGACACCTATATGTTATGGCACAACATAACTGTAAAGTACACAATTGGATTTGAATAGACACAAGAACTTTTCCAGTTTCTTCCCTGCGTGGATCACACATTTTTGCATTCTGACAAAATTATTCCCACTTGATTTCATCAACTAAAGTACTTCTTTGGTTCAGTAAGGGCATAATCCACAAGGAACACTGACACAGTTCTGCACAGTTATGAAATAGCATGCTTTCTTTTAGGGCGAAAATATTTTGCATGAGAATGGAGAGAGTTTGTATGTCACCGTATGAAAATACTGACGTGATGGATTTTTTTCTGTGCAAGCTGAAATTACACGTGTTCTTGTGCTAGTATTTCTGCTCACTGATATTGACTCAACATGATGAAATATCCTACAACAGGCCTGCCCAACAGGTAGACTGCAGGCTACTGGTAGTCCATGAAGGGTTCAAAAGTAGCCTGCCAGACATCAATTTAAAAAGTGAGGGGATAAGTTCTCCACCCCTCCCTCCCCCATCCCAAGGACCACTACTGCCCCAGCAAAGTTCTGGGTCTGCCAGCCCACTTTCTCAGCTGAGCAGGGCAGTTCAAGGGCCATGGCACATTGAAACCTGTTCCCTCCAGAACAGATTAATTGGTTTTCAACACATTCCTATGGGAAACCGCTGCTCTACTTACAAAAGTTTTTACTTATGAGCACATGCTCAGAACAGATAAAATTCGTAAGTAGAGGTTTTAGTGTAGTATCCCTCAGGCACTTTGGGACGGAAAAAGTAGACCTTGGCCTGTTCAAAGTTGAACAGCCCTGTCCTACAATATCTCTTCAAGTTGGGAATTGGGAGCACTCAGTCTTTGGGAGCATTCATTCTAAACTGTCAGGATTTGTGTGTGTGTAGGGGGGGCTGGGGGGTGCAGTGTAGGAAAGGCAACAGAGTTCTGTGACAAGCAGTAAGGAAAGCTGGGTGATGTGCCTGCATACCTGGTGGAAAGTGCAGTTGGTTTCTGCAGACCTGTGTTTTTAGTCCCAATTTCATCTGGCAAGCTGAGGACAAGGCATGCCTCTGCCTTGTCCTAACATGGAACTAAACGTTGCAAAAGAAGCTCAGCGTGGGCTGGCCTAAGACGCTGTGGCACATGAGCCTGCTTGTGAGAGTCATCCTCCTTTATTATATAGCTGCTTCTATGGGCCTCTGCACAGCCAGCCAAAGAATGGGACATCAGGATAAAATAACCTTCTAACATTATCTCTGTGAAACAGCTCCCAATTATTTCCATGTTCTGGGTGGGAAAAAGGTTGAAATAAATGTTCATCGTAACCGAATTAGATTATCATGAATCTAGATTTCCTAAACCCAGCCGGTCTCCGTCATTGGTCAGCTGGCAGTGCTACTGGGTGGAGAAACATCACTCCCATCTTGTTTCTCTCCTGTCTCTCTGCCTACACCTCTGAGCAGGATTATGGAGGCCAGGTATCGCAGTCTGTGGTAGGGATGTGAACAAAGCTCACTACATTATTTTTCTCAGCAAGACATGCTGTCTTAACACAATGAGAAAGCACGGGATTCATTAACCCTTGCCAAATTTCTCACCACCATCGTCACACAGACAACAGGTGCTTTCCGCCTTCAAGGTTGCTGCCGTTTGTACACATTTTCTTTGTGCAAAACTGGTGTCTCATCTCAGGGATGCTAAATGCGTGTGCATGTTGTGCATACATCAAACACAGGTTGATCTCACTCCTCATTCAGTGCTTTTCATATATACAGTACAACATGGTGTGGAACTAGGCACCAGCCACTCTAGGTCTAGTCAATTTGTGTTTTTGTGCAGAAATCATTCTCATATATTTTAAAAGCACTAAATCTAATTGATACTCAGAGAGAACTACCTTGCCATCTTTCGGGCAAGGAGAATTTTTTCGGAGGTTCTATCATTTTTGGATCTAAAAACAAGATAAGGGAAGATTTAAAGCCCTAGTCCTGTGATCTTGAGTTGGGGATGAAACTTTTTTTTTTAACATCAGAGCCAAAAGTTAATGCCCGTCAAAAATGCAAACGAAGAGTGGCACTGGAACAGCAGAAAAGGGCTAGGCTCTGCCCTCAAGAGTAAAGCAGACTTGATGTTCAGTCTTTTGTCTTGTGGGGAGGTGAGGGGTTAGGACCAAGGAATAGCAGCTAGTTTGGACTATCTGGGCCTGTTCTTGCAACCATTTTTTTGGGATAGATCAAGGCTTATTCCTTTTCTTTCCAAATATATGTTAGTGGCCACACTGCCGTGCTCATCTTGGTGTCATGGAGGTTTTTGGGAGGGATCGATAATATGCAAGGGCTGCTTGGGCAGGATGGCCCATTCTTTAATATTGTGTAGTCCCGTGGCACCAGGCCCAGACTCATGCAAAGGATCTCCGGCCAGATGGCAGCAGATGGCAAAGCACATCTTTGCTGGCATTATGATTATCTAGGGGGCATCAGGAACACCCTGAGGAGAGAGGGAAGCCCATGTTTCTCAATCCCTTGGCACCACATGCTAATTATCACTGTAAATCTGTCAGATTAGTTAGTACTGCATTATTGCTTTCTAGCCATGGCTGACTCAGCCTGGTGTGTGTGTGTGTGTGTGTGTGTGTGTGTGTGTGTGTGTGTGTACTTGAGAAAATGAGCATAGCTTATTGTTAGAAGAACTGTTTGTGGATGTGTGAGTGAGAGGAAGGGGGAGAGAGATTTGAGCCTCTTGGATTCAGCAATGAATATTACCTTGGCAGGAGACATTGAAGATACTTGCAAAGAAGTTAGTACCAGTAGGAGGCATCTGTAGAAGGAGGAGGTCTTATGATACATAGTGGCTATTTGGCCACCATATTATTTCTCTGGAAAGTGGAGGATCTTCTCTGTTCTTCTGCCCAGTGCCGTGGAGAATAATACTGGCTGGCACATTGAGACTTAAGCAAGTACTAGTGGAGAGATCCCGGGATTTAATCCCAACTTCAACAAGCCTTCCTCAGCACCAAAACCCTACCTAATTCCTCTAGTACGTTTAGATAGATTTCATAGAAATTTGAGACTCATGACTTTTATAACTTTCCAATCTTTTAGGATCAAAGAGCAACCTCTCAGTTTTGTGTTCTGCATCCTTCGGCAAGTCGACTGGTGACAGAATAGCTATTTTCTAGTAGAAAAGCTAGCTTACCATTTCATGATGTTTAGTGGGCCCAATAAATGCATTGTCATATATGATTTTTGGTTTCCTCTAAAGGCCAGCATAGTTACCTTGGCTTTATATGTTTTCTTGGCAGTTGCACACTCTCTCTAAAACCACTTTCACACGAGAGTGGAAGGACTTATACTTTCTAGCACTTTTTGATAGTGTTGTGGTTTTATTGTGATCTTGTAATTGTTCTCCATCAGTTTGAGTGCAGTGGTATAAGTGGAAAGGCAGCGTAGAAAATTAAAAGCATATAGAAATTATTGTTCATAGACCACAAGCTTTTATGGATTCAGCAAAAGAGTCTAAATATTCATATTTTGTGTCAGTGTTGATACTTTAAATCACGCAGCAAGTGCTGTTCCTGTTTTGCACAACTTGGAGAAAGGGTTAGGCTGTGAATCTATAGGCCCTGAAGCCAACCTATTGATGTGGGAATATGCTCTAGTGAACACAACGTGCATAGGATTATTCTGTTTATTAACTGCCACTTTTCTGGAAGCACCTCAGTCTACAGCATATACACTAAAATACACTGAATAAGTAAAAAAAAAGTCCATGTTCATTTTTCGCAAAACAATAGAACTGTTAAGAATTTTCATTTTTATATTTTTATTCTGACAGCAAAATTTCCAAAGGGGAAATATTTTGTCCATTTTAGATTTTTGAAAAAATATGCTTTTTTGTTTCACGTTTTAAAAATAGTATTTTTTAAAATGAAGTAAAATAAAAAGACATCTGGCCTTACTGACTTCAACTAAACACTTTTATACTCCTTCAATCTGGCCTTTCGGAGACATTAAGATTGCATTGAAAATTCAGCCACATTTTTATTTTAGAAATCTGACTATTTTTGGCAGTGCCTTCCTTGAATATATTTATTTTAAAATACCACTTTTTAAGCTGTAGATCTTGATTGGAAAGAGTGGTTACTAGGTTACCTTGTTCTTTTTCTCTTTCCTTCTGACGTGTGTGCACACGCATGGATGTGTGGACGTACAGAAGCACATGCCATCACGTGTGTGGCAGTGTTGGGGAGAGAGAGCCTACTTGTTAAGGTGCTCTTTTGAGGTTCTGTTTCCTATAGCTCTGGGCACAGGTCACATTTAGTGTCCAAGGAAATGGGTTGGATTTCTTGACCTTTCGCTGTCAGGCAGGCCTCAACACTATGATGCCCAGGAGATATCGTTTCATTGGTGTGCTGGGATTAGGAACTTTGGGAGGTCGTGGGACATTGCACAATCCTAGTTCGAGCCTAGCCAGAATATTTATATAACACATTTTCCACAAGTACATTGTGCTCAAATACATTTGCAGAAAACAAAATGACAACAATTGGAAATACCACGACAGCAAATACTGCTCACTGCAATAGCTGGAATGTGTTAATACAAAAATTCTTATGTTCAGGCTGCTCATTTGAGGAGGATGAGGTAGTTACAGCTCCCCCCCCATTGTAGCCTTTACTTAGTGTTAAATCCTGCCATCTTTGTAAGAACCCTTCTCCTGATTTAGTATGTACAGGTATTCTGCAGTGTCTGAATGGCTAAAGACAAAACTACTATAGGCTAAGGAACGTACAGTATCTGCTGAGGACCAGTTAATGCTTTTGCTCAGATACACAAAAGGATGGGGGGGCAGGGATTGCTTGGGACAGTGACAAACAGTTCCTCACCCCTGACAGACACTCAGCTAAACAAATACAAAGCAGGGAAGACTGCAATTCTGAGAGAAGGGTTTAAAATGATTTCATGGGACAATAGAGAACAGCAGCAAGCTGTACCTACAGACAGTCCTTCCTGGGCAGTAACAGACAGATAAGTGTAAAACCTGGATTGTAGAAGGCTTGCTTGTGCAGAGAGTGAAGAAGCTGACTGGCAAGGTTGTGTAAAACCGGGTCTGGATGCAGCGGGAAGTGCCAAATAACCCACACTGGCCATGCTAGTTTGCCTTGTCTCAGGGTTCAAGGAGGAAGGTTGATGGGTGCGGCTGCTTCCGTTACCCAACACAGGCCAAGGCTAACCCCTGACTCCTTTCTGGGGGGGAGGTTCTCCCCTTCAGAGCTAGAGATTCCCCCCTTTTCTCTCATACACACGGAACTCGGTGCTCCCTAGAAGGGGCAGTTGCACCCACACAGAAGAGAAAGCTGCCGCCTTTTCTCCTAATTCTTTCCCTCCCCTCTGTTCCGATGCCGGCCACTTCTTGGCTGCAGATGAATATCCCCCCTTCTCCACTCCCACTGTCGTATTTTGGCTCCAGCTCGGGCTGTGTTTTTTGTGTAGAGCCAATCTCCTGACCTCGAGGGGCAACTACTTTGCAGCAAACTTTTGTCGCTGCTCTTCTTTTTTGGGGTGTGTGTGATGGGCAGGGGAAGGGGGTAAATTAAGCACCTATTCTTTGTGGAAAATGACCCACTATTGGAGAGGGTGTTGGCAGAAGTGTTGTTTTCGGTGTGTGTGTGGGGAGCTGCGTTGATCTTCCCAATTTGCAGTCAAAACTGTTCTCACTGGCTCCTCTCAAGAAGGGGTGGCGGGAAAGATGGGGAGGAGTGTGTGTGTGTGTGGGGGGGAGTTGTAAGGATGTCTGCATGCAAAACAAGATGAGCATCCTCTCAGTAGGTCCAGAGGGCTAGGATTGTGTGTGTGTGTGTGTGTGAGGCGGTGGGCTTTAGCATCTGGGAGTGGCAGAATATCTCTTGTTTGTAGTCAGGGTTCTGGCTTTCTGCCGGATGGCTACAGCTGTGGATCCAGCAACATGGCTCTGGCTAATACTGCAGTGTGAGGCAGCATTGCGGACCGTAGCAGCCAATCAGCAAGCAGAGTTTAGCCGGGAACCTCGCCCATATGGAGATGGTTGTGGTGGATGTAGGCCTTCTCGGTCTAGTCACACGTTTGCTTTGCAAGAAGCTGTAGGGGCTACGGCAGCCCTGACTCTCAAATGTGGTTGGCACGTATGCACTAGACTCCTAGTCCCGCAGAACCAATCTGTGTTTGCTCCCCTTTTCTTTTCTTTTCTTTTCTTTTCTTTTCTTTTCTTTTCATGCAGCCTGAAACTGGTTGATGTTAATTGTGGCAGTCTACTTGTATATGAAGTCACTCTCCTCTATAGGCGTCTTCTGAATGAACAGACTGGTTGGCGAGCTACTTCCTCCAGCTAGAGTTCACTGAATCCTAATAAGATTTGAGCATATGAACCACGGCCTCTAATTTTTGTTGTGTCTATGCTAAAAAAAATAGGATTCTTGAAGGTCTGGATTGAGGAATGAGGGCTGTGCATGACAATGAATATGGGCAGGGACCTTTTCTGAAGCCACATACTTTGGAACATTTAACTGAGAATTTGTGTTTCGTCTTGTTGCTCTGGCTGTACATTTCTGACATTGGGGAAGAAGAAAATGACAGAACTGAGCGGCAGTACTTTTGATGCAAAATGTTTCTTGTGAAAGCTGAGATCTCTTTGATTCCAAGTCAGTCAGTTAATCTCTTCCTTTCTTTGGCATATTTTTTGTTATATTCTATTTCTTCTCTTCTATACTGGGCTACAATAGTCCTGTTTTGTTTCTTTGACATTTGTCAAAGCAAGATAATTATTCTTACAAGTGGGGGAATGAAAATCACAGATAATGAAATCCACAGATCCAAAGAAAAATATGGTGCAATATTTTTTTTCTACTGCATATTAGGGTCTCCCCTCATCCCTGATAAGAGCCCATCCCTCCAACCCCCACCCTCTGTGGCTCTATGTTTGGTTTTGGTTTAATTCCCAGCATTGTTAGTAACTGGCTCACTTGTTTATTGAGTTAGATTTAAGTGAGCTGAATATTTTCATGCTGCATAATTTTCTGTGAAGAAATATAGTTGTACCAAAACCAGCGCTTTCATGGGAAATAATTTATTCTGAGGAACACATTTCAATTTTCTGGCAGGTTGTGTCCAAATAAAACCTTCTGTTTTGAATCCACATTTCACAGCGAAATGACCTTGTGTTTTGGTTTGGTTTCGATAATCGAATGCCGTTTGGCTTAAAACAAACAATAATTTCCATTTAAATGATTCAATTTGAGAATTATTTTGAAAAGAAGAAAGGAAAGAGAATATAAAACTTTCTTTCTTTCTTTCTTTCTTTCTTTCTTTCTTTCTTTCTTTCTTTCTTTCTTTCTTTCTTTCTTTCTTTCTTTCTTTCTTTCTTTCTTTCTTTCTTTAACTAATTAATTTGGAGGTGGAAACATTTTAGCTTTATCCAAGAAGCTGGCTGGTGGTTTTGCTCACTGGTCTGGGCTGCCTAATGCTCTTGCAATCAACCGCGCTGGCTGGCTTTGGACTTTGGCAGCTACCGTATGGGTTATTCCGTAGTCCTACCTCTTTGGAATCCCAGAAGGCCAGAAAAATTCCCTCCCAGTTGCTTCCTATATGCTGGATCCGGTGTTCAGTAA
Organism: Phrynocephalus forsythii; assembly: GCA_029282475.1. Classification (NCBI taxonomy): domain Eukaryota; kingdom Metazoa; phylum Chordata; class Lepidosauria; order Squamata; family Agamidae; genus Phrynocephalus; species Phrynocephalus forsythii. Next base: position 11,634,775 of record JAPFRF010000011.1, read on the forward strand.
CTGTGCGCAGTGGAAGCCTCTGCTTCTCTCCCCCATCATCTGCCTTTGGGTTTCTGCCTTGCATTTCCTCTCTGTGGATTGCCAAGTATGCTGTAAAGGTGAGCTCCATTTTAAGGGGGGATAGAAAGCCAGGCAGAAAGAAAATGGAGTTCCTTGGCCCATCTCCCAATGTGAGCAACTGCCAGAGCGGGAAACACAGGCCGATAAGCTGAGTGCAGGAGCTTCTTACTCAAAGTCACGCACGGGCTTGGCTACTGCCCCTTTGACGAGAAGCCAGAACTTTCCCTGGCTGGCTTTGGCAGGAGAGACCACAAAATATGTAGCCTGCCTTTGCCTAAAGGGACTGTTGCAGGGCACCTGAAGTCCTGGGTGGAAAAGACAGCAGCAGGCCACAGCAGTCGTGTCATCTCTGACGGAGCTGTCTCACTGCGTATATTTTACATATATTTATTTTGCACAAAAAAAAAAAACCCACAGTCTTGTACAAGCATTTACACTATTGCAGACAGATGTTATCAATAATGTTAGGTTTCTGTTTGTTCTTTCTGCTCCTCTCAGTTCATTTGATTGATGATACCCAGGTTCATCACTTCTGCTTTGTTTGCAACACGCAGCGGGGTGGTTTTTTGTGTGTTTTTTTTTAGGTTGGTTGGGTGGGTGAGTTGCTGCTGAATTGCAGGGGGAACCTTACACAGCAGAGCCCACCCACCCAATCTATGTTACTGTAGGGCCCCTGTATCTGTGGGATCAATGTTGTTGTTGTTGTTCAGTCGTTCAGTCGTGTCCGACTCTTCGTGACCCCATGGACCAGAGCTCGCCAGGCCTTCCTATCCTCCACTGCCTCCTGGAGTTTTGTCAAATTCATATTGGTTGCATCGATGACACCGTCCAACCATCTCATTCTCTGCCGTCTTCAATTGCTGTGGTTTTATATATCCACAGTTTGCTTTGGCCCTTTGTCTCACCCCTTGTTTGTTGCATATAGGGTTCCTTTGCATCTGTAGTTTCAGGCATCCATGATAGATTGTGGAGCCACCACAGATACAGGGATCTTACTTAACTCCCATCAGCCTTAGCCAGCACTGCCAGTGGTCAAATATTATAGAAATGGTTGCCCCAAATACCTGGAGGGTACCAGTTAAGAAAGGGTTTTGCACCGAGCAGCACTTACTACTTTGAGAACCTGTTCTCAGAGCTGCTTTGGCGCATGCTGGGCCCTACAAACTGCTGCACTGTTAACAGTTAAGCTGGAGCTACGTGGTCAGCTTCTGTGGGAATTCAAAATATTTTAACGTGACAGCTTGATTATTAAATCAGTCTATCTCTTTTTGCTTCCAGAGTGACTTTTTGCTCTGCCATTGTATGTGTGTGTGTGTGTGGGGGGGCGTTTTACTTTTTCTACCCAGAATGATTTGAACTGGGTTTTCCTGTAGGGTTAGTTATGATACAATCTTGTAAAATGGGATGCATGTAGGTGGTGATGAGGTGGTATAGGCACTTGGGGCCAGATATTCAGGACTAGGGGGGATAATCCTGGAATCTTTCCCCTGCCTTGATCAGCTTCCAATGTTTTATTTTTTGAATTATTATTAGTATTACATATATCAGATTAATGCTAGATTCCCAGTCACCTTTTTGCTGGGTTAGTATTATTATAATTTCCTGTATTTATGCCTCTGTCTGTTCTTCATCATCTTGGCAAAGGCGGAACCAGTGGAAGGAAGAAAGGATTGGCAGAGGTGGGAGCAGAGGAAGGAAAGAAGGGGAGTTATGAATGTGTATTTTATTGCATCCTATGTGAATGATGAACTCTCAAATCAATACTCTGTGTGAGCACTGACTGTGTTTTCAAATGTAATACAGGTTGCAAATGAAATTACAACAAAATGTAGTTGTACTCTATCATTATTGACATGTAAATTCTGCACATAAATTCATCAACACACATTGTAAGAATATTTGGTACTTAATGCTGGCAGAATGCAAGGAGTTATTGTATTGGAAACACATAGCAAAGTAGAAAAAGTACATTCATTTCTTCAGGAAATGTATTCAGAGATTGTACGGAAGAAAAACTGAAAATGTCATTTTCTGCTCAGAGGAGTAAAAACACTGGCCAAAATCCTGTTGCTCAGCATAGTAAATTGCACAAAAGCCAGTCTATTAAATCAATGTGGAATTGTATTCTCGAAGGCTTTCATGGCCAGGATCTGATAACTGTTGTGAGTTTTTTGGGCTGTTTGGCCATGTTCTGGAAGTTTTTCTTCCTGACGTTTCGCCAGTCTCTGAGGCCAGCATCTTCTCAGGGCAAGGAGCTCAGGGAACTAAGAGTTCTCTCTGTGTTCTCTCTATGCTCTAGGTCCTCATCTTGATGTTCTAGAGCACAGAGAGAACTCCTATTTCCCTGAGCTCCTTGAATCTGGTGAAACATCAGGTAGAAAAACTTCCAGAACATGGCCAAACAGCCAGAAAAACTCACAGCTTATCAGATCCTGGCCATGAAAGCCTTCGAGAATACAATTCCACATTGATTTAATAGACTGGCTTTTGTGATGGACCACTTCCTCCATAGGTTCCATTGATTCAATGGGCCTACTCCAGTGCAGTTTCCTACACTAAGTAACAGGTTTCTGGCCACTGTACTTGACTATGTTCCTCTAACAAAGGAAAATGGTAGGTGACTCTATCACCAAATAATTAGCTAAGATGAAAAAAGGCAAGATGTCCAAGCCTGTCACACATTCACAATCACACTCATTTAGATTACTTGTTCCATGTTTTTTTGTGTTTTTTTGTTTTTTTTTTTTGTTTTTTTGCTTCTGGTACATACAGGTTCCATATGTGGACTGCCATTGTTGGGCACCAGAGAAAGAAATGGGGGTTGATCATTTCTATGACAACAGCTTGCCTAGGGCTGGGAATCAATACTGGCAACCTTTGTCTTCATCCACCACAGGTTAAATGGGTGTGGAAATTTAGAATTCAACCTTAACATCTTGTCTGGCTCTTTAGGCCAGTGTTTTTCAACCTTTTTTGGGCAAAGGCACACTTGTTTCATGAAAAAAATCACGAGGCACACCACCATTAGAAAATGTTAAAAAAATTAACTCTGTGCCTATATTGAATTGCACAGAGGTCTCTAAAAGGTTCGCCATTGCTGGTGTAGGGAGAAGCAGGACAGAGGGGGCACAGATTGAGGCAGCCTGCTCTCTAGCACCCAGTTCCCACTTACCTGTGTTGTTTTTTTAAAGACATTTTGCCCTGCATGGACTTCTGTGTCCAGTGGAGACCTGAGAAGGGGCACTGACTCTCCAGGAACACAAATAAGACCCAAAAGCCCATCTTGCTCTCCACACTGTGGCCAAGGCAGATGCCTTCAGCAAGTCCAGCGACAGGAGGGGAGGAGGATGAAGGAAGGCAGGAAGGAAAGAAGGCAGAAAGTGTTCTGCTTGAATACTGCCCCATACAACTTCAAGGAGTCTCTGGGCGGTTTACAGTTTTAATTACAGTAGGCAGGTTGCTAGACATACACATATGCAGGCTAGAAATGAGCACGTTTCTATGAAGAGGGGAAAGGGTACGAATGGAAAGAGAGAGGTGGGGAAAAAAGAAAGAAAAGACAGAGAGAGAGAGAAGAGGGCGACCCAAGACAGAAAGAAAGGGGCAAGACTTCAAGGAACCCATCGCGGGGTCGCGGAGGCGGCGGCAGGCACAGAGCAAACACTAAGAGAATGAGCGGGGCCAGGTCCGGCCGGGGAGGAAGTGACGCCAGCGCCGCGGGCCTCGGAGGGGAGGAGCCAAGCTGGCCCTTGGATGCTATTTATAGCGCCTCCCAGCTGTGGGCCGCCCACCGGCCCTGGGTTGAACTTCTTTAGAATTTTTCAATTTTTCCCACGGCACACCAGGCAACATCTCGCGGCACACTAGTGTGCCGCGGAACAGTGGTTGAAAAACGCTGCTTTAGGCATCCATTGGCTTCATGAAATCAAAACATTTAATGGCATAAATAAATTAAACACATTTACAAAAAGTAAACTCAGCAGCACCTAATTTAGGTTTTCTAATAATACATTTTAAACAAAATACGACCTCCATATCTACTGATCCAGTTATCTATGGTCGACAGAGGGGAAAAAATTAAATAATCCAGCAGCCGCAGAGCAAGCTACTGTCACAAACAGCAGCTGTAAAGCAAACTACTGTCCCAAAACAGCTGCTGTAAAGCAACCTACTGTCACAAGCAGCAGCTGTAAAGCAAGCTATTATCACAAAACTGCAGCCGTAAAGCAAGCTACTGTCGCAAAACAGCAGCCGTAAACCAAGCCACTGTCACAAAACTGCAGGTTTTCTTGGGATGGTGGTGGTGTTCTGTCTTATCCATGGTTTTCGTTATCCATAAGAAGGCCTGGAACCTAACCACAGCTGATACCGGGGTCCTGCTGTACTCAAGACAGCTACAACAAAAATTCTGCAAAGGTCTCCGCTCTCTTAATGGCTGTGAGCAAGTTTATTATTCATTTCTCTTTAATTCCTCTCCCATACATTGAGAAGAGTAGTCACTGTGCCATGGGTAGATACATTAAAAACAAACCAACAAACCAACCACAGTGGCGTTAATAGTTCTGAGCAGTTGGCTCTGCACCAAAATTAATATTAACAAACAGACCCTCCCCACCACTCTGGAAGATGGAAGCTGCCATACCCCTTTGACTAATTTATGTTCCTCTTTAAGAGCTAGAAGCAGATTGCAGGACTTTTTGTGTTTTGTGGATGGTCTCCCCTCACCCAGCACTTTAACAGCTGTTGGCAGGGGGCCCTTTTCATGACCACTCCCATCCCCACAAGGTGAAGTATATACTTAACATAAACTTAATGGTGGTGTGGAGTATGTTTTCCCTCAGGCACCCTCGTGCCTGCGGGCCTGCTTTTCATCTAACAACACATTCGATGTGGGCATTTCAGTTTGCTCTCAGTGGGGCTTCTCAAACTCAATGATATCTCTGGCCATGGAGACATGTTTTGAACCTGTATGAGTGCTGTTAGTTATATAGTTTGGATTACACCCAACAGTATTAATACCCCAGAGACATGTTCAGTTTCCTATGCACAGTGTGGAGTCAGGAATTCAGCATAAGTTTTCATATCCCCAAGGCTGCAGTCACAGGGACACCCTGAAAAAAAAAGATATATATGTTGCTAAAGTTTAGAACTCAAAATGGCAGAGAGGGAAAGGCAGGAACGCTGTATAAGTGTTTTTAAGACCTCCCAAGTAATCCGTTTACTTCGGGATCCATTACTAGTGGTTCCTTTGAAAAATAAAAACGATTCTTCATGTAGGCTGAAGTCCTTTCTCCTGTCTTGCCTGGTGTGACCCTCACAGTCATCAAGAGAACCCAGAAATTTATATTCCTTCCCATTTGAAACGGTGTGGAAGTGTGTAGGTATCGTGTCTCCATCCATTTCCAAGCAGTAATCCCTGGCTAAATTTTAACTGGTATAGCCAGATTGATTACATTATTCCAATACTGAAAGAGCTGCATTGACTGCCTACTTTCTTCTGCAACAGAACATTTTCTTAATATTTTCTTTTATGGCTGTTTCTAGCTAATAGTATTAGTTTTTCTTGTACTGAATTAAAGTTTTTCCAGAATTAATTGTTTATGTTATAAACTGTCCTGGAATCATGGATGATGAAGAAGAGTACAAAACAAAATGAGATTTTAAAAATTTATAGCCCCTCACCACCTTATTGCATGGCCTTTGCTCTGTTAAATGTAGTAAATATAATACAATTATTTTAAAGCTAGATGGTAATATGCATTAATAGAGGGAAGTACTAAATTTTTGTCCTGTGTCATCATCTTGAACATTTTGATGTCATTCATAAACCTGATCATAGCATTGGTCACCCCTTACCTCAGATTACTATTCATAAGAAGAAACATAAAATCAGTCCAACACATCAAGCAAAGTGTGCTGCTTATATACCATCCCATAGCACTTAAAGCACTCTGTTGGGCAGTTGACAAGTTAATGATGCAGGCTACACACTGCACCCTCATCCCCAGCAAGCTGGGTGCTTATTTTATCAACCTAGAAAGGATGGAAGGCTGAGTCAACCTTGAGCATGCTACTGGGGATTGAACCCTGGGTCATGAGCACAGTTTTGGCTGCAGTATAGCAGTTTAACCACTGTGCCATGAGGCTCCTAATATTCTTATGGAAAAAGCAGTATTTAATTCTTTCTACTGTAACACAAATTCAAAACCTTTACTTGCCAGTGAGGCATTCAAGTTTGTGTAAAGATGTGTTTTTCTGTATTAAAAATAAGCAGGCCTTGAATATGAATAACTTAGAGATTTTGTCCTTTCATAAGAATAAATCTTTTATGTTGCAATCCTAGGTATGCTAATTTATGAACTATACAGCCTCATGAACCATGCAGTAACACAATATTTCTTCCCATGATTCCCCATTTGTCTGCAGTTTCTCCTCGTTTCTCACAAAGTGTGGTGTATACTTTTAGCCCTACCCTATGCAGAAATGGAGTTTTGTGGTCATCTCTCTCCCGCATATTAGGGGGAGAAAGTGGCTGCCTTCCCATTTCTCAAGTTGTTGACATTTTTAATTGCCCCAGAAAGAACCCAGCATTTTAAGAACAGGCAGTTTTGCTTCTTGGAAAGTTCACCTGGTTAACATATGCCTGTGTGAGGGTTCTTGCTTCTCCCAGGCACTCCGCCCCTCAGGTTTTAATAAAGACACTTCTTTGAAAGAATAAACGGGCCTTTTATTTTGTTCTTCCACAACAAGGGAGGGTCTTTTCTTGATAACAGTTCCAACATCTTTAACATCAACGATAAATGAATTATTCTTGGATTCATACGAAGGAGTAAACACAGAAAAATCTAGACCTCCTCCTAATCTTGGGGAGACTTGGTTCCACCACTTTCCTTCCCCTCCTTATCGGAGAGGCTTGGTTCCCCCACTTGCACCCCAATCTCAGAAGTGAGTTTGGGCCCAGGACATCTCTGGCGGCGGGATTTGAAGGGATAGTCGTCTCTCAAGGTCAGACCCCTCCCGGTACACATTCTCTCGGTCCTTTAGGAAGGAGGGGGACCTGGGAAACTACAGGCCAGTTAGCCTTTATATCTGTCCCAGGGAAGATGGTGGAAAGCCTCATCGACGAGAAAATCTTAAAACACATAGAAGAACAAACCTTGCTGAGAGAAAATCAGCATGGCTTCTGTAAGGGTAAGTCTTGTCTGACAAATCTTTTAGAATTTTTTGAAAAGGTCAAGAAGCATGTGGATTTGGGTGAACCGGTGGATATAGTCTATCTGGATTTTCAAAAGGCTTTTGACACAGTCCCTCACCAAAGGCTGCTGAGAAAATTGCACAGTCAGGGGATAAGAGGGCAGGTCCTCTTATGCAAACCTTTTGTTTCCAGGGACCGCCCGTGGCTGGGGGGTGGGGAGGGGGAGATGGGGTGTGGGGGGCAGGGGAGGGTGTGGGGGGAGGGGAGGTGCGGGGGGCTTGGGGTGTGTACCTTGGGGGGCCACGGAAAGGGGGCGGCAGCGGCGCTTGCCGGCTGGGGGCGTCGGCGTGTGCGCTCCCGCGCGCACGGTCGGGAGCCCGGGCTCCTGGGCGGGCGGGCCCCGCCTCCTCCTCCAGTCGGCGGCCGGAGGCAAGCGGCGGCACAGAGGTGCCCCAACCGAGGCGGGCGGCGCGGCGGAGAACTGGCAGCCGCCCGGGTTCTGCTGTGGCTCCGCGGCCGGCGGCGGGGCGCCCGCGCCGCGGCGGGGCGGCGGGGCGCCCCGTCTCGGTGGGGCACCTCTGCGCCGCCGCTTGCCTCCGGCTGCGGCCTTCGGGCGGGCGAAGGGAGGGGGGAGGAGGGAGGCCGGTGGGGGTGGCGTCTCCGGCCCGAGGCACCACCGGGACCGCCCGAGCCAGCCACGGCGGCGGCGGGGCGCCCGCCACTGGCCGCGGAGTCGCGGCCGAAAGGAGGAGGAGGCGGGGCCCACCCGCCCAGGAGCCCGGGCTCCCCACCCCGCCCGTGCGCCGTGCCCGGGCGGCTTGGCTGCCCGCGGGACAGAAGAGGAGGAGGAGGAGGAGGGCGGCGGAGGAAAAGGGGAGGAGCCTTGTCCGCGGCCCGGGGTTGGGGACCACTGCTCTTATGGATTGAGAACTGGTTGAGATCCAGGAAACAAAGAGTAGGTGTCAATGGGAAATTTTCACAATGGAGAGAAGTGAAAAGTGGTGTACCCCAGGGATCTGTCCTGGGACCGGTGCTTTTCAATCTGTTCATAAATGACCTGGAGACAGGGATAAACAGTGAGGTGGCAAAGTTTGCGGATGACACAAAACTTTTCTGTGTGGTAAAAACCAGAGAAGATTGTGAAGAACTCCAGAAGGATCTCTCCAAACTGGGGGAATGGGCTGCGAAATGGCAAATGCGATTTAATGTGGCCAAATGTAAAGTAATGCATATTGGGGCAAAAAATCAAAACTTTATCAACTCATGGGCTCTGAGTTATCCGTGACGGATCAGGAAAGAGATCTTGGTGTGTTGGTGGACAGCTCCATGAAGGTGTCTACCCAATGTATGGCAGTGGTGAAGAAGGCCAATTCCATGCTAGGGATTATCAAAAAGGGGATTGAAAATAAAACAGCCAACATTATAATGCCATTATACAAAATAATAGTAAGGTTGCACCTGGAGTATTGTGTACAATTCTGGTCACCGTATCTCAAGAAAGATAGTGGAACTGGAAAAGGTGCAGAAGAGAGCGACTAAAATGATTACTGGTCTGGGGCCCCTCCCTTATGAGGAAAGGCTAAAACATTTGGGGCTCTTTAGTCTGGAAAAAAGGCGCCTGAGGGGGGATATGATTGAGACGTACAAAATAATGCAGGGCGTGAGTAAAGTGGATAGAGGGAAGCTCTTCTCCCTCTCACAAAATACCAGAACTAGGGGACATACGCTCAAATTGAGGGCCGGGAGATTAAGAACAGACAAAAGAAAATATTTTTCACCCAGCGCGTTGTTAGTCTGTGGAACTCCCTGCCACAGGATGTGGTGATGCTATCTGGCCTGGATGCCTTCAAAAGGGGATTGGATTCCTGGAGGAAAAGTCCATCGCAGGTTACAAACCATGATGGAGATGTGTAATCTCCAGGCTTAAAACTGGGGTACTTTAGGGGCCAGATGCAGGGGAGTGGTATCAGGAGATAGATATCTAGTCTCGTGCGCTCCCAGAGGCATCTGGTGGGGCCACTGTGAGATACAGGAAGCTGGACTAGATGGGCCGTTGGCCTTATCCAGCATAGCTCTTCTTTTGTTCTTATGTTCTTATGTTCTCCTCCTTCAGCTTGGCTAGCCATTGTTCCCAAGCCAATTCCTTTCTGATCTCCTTTCTCTTACAATTGTACTCACGAGCCTCCTGTTCACCCCAATAAGAACAACGTTGGCGGTGAGCATGTCTTCTGTAGCTTTCAGCCTCTGGCTTAGGCATCATCACCTGCTCCCAGTCACCAGTCCATGGGTTCTCCATCCATACCCAGTCCCAGTCTGGGGGCAAGACACGTGGCGTTCCCTTTTGACATTGTCCGAACCGCACTTCCACCACTGCTGATTGGCTCAGTTTTCCCGCCGTTTCTGGTTCCTTCTCTACCTTAACAGGGGCCTTATCGTTTCCCTCCTCCTTCTCCCTTTCCAGAATCTTCACGGAGTCATTAAGCCGTTTCCACAGCATCTCACGTTCTTCTGCTTCTTTATCTTGAGCGGCTCTACGTTCCTCCCTCCTCTTTTGCTTCTCCAACCACTCATCCCTCTCTTTCTCTTGTGGTGCAGGTGTCACTCTCCTGCCTTCAGCCCCTTCAGGGTAGCTTCCCTCACAGCCTGGCATTTAAAATACAGAAAACTTTCACAGTACTGTCATTTGCTACAACTCTGACCCATGGTTTAGGCAGAATTTCCTATGGTGAGCAATTGGCATTTGGGAAAGAAGGCACTGAGGTACTGCTGGATAATACAGAAGAGACCCAATACAATTGTTTTGTCTTTTTAAGTGAAGATACATTTTGAGATACACAATGAAGCCACATAAGACTATAAAGGAAGCACGTCAGATTATTCATAAACAAAAGAGGCATGCCGCTATATGTCATCAGTGGGCATGTCTACCAATTTCTTTCTTCTACTGCCTTCTATTTTTTTCATTCTACCTTAGAATGGTCTCTCTCTTTCTTACTCTCCTTCCCAAAACCTCTTGTACCCCTACTGGTTTCCCTGTGGACTTTCTTTGCTTCCTTTTTTTTGCACCACTTTCATTTCCTTTTACCTTCTTCTAGCTTTGTCCAGTGGCAGGTATACAGAAGGCTTTTCTCACTCTCCTGGCAGTTCAGAAGAATGTGGGAATCTCAGAAATGGACCATGTAGCATGGCAGCCTTCAGCAGGCCAGTTAGCCTAGGAATCCTGAGGAAGGAGGAGCAATCGAGATGTGGCATGCACTATATTTGTACAAGAGGGAACAAAATTACATTGAGTAGCCTGTCTGCAAACTATGGTTCATCTACCCCCATGCCCCCACACCTACAGATCTAAACATTCCCACAGAGAGATAGGAAAAAGCAATAAAACAATGGTTATTTGGAATTTGTCTGGGAAACCACACATAACAAGAAAAGTTACTGCAGCTAGACCATTAGCTCTATACTGCACAAACCTGTCAAATGAGAAAAGAAACAGAAACACAAAGAAGATATTGCTAAGAACATATTTCCTTCTTGAATAGCTTGTATCTTGGCCTCCAGTTGCTGGGGGTGATTAAGTTGTCACTCCCTCTTCCAACAAAGAATCATAGAGTTGGAAGAGACCTCAAGGGCCATCTAGTCCAACCCCCTGCCATGCAGGAACCCCATCACAATATTTCCGACAGGTGGCCATCCAGCCTCTGCTTAAAAACCTCCAAAGAAGGAGACTCCATCACCCTCCGTGGCTGCATATTCCACTGCCGAACAGCTCTAACTGTCATGAAGTTCCTCCTAATGTTCAAATGGAATCTCTTTTCCTGTAGTTTGAAACCATTGCCCCGAGTCGTAGTCTGAAGCCATGGAAAACAAACCTGTTCCCTCTTCAATATGACATCCTTTCAAATATTTAAACATAGCTATCATATCTCCCCTCAGCCTTCTTTTTGAAAGGCTAAACATTCCCACTTCCCTAAGCTGTTCCTCATAAGACATTTCCTCCAGACCTTCAACCATCCTGGTCGCCCTCCTCTGCACCCGCTCGAGGTTGCCAACATCCTTTTTAAATTGAGGTGCACCTGCTGAACTCCTTCCCTTCTAGAACCTTCTTAGAGTCTGATTTTCCTCCCTGGCCACTGGACCACATGAGCAAAGCCCTTCTTGGTCTCTCCCCACCACCACCTTCACCGGAGAGTCTGGTGGTGACTTCCTGGGAGGTGGAGGCTATCTAGAATGCACCAACTAGAAAACTATGTTGATAGTTGAGGAGAATAGGATTTTAATTCCACAGGAGCCTAGGATCTTTGTGACGCAGAAAAAGCTTCCTTGGCTGAACCCCTACACCTCCCCCTTGAGCCAGTGTTGGCACAGCTGACAATATATTTAGAGGCACCAGCGAAGAAGGGCTTTACCAGAGTGCTTCGCCATAGCATCTTCTGCAGCTAGGTGAGTGGTCCAGAGATATTCCTACCTGGCCCTGTTCACTGGTGCCTTTAGAAAGCCAGTACAGTGACCCCCCCACCTATTGCGGGGGTTAGGGACCCGACCTGACCCGTGATAATTGAAAATCTGTGATATGAGGGTGCAGGCCAGGTTGGGCCTGGGGGGCCTAGCTGGGGGCTCTTGTACTTACCACCCAGCCTGGCGCTGCCCCGAATGGGCCTACAAGGGTGTTCCCAGGCCTCCTGGAGGCCCCAAAGGGGCCTCAGGAAGGTCCTTGCAGGCCCTTTTAGGGCAGCGCCAGTCCTGAGGTAAGTACAGGAGGCCTGAACAGTCCTTTCCCCCCCTTTACCCCAGGGGGCCTTTTTTCATATACTGTGGTCCCGCGATATAGCGGGACCGCAGTACATGAACCGCGAAAGGGCAGGGGACTGCTGTATCTAATTAGTGGTAATGGCTAAAACAGAACCATCATTACCTCTGAATACCAAGAGTAGCAGAGAGATGACCCAATTGAATAGTGCTCTTCATATATGTAATCAGATGGTACAGCATGTGGTGTAGCACAATGCTTTGGATTGGCCTGGGCTCTAGGTTTGTAAGAGAAGCCCACAAAAGACTGCTCCCTTACAGACCTATTCAAGAACTCAAGGTACAGTGATACCTTGTAAAAAGGATTTAATTCATTCCAGAGGAAATTATGTTAAGCAAATTTTCCTTTATACAAATTCCCATAGGAATGCATTGAAAATGGAGTGATCCCATTTTTATGTTGTATGGATTCTCCCCATAGGCGATTATGTTAAGCAAATTTCCCCTATCTCCGGAATTTTTTATGTTGTACAAATTTTATGTTATACAAGCTGTTTGTTATACAAGGGTCCACTGTAATCAGATATGAAATGAGTTGACATAATTTTGACTGCCCTGGTACTCTTTTCGTCAAAATTTAAAATACAGTAGAGTATATCTACTGCCTCAAGAAATATTTAAGGCGGTGTTAAAGGGAGTGAGTGAAGAGCGGGCCGGACGGCCATTTTCTGTTGTCACATGTTTATTCAGATAGGCCTTTGGCTTTTAGAGTTTTGTGAGGGGATCCCAGGGAGGCTGTTGTTCCTCTCTCCCTTGTGCCTTCCATGCCAGATATATAGGGCCTTTTTACACGACCCCTAAGATCCGCTGGCCACTTAAATTCGGACCAGAGATCTTAGGGGTTTGTCACTCTTCCTGTGTCCCCACCCCCCTCCGCACTTCCTGGCTGCTGGCTGCGTGAGGGGAGGGAGAAAAAGAGAAAGAAAAGCATGCCGCTCACCTCCGTTCTGCCTCTCATCTCTGTAAAAGTAGCTCTTAAAGGGTCGGGAGCCAAAAAACAACAAACAGAAGCAAGGAGAGCCCCGCACTCACTATCGTTACACTGGATCAAATTATTTTCACCTCCAAAAAGCAGGTACCTGAAAGGTGCACTGGGATGCGCTAAAGTGGGTGGGGTCGCACTTAATTTCCTGTTAACTCCGGTGGGTAAACATTTTTAAGCTCCGGAGCTGGGAGCAATTTGCCCCGGAGTTTAGGAGTCGTGTATAAACGCCCATAGTTGCCTAGTTGGGGCTTTGGCATTTCTGCAGTTGTCCTCCAAACTGCTGGTGCGGCTGTGCTGCTCTTGTGAAACTCCTGTGAGAGGAAAGTTGGAAGAAATTTTGAGAAGGAAGGCTATGGGTATCCTTGTTGCGGGTGGTTACCAAATAGTTGTAGTTAAAGAAAGCAAAGAGGGCAGAGTTAATATTCTGGAAAATAGTTGTTGCAAGTTTTTCGGGCTGCTTGGCCATGAGAACATAAGAAGAGCCGTGCTGGATCAGGCCAAGGCCCATCTAGGCCATCTTCCTGTATCTCACAGTGGCCCCACCAGATGCCTCTGGGAGCGCACGAGACTAGATATCTGTCTCCTGATACCACTCCCCTGCATCTGGCCCTTGAAGTACCCTGGTTTTAAGCCTGGAGATGACACATCTCCATCATGGTTTGTAACCTGCGATGGACTTTTCCTCCAGGAATCTGTCCAATCCCCTTTTGAAGGCATCCAGGCCAGATGCCATCACCACATCCTGTGGCAGGGAGTTCCACAGACTAACAACACGCTGGGTGAAAAATATTTTCTTTTGTCTGTTCTTACTCTCCCAGCCTTCAATTTGAGTGTATGTCCCCCAGTTCTGGTATTTTGTGAGAGGGAGAAGAACGTCCCTCTATCCACTTTACTCATGCCCTGCATTATTTTGTACGTCTTAATCATATCCCCCCTCAGGCGCCTTTTTTCCAGACTAAAGAGCCCCAAATGTTTTAGCCTTTCCTCATAAGGGAGGTCCCCCAGCCCAGTAATCGTTTTAGTTGCTCTGATGCCTTTGAGAATATATTCTGGCAAAGTTGCTGGCCTTGGGTAAGGGTCTCATCCCCAGGTAGACTCCTTGATTGTGCGGGCACGTGCACAGGCAGAATGTCAATGTCTGTGTGGTTGTTTATTAATTTACCCAAGTCTTCTGCAGAAAGGTGAAGGTATGTGATGGCAATTATCCAGCTACAGAGGCATGATTATTCCATTCCAGCCTCACCGGCAACGACAATCACAAAATGATGCTCTTCTCTCTCTCTCTCTCTCTCTCTCTCTCTCTCTCTCTCTCTCTCTCTCTCTCTCTCTCTCTCTCTGAATCTGAAATGGTTTGGTTTAAATGGAGAAGATTTCAGATTCCAAAGTGACACAAGAGGCTTGGAAGGAATGGTAATATATTTTGGTTTTCCTTGAGGAAATATAGGTATATAGAAACTGTTCGAAAATACCACTCCAAAACCTCTCAATATTTTTCAGTTCATGCCACCATAAAGAGATAATTTTTTTTGATAACAATTGTATTATAACTGCAGTGCCTACAACAATTCTTGCTGGACCTCTTGGTTGGCTTTGGTTATGTTTGCATTTGATACATTGCCTAATTATCGTATTACTTTTACTCAAATGCTGATAGCAGTAGTCTCTGAAATAGCCATTAATCTTCCCATTGCACTGCTTGTGTGGTTGGAATCTGTTGGTTGGAATGGTAGGGGGAGGTTCAGATAGCACTACCTACTTAGAGGTTGACAGATGCTCTGGTTTATTTATAACTTAAATTGACAAAAATCCTCCAAATTATCTATCAAAATTCAACCCACAAAAACACTGAATTGCTAGCAAATCCAGAAAATATTATTGGCAGTTCAGAATGTCTTTTTTCTCTCTCATATGTAGGGACTGAGTCTATTTTTTGTAGAAGCCAGCATCAAATGGCATGCCGGCTGTCTGCTAGCTAAATAAATATGTCAGCTTGCAACAATTCTACATCAGATTTCTGTATGCCTAAACAACTAAGTGTCTCAGGCATCCTTCTACCAGAAGTTTTGATTATTGGTGCATAAAATCTATGGAATTTGGATAGTTTCAGTGGCGTGGCTCATTGTGATACTACATTGCCCCCCCCCCCGTTTTCTTTCTTTCTTTCTTTTCATTTTTAAATTGGCAATTTTTATAATATCCATCTAGTTCTGGTTTAATATTTAAGCAAATGTTTTTCTTCCCTGTCTTAATTAATTTTATGTACATGAAAATTTGCATTCATTGCAACATTAGTGTTGTAATTGTCATAGTGTTTGTGATGCAGCTTACAATACCATATCAATAAAATAAAAAGTGTGATATAAGGATATAACTCGCTGTTGCCTCTGATTGACAGTGGTCATCTTAAAATGTTTGTTGCCTTATTTTGCTGTTTCTAGAGAAAACAAAAAGCTGTAGAGCAGCATTTGTATGTAACATCTTGTTCTTTATAGTCTGTGTCATGCTCATGCAAGCGTGTAAATTCACAGATATCTACTCAAAGGACAATAGTTACAGATAAGTAGCATGTCTGTGCTCTTCTCCCAAACAGTTTAGCAAGCTTTTGTGCTAATTTTTTAAAAAAATTAACCTTCATCTTCACTTTTGTTAGCAATTGCCATTTAACTACAACATATTAACTAGACATGATCGAAGGTTTTTCTGTATTCTTCCATTAAACATTATATAAGCATTCACACATATATAGTGTGATTGATCATTATTGCTGTGGTTGTTGCCCTCTTCTACTTGCTTGAGCATGTCATTCCCTTGTTGATTTCAGCATTATTAAAGCAGAACCTATGTAATCACCAGTATTGGTATTACATTCAGATTTTTTGACATGGAAGATGCAAAAATAGTTCTTATGTCTGAGGAAGTGGACTTGTCCATGAAAGCTCACATTAAAATATAGCAGTTGGTCTTGAAGGTGCCACAGTGTTTTTGTCTTCTTTATTTTTTTTAAATTGATTGATTGATTGATTGATTGGTTGGTTGGTTGGTTGGTTGGTTGGTTGATTGGTTGATTGATTGCCTGGTGGGTTAGCACAGACTAGTAAGACTACCTCTTCTAAAAGCAGCTTGTTATTTCAAGTTTGTCTTTTAGTTGTTTAGGCACTGGTGTTCAATGGACAGTATCCTACTCAGTGTTTATGCATGAAGAACTCCAAGTGCGAAAGTTGGTGTAACAATTCAATCAGATACTTGTGTGCCTGAACATGTGCAACCTTGTCAGAGCACTGAGGCTTCATATGAATTTGAGATCTTTGGATAAGTACATCTTGTACAGGATACTAGCCAATATGGGCTGGGAAACCTATGCTTTGAAGTGTTGATCTTCAGGAGCTTCGCACAAAATAAATTTTAAAACAATCTGTGTTGTAATAGTGTGGAGACAGGCAGAGAAGTGTCATGGTAGCTTAGTGCAGGGTGTTGTACCCTCACTACACTATTGAATAGCTGTCTATTGTGGTTGGACTGGGAACCGGGTTTGCCAGTGGTCTACAATCATTCTAATAATCTTTCCCCCCTGATAGTTCCTTGTATGGCCGACACCGTCCTCCATATGAACAGCCACTATTGTTGGGACCACAGTGGTGCCCATAGTCTCTTTGTGTACATTTGTGTATGCCTCTCAGTGAGAGCCTTTTATTGGAACCTGAGGCTTACAGGTGTCCTCTCTTATTCATAAGTGCTGTCTCTTGTTCACAAGATGTGAGCCCTCAAGACATTTCTGCACCATGCACATGTTGGTCCGTCCTTAGTGGATTCCAGACTCTTCTCTGGAAGCGATCTTTTGGGAGGGTAAGTAGATAAAAGCACAAAATTCGTAGCCTTTTTGCTTATACCTCTTTTTTAATATTTCCTTTGAAAAATCTCATAGGTGAGTAGGGAGCCCAGATTTCATTTGAGGTAGTCTGACCTGTCACCCCTCTATTTATCAGTATGGGTGTAATAATACATAACGATACTGGGTGTGAAGAGGAAGGCACTTCTGATAAGTGGTGCTTCCACGGTTTCCTTAGCAGTGGATAAAAATAAATGCCACTTTCAGCTCCTTTCATCCACCCGTGCCCCCATCCAACAGGTTCCTGCATCCTCAGATCTACTTTGATGACTTCCCTAATTGTCTGGAGCAGATTTTTAAGCTGCATGCAGGATTATAGGGGAAAGTGAAACCATGGCACCCTTCTTTCCACTGAGATAAATTATTTCATGGGGAAGATGAATAACATGGAGAGCATCTTGGTAAGCTCATTTTCTGAGAGTAAACGTCTTCGCATAAAAAAGGTAAAGGTTTTCCCTGCACATGCGTGCTAGTCGTGTCCGACTCTAAGGGCGGTGCTCAATCCCGCATTCAAGCCAAAAAGCCAGTGTTGTGCAAGTTCCTGGCCATTTGGCCAGCATGGCTGCAAGGAAACACTGTTTTATTTTCCCGCTTTTTATGCGGTACCTATTTATCTACTTGCATTTACATGCTTTAGAACTGCTAGGTTGGCAGGAGCTGGGGTTAACAGTGGGAGTTCACTCCGCTGCGTGGCACCCAGGATTCGAACCGCTGAGCTGCTGACTTTGCAGCTGACAGTTTTCAGTGCTCTAGCTCGCTGAGTCACCATCCCCCATCTGCATCAGAACCTACCATAAATCTGTTAAGGCATAAGGTGTTAGAGGACTCTGTTGTATTTTCTGACCAAAGTATAATGGTTTTTCCCCTGTGGCTTTCTTTTTGATGCTGCCCTTCTTTGCAGATATAAACATATTTGAAATACAATTCATATCTTGTATTTTCTATTCCTATTTTGAATTACCTATGAAATGTATAAGCTAGAGGTGGGACACTCTTTGGCCGTACAGTCAGATACATTCCATACTGTTTCTTTGTTCATCCCCCTAATTTTTTCTCCAGGCTCCATGCTTTCCCCCCCAAGCACTAGAAAACCCTCATCTTGGGTTTGCTCATCAGAAACATAAGAGCCTCTTTCTGATAGTCCCTGAGAAAGGGAGTGTTCTGCAACCATTTCTCTATGTTCAGCTGCGATTCATACATGTCTAATCACATGACGCCTTTTCTTGGCTGATACTTATAAAATCATATTTATCAACTTCTGGGTGGCTTGGCCTTGTGATTATTGCTCATGTAATGTCTCAGTCCTAAGGCAAAGCTCTCCCATAGCTTTTCATCTTCTGAATCAGCAAATTATTAATGTCAAAATATTTGTGCCTGGAGTGTCTATGAGTGGTTTAAAAACATTGGAGACCAAGGAGGACAAAGCAGCTATGGTGGTGCTTATATATTCTTGCAAATGATGGAGATAGGGCTAGCCAGTTGTAGTCTGTGGTCCTGTGTCTTTTTCAGGCTTTGTCTACACTGGGTTTACGGTGCATTAATTCTGAATCTGTGTTGCCTGTTCTGAAGGACCAGTGTTGGCATTACCACACTGAAAACTGAAGACAGGAAAATTTCCTGTTTCAGCTGGCTGCACTGCAAGATTATTTGTGGATGGAAATCCTGGAAATTGGAGCCAGTGGTGCCCTCTTGCTCTTTCTTTTCTGATTAGCATTGTCCTTCTTCCCATTTTTGATTGTCGTGGCTTGCATTTTATTTTATTTTATATTATGCTGTCTTGCAGCAACTGACAGTTACAAGCTTTTTAAGAAGTAAATGTTTGGTCAGTTTGGCAAAGATGGCTTCATAAAGGTGAAGAGCGGCCCATATAACCTGATGCATTCATGTACCAAAGGAGTAAGAAAACCTGCATTAGGTATGAGAGTGGGGGGAGGACCAGACACAATAAAGCAAATGCCAATAAAAGCATCCTGAACCAAAAGAGCCTAAAATGTGGTGGTTGAGAGGCACTTTTACATCTTGGTCTCTTGTGTTTAAACGTGAGACACAATTCCCCTTTCTCTCTCTACTTAATGATTTTTCTTATTTGTATATTGATTGTTTTAAACTGTTTGTTATTTTGATTTTTTTAAACATGTTGTTTTATTGTTTTAATATATTGTAAGCTGCCCGGAGACTGCTTGGTAATGGGGCGGCTAAAAATTATGTAAATAAAATAAAATAAAATAAAATAAATGAGTGATTCTAGCAGAGTTTTGGTTCTTGCGTGGCAGTTATAATAGAAACTTTGGGGCTAGAAAGTATATGGATTTGTTTTGTTTTGCTGTTGCTGCTAAACTGTCACCAAGTTATCTATTGAAGGGGGTTATCTACTGAAGTATCTGACTGTGGGGCCAAAGGGGGAGCCATATGACCATTACAAAATACAAATGCAAGACTAGGCTATAGGTGATACTTTTATAGGCCACTAATAAAATAGCAAAAAAATCATTGCAAGCTTTTAAGGGCAATGCCCTCTTTTTCAAAGTATGTACCAAAAGTCCAAAATGGCAGAAGATGTGGTTTGCCAGGTGATCATTCTTAGATGTAAAGTTCTTGGCAAGACAATATTTGCCAGGCAGTCTTCTTAGATGAGGCAGGAAGAAGCCGGATTGTTGTAAAGCTGCATCTGAAGTCAAGGATTGGGTTTCATCCAATATAGTGGCCTATTAAGATATTGTCGATAGCCTAGTCTTGGAAGTCATGTAGTTTTTCAGTAGTAATAGACCTATCTTGGACTTGTGTTGAACAGTTCAGTTACTTCATGTAGTCTATATACAGATACGTTTTCTATGTTATAATAATTCAGTCCCAACTTCTTGTAGTATTGAGTTCTGTAAGTAATTCTCCAGTTGCAATTCACAGTGCTGGTTTTAACCTATATAAAGCCTTAAAATGGCTAGATCCAAGCTATCTCAAAAGTGCATCTTGCTATATGACCTTGCCTGGGTATTAAGATCATCAGGGAAAGCCTTCTTTTGGTCCCACCACCCTCACAGGTATGTTTGGTGGGCACACAGGACAGCATATTCTCTGTTGCTGCACCCAGACTTTGGAACTCCCTCCTACAAGAGGCCAAGCTGGCCCCATCTTAGCAGTCTTTCCACAAACAGGTACTGTAGAGACCTTTCTCTTCGGGCAGCCTTTTTCTTAGTGACTGGTTATCTAAGAAAGGTTTTAAAATGGAATGAAGTACTGTAGGGGATTGGTTTCAGGCCTTCCCGTGGATAATGAAAACCGTGGATAAGAGAAAACGCCTGCCCACCCACCCCCAAACTGCTGTTTCCTGACAGTAGTTTGCTTTATGGCCGCTTTTTTGACAGTAGCTTGCTTTGCAGATGCGGTTTGTGACAGCAACTTGCTTTACAGCTTGGTTTGTGGCTGCTGAATTATTTAATTTTTTCCTCTGCCAGTTGTGGATAACTAAATCAGTGGATAATGAATCCGTGGATACGAGGGTCCTACTGTATTGTATTGTATTGTTTTTTGCTTTTAAATCTGTTTTAGTCATGCTGATTTTACCTAACATTTCCAATATAAAGTTTATTTAATTCTCTTTTAACATTTGATTAATATACTGGTTTTAGATCTTAATAATGTGTTTTAAGTTATGGAAGCCACCTTGGGTTCCGTTGTCATACTGCTCTAACAGTTAGGAATTTTTTCCTGATGTTCAACTGAAATTTGGCTTCCTGAAACTTGAGCTCTGGGCTGATTGAGAACATATCCTCCCCCTCCTCTGTATGAGAGCCTTTCGGGTACTTGAAAACTGCTATTATCATTTGATTGATCCAACCTTGTCGCATAGAAACATATTGTTTGTGGCTGTAAGATGCATATTTCTTTTTTGGAGAAACATATTAATAGAAAAACTCCCCTGCAAATCTGGTTGTGCTAAACGGAAGTGTAATCTGATGCTATAAGAGGTATTGGACTATAGGCTTAGAATGTAGATCTCTGTCTTCATTTTTAAACCACACTATCCATGCCATTTCATTACTGCCACACAAATTCTTATATTCAGGGCTGAATTATTAATAAAGCATATATGTGTTCAGTCAGCCTTCTCTTATTTCATGTGACTACTGGATGAGATAGCTAATTGGATGATAAAAACTGTTCCATTGAAAATAAGGCAATGGCTCCATCTGTGGTCAAGTTACACAGAAAATATGTGATGCACTTCACTGTCTTTTAATGCTGTTCAGTTAAGTATTGTGAAGTTGTCTGTTATGTGGTATGTTTCCTATATCAGTTGAAAATAATTTATCAGCTACAAATGAATGAGAAAACAAAGAAAGTGCAAGCAGATCAGTTGAACTCGAAGATGATATAAATTACATACAGCTATTAATATAAAATACATTTCATAATTTATTAAAACATATTTTCATTAATATAATAGAATTCTAATATTCCATTGCCAGTCTTACTTATCTTGAAAGAATGGTGGGACCCATCCATTATTTTTTAGTTTGGAAAGAATCTAGGCTGTAGGGGCTGAAATATTGATCCTCAAAAAGCCCTTTGACATGCAAGAAACAGTGTTTTCTTATACTAATCTTGCATGGAACAGGCTTCCTAGCAGGAGCTTTGCAAAGCAGATACATTGTTTTAATTTAGAGGGTGGAGAAGAAAGATTTTTGCAGATTTGAAAGGCAATGAACAGTCACAGAAACAGAGTCAAAACAAGTTTTCTTTAAAGGATAAAACAAAACAAAAAACAAAAACAAAAAAACCTACCCCAGGCTTCCTTTCAAAAAACTAATACAGTGGTACCTTGTATAACGTAATTAATTCATTCCAAATGAAATTATGTTATACATATTTTCCTTTGTACAAATTGCGATTTCCCATAGAAATGCATTGAAAACGGATTTAATCCATTCCAATGCATAGCCAAGGCTAATGAGGTTGCCGGAGAGGATGAGCTGCTGCAGGAGCCGGTGCGGATCATCCTCTTTGTCGTCGTCTGCAGACAGCAAGGGGTGAGGATGATGGTGGTGGTGGTGGTAGTGCTGCTGCTTCTTTCGCCCTGCCCGGGTGGTGCGCTGCAACCAGCCCCAGCTGCACAGCTGCTTGGCCACCCGCGGGCTGCCTCCGGGCGCGTCCTTTGTGGGCGGCGGCGGCGGCGGGAGCTGGTGTCAGCAGCAGCACCAGCAACAGATGGGGAGACAAGTGCAGCGGGGAAGGGAGGCGAAGAAGCCAAGCCCCCTCAGCGACGCGTAGGGAGCCGTTCGGTCCCAGCTGTGATGCTTGGGAGGGAGGAGGAGGCAAGGAGTCACCGCGGCCGCAACAGCAGGAGGAGGAGGCAGCGGCGGCCGGTGCTGGGCATTCAACTGCAGCACCTCACCCAGCTTGGCCACCAAGGCGTCCACTTCTTTGGACCCACTGCTGGTGGCCTCGACGACAGGTCCGCTCAGCAGGGACACGGTGGCGTTGATTTAACTAATAAACCACGTTGGCATCCCACTTTTAATTTTCCTTCCACAACGCCATCTTTTAAAGCTGTTCAATGCTACACCTTCAACAGTGAAAGCCAGTTTGTATTCTGCTTTCTTGGCCTTTGTTGTCGCTGTCTTTCCTAGTTATTAAAGTTTTTCTCTCCTGCCTGACACTTATACATGTTTGGGTGAATTGCCATCCTTGCAGCTGTGCCATCGTGTCATCTCCTGCCATTCCGCTGCTAGCAGAAGATCAGACCTTAGTTGTTTCATTATTCCCTACCAAGATATTTCACGATTCACCAAAACTGGATTCTTTGTGATTTTACACAGTACCCATTGTTCCTCTTTTCAGCCTTTTGCGATGTATTTTATACCCTTGTAAGTATGGGGGCTTAGGTAAATGGGTGTAACTACTCAAGACCACTGTTCATTCTTCTTTCCTTTCCTCTTATTAAGGAAATAAACGAAACTCTGCAAAGAGCAAGATCAGGTGTATTGAGTCGAGCTCCTATCATGGAGGCTCAGTGGGGAATCGATCTCTTAGCCTCTGGCTCCACAGCCACATGCCTAAACCAGTGAGCTATCTGGTAGTTTTATTATTCCGTTTGTCATTATGAGTAACTTTTTCACATACGTATCTGTGTGGAATGTACACATGTTGCATATAGGAAAGTAAGTGGCTAGGCATGTCTTAAAGATTGTATGGGTGTAATTTAGTTGAGATGCAATTCTTGATATTCATGTGTGTTTTATTTGCTTCTTAGACGTTTACTCAGTATAGAAGTGACATCAAGATGTGCACACATATTTGTTTGCAAATATCTAAACCTTTTGCTGTTTCTACAGTCTTCAGGTAAATATTTATTTACATTTACAGTACTTATTAAAATATTTCTGCCCCATTATGTGTTAACACATTTCAGAGCAGGGGAGAACAAATAAAATAATCTCAAAACAGTTTAAAGCAATTCCAGTACAGTTCCAGTGTGTGTGTGTGCGTGTGTGTGTGTGTGCACCATCAAGTTCCTTTCAATTTACTGGGATCCTTTATTCTTTTCAAGACAACAGATATTTCAGGAAGAGTTTTCCAGCGAGTTTCCATGGCCACATCCAAATCTCCTGAGTTTTAGTCCATTACTCTTGTCCTCTACACCACACTAGTTCTCTTCAATCAAGATATTTTAAAACCATAGTGAAAAACTAAAAGTTGCATTAAAATATGAAAGTTAGTCTTTAAGGTGCCACATGTTTTGTGTCTTTATTTTGTTTTGTTTTTTCTTTGATTTTTGCCTGCAATTCTTGAAAAGACTAACACGGCTATCCTCTTTGAAGAACTTTAAAACTGATTGACATTTTTTAAAAAAGCATGATAAGATTCTAAATGTTCCTGTAATGGCTTTCCGTTAGCTGAAAAATAGTGGACTCTTTTTGTTTGTTTGTTTTTAAATAGAGTCAGGATAAGTCAAAAGTCCTTCCAATCCCTAGAGAGTATAAGAAGACTTAGTCAGGAAACTGAAGGTTTTGAAGAAAAAAGTGTATTGTGTGGAGAGTAGGCAGCCCAGGGATGTTAGGGGCAGAAAAAAATGGTGGAGGGGATCTGCATGGCCTACTGGTGGCATGCTATCTATGTCTGCTTTCATTTGTGTTGGCTGTGCTGTATGTGTATGTTGACCTATGTAGATATTGCATAAAGCTAGGGCCATGAGAAGAGGGAAGCTGTGATGTAGCAGCCTGCCTCAATCTGATTTCTTCCATATGCTTTGGGTTTCACCTCTCCTGCTTCCATATCAATGGCCATGATACTCTGGCTGATGCAGTCTACATGATCTAGAGGGGACCAGTATGGGGAGTGTTGCATAGCAGCCTTTCCCAAGATGATTGCATCCCTGTTCCTTCTCCCAAGGGTAGACCTGCACATGTTAATTACTTATGTTTGTTTTAGGAGTTCTCATTGGATTTTTCAGTGTTGTTTACCTAAACAGTGGCTGTGCTGGACAGGTTTCTGGGAGTGGTGCTCTAACAACATCTGTGGATCCAGGATTGGTAACCACTACTTTACTTAGTGATGTATTCTTCTACCTCTTCCTTTGTTCGCAGGGTTTGAAAGGAATTCATTAGACTGTTACCGCTTTCTATGCAAATCTTAAACAATACCTCTTTATGTTCAGACAGTACTTCTTTCTATGCAAATATTAAAAGCAAAGTTGCTTCAGCGTTTTGTTTTGTACTCAGAATTCCTGAACTAGATGGATGAAGTTAGAGTTTTGATCTCAGTTTATTTCTGCAAGATGGGGGAGATTATGAAATTTGAGGGGTTGGTTCCTGGCTTTCTGAGTGAGAGACTAGTAGAAACATTAAATTTAAAAAACGGAATAGTTTTTAGCCAGCAAATGTATCATCCAGTGGCAGTTTTGTTCATATTGGTTCCTAGTGTTCCAAGGATGAAAATGCCCTTGGGGGATGGCGCAGGGTTTATAAAGTGGTTTCCCATAGGAATGCATTGCTTCAATAAGAAAACATAAAACGAAATGGAATGAACTGAAAATTTTCATTTCGTTTCCTTTTTCTTTGAAGGGGCAGTTCATTTTTTGTTTCATTAGGGAATGAAATGAAAAACGAAAAATGAAACGAAAAAAAATCGTTCTGTGCCCATCTCTATTGTTCATCACTCAGGAAGCTGTTGGGCTCAAATGGAAATTATAGTGCAGGGTTAATGTTTGATATGCCTGTGAAAAAATCTAAATCTGGTTCATCATGGGACTGGACTTCTAGCATCTTTTAGAAACTCACCGTCAACTAAATAGCATGGAGAAGTGAAACCTTTCAAATAATAAAGACGGAATGCAAAAACTGCTTTCATTTTGCAGACAGAAAATGGAATATGTTGGGGATTGAAGCAGTCTCCAGAAACTGACATGTTATCTGGACACTTCAGAAGGAGAACTCCTATTAGTTTGCCAGTAGGCTCTATCCCTCCTCCTCCTCCAGTGGACTTCTTCATCAACCAGGCATCACCTGGAATTTATGGAACATTAATTGTGCATTGACATCTGAAAATATATATTTTTCCTCTTGTAAACTGGCTCGGGTAAATTGCCAGACGTGTAGGAATTGAAAGTCTAAGAGCCTTTTCACACGACCGCTAAGATCCGCTGGCCACTTAAATTCGGACCAGAGATCTTGGGGGTTCGTTGCTCTTCCTGTGTTCCCACCCCCTCCGCACTTCCTTGCTCCTGTCTGCGTGAGGGGAGGGAGAAAAAAAGAGAGGAAAAAATGCAGGCTCACCTCCGGTCTGCCGGTGGACCGCCCCGAGCCCCGTCGTCGTCCTGATTCCTGTCTCTTAAAGGGGCGGGGGGCAAAAACAAAAACAAAAAACAGAAGCGAGGAGAGCTCCTTTACATCCGCATCAGAGATTTTCACCCCCGGAGAGCAGGTACCTGAAAAGTGCGCTGGGACTCGCTTAGGTAGGCGTGGTCACACTTAATTTTCTGTAAACTCCGGAGCTGGTGGGGAAACAATTTTAAGCTCCGGAGCTGGGAGCGATTTGCTGCGGAGTTTAGGGGTCATGTGAACCAAAATAATAGCACAGGGATTCTTTTATTTGCAGTACACCTTTTAATGCATTGGAATGAGACGGCTAACATTTCAGTTTGGTACATCTGCCTAGGTGAACGTGTCTCAGTCAAGTACTGTACTTGGTAGTTCATTCCCTGATCACTAATCTGAAGATGTTAGCTGTGTGTGTGTGTGTGTGTGTGTGTGTGTGTGTGTGTGTGTGTGTGTGTGTGTGTGTGTGTGTGTGTGTGTGTGTGTGTGTGTGTGTGTGTGTGTGTGTGTGTGTGTGTGTGTTTTTATTCAGCTATTACTATTTGTGGAAGGGGTGTGTTCATATGTGTGTGAATGTTAAGGATGTAGAGAGTATGTGCTAGAGCCTTTCATCTTGTTCACAAACTCTTTAGACTTAATGAGACACCTTGTAGAAGAATGGAATGGGTGAAACAGGAGAGGTGCAGGAAGCAGTGATTGCATGTACAGCTGGGGCAACTGTGGATCGGATGTTATGCCCCAGTTCTTCAAACAGAACCACAGATCTTGTGCAGGTATGTGTGGTTCTGTTTGAAGAACAGGCACAGGCACACACACACACACACACACACACACACACACACACACACACACACACACACACACACACACACAGAGAGACAGAGAGCACCTCCCACTTGGTCTGTCTTTGAAAACAGATGTGTTTCTGCTTGGCCAGGGAGAGTGGGGGGACTGACACAGGGAATTGGGGGTGTTAATTTAGTAATCTCCCTAGGTTCTGCCAATTGGGGCCAGGTTAAAGTTAAAATAATATTGTAAAGGAATGTTCAGGTTCTGAGAGATTTCTTGTCTCCAAGTGAGGATGAGACAAGGGACATGATTTTTTTTGCATCAGTTGTCTCCAGAAACTATCTGTTCAAAACCAGTGTCCTTTCTTGTTGAGATGCAGAGCACACATATACAAAGCAAGCACAGAACAACTGGCTGATTGTTAAGAAAAGGCGCACACCACCCCTGATGCTCCTCATCATATTGCACAAATTACGTTATTTGCAATAAAGCGTCATTTTGCACAATTTTGTTTAATTATTGAGAAAAGCCCTCTTTCGTTCTCATTCCTTTCTCTTGATGAGAGTGCAGCAAAATACTTCAACCTCTCTTTGGGTGAAAAGAATAATTTTGCAGTTCTTCATCCTTGTCTGCAAGGGCAAGAGAAGCAGGGATTTACATTTCTAATTATATATTTATTTGATTTTATTTATTTGACTTTTATACCTTGTGCCATCTTGCCCAAGGGCTACTCTGGGTGTTTTACAACATATCAGAGAACAATTAGACAATTATTTAAAACTTTAAATGTAAGCAATATAGATTATTTACATAAACATATACATTAAAGAATGCATTTAATGATGTGTTGTAGTTGAATAATATAGGTAAGTAGGCTCCTAACACATGGATAAAAGCAGTAAACCCTGTCAAAGCTTAGGGCTTCAGAAGTAAGGCTTTCTAATATTAATGGAATTTGCTCAGTGGGCCTGTCCACACTGAGCATTTATTCAACTTTCCTGGTACCCTTGATATTTCTGCTGCATCCCTGTGTCCCTACCACACAATTTCTGGTCAAAATGGACAAATCCCCTCTCTTTCTGTGTCCACCACCACCACCACCATTACTAGGTGGGAGTGTGTTTTAGTTTTGTCTAATACCAATTTGCTGAAATGTGCAATCTCACATGACCCCCTCATGTTGACATGTACTGATCCATTGCAGTTTGTGGTCTTGTGTCATTTAATGACATTTTCTTATGGGTGTCCTGCTGGTCATTTCCCATGCTTTACTGATGTTCCTGTTTAGGTTTTTTTTTTTTTTTTTGAAATCAACTGTTCCTGCTTTGTAACACTTTTTAATTTTTAAAAAATGCTACAATATTCGCACCATGATTCAAAAGAAAGAAAGGAAAGGAAGGGAAGAGAAAGTTAAGTGAAATGTTGTAACTTTTTCACCGTAGTCTTCTGCCTTGACTGTGAATATTCTCAGTCATCCAGGTGAGTTTATCTGAAAGCTGAATCATGGCAACTGGGCTTCTTTTGTTGTGACAGCAAGACGTTTCGCTGCTTGGAGGAGTAGCGAAACATTTCGATCTCACACACAAAGAAGTCCAGTTGCCATGATTCAACTTCCAGATCTTCTGCCTTGATTTTAAACATCTGCATGTCACATAATGTTGTAGATTCCCAATTGTTGGTGAACCGCTGTATAGCTGATGGTAGTTTATAGAGGAATAAATTGTATGTTCGTTGGTTTGCCAGTCTGTAATCATGCCATTTTGACCTTAAGAGAATCTTTCACTTGACATTTTTTTCTAATTTAGTTTTTCAGTCTTGCAATTAACAGGGCGATCTAATGCAGATAAAGAGACTTAATACAGGATTAAGGAGATAAATAATTCTCTTTTTTCCTGTGAAATCCTTTTTTCTTGCGAGAAAGCTGTGCATTTGCTTCCTTTTGTGTCATCGCCCAGGAATCTGGCATTTGTTTGAGTGTTCCCATTTCCCCCCCCTCTCTGAGTCCCGATTTCCTACTTCTTTTTCATTGGGGGAAACATTTTTTAAATAAACACTTTATTTGTAACAAAAAACAAAGATAAATACTTTTTCATATCTTAATTTATGGAATTCATTTGCCAGTGAATGATACTTGGATATTTGGCTACATTTCAAGGAAGGATAGGGAAGAAGAAATGGGAAAGGCTTTTCAGGAAGAAACTTGGTTCCAGAAACTGAACAGTGCCCTAAAGCAAAAGGATACAAGGATTAAATTAAATAAGAATAATTAATTTTGTTGTTGCTCTTGCTGCCACTAAGAGCAGGGCATGAATGCTACAGGCAAATGTGTGCATCACTTTTGCATGAGGCACAGGAGTTTGAGTGATTTAATTTATTTTGGGAGGTGAAATAGGGGTTTAAAACAGAAAACCAAAGAGCAGGGAACCTCCCTCTCCCCCGCCCCGTCCCAGAGTTCAGAAGGTTCATTGGCTTCAAATGAACTGGTAGAAAATGTGCCTTTTGGGGGAGTCTCATGCCTTGCATTCAGGGGAGCCTTTCCGTCTTCTGAAGTCTTTAATGGCAGAAAGGAAGGGGATTGACCAGCATTATTACATGGGTAGTCAGAGAAGAGGAATCAAGTTGCCCACATTCAGGCAGTTTTTGCAGCAGAAAATAATCACTTCAGGAGAGAAGTTCCTGCTGTAAAGATATTTGAGAATCAGGAAGAAGCCAGCCTGATTTTCTGCTAGTTGCTTGACGCCTGCTAAAACCTTCAGGTGTGCTTTGATAAGTGTGCACTCCTCTGCAGGCGTACCAAGTGCTGATATCGTTAAAAAAAAGTTCACTTTTTATAAAACATAATTTCTTTCAATATCTTCCTGATTCTACAAGGTTTCTTTTGGTCCTCTGCCTTTCTTTCATAATACCCATATAAATCTTTTCACCTTAAAATCTCCAGCACCATTTGTTCTCAATGCATTTTCTCTCCAAGAATTCACCATTTGCTGTGAGATATATTTTTGGTTTACTATTGGCGTCTAGGAAAAGAGTTAAGGGAAATCACTGGGAAGACAGGTCTTGGTCCTGGGTTTTTTTTTTTTTAGATAATCATTTTTAAAAAGTTTAGATGCAGAATATGTTTTTTTTAGCACTGCAATGTACCTGACAGATTGGTCCAGGGAAGAATAGCAGCATTGTAGTGTAATGAAAACAATACCTGTTTGTGATGTGAGCATCCAGTGTTGAAATCAGTCCTGAGCAGTGAAGTTCAAGATGAAATAGGCTGCACCAGCAGATCACTGACTCTTGATTCTTTTAATGTGCATTTAAATCAGCCATTGCGGGGTCGTGTTTTGGATCGGGAAGTTCAAATCTTCTCCCTTGTGCCAGTTTCCCCATGAAAATTGTTTGTGCACACCAAAGAATTTGGCTGGTGGGGGAAAAGCATCCAGGCTTCAGAATGGTGCCTGCACATGCTTTCCTGTGAGGAGGCAGCTGAAACTGAGAACCCAGTGGAAGGATAAGAAAGGGTGAACTCGCTCCCCGTGCAATGGCTGCAATCCAAATTGGTTTCTCTGATGTTTTTTTAAAAAGTGGGAGATCCAATTCATATGGCCTGTATAGTTTGGTCCTTGGTGGTTTTGATGGACAGAAACAGAAGGAAACTCGACCACATAATTACTGTGCTCTTGTTTTCCTGTCCTCCTGTTTTCTTTCCATTTTGGAAGGGTTATCACAAATAAGAAACTAGCCTAGCTGATGGAGTTGCTAGTACATTTGAGTCCGTAGAGCCACCCCTCTTAACCTCAGTTTGTTCCAGAGGAATTAACAGTTGATGATAATGGCTGTGTTTAGACATACATGGTTTATAGAGCCATGGCCATTCATATCAAGTCTGCCCCTACTCCCCACCCATCAGAAGGAAAGATCAGGATATGAGGGGGAAATATTTAAGACACACACTACTCAGTGTATATCAACTAATTTATTTGGGGGGCTTCAGCAGCATAATTTTTAACATTCTATAAGGAGATATCTTTTAGTATGTTTCCAAATTTGACTAAATGGCAGAGTAAAACAAGGCCACAAAATCAATGGGCTGAAACATTTTAAAACTGTTTTCTGCACATGCTTGAGATTTTGGCTGCCTTTCTATTTTGAGTGTTGTCACATGTTTTAAGTGTCTGCATCAGCTTCAGTTTGGAGATCGTGGCATGCATTCAGAGTATAATGATCATTAACAAATCAGTGTTATAAACCATGGTGTTTGTCTGCAGCATCTTAAACTTTGGTTTATGGAGCTGGACAGATGTCGGGCTATTGTTTAGTAACACACTGTGCATATCAGATCTTTGTCAAAGGTACAGGAGAAGCACCAGGAATAAATCTGGGCTGTGATCTTGAGGCTAAGCCTACTTCCCAGTACTCTAGGCGCACGACCACTGTCTCCTGCTGCAGTGCTATTAGAGCTCTTTGTACTTTTGTTGCTTGTTTGAGGTTGTCACTTTTTAATAAAAACAGGGGGCCTAGTGCTTGCTGCTTTGTTACACTTCAGTTCTGGTTTTGGATCCACTCTCCCCATCATGGTTCTTTGTTTGTTTGTCTTTGTTTTTGTTTTCTTTCTGCCGTGGTCACTTTTAGATCATTTGGGTTGTATTGGGTGAGTTTTTATATTTATACTCTATTCTTGCAAACCACCCAAAGTAGTGGAAGTCACTAGATCGGTGGAATAAAAATTAAACAGGTGTGGTGGTGGTGGTCCTGAGCTGGTTGGCCTCCCTGATTTAGTCACAATGGGCAGATTGAAATTGCATGGGTATGGAATGTTAGGATGTTTGTTCAGATGTGTCTTACAGAAAAGGTGGACCACACAGTATATTAAAACATTTTATATTTACACTGATGGGGGATTGAAAATGCTTGCTTTTTAGCAAAAGAAAGTTGACATTTTCTGGTGTTCCAACAAAATCTCTTTGTAAAAGTTTCTTACCTGGATATATGGCCTTCAATCTTGGCTATAGCCACTAGCAATATGGGGCTGTCTTTCCTGGAACATTTTACTGTTGGATACTTGATGGAATATACCACAGTTTTAGTTCATACACTTTGTGATTACTCTTCCCAATATAAAGCATTTCAGTAATGACAGCACTTCTTTAGTGAATAATATTAACTTTACAAGTGTATTAATGCATTTTCATTTCTTTTTACTTTTGGGGAGAGTTATGAAATCAATATGTGCTGCTACAAATACACACGAATGGCTGTGATGTTTGAAGTAGGGCATGGCAAATTATCCTTTTGCATACCTAGGATTTCTGTGTCATTGTGAGGTCACGAACAACAGCACAGTGCTGATCATTTGATGGAAGGATGGGTTTGGCATTAATCCGGAGTGTTTTGTGAATCCCATTGCTAAAATTATGCAGAAAGTTTAGTTTGCATGGGACCCTTAGATGTGGCCTGCTTAGTTGCTCTGATGCAATTCTCCCCACAAAATTAGTTGTTGTCATTCTCTGGGCTCTGGCACAGCACTCATGGTTGCTCCTGATGTTTCTGTTGCTAACAGCTGAAATAAACAACGGTGGTAACTGTTGGGAAGTAGAAGTGTGCAGAAAACTATCAAGTTGAAAGAGGACAAAGACGGAGACCGGGCCAGCAACCTGGACATAATGGAAAAGAGAGAAAGAAAAGGGAAGGAGATGAGAGCAAAATGCAGTGGTGTTGAGAACGTACTCATGGCGGGAAAATTTTGTCTTGCATCTAAAGATTACTCACTGCTGAAATTGTGTAGGGAGTCGTAAATCGTAGTTTTTAATGCTTTGGTCAGGGCTTGCATCTGTTTAAGTCAAACACTATGAGGCATCATGGTTTGAGGAGCTCTTTCACTGGATTTGTTATTCCTTAGCACAGGCATGTCCAAACAAACATCTGGAGGGCCGAAGTTTGGACATGCCTGCCTTAGCAGGTAACCATTCTTCCTGCTTTTGCCACTGAAGGCCAGGAACACTTAGGTAGCTCATTTTTTTTAAAAAAGCAAACAACAGCAAATTGTGCTATACATCCACTGTAGCAATGTCCTACCCATTTTGGTAGTGCTTGCTTTTTGTTTCCTCCTTTATTTATTTAGGTTGTTTTTACCCCCTCTGTAGGAGCGGGCATCTGTCTTCACTGTTTCCCCAACTTCAAATAACCAGCATAGTATTACTGTATCTCTCTTTTCAGCAGGGGTTTGTATCCTTTTAAATCTGCATCCTGTTCTTGAACCTTAAAGTGTTAAAGTTGATATTGAAAGGATATTCATGCACAGATAAGATTTTAAAGTGACCTCAGAAGAGGAGCACTGGTATCAGAAGGCCGGAATGTGTCCTTGTGAAACTACCGTTCTGGGGTTTTTTGAAGGACCAAACATATTGCAGCATAAAATGTGGAGTAGAACCACTACTATGGGTACATCAGGGCCCACTTTAGATTAATTTGCAAGCAGAAGAACCTTAAAGATTTGCTGGGTGATAGTAGATATTCTTAAGTGTACTGAATTCCCCTCTAAGAAATCCTTCTAACAGTTACAGGAATTCAGTACACATAAGTATCTACCCAGCAAATAAATCATTAAGGTTCTTCTGCTTGCAAATTTATCTAAACTGGTTGCTCCTCACCTGAACCTGTCCTAGATGTTCCACACACGGGGCCATGTTTGTTTGTTTGTTTGATTGATTGATTTACATACCATCCCATTAGTGCAAGCGCTACTTTGGGCAGTTTACAGGTTAAAACTTAAAGTCCAACAAAACAAAATATATTCGGCCACATAGCAATTGACAAGTATAGGTTTAAGATTCATACAAAAAGAGAAAAGAAAGGTTTTTCTTAAAAAAGAAAAATTAGAATTAACAGCATCTGGGTGAATCAGTTGTTGAAGGCAGTTTTGAATAATTCTGTTTTCACCAGTTTCCTGTATATAGCACTTTTTACATTTGTAGATTCAGCGGTGTTGCATCTGTGCTGGTGAGGAAGTAACCGTTCATGTCGCCATGGAATTTTGTGTCTATCTACTTATTTTTCTGTATGTATTTATTTTATGTGTTTTATTTATAGACTTTGTTTCTCCTGATAAGGGACCCAATATTGCACTGGAGTGATTTTAAATTTAAATGCAGTTGTGTGATTAATATTTTAAAAGATAAGTTAAAGGTAGAAAATGATGCTAAAATGGCTTTGAAGGCGAAAACATTTTTAAAAAATTAATTTACATTAGATCTCTTTTCAAGTACAATTGTGTAAATATTACATGGTGCTTCTGACCAGTGTATAGTTATGGTTGATGAATGTTTTCCATGTTATCTCTTTTATAGCAACTACTGGCAAAGACAGTCTTTCTATTAACAGGCGTTAATCGCTGGTGCTGAGTACTGGTTTTTAATATGCCATCTTTTGAAAGCTTTGGGTCTCTTGCTTTTCATACAGCGTACACTGTCTGGTAGCATTTTTAGAATGAAAATAAGGCTTTCTGAAACACGCCATATAGTAGTATAATCATACTTATACTTTTCTTTACTATATGTATATTATAAATTTGCAGTATACAGATTACAGTATTGGGTCCTTTTCTAAGGAGAAATGTGGGGTAAAAATACTCTAAATCAATTAAATAAATAAATAATACATACATTGTTTTTCTTGAAGTTGTTCCATAAAGAAAGCAGAATCCTGTTGATGAAGCAGCAAGGGGTAATGAACACACCACTATACAAACAGTGGGGGGAAAGTAACTGCACATTTCAGGCTGTAGCATACATAGTGGAAACAAACATAATCTAGCCTTTTGTGTCCACATTTCAAAGACCTGAGAAAGCGAAAGGGAATGGTTGGAGCCATATTCCCCAAACCAAAGAAATTTAGTCCACAGACCTAGCCACCTCTCTCTGGACACTGACAAACTGCAGTTTTTAAAATATTGTTTAATATTTAATGGAATTACTCCTATCAGAGTTTGTTTTTCTCTTAAGAGAGTTCAAGAGTAGATTTCACTTCCTGTGCTTACTTGCAGTGAGAGTTAAGGTATAGAAAGTCTACAAAAATATGTTCATGTACTGTATTGGTAAAGTGGACGCTTTATCTGTGGTGAAATGCCTTGGCTGGAAGTAGTTCTCTAACCATAACCTTTTGCTTCAAGTGTTTTCTCTGGTGATACTACTACTACTACTACTACTACTACTACTACTACTACTACTACTACTACTACTACTACTACTACTAGTAGTAGTAGTAGTAGTAGTAATGATAGGGAAAAATACATTTAGTGCAAGTTAAAATATTTTTCCTAAAGCACTGATAAATTCAGGTTGACTGGAAAGATGATAAAAAATAGTGAACTAAAGTGTAGACATGTGGCAGTAGGTTTGTCTATCCAATTATGACAGTGAAATAACAAAACAAAAAAATGAAAGAGTAGTAGAGGTGATCTGTCTCAGAGGAGATTGCTTTCCTCCGCTAAGCATTTCATTCTTTTAACAATAATATTATCTTTATCTCTGAACAAACAAAAGAAAAGGAACAAGTTGAGTGTTCTGTTGTTGGGGTGGGGTGCGGGAAGATGCACAAGAAAGCAGAACAATTTGATGATTTCACATGAATGCCATGTCCAAAATGAATGAACAAAGCTTGAGAGTTGCAATGTAAGACTTGAATTATACAGTGACCCCTCTTGACTCGAAGCACGATATATTTCCACCGAAAATACTGTGCTTTAGTTGACATTAAACGTATGGATCAGCATAGCATCACCCTTCAGTTTTAGGAAGTGTGCCCACTACCCATCTATGTATGAAACCCTTTTTTACTTCAAAACACATTTTACACCCTATATATAACCCCATTTGCTCAGAAGCATTTCCTTTCAATTTCATTAGAAGGACCAATATAACATGTTCAGGGAATATGTTCAAGTACCTATATTTAGGGTTGTAGACGTTTCTCCTAGTTATACCTGCCAGTCTAGAAAGCAGCTTGGAGCTCAGGTGTATTAGTGGAAAAACAACCCACTGAGATCGCCTAACTCATGTAGGATTTTTAAACTGGAATATTCACTTGTGCAAGCATCTCCCTTGTGTCCTCAAGTAATTCTGCCTGACAGGTGTTTTAGACCTTAGTGGAAACTCGGCCTTTAAGTCATTGCAGACCTTCTACAAACATGAGTGCAAAATAATTTATCAATTCCTATGAATTTAGGAACAGCAGTTTTACAAAGCTGTTTTATTTGCAACTGACACACACGTTCTACATAAACGGACAAATCTCTGCATTTTCACAAGTCCTTTGGCTTTGGCATTTTAAAATCTCCGTGATCAAAAGAAAATAGATTCAAATAACTCCCTGAAAAATTAAGAAACGTTGCAGGATCTTTGTGAAAAGGTATAATGCGAGTAGAATATTAAACAAAAATTCTCTGAAGTTCACCAGGGCGTCTGGTCAGAGCCTGAGCTGTATTCCTTGCTCCGTGCAGTGCCTTTTAAAATGCCTTTTGGAGAGAGTTTGTAACTGCAACAAAGACTTTCTTTAGCCTGCAAACCTGATTGAGCTGCCAACCTTTTGCCTTCCCCAACGTTCTGAGCTGCCATCTCCTCTCTGATGAGAGTAACTAGAGATTGCCCTGTTACAGAAATCAGTTTTGCTGTTTGTGGATTTGAGTTGCTATATTTTCTATGCTGGGTAGATAAACAATGTCCTTCCTTATATCAGCTTCTATGTTGTGCTGAACATTTTAGAGAAGGAAATGGGGATGAGAGGGAAAATAGAGGTGAGGAAGGAGGATTATTTAAATGAAATTATTTTCCACCTTGGGCATATACTTTGTTAAATTTGCCTTTGAGCGATGTTTGAATGCCTTGATTTTGTCTTTTTGAAAATTAACCTTTTATATTATTTAGGACATATTTTAGACTTAATTTACATTTATTTTAAATCTGTTTACACATCACAGTGTTCAGCTGCTGGAAATAAAGTTGCACAAAATTATTTAATTAATTCTGTTTGTGATGGTGGTAGACCTTTTGCTTGTGAACTGCGAGAGAAAATTGAGTTGTGTCACAGGAATAAAAGTTTGCTTAAGAAAAATGTGAGTAATTTTTGGATTTTTTGGAAAGTAATTCATAGATTAACAGTCAACCTATGTAAAGCAGCTGGACGTCAGGGTTTACACTGATGAAGCAAAATATGTTTTTAAGTATTTCGAGAAAACATCTGTGGGTACGACTCCCTTTTAATTTTGGTTGCAAAAAGGTGGAGACAATCCGGAGGAGTACCCACGTTTCACTGTAGCAATACCCAGAGTCTTATGTTAACTTAACGTGAACAAGTCCCACTGCTTTTATATAGAATAAAAGGTGTATAATGATAAGGTGCATTATATATCAAAACTATTTCGGTGCTTCACTTTTCTTCACTATGCACATAATAAAACTGTTGCTGTCATGATATTTATTTTGCAGCATTTAATATTTTGCTCAGTAATTTGTATTTTCTTTCTGGTTGCGGTGATCGCATTTCACTTACGAAGATGCCTTTTGTAGTTGCATGTTACTCCAATATTTTTAATACGTGCAAGAGAAACATTTCAGAATGCTGTAACAGTGGGGGCATTGTGTTCCTCCCTTCCACCTCTTTTAAATAATTCCAATAAAATATACATGTAGCATTTCTACCACCTATCAACTTTATACAGGGTCTATATATAGACAAAATGATTTTGAGATTTGGAGATGGCATCATAGAACTATCATTACTCATAAATATGTTCATTTTGTGAATTTTTTGAGTGTATTGTTTTGTTGAAATTGGTTTTACTTATTTTCGTAGCTGAAATAAGCTGGAGAAAAGCTGAGCTATCTTCCAGAAGTATTATAAAAGTAAACACTGCTGCAATTAATATATTACATTTGATAAATGACTGTCACCGTTGTTAGTAGGACTGGACTCATGATGAGTAACAAGCCTGCCCTCTGTTCTAACGTCTGAAGTGCATTTGCAACTCTTTTAAAAAGGTGTGCTGAACTATGAACTATGTTGATTTATTTTGTCTGTCAAAGAGCAGTCATTACCCATACACATGCTTACATAATTTTAGGGGTAGGTTTGATGAATGAATGAATTGATGTATTTTGGTCATTGACGAGCAAGAATAAAAATACATTATTTATATAAAATCATGTAAGATCGCATAATAGCGTTGAACAAGATTTAACTAATCAAAATTGTGTTATTTTGTGTAGTCAGCTGTCAATAACTGCACTTAGATGAATGTTAAACCATAGTTTGTTTTCTTGTACAC
Source organism: Phrynocephalus forsythii (assembly GCA_029282475.1). Taxonomy (NCBI): domain Eukaryota; kingdom Metazoa; phylum Chordata; class Lepidosauria; order Squamata; family Agamidae; genus Phrynocephalus; species Phrynocephalus forsythii. The sequence goes on from JAPFRF010000011.1 coordinate 11,672,617, forward strand.
AAGGTGTGGGATCTTATTCCTATCATGGTTTAGCAGTTTTAAGTCCAAACTATAAGCTGTGGTTATTTTTAATATGATGTATTCAAAAAACAAAACATAAATCACATTTTCAAGATGACCTTTTCCGATAAACCATGCTTAACAAACCAACATTTCTCCAGTTTCAGCCATGACAACACCTGGTGGTTAGTTACAAATAAAAGTGACAGCTTTGCCTGAGGAGAGGAGTAGAGCAGAGTATGCATGACTTAGAAGTTCATTCATGTAGTGATAAACCACAAACCCTCGGTGAAATCTATGTGGTTGGGAAATGGCTTCAGATTAATTTTAGGAGCCTGGTGTTTGAGCAGGAGGGGCGTGACCACACTCACTAATATTGGATGAAGTTGCCACCTGAAATTTATATAATGGGGCAACTTGGCTCTTACAGCAGCCCAAAGGGTCCAGTTACTATGGTTCTTAATTTCATCCTCCCAAAACTAATTAAAGACCCATTTGTTTTGTAGTTACTAACGGGCAGAGCCAGAAGGTGACTCTTATTTGAGGATGTACAGGGAGTTGCAGAGCTGTCTGCTTATTTGATAAAGGGATTGGTGGATTGTATGGTCTTTGTGGAAATATTAAAGAGGGGGGTGAAGAAAAAAGGAGGGTTGTGGGGTTGGTATTCTTTTTCATTATAATTTTGATTTTACTCTCATGTGTGATTCTATGCTAAAATCATGGAGCTTGTCAGAACAATTCAGTTTGCAATCTAGATCTATCTGTCATTTAATGCTACATCTGACATTAAAATATCAAATGATTAGCTATGCATTTTTAATGTATATAGCTAATAAAAATAATGAACCAATAAATGCTCAGTCAGGACTTGTTCTACATAGCAATAAGAGAAAAATGCCTTCTCTTGCTCCAGAGGAATAATTTTTGATCACTGACAAGAGTTTTTATCAAAATATTTGAAAATTCGTAGGCATAAAGGATCACAATTATTGTTTTCCTGATTTCTGTAGCCACTCAAATTATTTTAAGGGCTTCTCTGAAACAAATCTTAACTTTCTGTGATATATAACAGGAGGTGAAATGGCACACAAATATTCATGTCACATTTTTAGGAGATAAAGAGTTCTTCTTCAACCTCTTTCTACCCAAAAATCATCATGGCAACTTTTTGTGTTTCTTCAGACATGCCCTCCCACCTGGGGAATAGTATCCCCCAATGTATCCAAATCAAGTGTGATCGTAGATACAAATAGTATTCTTTTGTTCCAGTTAGCAAGCTGAACTAGACTTCAGGTACGTCTTTCTAGGTATTCCATTGATGGCACACGTGGCACAGGGGCAGATGACCTGAAAGAGCTTCTGTCATAGTCACACAGAGGGCAGGTTCAAAGAGAAGGCTTTCGGAGCTCAAACATTTGTACTTGTGCGAAGTTCAACAACAAGCTTTGTCCTTTAGTTCCATTTTATTTCTGACTCTGGATTATGGTTTCTGAGAAAGCAACTAGATCCAAGTCAGTATGTATCACAGAAGCAAAACAACTTGGTAATTTTGCACTCCACATATGTACCCAATGGTTTATTTTACGTGTTGTAGGAAGACTTGTTCTTACATTAGGAAGCAATTCTAAATTCAATATTTTTGAAAGTAACCAATTACAAGAGAGTAAGCTGGGGAACGGCTTACCAATTAACTAGGAAAGTTCATGAGAAAAAATTAATGGCAGGAATGTACATGCTGTATTCCTGTTGTATCTGTACAATGCCCGTTCTTTATGCGCAGCCAGCATGTTTGCCTACATACCACAACCTGGTTCACATTCTAAGTTAATTTGGTTGAGTTTTATTTTGGTCCAGCTTGGTGTGGTTTGAACATAACCTGCATAAAGGTATATAGGTGTTTTACACCATCATAAACACTTTGCAGTATGCCTGCCGCTAAATTTGGAGAAGTCACCTTTGAGAGCTGGCATCATATAATTGCTTCTAATGCTGGTATTTGTTTAAAACATTCATTTGGTGGATTAACAAGTCTCAAGATTGGGCACTTAATATCCCATAAGTAGATCTTTATACGAGGTATCATTGTTGAAGAGAGTCCAGATTTCCTAGGCAAACGGCACTGATCCTTCTAAAAATCTAAGTAGTTCTGTTCAATAGATTTATCGTCAAAGAGGGTCTCAGCATTGCAATCTAAAACCAGCCGTCGACTGGTGCTTGGGCTATGCACAAAAGACCCATTGAAATCAAAAGGACGAGCCGTGTAGCCATTACAAAATACAAAAGCAAGACTGGACTAGGGGTGATACCTTTATAGGGCGCTAAAAATATAAAAAATCATTGCCAGCTTTCGTGGACAATATCTACTTCTTCAAATCAAGGACCAAAAGTCCAAACATGGCAAGATGGGGTGTGCCAGGAGGTTAATCTTAGATGTAAAGTTCTTGGCAGGATGATTTTCGCCAGGCACGTCTGTCTTAGATGAGGCAGGAGGCAGCAGTGCATATAAATATGAAACACTAGTAGAAATGGGAAAGAAACCATAAATATGTTTTTTTTTACTTCTATTATTTCTTCCTTTAACTCCTGATATTTGTTTTACTTTAAAATTGTAGAGTATTTTATTGCTTTTTGTTTTAAAAATTGTCACATTTTCCCCTGTTGCTTCCACCATTCCTGGCTCCCAGAACAAGATAAAATATTAAAATAAACTGTACATGGTGTTTGGAGGCACATTTGGTGAGCAACACTGTCCCTCTGCTTCTGTGCATTGTTTATTTTCCTTGCTCAGACAGGGGGAAAAATATTTGAATACAACCTCCCCCCACCTTTTGGGGGGGAAAATAGAAAATTGAAAAGGCTAGTGAACCATGATTCAGGAGGCTGAGAGGGAGCTTCTTTCTTTCCTAGCATTAATTAACTCAAGTTCGTTAGGACGTTGAGTCTGCCGCACAGTTTTCTCTTGTTTGTGCTAAATCAGGTCAAAGAGAGAAAAACTTTTCAGGCAGACGCTGTGTGTTAGCTCAGAGGAATTAAGAGGGGGTACAAACTGATATAACTATTACGTCGAATTATATTTGCCTTTGAGTTTTATTGTGTTGTGCTTTAAGGACGGATGTGAGAGATGACTGAACAAACATTTTCTACAGCTGAGAAAATGAAATATCTCTTAATTTTGAAGTGACTTGATTAAAGTAGGTAGGTGCTTGCCTTGGACTAGTTTGGGCTGGCATTCTGATCATAAGCAGCTATATTGAAAATGAGTGCAACATGAAAATTGAACATAAGAAGGAGCCTATAATTGGAGCCTCTGTGCAGCAACAATGATGAGGATTCCAGTAATTGCCTAAATCTGTTGACCAAGGCTGCTGTTTGCTTCTAGTGAACTTATTTCCTTGAAATCTCTATTGTGATTGGATATGCAGTTCTACTTTCTGTTCTTAATTTGTGGCGCACATTGTGAAATCCTACATTTCGTAACTTTTTTTGGAGTAATGGTAATGCAAGATTCATACCCCTCAGTTTTTTACCCTATATTAGAGTCTCTGGAGCCAAGCCAAGGGGGGATATAAAATTCCACTGGCTAAGTCTGACTAGTTTCAGCACTGTAGGAAGGGACAAAAAACATAGGAGCAAGCTACAGGATAATATGTTGTAGGACTCGCTAGTCCTGTGAAGAGTAGAAATTTACATGTGTGCTGTTCATTCAGTGGGAAAGTAGTTTGCCAAGGTGCTACTGATGGTTTCTATGACCATGGCTGTTATTTTTACACGTGTTCCCATTTTTAATAACATATTTATCAGCTTTCTTTGTAAAGACGGTATTCCTCACAATGAAGCATTCTTTTGCATCTCACTTGTGCCAAATTCTCTAATAGTGTGATTTAAATTATATTATATACTAAGTGGTGCTTGTGCATCAGGAACGCAAAAAAATAACAGGCCATGGATTTCAGTTGAGATGGGGTATTTTCATAATGTGTGCCAATCTGTCAGGGCCTGCTCTAGGAGATAAGCTATCCAAGTGGTTGCTCAGGGTGACAATATTTTGAGGGTCATCATTGTCCTGTGTAGTTGATGAGTTGTGCTGTAGACACTCCTGTATATTTGGGGTACAGAGCAGGTTCTATGTTGCTGTGGTTAGGCCACACTGGACGCATATGATACTGGGGTATTTGTGCTCCTGCTGGTACTCTTCTAAGAAAAATGAGAGCAGAAGCTGGGAAAATTAGCATGCTAGTACAGTGTTATATTTAATAGTAGTATTATTAGCTATTTGTTTCATTATTTGTATTACTGATGCCATTATTTCTCCCAATGTTTTGTTTAGTTCTGGCTTGGGACATGAACTGAGTACCAAGTGAAATGATAGGATACTTTGATGATTTCTATTGTTCTGTTTTCCTCTCCTGCTTAATCATTACCATAATCTAGGCTTCACAGTGCCTTATGTGCATTTGTAAAAAAGTTAGTGTTAATAAAGTATAATGTCCTGCAATAAGTTTTTTTTACCTTTTCAAGAATTTATAGTAGTATTGCATTTTAGATCCATGCCTGATCTTAGCCTGTTTTTTAAATGGGAATTTGGTTTTTTACTTAAAAGAAAATCTAGCCCTTTTAAAGAAAGGATCCTATACCTTAAAAAACACAAAAACAAGGAATCTGTACCTTGCAGATGTCAAGAAAGTGGGACTTTCAAATCAAGTTTATATTTCAGTTGATGGACTTTGAAAATGTTTGAGGTGCAGAGAGGAGTGGTGGGAAGCAATGAGGGCAGATATTAATTCATTCTTCCTTTATCTCTTTTATATTGCTTTCGCGTACTTCAGCTCACACACTCCCCCACCCTATACCAAGGTGGAAAAATAATCTCCAAGCCTTTGTGTCTGGCTGGAAATCTTCCTTCCACCTCAACTACCTGCTTGCAACACCACTTTTAATCTGCCTGATGGAAGGGAATGGGGCAGGTCCAGGTATTACTGAACCCTGCTGTGGACAGATCACCTTTCTCTGGAGCCTTGTGTGGGTTTGTCACTAAGTTCACAGAGAGGAGTGGGGGAGGCCTGTGTTTTTCCCAAGCAAATGGTTTCTGGGCACTCTCAGGTCCTGTCTTCTCCTTTTGATGTGGTTTAGACGGGCTAAGGCCAGATTTATTTGAGAGGAGAGGAATAATGAAAAAGAGCCATTTCTCCTCCGTCTCAAGCTAAGGAGAGAAAGGGTGGGAGAAGACTCTGCCCTGCAATGTGTGAGTATAAATCTGCCTGCTTAGTTGTTGGAAATCTGGCAGCCACGCTTGGTGCTGGCAGAGGGTAAAATAGGAAAGGCTCATTGTGGGTCTTTCTTATGCACCATCTCCACAGACAATCCCTTGCTGGAGTGTTTAGTTGGTTGAGGACTGGATCCTTATGAGTGTGGTGAAGGTTAGAAATGGTCAGAAGCCGTGATGGTACAAGGAGGAATATACCACCTCTGTTTCTTGAGAGGGACACCTTCCCTGATTTGTGCACATAAGGCACTGAGGGACACCTCCTCTCTGTTGTCTCTGCCATTGGGAGGCTTTGGGTGGCGAGGTGCAATGTGGATGGATGGCCTGCATTAGAGAAGGCCAGCAAGTGAAGGAACTTTCTATTAAAGCAACTGTGAATACAGTTTTTATGGCTTTCACACTCTTCTAAAATGCTCGACTATTTAAGGGCAGCTGTTAGAAATGTACGGTGAAAGCACTGAAGGATAGCATCCTTTCCTTTTCCCTTTATCTTGAAATTTTTGTTTTTGTTTTTGTTTTTCTTTTTAACTCTCTCCATTTTACCATTTTGCTTTTCCCTTTAATTCAATCTCTATATTGTTTTGGTCCGCTCTTTCACTTGCCAGCCCCCCCTTCTTGTATTTTTATTATTTTATCCTTATTTAAAACTGAATAATTCTACTTTTCCTTCTGAAACTGAGTTTCTGATTCCTTTTTGATTAAGCGTATGATATAGGACATGATAATCAACCAGAGAGAGAGAGAGAGAGAGAGAGAGAGAGAGAGAGAGAGAGTATTAGGATGGAAAATCCTCATTTATCCACTTGGCACTGAGTAACTTTCAAAATAGTTTACATGTGGATTTGGATTTGTGTAAATAATCCAGTATGGAATGGAGATCCAGTCTACAAATTGTGTTTTTGCATTTGGGAATAATGGACATACATACAGAAGGAAAAGGGTGAAAGATTGTGAGTAGGTATCGGAGAATATAGAGCCAGTGAATACTATTTAGTAAGAAAAAGGATGTGATGGAGATTGATTGTAAATTAATGCTTTTCGAATTGAGAAGAAGATTGGGTGATTGAATCCTTACCGTGTGTACATTGAAGGGAGGTTGTTCAAAAGGAAAGAAACACACCACCCTGCTCCCGTCTTTTATTTTTGTACAAATACTTTGGGGGAGAGAGACAACAGAAAGCTGGGGCAGGGGGGGAGAGAGAGAGAGAGAGAGAGAGAGAGAGAGAGAGAGAGAGAGAGAGAGAGACTGAACAGCTGCTTTTTCTGAGGCCTTGTTGGTGGGGGGGGAGGTGGGGGGGATGTTAGGATATTTATTTATTTAAAATATTTTGCCAGTCACCTTTTTGCCAAAACCTTCTGGCCAATAAAATTTTCATTGCGGATGGACTTGGCGTATTCATTAGATATGAACTTGTCGATTTGGCAAATTGTTTTCAATCTCTTAACTGCACAACCTCTCTCTCTCTCTCTCTCTCTCTCTCTGTGTGTGTGTGTGTGTGTGTGTGTGTGTGTGTGTGTGTGTGTGTGTGTGTGTGTGTGTGTGTGTGTGTGTGTGTGTGTGTGTGTGTGTGTGTGCCACCCCCTCCCTAATTCCTTCTCCGCCAACCTTCCCCCCCCCCCGCCTTCCTTTCCCTTTGATGCAGCTATTGGCTGCTCTGCCATGTGTCTCCTTGCCAAATAGGTGGATCCTTCTTCTCTCTCCCTCTTTCTCTCTCTCTTTTTTTTTCTGCTGGCATTGGCACAGGCAAATGGTTGGGGACTGAGCATGAAAGGAGAAAGCGAGCGAGCAAGAGAGTTTAAGAGGAAAAAGGGAAAAGGGGGGAAACAACAACAACAACAACAAAATCTCCCATACCCCAGCAGTTGGGTTTTGCCAGCAGCCGATCACAGCTGATTCCAGAGTGGAGTCTGTCCCTTTCCCCTAGACCTGCGGCCACCCCTCTTCTCAGGCGGAGGGAGCCACATCTAAGTTGCATCTTTGCATTTCTGCCAACGCTGAAACGGGCTTCTCTTCCCTCTTTTCAACTCCCCCTCCTCATTAGTTGCTGCTGTTTTCTTTTTTTCATCTCCTCCCCCCCCCATCCTTATTGTCATATTATTACCATTATTATCATCATTATTAGTACCAGTATTATTCTTTTTATTTAAGAGGCATTTGGCATTTTAAACCTATTTTGTGTGTGTGGCACAGGCGGGGCGTTGCTGATTTATTTCTGTATTTTGCTGATGTTTCCATTTCTAACCTGCCTTCTTCAATTTCTATTTTTTTTTTTGCCCTCCCACTATTTTTATTAAATACGGTTTGAACAATTTGGTTAACATTTGCACCGAAGAATGTAGCCAACAACAATTGCCTTCCACGTAATTTAGCAAACATCCTTCATTCTTCTTTGCACTTCCCTTTTTACATTTTTTACTTTTCTCCTTCTTCTTCCCTCCTCCCTCTTCCACCTCACAGCCCCAATATCCTTCCACCCCCCCACCTCCATACTCTGAGCCCAGAATTTCTGAATTGGGGGCTTAGCTTCGCCGGGATGAGCCAGAGCAATGGTAATTATTTCAATTTTGACTTTTTTTTCCCCCTGGATGTTTTTAGGTTTAGGGAAATCTTTATTTTTTAAAAAATGCAATTCGAAAGCCCCTTAAAATTTCCGGATTGTATTACTATTATCCAGAGTATTGTTCTCAGAAACGGGGGTTGTCACCATTTTTCTTCAATCCCAGTACTGCCAAACAAACTTTTATTGTTAAAGGTGGCTAAATTTTACTTCCTTTGTCTTACGCAGTTCCCCCTCCCCACTTTTTAAAAAATATTTTACAGGCATTATGGAAACATTGTTAATCCCTCCCCCCCACCCAAACATTGCTGCTTGGCATAGCTCTCTCTTCTGGTGCGTTATTACTGGGTTATTTCTGTTTAATGTTAAGCTTGCTGTGATTTTTCTTAATTTGTGATCATTTTGGCATCATGCGAATTGCAGTGTTATTACATTGTGACTCTCCCCTTCTTCGAATTTTTGTTTTCTAATCCACCCTCCCCCCTTTCTTTTTCTTGTTTTGCACCTTCCTTCTCACCTTGTTCTCCCTAGGATGAATTCCACCCTTTCATTGAAGCTCTCCTTCCTCATGTCCGTGCCTTTTCGTACACATGGTTCAACCTGCAAGCTCGGAAACGAAAATACTTTAAGAAGCACGAGAAGCGGATGTCAAAGGATGAGGAGCGCGCGGTGAAGGATGAATTGCTGGGTGAAAAGCCCGAGATCAAGCAGAAGTGGGCATCCCGGCTGCTGGCCAAGCTGCGCAAGGACATCCGCCCAGAATTTCGCGAGGACTTCGTCTTGACCATCACGGGCAAGAAAGCCCCGTGTTGCGTCCTCTCCAACCCAGATCAGAAGGGCAAAATCCGCAGGATTGACTGCCTGAGGCAGGCTGACAAGGTTTGGAGGCTGGACCTAGTTATGGTCATCTTGTTCAAAGGGATCCCTCTTGAAAGTACTGACGGGGAGCGGCTATACAAGTCGCCGCAGTGCTCGAACCCGGGCCTTTGCGTTCAGCCACATCACATTGGAGTCACAATCAAAGAACTGGATCTTTATTTGGCGTATTTTGTTCACACTCCTGGTAGGTCAGACAAACAACACCACTCATTTCTGTGTGCGTGCGTGCATGCGTGCGTGTGTTTGTTGTGTATGTGTTCAATTTTAAAGGCAGATTTCTTTCTTTCTTTTACAATGTACTTATTTTCTCTCAAATGTGTTTCCTTCCATCCATAATTAACAATCTGCTAGCTTTGGAAGTGTGCTAGGATGAGCTTATCGTATTCTGTCTTTGGAAAAGAGTCCCTGTGGCAAATGAGCTTTCTTGACTTCCTGTTTCTTTTTCACCTATGATGCCTTATAATTTCCCATGGTGAAGAAAATCCCTTTTTTAGAAAGCTGGGGAAGTAGAGAATAAATATATTTATGTAAATACCAGATTAATGAAGGGGGGGAGATGCTGATTCTATTAGAATTTGGAGTTAAGAAACATTAATCTGGGAGTGAGGTTTTTATAGTCTTTTATTGCCTTTCATTTTCCTCATTCCAAATTCCTTTTGTTGGCTCCGTTTGACATCCTGGTGCATCCAGTTGCTTGCAAACCACAAACCTACAAAGAAGCACTCCTGGACATGTTTCTGCAGCGTACAGCAGCATTGGAGCAATAAAATGGAATTCTCAGTATCTGTCGTCCCAGATATGAAGAAGTTTCTCATTGAGAAAGGAGCTTGGACAGGATGGTTGGAAACCCTTTCCTTTTGTTTCCATAGCCTCTATTTTTGATCCCTTCAGTTCTTCTTTTGTGAGTGTTTGGGCCGCTGTGCTCTTTAATTCCATTTTGCTTTTGTATCTTGCTCTGTTTTTGTTTTGTTTTCTTTCCAGCTGAAAAAAATGCTAGTTAATTTTTAGTGGCTGCCCAGATACAAATAATCCGCCACAGACTTTTAGAATCCAAATGAGCTGGCCACAGAGTGTCTGTATCTGTGATTGTATGTTTACCTTTTGCTGCACCACCGTGTATTGTATTGAAAGGGATCTCACAGTTTATCTCCTGTAACTTTCTATTCTTCACTTATTAACTTTCTTTTTTATTTTATTTTTTTGTCCGTGTGTCAAGTAGGGGAGTCATAATAATTAAGCTTGTTCTCTCAATTGTTACTTCTTTCCGTCTTGCACTTTTTCTTTCTCTGCTGTGTAGGACCTAGCGGTCTATCTCCTTGTTGCCTCATGCATCGCAGGGCATATTTTGTTTTTTAAGTTTCAGTCTAATAATACTGTCAGGAGTCTTTTCTCCTTTTTTAGAATATGTCAATCCAGTGTGTGTACAGCAGCCTCTGGACAATGTCAGGGGGTTCATCTCAGCGCCTGCGGATGGCATTACTGGCACACTCACATCATCTATTCTGCACAGCTCAGGGCACTTCCAGGCTTGGCAAGTAACAAACAGTATTCCTATATTATACCTGTTGTACAAGTCCCTTCCCTTTCCCTCTCTTCCTCATAGGGAAGCAAAGACAAAACTAGCTCTAGATTCTTCCCAATCAATTCCACACGTACTCTCTCTTCAAACAGGCATGTCCTTTTTTACCTCCTTCTGCCTGGCACAGAATCTTATCACATGAACAAACATATAAAATTTGAGCACCGAAACACAAAAACTCCAGTTCATGCATATGCTACTATATGCTATATATACTGTGTTTTGACGTATAGAAGCAAATACTGTATGTGCAAAACCAAATCTCAACATAAGTTTTTGTTTTGTTTTTGCTTTTTCCTCTTTTTATTAGATCTTATTTTAATCCTACCTTCAGGCCATAATGGCACCAAGAAAGTAGATGTTTAAAATCGCGAGAAAATGGCTTTAAAGCCTGCATACAATTGGAACATTTATCCAGATGTTATCCAGTTAGACCTGAAATATCACATATTTTAAAATATCAGTCAATCAATCAATCAAATCCCAGATCAGGCATGTAAGGGCTTGGCAAGCTCAGTCATCTCTGGCGTTTTTGTCAAGACAGTTTTTCCCCTTGCTACTGGCAGGCATACCAAGTGAGTAGATAAAAAGTATGATTTGGTTCCCAAACTTCCGTTTTTGTTTTTTTGAATGTGGATCTCACATTATAAGTGGTTTCTTTTTTGCAATTGTTCTCACAAATATGTACTCACATGCACACGATATTGCAGTGTCTTTTCCTTATGAGAACCTACTTCTACAGTAGCTATTGGATTTATGCTTAGAGTTATCTGTGTAGGATTCTTTATCCTCTCCAAAATTTGTAGCCTCAGAAGGTGATGAACTTCTTTTGCACTGGCAAGATTTAATAATACGTTTGTGATCACAAGAGGAAAAATAGCAAGGAGATAGGGCCAGTGTGAAGGATCCACGCAAAAGAGAAAGGAGCCAATTTCACGTTGAAATCCCACAGGATTTTGATTGTATGCTCTTCTTTTGTTACGTTATAATGAATTGCATATCATCGATAGTGTGGTGGCGATGATGTGGTGTCACAAAGGACCAGTTTATCTTCCGTTAATAGAAGCAACCTATTCAAGAAATATCACTTTGTTTGTAAGACTTCCTTTAATTTCTGTACTCAGACATCAAATACATTATTGAGGAGTGTCATGGCTGGTTGTACTTTGATGTATGGTGTGGTTAATACACACAATCTTTCTTTTTTCACCTTGGTTCCCCGTCTCTAGTGACAGATCTGGGAATAGAGGTAAATGGAGTGGATAAAAGTCTGGCGAAACAAGAAAATGATTTCACCAAAATATTTGGAGTGGGGGAGATAATGGGAAAAGCAACATCTAAGGAAGCTTTTGCTGTATTTTACATTCAACCCATGTTTGAAAGTTGGTCCTGCCCTTGAGCTTTTGAAATAAAATCCAGGTTCAATGAATTCTGAGTAGCTGTTACTCCAATGTCCTGCCTTCTTGATCCTGGCTTTTGTCTTCTCTTGTATCCTGCAGCAGCTCTTATGTCCAGGAGATGACATGAGTGGGTCATGTGGATACTGCTACCTAGGGCATTTATACACGACCCCTAAGCTCTGCTGCAAATGGCTCCCAGCTCCGGAGCTTAAAAATGTTTCCCCACCAGCTCTGGAGCTAACAGAAAATTAAGTGCGACCCCGCCCGCCTAAGCGCGACCCAGCGCACCTTTCAAGTACCTGCTCTGGGAGAGTGAAAAATTTTGATGCGGAGAGTGCCAGGCTCTCCTCGCTTCTTTTTGTTGGCTTTTTTTGCCTCCCGCCCCTTTAAGAGGAACCAGGAAGTGATCGGGGGGGTCGGAGCAACTTCCACCGGCACTCCAGAGGTAAGAGTGCATTCTTTTCTCCCTTTTTTTCTCCCTCCCCTCAGGCAGACAGAACAAGGAAGTGCGGAGGGGGTGGGAACGGAGGGAGAGCGACAAACCCTCAAGATCTCTGGTCCGAATTTAAGGGACCAGCGGATCTTAGGGGTCGTGTAAAAAGGCCCCTAGATGTTTGCTGGTTTTAACAGCAGGAGTACTTGCTATGGGGACAACCGAAGTCGCAAAGATTTCCTAAAAATTAATTTTATTTATTTATTTCATTGATTTATATACTGCCCCATTACTGTGATATACTGTACTATTTTGTGCAGTTAGCAAGCTGTGAGATCAAATTACAAAAGCAAAACAACAGAGATTAATATATTTGTAATCTGCCTTTATGTTTATAAGGTATATGTGAGATATTATAGGGATAAATCTCTTTGTGCCTGTATCTTGCCTATCTCCAGTTTTTAAAACCATTTATCAGGGGCTGTAAATTTAGCTTTGAAGGGGGATATATTCTTTGACACCTTTCTGGTATTTGATCTGCGAGATTTCTTGCCAGGTTGGGTATTAACCTATAAGGCCCTGAATAATCTATGGAGAGGATGCCTGAGAGACAACCTCTTCCATATAGTCCCTGCATATCTGCTGTGTGCATTATTGGAATCCATCACTGTGGTGCCATATCCTGTGGATGTCCATCTGATGTCAGCCATGAAGGCAGCCTTTTTGATCTGCTGTTAATTTTTAGAAATAACACCCCCTTAGAGATAAAATATGTGCTAACTATGACACAGCTTAGGTATATTTTGAAAAATGTGATAGCCATTGTTGTGATTTGTCATTTGTGGCCACTGCTTGTGTTCCAGAGTTGTTTTTGCTTTAAGCTACTATTTCTGTTTATAGAGAAGACTTTTTTGTTTTTGCTTTTGTTTTTGTTTATTTATATGTAGATATTAGTTCATTTTGTTGTGCGTCATCCAGGTCTGTTGTATTAGCAGTTTACAGAAGTAGTTTAAAAGAAATGAACAAAATAGATAAGCTAACAAACAGAATTAATTGGTGAAGCATAGGTTAATCACCCTTTCCTCCCTCCACTGGTACACTTCCTAGGAGTGAAACATGATTAAATGGGTCAACATCCTGTTGCTTAGGATAATAATTTGCACTACAGTAGGCCCATTGAATCAACTGAAGATGTAGTGAGCCCAATGTTAATTGTGACTTACTGTGCTAAAGTTAGTCACTGTTCAAGTTGGCCCATTTGAACCAGTGGAACATATGGAGAAGCTGACTCACTAAATCCTTATTGATTTATTTTAGTGGTCCTACTCTAGTGTGGTTTACCACACTAATCAACAGGATTTTGGCCATGGTTTAAGAAGATGTATATTTGGAAACAATGTTTTGTCAAGATAGTGTGAAGTTCAGCTCTGAAAGATGGCAGAAATCTTTACCTAACTAATTACAAACATTTTTTAAAGGAGGGAAAAAAAGATGCTCTCTTATTTAATAGTTTCCCAAACTTAGCAGTAGTTTCAGAAATTTAAAGAACTTAAGGATGAGTTTTTAGAAAAGCAGCAAGTAGATGACAGCCTGAGTGAAGTGCCAATTGCCATAACGTCATCACAAGTCTTCAGTGTGTCTGTTCAAAGTGATAGAAATTGTGCAAGGTTCTTGCTCTTGTGGGGTTTGGGAAAAGAGTTTATGCAAATAACTTAACACCAGTATGTTTACTTGCCCCAAGCAATGAGCCAGAAAAAGGGAGGGAGAAGCAGTTTTAATTGGAGAATCACGAAGGAGAAAGTGTCATAATATTCTGATCACAGAATCCCTGTTGCAGCTGCTTTGACCACTGAGCTGTGTCTCTATGGTTGTTCACTATTGTTACTTGTGCATGGATGGCTTAACCCTTAAGAGAAAGATGAAGGAGGGAACATGGAAAGAGCATTCCTGGGGATATGTGCACTCAGTTTCTAGATGCCTAATTGCACTTGAAGCTATCTGGGAAGTGACACTCTTTGCTTGGACTGAAGCAGAACTTTTTAATTTAAACCGTAAAATTGTTTCAGTTCTACTCTTAAACACAGGTCTGGCTACACTGGTACCCATCACTTAGGCATTATGCAGTTCAAGAGGTCTGTTTGTCTGAACCATGCAAGGGAGGTTTCTGGGAGATTTGTTTTGGCTTTGCTGGGTGCATCTAAAAACTTCAGAACCAACCTGACTACAGAGACCCACCCCAAACACAGTTACAGACATGGAAATGGACGCAAACATGGACACGGGTGCAAACAGAGACATTTACTGCCATCTTTCTCTTCAGTGTTAAAGGCTGGGATAACTCAGAAGGAAGTAACATGATTTCTGAATCATGGTCCCTGAAAATAAAATTTTAAAAAATCAGTGGGTCTTAGTATGATTTTGTTTAGGTTGTTCCCCTTGGATCATGTCTGCTTAATTGCTGGAAGACCATGTGGCAATGCCACCTTATGAGCATTCCACGCTGCAGTTTACTGAATGGCTAAAGAAAGAATGAGGGCATTTTCCCATTCGTATAGCAGGCTTTGTGAAGAGGCAAGGTTTCCGTCTGGATCGGGAACCTGGCAAATCTCCCTGTTAACAATACCAGCCATGTAACCCATTTTTTACAACCTGGCATATTGGTGCTTCTGCTTATTCGATGCTCTTTTCTTTTCTTATCATAAAGGGCGGTCTGTAAATAGGACAGATATTTTCTTTCTCGGACAGTAGAAGACTCCATCTCTTTGATGTCATACATGTTAAGATTATGGAGGGATTTGTTGATGCATAATATTTATTTATTTATTTATTTATTTATTTATTTATTTATTTATTTACCACCCATCTTCCCAAAGGAACTTCGGGCGGTGTACAACAATCACAGAAAACAATTAAAAGATAAAATAAAATAAAACCAAGTTAATTCCCTTGCAGCATCTAGTGTGAAGAGTGAATGGCGTAAATTATGTCTATCATTTGCTCTTTTATTTTTTCCCCTTTAATTATGCTGGTTGTGAATTTATTATTTATGTATTTCATTTCCGTTCCGCAATTTTTCCAAGTCATAAACTCAAGGTACAGCATAGATAGGTAATATGTCATGGTTTGGAATGAGTTAATGTACATGTATGTAGCAATGGTAATGCTACAGATGGCATACAAGTTTATTGCTCAATGCCTGTTGAGGTATGATTCTGGAACTTTTCAATTCATCTGCAATGGCAGATAAATAACAGATTTCCTTGGGAAAGTTGTAAGGCATCTAGTCTAAGTACTTACTTCTTAATCAGGCTGCCTAAGAGCTTGCATAATACAATAGGGCTCCTATTGTATTTTAACCTTTAAAATATAGTCCTGCAAATTTTGAGTTAAATCTATAAAAATAATTCAGTCCACGTGTAAAGCATTTTGGGGTGGAATATTGCAGGTTTGTTGTGGAAGGTGTGACCTGGATAATACATATAGTAATATATGTATAAAAGTAGTACATATACTACTTTTAAAACTGTATGTAGAATACTGTATTCTCTTCGGAAAGACTGCATGAGAGATGGAACACTTTTCCTGGGAACTTTTGAACTGTAGTAAAAGTGTAGAAAAATGTCTGGTCCCAAAGCTGGGCTTTGGACACGTGTTAAGATTCATACAGGGATGTGTGCTAGGTTTGTTATTCCACTGGGTGCCTTTCACCTTTATATGCACATTTCCCAGAGCACAAGTCATAGTTCTTCCGCTAGGTGCGGAAGAAGTAGCATTTGCCACTAGCAGCTTGATTGCTAAGTAGTGAAATAACGTTCAAGCAACAGTTCTTTGAGGGACACAATCTAGATTATTTTTATGTTAATTGTACTACAAATTTGTCATTCAAGAAACCTGTATATTTTCTTCTAGCTAGGATATTGGTTTATGCTCTTATGTCTTAATGAGGGGGATTTTGGTGGGTGGGGGAGTGTTAGGGGATTTTTTTATGTGAGTGTGTATGTGCTGAGTCTGGTCTCTGGGTGTCTGTGAATCTGTGAATTTCGTTGTATCTGTATACTGTGTATATAAACACAATGACAAATTATTATTATTATTATTATTATTATTATTATTATTATTATTATTATTATTATTATTATTAACAACAACAGCAGCAGCAGCAGCAGCAGAAGCAGCAACAACTAGCCATATGGAGCAAGGTGTGGACTGGGCGTGGAAGCTATTGCATATAATTAAATCATGCCTCTCTCTTTCTTTCTCTCTCCCCCCCCCATGGTCTGTCTGTCTGTCTCTCTGTCTGTCTCTCTCTCTCTCTCTCTCTCTCTCTCTCTCTCTCACACACACACACACACACACACACACACACACACACACACACACACACACACACACAATGTTTGGCTCAGGTGGTGCCTTGTAAAATGCCACTTAGGTATTATCTACTTTCATATCAGACCAGGAGAGTACCTCTCCCAAAGGTGTAATTGAGGAGTCCATAGCTGATGAGCAGATAAACTTTTTATTTTAGTATAAGGTAGCAGCATTATATATTTCATCTGTACAGATCATAAACAACAGCTGAAGCAACTTTCACCTTGTTTTTTTGCAGTAGCTGTGGATAAGGTCTGGTTCAGTCGTCCCCCACATTTTGCGTTTCAAATACTACGGTCCTGGTATATCCTTTGAGGCTTCCTGCACTTACCCCAGGCCTGGCGCTGCCCCTGAACGAGCCTCTGACAGGCTTCCCGGGCCTGTTAGAGGCCCCAGAAGTGTTTTTCAGTGAGCCGGAAAACCGGAAATGACTTCTGGATAATCAGAAACCACTTCTGGGCCTTCAACAGGCCCGGGAAGCCCATCAGAGGCTCGTTGGGGGCAGCGCCAGGCCTCAGGTAAGTGTAGGAAGCCCCAGAGAGGCCCCCCAGTCCTGACCCGACCCGAACCAGCATCCGCATATTGCAGATTTTCCATTATCGTGGGTTGGGTTGGGTCCCTAACTCCTGTGATAAGCGGGGGATTATTGTACTTTAAATGCCATAAGTGATAAAGAGAGTAGACTGGTGACTGAATTTCCAGAAGATTCTGATATTTTGAAAAACCAATTTCTAAGAGTGAAGGAGATGGGTAAATTGCTTCTGGGGTGTAGATTTGTGAGAGGTAGCCATGTTAGTCTGTACAAGAATTCCGGGGGGGGGGATCAAAATACAACAAAATAAAAAATAAAAACATGAAAGCTTACATTAATATATAATAGTTCATCTTTAAGGTGTCACATCCTTTTGTTTTTTATTTTGTTTTGTTTTGAATTTTGCTTGGAATTCTTGCTTCTGGGAGAGAGTGTGTGTTAAATATCAATGTCCCATGCCTTTTATGGCTTTGTTGGCAAAGACAGCACCTTGAAGTAAAAAGGCATCTAGTTTAAGAAGTCAGCACTAGATAGATCTGTGTGTCACTGCAGTATGTCTGGGTGCTGCGTTCTGGACCCGCGGAAGCTTCTGTACTGTTTTCAAGGACAGCCCGATGTAGAGAGTAATACAGTAGTCTATTTGTGAGATTGCCAAAGCAAGCAGTTTTTTTAAAGGCACTTCCTGTCTCATAGGGGTACATCTGGACAACTGACTAAAATTGGTCAAAAGCACTCATAGTCACAGATGAAATTTGAACCCCTATTGATTGACGAGCAGCATACCTGGTCTTTCAGCGAGAGTGTAACCCCATCTAGTTCAAGCAAATGGCTGGTCAGTTGAGAAAACCAACAGGAGAACCTTTGTTTTGTCAAGACTTGAGTTTCATTTTGTTGGCCCTCTTATTATCCATAGTAGTGGATAAGCAGTGATCTAGAAGTTGAAACAGCTTCACCTACAGCATGAAGAAAGGGAGAGACAGAGTTGTCATCAGCACACTGATGACAGTGAACTCCAAATCTCTGAATGATTTCACCAAGTAGCTTCATGTATTTAAAAGCATTGGTGATACTATCCATCCCTGAGGCATCCCACAAATTAGGTCAAAACGGGTGGATTCAGCATCTCCAAGCTTCACTGTCTGGGACCAGTCTTTGAGAAAGAAATAAAACCACTGAAATATTGTACCTCTTAATCTCCCCAGCTGTCTTGGGAAGATGCCATGGTTTATGGTATTGAAAACTGCAGAAAGATCTAGGAGGGTGAGCAAGGTTTCACTCATCTTGTCTTGCCTCCCTTAGGAGGTTATCCTGTAGGGTGACCAATGCTTTGTCAGTGCCATGTTGCAGCCTAAACCATAACTAAAATAGATCTAGATAAGCAGCAGCTTCTAAGTATGTCTTGCAGTCACTAAACCACCACTCTCTCAATTAACTTGTCTTAAAAAGGGACATTTGTGACAGACCAGCAATTCCTCATGTTGTCAGATGGTAGATTTATTTATTGATTGATTTTTGAATGGGCCAAATGATAGTACAGTATATGTTAGCCAAGAGGGCATCCAACTCTCCCATTGTGGTAAGTTAATGGTACAAATCTGCTAAGTCCCACAGACTGCCTATAAGGGCCAAGAAGGAGTAGTTTTACAACATGCAGGGGCATGTCCACATCATCATGCCACAATAACCGAAACATGTAACATGATCAGATAGCACTTTGGGCATCTCATTTAAGCCTACTGTTTTAAATATGGAGTCATGGTCCTGCTGCGTGTCATCAAGTTTAGACTGGAAACAAGCAGCCAACCTCTTAAAGTTTTCTTTATTGGGCGCCAAAGGTTGTAAGCTGTGGATCACTCAGAAAAGTTCTGTTTGTTGGTTGTTGGCCACTGTTATTTTTCTCCCTCCTCTTAATTTATAACCACATCTCCCAGACACTGCCTTGACTTAAATTAGATTGTACTTCGTAGAGGCTTTCCTCCGTTTGGTTTCTAACCTTCTCCTTAATTGTTTTGGAGCTCTCAGTTCCGAAGTTTACCAGATGTGGGGTTGGGCTTTAAAACAGAGAGGATGCTCAGGAGCAATGGTGTCAACCACCTGGGTCATCTCTGAGTACCAGAGATCAACCTGGGCTTCAACAAGAACCTCCTAGCACAGTGGTGGCAAACCTTCAGCACTCCAGATGTTTTGGACCACAACTCCCAGAATTCCAAGCCTAGATTGCCAGTGGCAAAGGAATGTGGCAGGTGTGGTCCAAAACATCTGGAGTGCCGAAGGTTTGCCACCGCTGCCCTAGCACATTCTGGAAATCAAGTAGATCCATTAATCTTCAAGGGCCAGCCATTCTAGTTGGTCCTTCCTTCAAGCAGAGGAGGTTGGTTGTATGCAGTCCAAATCTTGGGAAATAATAACCTGGCCTTGACAAAGGGGTCAAGGCATTCCACTTCCCAATGAACTTTTCAATACATATGTGACGAGAGATAAATAACAGACAGACTTCCTTGGGAAAGTTATTAAGGTATCTAGTCTCAGTGCTCCCTCTTAGGTGCCAACATTCTGTCAGGACAGGTAGGGAGTGTGTTTAGGTCACAGTGAGAGCAGGACACTAACACAATACCTGATCTGTCCCATTGGCTCAGCATAAGAGGAAGAGACTCCAGGCCAGGCCAAGATCCTGCTGATCTTGATAGAATTTCTATGGACCAGACGGGCATCCCTCCCTGCCCTTCTGATTAGATATGATGCTGAACTGAAGGGTATAATTGGGAGATATCTACTCCCTCCTCCTTGCCAGCCCAGGTTTCTCTTATCATGCATGCCAGGTCAGTTTGCTCATCTTCTATCAAATCATTTATTAATGTTACTAATTATTGCAACAACCTAACATTTATTAATATGATACACAAATTGAAAGGTAGGCTGATGAGCTTAATGCAAATTATCTCCAATACTGTGGTTTTTGCCTAAGTTTGAGGTTGGTTAACTTCTAACCTGTTGGCTGAAACTGATACCAGGCACAAGCTGTCACCATCGACTATCTCTGTATTCCCTACAGGGTTGTTAGTAGGTGAAGAGATCTTATTTTCTTTCTTGCACTGATGATGGCTTACAGCTGATGTATAACACTTGGACTACATAAACCTAAGATATTCCCCTCCAGCTGTTAATAAAGTGACTCTGGGTTGGGACCACCACTGATAAAACCAGAGTATATGGTGTAAAAGGGAGTAGGGATTAGCTTTTATTCTTACTATGTAGTGTGGATTCCCTTTGCATTTTGGCTGAATAGTGCTAGGTTTAGAAATGACTTTGGATTTTCAGGCAGGATGAAATCAGAAGGGAGCTAAAATTTGGACGCTGTCAAAACCTGCTGCTTGGCAAGTTTTCACTTGTTTTTCTGCTTAGGTGTCTGAAGTGAAAGATCCTTTCATTGGACTTAGCAATGTCAAAACCACCACAAAAGCCTTATTTTAGTTCTTGTTTGCTTTCATTTTCAGGGAGTGTGTGTGTGTGTGTGTGTGTGTGTGTGTCACTGTGTGTGAATTCAGCACAGCAGGATCAGTCGAGCAAGAAATGATGATGGGGCCTCCCAGTTAGAAATACTGTATAACTCTTCCCCTCTCTGCCCATGGGGTGGCTCTGGCCCCTTTGGTTAGAGCAGTAGTACTCAACCTTCCTAATGCCGCGACCCTAATGCCAGTGCCTTTTCCTTCACTGGCTCATGGCGGCCCCTGCAAAATGGTCGTTCAACCCCCAAAGGGGTCCCGACCCCCAGGTTGGGAACCACTGGGTTAAGGGAAGAGGGAAGGGATCGGGGGTGGGTGGGTGGCTCAATGATGTACAGTATAAGGCTCTTTAGTGGCTACTTCCTTGCTACTTCTCTACTCCTATTCAAGGTCAGCTCAGGATGACTTGCAACTATCTCTACAAGCTGTGCCTTGTGTCCTCTTCCTTTTCCTGGTATGCCAGGCAGGTCGCACGGACGAGGAGAGGCACCCATTCTTGCTTCCTTTGTGGGTTATGTGGCTTAGAAATACGAGGATGTCAGACGCTGTATTGTTTTTCCTCCCTCCAACAGCCTCCAAGAATGCATCTGCATGAAATCTGGGATTTGGTGGGAAGGGAGGAAGGATCAAATGTTGGACTTCCAAGCTGACAGTACAGTTGTGTAAAATAAGCAATTAATTGGTTGGTTTATTATTCTGCTTAGTTTATCTTCAATTTTGTATCATTATCATCATCAGCATCATAAATAAAATAACAAAAAGGACAAAAACATAGTGACACCTTAAAAATCAACAGTTATATTTTAGTGTGAATTTTCATGAACAAGTCTACTTCCTCAGTTATAAGGGAACAAGGTAGAACAAAGAAAATATTTATGTAGGGCCTCAAAACAAAGATACTGTGGTTGGTTAGTAAGAGAGCTAGTGGGTGTTAAATGTTGAGATAACAGTGTCTTTAATATGTAGGTATTTCATTGAATCTTGTGCTGTAAATTTCAAGCTGCAATTACTATTAATTACATAATTGGCCCACCTTTTCCTAAAGGACTAGGGCAGTTATTCTATGGTCAGGCTGTCTGAAATATGTGGGAACTGAGAAGGTGCCATGATACTAAGTTTGGGAACTCAGAGTGACATGCTCCAATCCAGTAGAGTAATACATTTGTTTATGAACATAATCCGTTCCGGAAACATGCTTGTAAACCTTTGGGCAGTGGTCAGAATATAAGTTGTAATAAACTAACTAACTAACTAACTAACTAACTAACTAACTAACTAACTAACTAACTAACTAACTAACTAAAGCACTAATATATCAAAGCAAATTTCCCCATAAGAAATAATGAAACTCAGGTTATTCATTCTGTGGACCCATTGACCACATACTGTACACACAAAATACCAAAACCCACAAAAGAAGTAGGCTAGAAGTCCACGTCCACACCATGGTTTATCTACCTGGCTACGGAATCTGCTCTGCTTGTGACTAGCCACTGGATTTTACTTTGTATTTTTATGTGACAATAATAAAGTGCAATTTGTAGCCCTATACACACTTGACTAGTTGCCCCATGACTAGAAATGGTTTGAAAAAATAAGAAAGAATATTGAAAATAAAGAAAAATAAAACAAAGAAAAATAAAATCCAGCAGGGGGAGAGAAAGAGAACTACAGTTGGCTCGCTTGTGATCATGTGACCTGCTCTAGTGCTTGTACTGCAAGACATTGGTCTTTGATTAAGGCAACATTTTTAGAAGAAATGTTTGCTCTCTCCACTTCCTCGCTTTTACTGTATTTTCTTTTTGGAGGCTGGTCATTTAACCATCCAACATGGGCTGGAGATGTTGCATGTTGCAGTGCCAGGCTGGAATCACTGCTACAATCCAGCAGGGGAGAGAAAGAACTGCCCATCCACTCCTCAGTTGGCTTTGCCCATCTGTGACCTTCTCAGCAATATTTTGGGTTAGCTCCAGAGGCCATGGTTCCGGAACGGATTATGCTCATAAACCCCCAAACGGTTGGGTAAGTTTCACTATATCCTATCATTTGCCTGAAGACCAAATAAATAAATAAATAAACAAATAAACAAACAAATAAATAAATAAATAAATAAATAAATAAATAAATAAATAAATGAGACCAAGAGATTGAATCAAGGTAACACAGAATGCACACTTATTTCTTAATATGATCATTCTCAAGAGTTTATTATTGGCATGTTCCAATAGGTTCACACTTGTTTTTATTTATTTTTATTTATTTATTTTATTATTGTTATGTATCAGCATAACAACAAAAGCAAAGTGACATTTAGTCAAAACAAAATAACCATAACACAGTGGTTCCCTACCTTCCTAATGCCGTGACCCTTTAATACAGTTCCTCATGTTGTGGTGACCCCCTTGCCCTACTTTGAAGTGCCATAGAGCCCCCTTTGGCAGGCCACTACCACAGGTGCCATGGAGAGCAGTGCTCCCCGCCTTTTTGTCCCCGGGAGGCTCCTCCCCTTTTCCGATAATTTTCCTCCTGGCTCCCCGAAGCTGGGGGGGGGGAAGGCTGGAGGGGGGCTGGAATGCAAAAGGGGGTCCGCCGGGAGGCAAAAGCCTTTGCCTCCCTCCTCAAAGGATGGGAGGGAAGGAGGAGGAGGGGGCACCACCACCACCAGCAAGCAGCAGCGGAACCCCGTTTGGCCCCGCTTGCCCCTCCTCGCCTCCCTCCTCCCCCCCAACCCCCTGCCCTGGGGGGGGCGGGGGGGAACCCCGGGGCCTCTGGGGGAAGAGCAGGTGGGTGCCCCTCCTCCTCCTTCCAGCGCCGGGCGCGCGCCTTGGCCCTCTCCTGCGGCTGGCGCCCCAGGGCGGAGCCCCCTGCCGCCTCCGCCGCCGGGGCCTCCACCTCCGCTGGGGAAAGCGGGCGGGGGCCAGCAGCGCCCGGATGTTTTCCCGGCCCCACCGGAGGCCCATCGGCAGCGGCGGCAGCCCGGAGCAGGAGCAAGCGCGGCGCCAGCAGCAAGACCCCCGTCCCGGGCGCGCCTCTGGCTCAGGCGCCTCGGCCCGGCCACCGGCCTCTCGGGCCGTCCGGGAGCGCGCCAGCCGCAACCCCCTCGCGGCACCGACGCGACCTTCGCCGCCACCGCCGCCACCACAATCTGCCAATCGCCCCCATCCTGCCTCCTCCTCCTCCTGCAATCGCCCCACCCCGCAAGAAAGAAAGAAAGAAAGAAAGAAAGAAAGAAAGAAAGAAAGAAAGAAAGAAAGAAAGGGGAGGGGAAGGGAGGAAGAAAGAAAGAAAGAAAGGGGGAGAAAGAGGAAGGGAGAGAGAGAGAAAGAAAAAAAGAAAGAAAGGAAGGAAGGAGGGAGGGAGAAAGAAAGAAAGAAAGAAAGAAAGAAAGAAAGAAAGGAAAGAAAGAAACCGCCAAAGAAAGAAAGAAAGGCCCTCAAGAGGAAGGGAGAGAGAGAGAGAAAGAAAAAAGAAAGAAAGGAAGGAAGGGCGGGAGGGAGGAAGAAAAAGAAAGAAAGAAAGAAAAAGAAAGAAAGAAAGAAAAAGAAAGAAAGAAAGAAAGCCGCCACCGGGTCTGCTGCTGCTGCTGCTGGTGGTGGTGGAGGAGGAGGAGGAGGGAGGGCAGCCCCCCCTCAGCCCCCCACCTGCCGCCCGCCCCCGGCGGTGGGCGGCGGAGGAGGGAGGCGCGCTTCCCGATGTGCTCCGCCAGCGCCCGAAGGCAGCGCCTGCCCTCCTCCTCCTCCTCCTCCCCCGCGGCCGGTAGAAGAGGAGGAGGAGAGGAGGGGGGGGAGGAAAAGGGGTGGAGCCTCTCCTCTCTCTCTCCCCAGGCGGCCCCCATTCGCATTCCTTTATCTTCCCCCTTCCCCACCCCACCCCCGGGCCACGGAAAAATTATCAAAAATTTACCGGTCCGCAGGGATAAAAAGGTTGGGGAGCACTGCCATAGAGAACTTCCCTCTACAGGTACCCTCAGCCAATCGCAGCCTCCGATCCCATTCACTGACATCCCCTCCAACCTATAGAGCTGTAACTCACTCTCTCCCCTTCCTCCCCCAGCCCCAAGCTGTTTGTGCCATTTTCTTCACTGGCTTGTGATGACCCCTGTGAAATGGTCATCCAACCCCCAAAGAGGTCCCGACCCCAGGTTGGGAACCACTGCCATAACAGAACAAAACAGTCTTCCTAACCAACCCCATGCCACCAACACTTGTTTTTAGACCATGGGAAAATCTGCCCAAACCCTGTCTACAGGGAAAACTGATTTGGGTATGTATTGTTGTTAAGTGTTGTTGAGTCACTTGTGATTTATGGCGACCCCTAAATACAGTTTTGCAATACATGAGATGTTCAGTAAGTGGTCTACTTTTGCTGTCCTCGAGTGAGTTTCTGTGACTGAGCAGGGATTTGAATCTAGATCACCTGAGTCCAAGCATGACATTCTGTTCATTCCACTACATTGGCTTTCAGGGGTGGGGATCCTTCTTAATATTTACTCTTTCCCAGTAATCATTCTCCTTAATTTGTCATGGCTTTTCATTAATAGTGAGATGTAGGAACATGTAAAATATATGAAACATTGCTAAATTGTTATATTTTTTATTTGGAATAAGAGACAAACATTTGCTAAGCTAGGATGTAGTTGTTGCAAAAAGTAGGATTTTATGCTGCATTGTGTGATATATCCTTACAATGCAACCAAAGGCCGAGTTATTAGTCAGAAGAAATGAATTAGCCTTCTGTTTCAGTGCTGGATTCAGTGCAACTATGCATCTTGATAGCTTGTGCTTTTTAGTGAACTATAAATAAATAGGTAAATTCAATGTAAAGAAAATGTGAAATTTCCATTTTTACCCTACACATTGAAACCGATAGAATGGCAAAAGAATATCAAGAGTTGATCTTTGGGTGAACAGAATGAATGGGAAGTGGCCAATTTAACCACTGCCATTTTAATCTTTGTACAGTATAGAAACATACGTGTGGCATAAGGTATGTTGAATGAAAAATCAGCTTTGGCTGAAAAAATAGTGCCACCATTTTGTGATTCATGGGGGGGAAAGCCACTGCCATGGAATTATTATCTCAGAAAACTCATCTTGAGACTCCAAATCCCAAAAAGATTTCCCAAGTTCACAGATTCCCTTTCTGCTGCCTGTTGACTTGAAAACTTGGCACCTTGGCTGCTCATTTTTAGACAGCTGTTTTGCATAGAGTAAAAATTCTTATGTTTGTGTTAATATAATGCCACTAAAAGAAAAAAATGTTTTATTCTATCTTTGGAAGAGGTGAGATTTTTGTAGGACTCAAACTAGTGCTGCTCGCTGCTCCCTGTGATTGTAATAATGACATTCTTATTATTTGAGGGACTGTGTTTCCCCACCCCTAAGAATGCCTTACAGATGGAACAGAGCTTTATCTCCAGTTCATAATGTAAGGTGCAATGAGAATTTGGTCTCTCGGTTAATGGAGGAGAAGAGATACCAGCGTAAACGAGGGACATTCTTAGAGCTAGGGAAATTAGTTGTGGTGATTCTGAACAAGAAGAGTTTTTGGTAAACAAATGGATTGGCTGACGAAACAGTATAAATCCTGGGTATCATCTTTTAATTTTGCACAGGAATGTAGTGTGGTAGAGCAGGAAATCATGAGTGTTCTTCCCTTTTTAACTTCCTTTGTTGATTGGGGATGGGGTGGGTGGGCTATGACAGGTGCTGTTTTCTCCATCCAAAGGAGACAGGAAGAGACTGCAAAAATGTTTTGACCTTTGGCAGAGTGAGGGCTTAGCAATGCTTTATGCACAGTATAGAGGGCTCGCCAACGGTTCAAAAAGTAGTCCAGATGTCCTGTATATTGGAAATCTGTCTTGGTGTTTTTATGCCATGAACGCAGAAAGAGTGAAGGAAAGAGGAAAGCCAAACTAGTGGTAACAGCAGATCTGCATGATGGTTAATGTTATCTTTTCATGAAAGGAGAAGTTGCTTCCAAATTTGATTTGGACTGGAAAAGCTGCAGTGTGGGTTTTGTTTGTCCATAACATAAATTTTGCATGCATAGCCGTTCAGATCATGGCGTGGGAAGGTCTTACACGAGAAGCTTTGAGATGAGGAAGGGGAAGCGCACACCCTGTCCAACTGTGATTATTCTTGTGATACTCGTGATTAATCATTTTGGATTTAGAAGGATCTTTGGAGCAATATAACACATTGTGATACATATAGAATGGCCTTGAGGGAAATGTGTATTGAACATGAATCAGGGAGCCAAACCCAGCTGGGGCTCCAAGGCATATCTTCAGGAATGCATATATCTCACTGTCCTTTACAAATGAACATGGTTCCTTCAGGAAATATATGTATGGGTCTGGAATGCTATGGAAAATAAGAAATTATTATGAACTGATGAAGTCTGCTTTGCAGAATTGGATACAGTATCTGTATTTCCTGGCTCATGAAAGAGCTTCTGGTCAAACAGATTAGTGTTACGGAGAAGGAAATGAAGATAACGATGTATTGAGTCAGTCCCTTTCCTACTGGGTATTGGTAGGAAAACGGCATCTGGATTCAGTGTGGGAAAATGAAAAATGGAAAAGACTCCTTGGGGTTGGGGCCAGGGACTTTGGGATCCTTCCAGGTATGTGTTTCTGTGAGTGTTAAGTTACTTGAGACACTGGCACACTTGGGTACTCATTCAAAGATAGCTCTAGATCCTTCTTTGCTCCACAAAACAGATGTCTGTTGTAAAACCTCTCTGGCTGTTAGCAGGTGTTGTTGCAGCTTTTTAAGGGTGCTCCCTTTTCTCCGGGTCTGTTGGCTGCCTGTCAAGGTGTGAGGCCAGAACAAGGCATCCCAGGAGAGTTAGGCAAGCAGTCCCCCCCGGTGTACACCTGATGTACTGCCTGCTGTCTGTGACGCTATAGTGTGATGGGCACCGCTCCACCTGGACTCCTCTGGGAAGCCTGGAGGCCTCTATCAGGACAGCATACAACAGACGGGCTGCTGTGGGATTGTGAGACAGGTGAGGGGGACTCATGCTTTCTGTTGCCTTTGCTCTTTCCAAGATCCACACACTATTTTTTGGAAGGACGGGACAGGAGGTGAGTAAGAAAGACCTGTTTGTCTGCAGGAGCTTTCCTGAACATATGTTAACCTATAACCAAGGATACAGTGGAGGTTTCTGTGATATTTTATCAGTGTGCTATTTGATTTACCTGCTGTTCTTTTTGGGTTTTCTCCCCCTACCTCCACTGAGCCTTTGCAAGGAGGAGAGCTATAAATAAATAACAAATCCCCAGTAGATGATATGTCAGCAGGGAGCAACCTGATAGGAAGGCCTCCGAGACTGGTATTCTTGAGTTATTTTTCGCTTTTCAAGAAATGTGATGGGTACGCCTTTTCATAGTGATAATCTGCACCTTTGGGGCCATGTTGTAATCCCGATAAAAATCTAGGCTGCAATACACAGAAGACAATATCATCCATAGGTCATTGTGAACTGAATTAATGCCTGTATTGAAGGAGTATGTGCAAGCGTCAATTCTTTCCACTGAAGAATGAGCAGATATCTGGGTGCAAGATGGATAGAGGCACACAGGCAAGAAAGAAAGGGTTGTTACCCCAATCCAGTTCTATGTACTGATTTCTCCAGCAGCAGCAGCCCCTGGGTAGTTTGTGCTCGTGAAAGAAATGGGTGTGCCTCAGCACTTGATTATTCTCAACAATAACTTGTACAGTGAGCAAGAAGCTACCATTAGGGCAGAATATTTGAGAGAGAAAATTATTTCCTATAGGCAAAGGGTGCATCTTGTCCAGTTATCTGTCCAGTCTATATAGAACATATCATATGGAAAGCTGGACAAGATTCAGATGAAGGAGGAGTGAAAAGTAATTTAAGATTTCCAGGTGATAAGATCTTACTGGCAGAAAGCAGCAATGATTCAACACAACTTTTAGTGAACGTGAACAAAGAAATGGCCAAAGCAGGACTACAGTTGAATATTAAGAAGACAAAAATCATGACTACAGAACAACTGTATAACTTTAATGTTGACACGGAAAAAAAGTGAAATAGTGTAAAATTTTGTGTACCTCGATTCAGTCATCAATCCACATGGAGACTGCAGCCAAGAAATCAGAAGATTAAGGGTAGGAAAGGCAGCAAGGAAGGAATTAGAAAAGTGCAAGTGCAAGGATCCTCACTGGAGACCAAGACTGAGGTCACTCACAGACTTCTATTTCCTGTCACCATGTATGGGTTTGAAAGATGGACAGTAAAGGAAGCTGACAGAGAAAAAAAATGATGGTGCATATAATTTATTTATTTTTAAGTATTTTTACCCAGCCTTTCTCCTTGGAAAAGGACCCAAGGAGACTTACGGTAAGGAGAGACTATACAATCCATTACAATTAAGACACAATCCGTTTGAGAAACATTGAACTGAGTGGAATCTTACAGCATTAGAAGGCAAAATTAAAACTAACAATTGAATAACATAGTGTCAATTCAATGACGCAACAAGAGATATACACACAAAATTATAAGTAGTTATAAACACAAAGTCTGTGTAGCCATGTATGGTAGATTCATAGTCCATCATTCAGGGAAAGCTTGCCTGAAGAGAAAGGACTTTCCCTGTTTCTGGAAAGACAGCAGAGATGGGCCCATCCTGATCTGCAGTGGGAAGGAGTTCCAGAGTCTGGGTACAGCAGCCGAGAAGGCCCTTTCATGTATTCCCACAAGACGGACCTGTGAGGGTGGCGGGATAGAGAGAAAGGCCTCTCCTGATTACCTTAGCACTCGAGTTGGTTAATACTGTGAGATTTGATCTTTGAGGTAGTGTTTTGTAGGTTAACGTCAGCACTTAGAATTGTGCATGATAGCTGATTGGCAGCCACTGGGGCTGCTTTAGTAGGGGTATAATGTGGTCTCTGTAACTAACCCTAGTCTGGCTGCTGCATTTTGGACCCGTTGAAGTTTCCTGAGACTCTTCATCAGAAGTCCCACATAGAGCACATTACAGTAGTCCAGGTGGGATGTCACTAGGGCATGTGTCACAGTGGCCGGAGTAGGTTTCTCCAGAAATAGCCTTAAATGGCATAATAGCTTTAATTGTGCCAATGCACTCCTGGCCACAGCTGTGACAGCATCCAGGCTGCAGGAGCACCCCTAAGCTGCACACCTCTTTTTTCAATTGGAGTTTGCTCCCATCCACTACAGTTGCATCCTTATCCCTTGTTCTCCCTTTCGACCAACCCAAAGCACCTCTGTCTTTTCTGGGTTTAATTTCAATTTGTTCATCCTCATCCAGTTCATTACTGAAGCTAAACACTCGTGTAAAGTCAAAATAGCGAATCCGTAGGCAATGAGAGGTATAGTTGGGTGCCATTGGCATACTGATGACACTTAACCTCAAAACTCCTGATAATCCCCCCAGAGGTTTCATATAGATGTTAAATAATATAGGAGACAGAACAGAACCTTGGGGGTTCCCCCAATCCCATTTCAGAGAGACAGATCAGGAGGATGCCATGGTCTATAGTGTCAAATGCAGCTGAGAGGTCTAGTAAAATGAAAAGGGACACAGAAACCCTATCCATATCCCTGCATAGGTCATCTACCAGTGAAACCAATGCCATCTCCATCGCATAGCTAGGCCTGAAGCCAGTTTGAAATGGATCCAGGTAGTTTATCTCATCCAGAAACCTCTGGAGCTCCAAGGCCACAACCTGCTCTAGTACTTTCCCCAAGAATGGGATATTAGATACTGGTCGGTAATTGTTCATTATTGTTGGATCTAAGGAGGTCTTTTTTAACAGTGGTTTTACTATTGCCTCCTTTAAGCATGCAGGAATCCTGCCCTGTTTTAAGGAGGCGTTTACTACTCTTCCTAACCAGTCTGTCAGAACCTTCTCTGGCAGCTTTTATGATCTATGAGGGGCAAGAATCCAACAGACATGTGGTGACCCACATCTCCCCAAAGGTCATAACCAAATCATCTGGCTGTAGGAGCTGAAAGTCATCCATTAACATGGGACAGTGGGGGGCATATTATTTACTGCAGGAGTGGGTCGTAGGTCAAATCAAGCCTGAACCTTCTTTTAGGACGTCTTATGGCCATCCTACTTGGAGCAGGAATAAGGACACAGAATTATCTGGAAATATAGTGGTGCTGAGAAAAATGAAAGGTGGCAGAAAAATTAAAAGTCCAAATCCAAGACACACCGACTCTCTAAAGAACCCACAGACTTGAGTTTGCAATGGCTGAGCAGAGCAGTTGAGGACAGGACATTTTGGAAATTGCTCAGTCAGAGGCAACATGATGGCACCCAAGTTTGCACTTGCTATTTCTGTTTTTACGCTCACTGGTGTTTTAGAAATATGTGCAGGGACTAAACAGGAGATCTCTACTAGATACTAAGCAACATGCCATGCCATAATGGCAGAAATAAGTGCACAGTAATAAGTTACAATTAGAATGGCCCTTTGAATGAATGACATTTTGTGTAGGTATTGATTCAACAAACCCCAATGATTCAGTGGAGCCGACTCCTGTTGCAATGCATTACACTAAGTAATAGGATGTCATCCACTGTGTTGCAGGAATCCATGCAGATGGGATTCATACTCTGATTTAAGCCTGCAGTATCCTCAACA
This sequence comes from Phrynocephalus forsythii, assembly GCA_029282475.1. Lineage (NCBI taxonomy): Eukaryota > Metazoa > Chordata > Lepidosauria > Squamata > Agamidae > Phrynocephalus > Phrynocephalus forsythii. Next base: position 11,703,782 of record JAPFRF010000011.1, read on the forward strand.
GGTGTCTTGCTGCTAAGAACCCTGCCATACATTTAAATTAGAGGTTCCCAAACTTTTTGACTCTTGTCTCCCTTGAATGACCGACCACTGGCTGTGGCTCCTCAGTACAGTAGGACTGCTGCATATCCATGGGTTAGGTGCCCTTTGCCACTTCTTTACTACTTGGGAGGGGAAGAAGATAAAATTTAGAAAAATTAAACCCATGAATACGCCTTCCCAGGGTTTGTTACTAGGACTGGACACGAGATTGAACCAGAGTCTAGTACTGTACCTTTGTGGCCACCCTTCTGTAAGAAAGGCAACTTCCGGAAAAATGGTGAAGCTGCATTTTTTGCAGAGGTGGAGGGACGGCTTCCTTGTGAACAGAATGGTAGGGATCCCCAGTCCTGGGCCAAGGTTACATAACATAAGAACATAAGAAGAGCCCTGCTGGATCAGGCCAAAGGCCCATCTAGTCCAGCTTCCTGTATCTCACAGTGGCCCCACCAAATGTGTTTTGGGAGCACATAAGACTAGATATCTGTCTCCTGATACCACTCCCCTGCATCTGGCCCTTGAAGTATCCCTGTTTTAAGCCTGGAGATGACACCTTTCCATCGTGGTTTGTAACCTGTGATGGCCTTTTCCTCCAGGAATCTGTCCCGTCCCCTTTGGAAGGCATCCAGGCCAGATGATTCCCTGCCTGTTGGACAGGTTCCCTCTGTCCAACAGGCAGGGACATCAGAGAAAGCACAAGGAAGCACTGTATAATATTTAAGGTGGAGGGAGTGGGAAAGGTAAGCTGTTTTTGTGGCACCCATGGGTGGATTTCCAGGTTCCCCGTGGCATCACAGCACACAGTTTGGGACACACTGATTTAAACACTTGGGAAGCTTTTTTGATAAGCAACATCTCCCAATAGTTGGCTGTAATCCTTTTGGGAATTTGCCTCTGCATAACCTGTGATCTGACTTTAAGAAAGGACATTTTAGCTAACCAGGACAAAGAACTTTTCTCGGTGACAGCTTTTACAATTAAAGGAGGTGTATATATTTTTTTCTCACTGGAAAGATGAATTTTTCTCCTCTTTTTCTTAATAACTCTTCAGATTTATTAAAGTGTGTCAGCATATTCTTTCCCCTTTATGTATCTGTTTTAGAATTGGCCGTATTTAATGAATTCTCTTAGGCTTTTCTTTTGTTGGATCCCATATTCATAATCATCCAAAGTTATCAGTTTTTTTCTTCATGTATGACTGGCAAAAAGTGTTCTGAGTGAAGAGAGTGTATTTTTTTTAAAAAAGGCCTTGCTAGCGCTGAACTGAGCTGGGTATATAAATGTTTGGGTGAAGTAAATGGAATAACAGCCACCTACCAGCTCCATGTATTCATCTGAAGCTGTGGACAGAATAAATTGTTATGATCTGGCTCCCCTACTCTTCATAGTATCTCCATATATCTCTGCCTTCTTTAATTATGTCATATTGGTGAAGCATATCATAGGAGCTGTTGGAACTACAGTGCTTGAAAGTGTGAAGTCATAGTTGTCAGTTAATGGGATTGACATGGCCATAATCTTAGACTTGATAGCACTCTTAGAGTTAAAATTTTCTGCCTGTTGCGGCTTTATGTGCAAAGGCTCAGTTCACACTTTCACATTTTTCTGACCAACCGTATAGTTGCAGCTATTCCTCTTCAGCAAGACTCCTCTTATGAGACTAGAAAATCTATCCCATACTGAACAGCAAATTCTTTAAAATCATTTAGAGTTCAGAAATGTTCTGAAAAATTGAAATCTTACAAAAGAAAAAAAATAAAATAAAACAGATTGTAAACTTTGTTTTTCCTAAGGCATGCTTGGATAACAGAGCTAACGTTTATAGAAAACAAAAATTGCTATTAGAAAAAATGTATTTTTCCTCTTTATGGAAGTGATAGGAGTCACTGTGGTAGGGTGGTTTGGGGGCTGGAACTGTCAATTCCACCCTCCACCATCAGACTCACAGGATGATCTCATGCTAGTGACTTTTCTCTCTCTCTCAGCCTGACATATCTTATGAGGCTGGTGTGAGGCTCAAGTGGGAAGAAGAATTGCCAGGTAGTCTGCTTTGAGCTCACTGCCTGGCTGTATATTTGAGTTTTGTCTAGAGAACATTGCTTCTGGTCAGTCAAAAGGGAGAACAAGGGATAGGGATACATGGATTGTACTTTGTCCCTCATTACTGTAAGCCGCCTTGGGTCCTTTTCCAGGGAGAAAGGCAGGGTAAAAATACTCTAAAATAAATAAATAAAATTGTTAATGAGCTTTAATTGCCTGTGACAAGTGATGCAGACCTTCCATGAACACCAGTAGGATTTCAGCTAATATTTGTTGAGTAACGTTTTGGTTTCATGGCTGCTTCTGGTCCAGAATCCTGTTTCAAACAGTTGGATGGTTATTTAGAGCGGTTTATTCTTTATTCACTGTTTCATTGTTGCCTGCATGCCCATCATAATGAGCGGAAGTAGAGTATCCAAAGATGAAAATAGCGTTGAATGACAACCCACTGTCGAGTTTCTAAAGTCACAATACAAATGAATGCACTGCATAGGTGAACTAGATGCTGAACTCCAGTGGCCAGTGTTTCTGTCTCTCTGTTTATACCAGGAAAAAGCAGGTTGGTTGTGGGGAGAGGAAGTGGAGGTTAGGAGTGGAGAAATTAAAAAAGGTTTTCCATTCACTGCTTTTTCCTTTCATCTCACCTGTTTTTCCCTTTGCCCTAGGTTTCCAAATGCATCTTGAGTTGGACTCTAGCTGGAAATTTATCTTCTTCCTCTTCATTCATTCCTTTGTTTATTTAATTTTTTTCATGGTGTGCTGTAGGTCTGTAATTTACCTGTTATGAGTAGAATAGTGTGGCAAACTAATTACAAGGCAGTGCTGTTATGAAGGCCTATGAGGCTAGTTCCATGAAAAGGAGTGAGGTGCAGAAAGGAACCACCAGTCAAAATGAAAGTGGTTATTATGTATTTTGTGTTTCTGTGTGGCTGAGGGACAATGCCCCGCTCCGTAAGCAACGTGGCGATTAAAATGTACAGCCAGGCAGCATTCAGCCAAAACCAAAATTCTTTTGTCCTTGTCCAAATTACTTTTTAAAGATTATTTTTAAGGACAAGGCAATGGATTGATTTAGATGCAGTGACACTTAGAACAGAGCAAGTGGAATCAATTTAACTTTGACTAAATCTGGATTTAATGCCACCGATGAAATTCGTTCCTACCTAGCCTTGCCAGCCACTACTAAAGTCCCATTGATTTCAGTGGGTCAGTGTCAAGTAAGGCTGAGATTAAATTTAGCCTAATACATGCACAAGGGCACCTTTTTTGTTGCTTTGTCTTGAATCCTTATTTCAAGATGGAGTTCGGGGGTATAACTAGCTTGTAGTTGTAACTCATGCTGTACTAATACTTTCATGGTTAGCTTCTTGGGATGGATGAACTTAGCAGTGAGAGTTTCAGACATTTTGAAACTCGGAGTACAACTACATGGTCAAATAGTATGGGATTTGCTCCCCTTTAAAAAGGGCGAATTTGTAATATTCTTTTTTACTGACTTCATGGTGCAAAGACTATCAAACTGATCCAGCACAAAGCTCTAAGGAGGGGGGTAGATTGGAATACTTTATTGCTAGTGGAAAAATCAATTCCCTACTTCCGGAACATCTATGAGGATTGCACTACATTTGGAAGGAACAGGAAAGCCTGAGAAAGAGAACAAATGATTTCCCCATTCCAACTACCAGTAAACTAAAATTCTGGTGCTCTGTCCCTACAAGTGCTGACTTTACTGCATAATTTCTACTACAATTTGCAATTTTTTCCCTTAAAAGCCTGTTCAGAATTTCTGGCACATTTTATGTGTGCATGTTTAGCTTCTAATGCAACAAAGAAGTAAGTTGTTTAAAAATCACTTGTTTTTAAAGTGATTTTTGAGATTTAAAATATAATCAATAAACAATTAACAAGAGCAAAAAAACACAGTGTAAATGTATGAATTTCGGTATGGGTGTTTGGACTGAAGTATTGAATCCCAAAACTTGGAGGAATGTGCAAACTGAATAATAATTGCATTCTAATTTGGATACTAGTCTGGAAAGTATTAATTTGGGTGGGTTTTATTAACTGGCAAATCAGATGAGTTTTTCCCTCCGCTATCCTCATTTTCTTTTTGGGAAAGTAAGCCAACCATTGTAGTTCCAGCTCCTTTGCCCACAAGCAGTCAAGAAGCAAGGAAATCTAAAGAATCTGGGGAAGGTGAAAAATGGATCAGAGTGTTTTAAAATTACGGTCACCTCTCTGCAGAATGTATAGAACCAAACATTTTCTTAACAAAGGTGGGCTGAGGCGAAGGTTGGGTGGGTTGTACTAACGTTTCATTAATGTATGTTTGCATGTGTTGAGGGGGATGGGTGGGTTAGACCCTTTTGGGTCCCACCCCAACTTCACTAGAACATGTTTGTACGGTACTACTGTTTACCGGTATTGTTTGTCCAGTATTCTGCTGCATTTGATTCTAGCTAATTATATCTTCCTTTTTCTAATTTTCTGATTCTGATGAATTGGGGATTATATAGTGATATCATTGAACTATCCAACCTCTTGATTTTGGTTTTGTACTACTTGTGTCTCGGGTGGAAAAAAAGATGAATGTGGGCAGCGCCTTTTGGGCAAATATAAGATGTTTGGCTTATTTATTGGGAACTCAAGGAGATGCAGTGAACCTGTTGATGGATTTAAGGTTCAAGTCCCCGCTAAGCCATGGAAACTCTCTGGAGGCTTAGAAGTGGTACCGTCCGTCCTTCCTTAAATATCTCACCTTAAAAGCTTTGTTATTAGGGTAGCTATAAGTCGGTTCTGATTTGATAAGTAACAGCAACATAACTTACTAAGAACCAAATGGAAGCTGTTCCTATTCAAGTTTCCAAAACAAGTGGATGGCACCATCCCTTTCAGTGTCATCCATTAAAAATGCTAGATATATGCAGGGCAGTTTTTATCTTTGATGGGGGTTTTCATGACCAGCTTATCTTTGAACAGGGTCTGTATTGCACTATCTCTACTAACCTATTCCTATGACTTTAATGGGAAGAAGAAGATCTGCCATTTTGATCCTCACTTGGACTCTTCCACCATGATATTTTCCATTTAGACCCAGCATGAAACTGTTTCTCAGGAAGCTGTCATTTTGAGCGGAGCGTTATGGACCATTGAAAAAATGAAATGGTTGGCATTGGAGGTTGCATTTTGTGGGTTTGGAAAGAAATTGCACCTGGCTGCTCATTCCTTCCCTTTACCATTTGTAGGAGCTGTCCCAAGGATAGGAAATTGCCTTCTACCAAAATGCCACTGAAGTCCTATGCTTTGTTGAGTTGGTTAGGCATAGGATAAGATTGAGAGGACCGTCTAGAATCTACAACCAGCCTTTTCCCCACATGGAAATGGTGTGGTGAGAAGTATGTATTTAATATATTGTTGTATGCTGCCCAGAGACCGCTTCTTAATGGGTAATGGGACGGCTAAAAATTCTGTAAATAAGTAAAAATAAAATAAATGCTTTATAAACCTAGACAGTTTTATATGTGTTCACAATGAGATAGGAGCATATAATTGAACATCTCTGCCTATGGACACAGGTCAGCTGAGTTATTATTTGGTAAAAGGATGCAGAGAATATTAAACCCACTGCAGATAATGTATTTCACCCATTAGAGCATGGGGAAGTTATGCTTAGGCGGGTTGTAAAAGCAGAGGACACTCCGCAGTATTTTTCTTTTTCACTGTGGGAGCTCCAGATTAAGTTGGGGCATTATTGTTGGTGGAACGGCATCTTGTCCTCCTTGTTGCATTTTGCCTGCTCTGTTGCAGGAAACTGACAAACCTTGTGCAGCTTGATGTCCTTCCTGGTGGACATTGCTGCACAGAAAAAAATGCCATTCTAAACAGGAGTTGTCCTGCTGCTCAGTAGGTTGGCATTTCATTTGTCTTTTCTTGGTGAATCCTGTTGTAGGAACGATGCCATTCTCTGAAGGGATAGTAATACTCAGCCAACCGTGGCACTACAAGCTGATTTAAAAAAAAATGGTGATGGGGGAGAATTACCCTCATGGTCCTGTTATTATGGGGGAGGGAGGAAATCTTGCTGACAAAAGAGGAAATCCCATCAGGAAGTCTTCAGTTGGCAAAACTCAGAAAACCCCCTAGATCAAGATCGTCTTTAATATTTGTCACATCCCAAATTTAGACTGAGGAAATAGCTGCTGTCATAGCTGTGATCCATTTTGACATGATCTGCCTTCAGTTAAAAGAGGAAAACACGAGGAGCTTTATTCTCCCACATCATTTGTACTCCAGCCTATGCTAATGACAGATTCACACACACACACACACACACACACACACACACACACACACACACACACACACACACACACACACACACACACACACACACACACTTCAGTCCTGCTACATTCTAAATCTGGGTACTGTCAGCAGAGGCGTATATTTGTATAAAAAAAAAAGGAGTGGGAAATACTCTTGGCTTTCTACCTGGGGTGTTGTTCATTCTGGTTGCATTTTATCCATTGCCGGGTCCTTAACAGCCTGAGTTTGTGGCAGATCCCCATCCTGTGCTCATGATGACCACAGGGTTACTTCAGGCCTTGCACATTTTATTGCACAGACGCTCTCTTCGTACTCCTCCCTGCGTTCCCACTCCTGCTTTCCTGATCTCCACATGCTCCTCTGCTTTGCCAAATCTCCGAGCAGCAGCTGTTGGGCTCAGCCAAGGGCCATCTGTGAGCCTGGTGACTCCAAAGAGGATGACAGCAGCAAAGGCTGTATAGGCAGGGAGGGGCAGTACCGCATCCTTGGCACTGGTCTCTGTACAGATGGAGGTGGCGAAGGATCCCAGATGCATCACCCTGTGGAGATGGAGCAGCTTTTTGCTCACCAGCAGGTGCCACTGCCTCCAACTAAAGCATTTGTACCGCATCATCATCACCAAAACCCCAAAACATTGGAGGGCCATAATGAAGAAGGTGGTGAGAGAATCTAAAAGATTCTGAGGGTAGAGAAAAAGGTGACTTGCAACAAAAAAAAGTTGCAATGCCTCTTGCAGATAAGAAGCTGCAAGATATAGGGCTTCTAAACAACTTAACTCACCCTCCCTTGAGTTTAGTTGTTTCAAAGCTACACAGGTAACTGCTGAGACTCTCTCTCTCTCTCTCTCTCTCTCTCTCTCTCTCTCTCTCTCTGTGTGTGTGTGTGTGTGTGTGTGTGTGTGTGCGCGCGCGCGCGCGTGCGTGCTGGAATTGATCTTTTTCCTGATTTCTTCAGTCTCTTCTTCTACTCCAGTCATGGGCAGATGCCATCTACCATGCAGTATTTAATTGGGCAACAAGTGAGTGCATATGTAGGTCTATTTCTTTCAAAGCTGCACTGAAGACTTAGATTTGGGTCTGTAGAAAGAGAGAAATAGACTAGTCAGAGTATCTGCTTGGTCAGGCTGCAGTGCCTTTTGGCCCTCACCTGCTGATACACCAGCCCCATCTTCTTCGGTGCAAGTTAAGTTTTGTTGTATCCCAGGACTGACAAACACTTTAGTGCACCTGAATCATGAAGTTGGTCAGTCACTAATATGGCACAATTTCACTTGTTCCAAGGCATAATGCGTTGGAGTAATTATTAAATACATATTTTATGTGCAGCATTTATATCTTTGATTATAGCCTTTCTTTTCCCCCAAATTGTGATTCAAGGCAATTCTCAACCAAATTATACAGAGTCACAAATAATAACACAATGGTATAATTTTAAAACACAAATAAATTATAATATTAAAATAAAACTGAATTTGGAATAATTTGAAAGAAACTATTTTAAAAAGTATGTTATCTACCTGTTTAAATCTCATTTTACCAGCAGTGTTAGTTGCTCAAAGTCTGTCTGAATAAAAAACTCATTGTGCATAAGTGAGACAGACATGCATCCTTGTGAAGCTTCTGTAGCCTGTGAGCAATACTGAAAAAGGTTCACTTATAAATAACATATATCTTTATCCTGCCGGGTCAACCTCTAACTTTGGGAGGACTATACTGCTCTGCAAGTGTCACATGGTTTTTAAAGTTTTAAAGTTTAAAGTTTTAATATATTTGTCGCAGATGTAACTTTATAAGTTTTTCTTTCTTTCTGTTAATCAAGATTGCGATGACCAATGGTTTTTAGCAATAAACTATTACCTACCTACCTTTATCCTGCCTTTCTTCCTAAAAATTGTGCATATGGCATTCTGTTTGATTGAAAGTCACATGAAGAGAAAAGCCAGGTTATGAAACTGCATAGTCTAGAGTTTCTCTGTCCATGAAATGATACATTAAAATATGAAAGTTAGTCTTTCAGGTGCCACATGTTTTGTGTTTTGTTTTGTTTTTCTTTGATTTTTGCCTGCAATTCTGTGCATCTTAGCAACCTGCCTGATATTTAGGTTGTTTTGCAACACAATATATAGAATAATATTTATTTATTTGTTTCATTTATATGCAGTAGGACTCCTGTATCTGTGGAGTATTCATGGTCTGAAAATATTCAAAGAAAAAAATACTGAAAAAATTATTTCACATGTATTTCCAAAACTGGCCACTAGAGGAAGCATGAAAGTGTGCTATAGTAAAATGATACATAGCATGGTATATGGTGCCTTCTTGTGACCAGTTCTGGTAATGCATGTGAAAATATTTTTTCTGGCTTCCCCCTCCCCCCGTTTTCATCATAGTTTTCTCTATATTCTGCAGTTTTCGGTGTGTGTGTGTGGAAACATTTCCCTACGGATATGGGAACCCTACTGTACTGACTTTTGTGCTGTGTGGTAAATATGGGATACATGGTTCTCCCCCCCCCTTAATCCTCACAAAACCCCTTAGTACTATCAGACTAAGATAATATGGCTGGGCCAGGGTTAGTGAGTTTCCTGGCCAAGTGGGAATTTGAACCTAGATCTCTTGAGTTGTAGTCCAATGCCATGTGTGGGGTGGGGGGAATGGGGGGAGGAAAATGCTCCAGCTGTCCTTGGCAGGCCTTCTGCCTCAGACCCACATCCCCCAGTAGAATACCTGGAGACCCCCGTAGTAGGGGTGGCCTGAGGGTGCTGAAGGCAGGAATGGGGCCCCAGGTGGGAATCCGAAGGAGAACGAGGTTGCATCTGGAGGCTGGAGCAGAAATGGCAGAAGGGCAGGACTGGGCTTAAATGAGGAGAACAGCAAAGGTGATAGTTTATCACCCACGTCAAGCACAGGACCTGAGGCCTGGGCAGAGGTCTGCAAAGAGCCCCTTCCTATTTTCTGCTCCCTCGTGCCCTGTGACACACACCCCAAGACCCACGGACCATCGCGTGAGTCAGCTTTGCCCCAGTAGAGCACCCACATGGGAGGGCTACCCGTTGTTGCTCTGCTCAAGCCCCCTCAAGGACAGCACAGCATCTGGCCAAGCCACAATCCAGGGGACCCAGGGGTCATGCAGAGGAGGCACAGGCAGGGGAAGAGGCCCCCTCAGCAGTTTTAGATGCCAATCAGGGAGTGGGACAAGTTTCTGCCACTTGGGAACCCTTGTTGGCCTGGCTTTGCTGAACCTCCCTGCAGGTTGTTGTCTGATTGGGGTCAGTGCTGTGACCTAGAGCCTAGCCCCAGATTAGGAACTCTGTCAAACCAGTGAAAGGAACTGGTGCTCAGATAAGGATGCACACAATGAAGTGGGTGGTAGTGAAGGTCATCCAGCCACACTGAGAATCTCGGGTTCATTGAGCTTGTGGTTGCGGAAATCCACCTGGCCACCCTGACCTTGGGTGGGAGTGATGGCAGTGACAGATACTTGAACCACCATGGCACTATGCCCACGAGCACTCATCAATGTGAGAATAAATGAGAATGGAAATGGAAACAAGCAGCTGTGGGCCTTTTTACACGACCCCTAAGATCCGCTGGCCACTTAAATTCGGACCAGAGATCTTAGGGGTTCATCGCTCTTCCTCTGTCCCCACCCCCCTCCGCACTTCCTGGCTGGTGGCTGCGTGAGGGAGGGAGAAAAAGAGAAAGAAAAGCATGCCGCTCACCTCGTTCTGCCTCTCGTCTCTGTAAGGCCATCAAGTCCAACCCCCTCGTTTCTGTAAAAGTATCTCTTAAAGGGACGGGAGCCAAAAAGCAGCAAACAGAAGCGAGGAGAGCCCCGCAATCACTATCGTTGCACCGCATCAAAGATTTTTCACCTCCAAAGAGAAGGTACAAGAAAAGTGAGCTGGGTCGCACTTAATTGTCTGCAAACTCCGGAGCTGGTGGGGAAACATTTTTAAGCTCCGGAGCTTGCAGCCATTTGCAGCGGAGCTTAGGGGTCGTGTATAAATGCCCTGTGTCACAAGAGCCCGCTAAGCAGGGCAGAAATTCTTGGTTTATATACCTGACATGGGTTACAGAGGTTAAGGGTGACGTCAAGCAGGCGGGTTGGGGGGGAGAGCAGAAACCAGCTCTGATACTCTTCCCACATGCAAAAGAGAATCACAGATAAACGTGGGAGAAGCGCAGCGTGGTCCCCAAAAGCTTCACCAAACAGTGAAGAAAAACTAGCCTGCGCCTAAGACGTTTGCTTACTTTGTAAGACCTCATCCATTAGGGATCTGAAGTATGGAACAAATGAAGCAATTGATTTAGGAAAGGGGGCCAAGGGAAGGGGCTAAAGGGAAATCAAGTGGGAATGAAGCCAGCAAGGAGCAGAGAAGTGGAAACAGCAACTGGCCGTCGTCATCTTTCTTTACACTGCCATTTTGATATAGATTCAGAACCATGCCTTTGAAGCAACTTCCAAACATCTCACTAATACAGTATGCTTTATAGTGCCACTGCCCAGGGGCAGAATGAAAGTGTATTTGTTTAATAAGATGTTCTAGTGTTGCGATTTTTGTGCCTTGATTTGATAAAAAATGAGAATGCCCGCTGAGCTACCAGTTTACAAATTATTGCGCATTTGGCTGCTTTGGTGAGCAGGAAGATGTGTGCGGTGGCATTGCCTGGCAAACCTGAGGGGCGGCCAGGGGCGTCAGGAACAAAGAGCCCAACATTTATTTAGGCTTTCTAGCCTTGGATATCGGCATTTGCAGGAGGGACAGAGAGGCAGTAATATATAGCTTGGAGACCAGGACAGACAGTTAAGATGGCTATGAACATTTATTAAACCTATACGTCTAAAAAGAGAGATGGAAAATCTGGAGGGGGATATCTTTCTATCAAATAAGTTTGTAAGGGAGACGAAGCAGAACTAACAAACCAGACTTCTTCCTTCTCTGCCCAATCCCTTTTCAGTATTGGAGTTCTGATCAGAAAAGGTGGTTCAGATCACGTGAGCACACTGGGGAAGGGAATGGGACTCATTCTCTTCCTTGGCACCAATTCTGAAATAAAACCCAGATTCCTGTCCTCATTTTACAAGGCAGCACATGGTACATAACAAGGAGGCATCTGGCTTGACCCAGAGAGAATGGGATAGCGCTGTTTCAGTTGGACACATTGACACTCTCCTACTTGGGATGTGATCAGACGACTGCAAAAGCATATGCCTGATTTTATTGGATGGGGTTGCTTTAAGGATCTCCTTTGAAATGACCCTTCTATCTTGCAGGGAGTTGTTCCAGTCTGGCCCCAAAATGAAGAAGCCCTACAAATGAGCCAATAAAGTCCAGCTTAGACACAGATACGTGGTGTGATCACCAAGGAATAGATTTATCACCCCACAAGTGGTCCAGAATGCCATCTATTTGATGCAGATTTGGCAGTTGCTTGTTCCCAAAGTGTTTTTATTGGATATTTGTAAATGAAGCAAGTGTTATAGAGACACCGTTCATTTTTTTTAATGCACGGTACTCTTATCATAAGGAAAAACACCTCTTTTGTCTTGTTGTTTAGGGAAGTGAAGGGAGTTCCTAACAGCACTGACTTAAGAAAGGAACATTTCTCCTCTTCCCTCATTTTTCTGTCTCATCAAAATTTTAATCAGAGATCTCAGCTGTTGATACATGGACTTAGCCACAGAACCCTGTCATGCAATTCAGCTACAGGGACCACACACACACACACACACACACACAGAGAGGGGGTTATTTTATTTTCATTAATCAAACTTTTTTATACACACACACGTGCGCAAGCACACACACACACACACACACAGAGAGTGGGTTTTATTTTCATTTTCATTAATCAAACTTTTTTTTTAAAGTCCTTTACTGCGTGCTAGTCTGGGCCCCTCAAAAAGCTGTAACCTGTAAATCACTAACAAATGCAAGCAAGGCCTGGTCAGGATCCTATTTCAGGATTGAGCTTGTGAAGGGAAGAAATGGCTTGAAAGGTTAAGGCATTCTTTCTGTTTAGAGGTATTTCTTTTCCTACTTGAGTTAAAGCTGTGATGAGGAGGCGAATTAAGTAATAGTGGCAACAGAATGAGATGTGGTGAAGATTGAGAGGATTAGCTGTTAGAATGGCCACAACTCCTAACTCCATGGTATCTTAAGTCTTTGACATATGTTAAAAAATAAGAAAGAGTCTTTTGACCAAGAATCTGTGGGGTTAATAAATGTAGGAATAAATTATGGGGAATATATTAGCAAAAGTGCTAAAGAGAAAGCATCCATGAGTGTAAGAAGAGAAGAGGCTAAGAGTGAGAAAGGATCTCAAGGGAAGGTGTCAGCTCTCAGCGGGAGGAAGGATATCTGTTTCTTCCCACAGGGATATGGTGCCAGGGCTTGGGGTGATGATGAGGTTCAAAAATGTCATTGTGGAGGAATCAGTGATGGGAGGAAAAGCAGAGGTAGCAGATTCTGAGCTATTCTAGGAGGACAGTGGTCAAAGGGGTTCCTTTGCTGGTTAGTGTTACCTGTCTCCCAAAGAGGATATTGCTTTTCCTGGGGCCTTGTGTGGGTCTCTCTCTCTCTCTCTCTCTCTCTCTCTCTGGCGCTTTTACACGACCTCTAAAATCCGCTGGCAAATTAAATTCGGACCAGAGATCGAGGGGTGTTGTTCCTCTTCCTGTGTTCCCACCCTTCTGACCTCCATCGCTCATGTCTGTGGTGAGGGGAGGGAGAAAAAAATGGAGAAAAGAATGCAGGCTCACCTCTGTCTGCCATCAGAGCAGTCCTGAGCAGCCCCTTAGGGATTCCTGTCTCTTAAAGGGACGGGGGACAAAAAAACAAACAGAAGGCAAGGGGAGCCCAGCATCCACAGCTTTACAATCCGCATTGGAATATTTTTTACCTCTGGAGACCAGGTACTTCTAAACTGTGCTGGGGCGCACTTAGGTGGGCGTGGTCGTACTTTATTTTGTTTAAAGTCTGCAGCTGGTGGGGAAACAATTTTAAGCTCCGCATTTGGGAGCCTGTTGCCTCAGATTTTAGGGGTCGTGTAAAAGCAGCCTAAGTCCCCCCCCCTCTCTCTCTGTGTGTGTGTGTGAGAGTGCCTCTCTGCTGTTTGAGCAAAATGCATGGGAATGTTGTTAGTGATATATTTATTCAGGAAATTCCCTGGGAGATGTCAAGTCAACACCTGTGGAGCCTCTGAGGGGGTGGTGACATGTGCCAGGCTGACAACATTCCCTGGGCCTTAATAAAGTGAAGGGAGATGGAAGACTGGAATGAGAAAGAAGGTGATGTTTTGGAGTCCTGAACTTGCTGGATGTAGAGGTCTCAGGTTGCTCTCAAAAACTACATTTTCCTTCCTCTGTTATCTTGATAAATAATTCTTGACAGTAGCATGGTAAGAGTGACAGAAAGACGGGATTTAGAGAGGAATTCATCCAGTGTTACTGAGGCATAGCTCATGCCTATGTATAATTTTGAAGTAGAATAAATGTTTCATGAAAGTGTAAAACCAAAAGTTATAAACCAAGCGAGTGAGTATGTGTGCATATGAAATCAGTGGCTCAGGTTATCAGCAAGTTAGTCATTTACAGGTCTTTTCCGTTGGGGCTCTTGTCATGTTCATCAGACCTCACCACTTGGTGTATTGACTGGAATGATGGGTGTTTCAGTCTAACATCTGTTTTAGCACAATTTGACACCAATAAATAGGCAGAATTAAGAGAGATGCTTGCTTTGTACAGAATCATGTACAGGTGTACCTCAGTTTACGAAGTTAATCCATTCTCTGGAGTGTTTCATGTTTGGAAAATTCATAAACTGGAAATGCACAGAGAGGCAAAGCATCCTGGGTATCCTTACGTAAATTGAGGCACAGTGGTATCTCAGATAACAAATTTAAATAGTTCTTCAAGTCAATTCCCTAACTGAAAAATTCATTATCCTAAACACAGTTTCCCATTGAAGTGAATGGGAAACCGATTAATCTGTTCCGGAGGTCTAAAAAGAGGCAAAAAAGCTGAGTTTTTCCCCAGATCTCTTTATAACGTGCACTTTAAAGACATGCAGTGTTGGAACACACACACACACACACACACACACACACACACACACACACACACACACACACACACACACGTTTGCAATGCAAACGAGCAAAAGAAAGCAGCAAGACTACACCAGCCTATTCCTGCCAAAAACGCAATGGGGGAAAATGCAAACAGACAAACACAAGCAGCAAGAGAAACCTAGCCTGTTCTTGCCTGCAGAATCGATGGAAAAGATTGCAAACATGAACTAAAGAAAGCAGCAAAACTACTTCAGCCTGTTCCTGCCCAAAGTGCAATGCATAGATGAATAAAAGCTAGCTCCAAAACAAACGCCAGATCATTCCTTCCACAAGTGCTAAGGAAACCAATGAGAAAACACAAAAGAAAGCAAGAAAACCTCAGCTCCCTATCTTTCCAAGTCCAAAAGATCCAAATCCCTCAGCAAAAAATGTCCAAAATGGCTTTAAAACACCATGAAAAAATGCTGTAACTTTTCCCACCCCTCCACAGACTACAGGAAGTGCAATGCATCCTGGTTGCACCTTTTTGCAAGGCATTATGGAAAATTCCGTTATCCGAGGCAGCCCATAGGAAAAAATTGTTATCTGACGCAGCCCTATTCCTGGAAATTTTAATTTGCTATCCAAATTATTCGTTAACAGAGGCATTTGTTATCCAAGGTATTACCTGTATTGCGAAAAAAAAATCATAAATGGAGGCATTATTTCCAATGGATTTCTTTTTGTGATCTGAAAATTACCTACACAGAGGTATTCGTCAACCGAGGTACACCTATACCACTAAGTCAAGATAGTTACACTCACAGTGCTTCCCTTTCGTGCTTCTGAGGTGTTGCTTTTCCACAATGAACTGGGACAGGAGTTAAAATGGAAGTTCTGCATAGCACTTAGTATACTGTATATGGTATCTGTAACAAGGGTATATGTGGGCATGGTAGTTTTGCCGCTTTTTCCTGTTTAGGTAAGGACCATATTCCACTTGCTTTTTATGTGAACAGGGCAGATGGCTTGAAAACATTTAGATTGCCATACAGCAGGGCTGTTCAACTTTGAATAGGCCAAGGTCTCCTTTTTCCGGACCAAAGTGCCTTGAGGGCTACTACACTAAAACCTCTACTTACGAATTTTATCTGTTCCGAGCACGTTCTCATAACTAAAAACTTTTGTGAGTAGAGCAGCGTTTTCCCATAGAAATGCATTGAAAACCAGTTACAGTAATCTGTTCTGGAGGGAACAGATTTCAATGTGCCATGGCCCTTGAATTGCCCCGCTCGGCTGAGACAGTGGGCTGGCAGACCCAGAACTTTGCTGGGGCAGTGGTGGTTCTTGGGATGGGGGAGGAAGGGGTGGAGAACTTATCCCCTCACACTTTTTTATTGATGGCTGGCGGGCTACTTTTGAACCCTCCACGGGCTACCAGTAGCCCATGGTCTACCTGTTGGGCAGGCCTGCCATACAGAAATAAATTGTTCCAAGGACCGTAAGGCCCAACCTCTCATATGAGACAAGGACCTGGACTTGCCTAGCCATATTCTCAAAGCCACATTTGCCACCATAATATTGATTGATCTTCTGAGGGAATATGTTCTGTGGCAAAAAGGCAGTGCCTGATGATGACCTTGATAAAACTGCTAGTCAAAGAGCTGTACTAAGGAAAAGCAGTAGTTCTTGCCCCTCTGGTGAGAAACTCCAGAAATCCAAACGATGCTGAATTTGCAGGCCCTCGTTTCCTGTTGAAGCTGCAACTAACTCTGTATCAGGAGGAGTGCAGAATTCTAGTTGATGTTGACTACCATCAAACCTAGCCAGCTTGGCCAGGCTCCAGCAGCCTCTGAAGGACCACCGGTTCCCTAGTTCCTGCTTCCAAAACAACATGAGTGTGGAGTGAAGAATTCATGGTGACTGAACCATTTGGCGGCGCTATCTTTGCACAGCTCTTGTCTCTGTGAACAGAAAGAAACAAATACTGCTGAGTATCAGGGGCACGGGTACTTTGGAACATGTTCTCTATTTTGTGAGTTACCCCTGTTTGCTCTGTACCTGGAGTGCTCATTCTTTAGGGGGGACCTGGCTCCATCCAGCTTCTAAGGAACGAATAGTGTGCTTCCCCTCTCTCCTTCTGTGCACCTTCTGAGGGGAGCGGGCAGAATTTTGTTTGCAGTAAGAGGAAGCCTCACCAGGCCAAAGTATGGAAATGAAACATGTGGAAATGTTTAAGAAGGGAGCTCTGAAGAGACTCTGTGTTCAGTTGGGGGGAGGGGGATGAGAGAAAGATTTTCCTTCCTTTTGATTTAGAAGAAAATTGCAGCCTTTATATTTTCATAGAAAAATTGTGCAGGTTTAATTCCTCCTCTCCTCAGTCATCTCCCTACAGTTCAGAACAATATGTGCTGTACTGCCCAAAGTTGTGAGCAGATGAGGAAAAGGAATTGTCATGGTGGGAAAGCCGGGCCTAAATCTTTAGAATAGCTCTGATATATTTTCAAGGAAAGGACTGAAGCATATTGGCAGAGCGCTGCATGAATGCTATGGAAGTTGAAGTAGCTTGGAGGATGTGTGGCAGGGCTCAGATCTCATATATCAGGAAACTGCATTGAATTGGGCCAGGAGTATTTGCAAACACAGAAAAAAGAAAATGGCACTAGTCTGCTAGTCTGTGGAACTCCCTGCCACAGGATATGGTGATGGCATCTGGCTGAATGCCTTCAAATTGGGATTGGACAGATTCCTGGAGGAAAAGTCCATCTTAGGTTACAAACCATGATGGGGATGTGTAACCTCCAGACTTAAAACCAGGGTACTTCAAAGTCCAGATGCAGGGGAGTGGTATCAGGAGACAGATATCTAGTCTTGTGCGCTCCCAGAGGCATTTGGCGGGGCCACTGTAAGGTACAGTAAACTGGACTAGATGGGTCCTTGGCCTGATCCAGCATGGCTCTTCTTATGTTCTTATGTTAATAGCTGTAGGATTGCATTTGAGAACTGGTTTTCTGCTGGAGTAACAATACTACAAGGTAAAGTGAATGGACATCTCTGAAATGCATCAATAAGTTCTGTAAGAAAGGAAAACGAAATTTAACATTGCACTGGAGCATGAGGGTGCTATAGGTTTAGTTAATGCGGGCTGTTTTAAATCAATATATGAAAACCCTCACCATTTCTAACATCTGTGGTCAATGACCATATAAGTACTTCCATTCATGCTAGCAACTTGCTGTTCTACAGTATATAGTTTAGAATCGTGAGGTAATCCCAATTTCTATGAAGTCTCTTTTCTTCTTCAGCTCCTTCCCTTCTGCATCCCTTTTTATTTGCCCACCCCTCTTCATTCAACCTTAAGTTTCTGGTTCATTTAGACCTCCTTCCTCCAACACCAAGATGTTTGGTTTCTGCTTTGTGGCCTCTGTGAACTCACACAAATGGGTCTCCTGCATGCGCATAGAGAGGCTCTCAGAAGATTCTAGAGCTACCTCAGATGTCTGCTGGGACTGCCCCCTCAGTACACGTTTCCCTGCCAATGCTGCGACTTCCTCAGTTATATATACAGGTGTGTGTGTGTGTGTGTGTGTGTGTGTGTGTGTGTGTGTATATATGTTCAGTTTTGGAGATGAGTTTGGTTCTTTCAAAGTCAATTTCATGACCTGTTGTTTTTATGTGCTGGAAGAGAGAGGAAGATTTTTCTTCTTTTTTGACTGCGCAGAACACAACACTTCAACAGTCGAATAATCATGGAAGCCATTGAAATAGAGAAACACCCAAACAACATGAATAAACGTGATGACACCTCCCGCTTGCCTGACATCTGGAAACTAGCCCTGGTCAACAGACGAGCCTCCGTCACAAAGACTGACACCAGGTCCAAAAGGACACAAGACGCCACCACCTTCCATCCACACCAAACACAAACCCAGACCCTTCCCACAGATGAAACGAAACCACCATCCAATAACAAAACCACGACTGCACCATCTACTGCGGCACCCCACTCCAGTCACCACATGGAGCACACTCACACACCCCAAAAAAACATTGGGAGACCACAGACACGTAGCCAGACCAAAATGAATTCACAAGACACAGGACCCCACTCCACCAAAGCCCAGGATACTGCCAGAACCCACCAGCCATCTAACCCACCAGCATGTAAACAGCCATCTAAACAGCCATCAGCAGTTAATCCCTTAACGATCGCCTCAGCCACACAGCAGATCACAAAAGAACAAAGGAACAAAGGAACCTGCAATCAGCAACAAAGCAAGCAAACCACACACCCCCAGCAGTATTTATAGAAGGACTTCAACTGAGACCACGCTTTGCTTCAAGAAGAAAAAGAAGCCAGAACACCAGCCTGAAGATGACGAGTGAGACCTCGTATAAACGTATATAGAACAACCAGATTTCTACACGGGAAGAAACCGAATCCACCTAACATGCATATATATATATATATATATATATATATATATATATATATATATATATATATATATATATATATATATATTGCTGCCACTGAAGTTCTTTCTTTCAATGACTGCTTTGATCTGCTACGATCTGCTACTCCTTTTTTTTCCTTCTAGGCGATGCATCAGTACCTTTTCCTCCCTTTCTTCCTCTTTTGACCATCCCTTTATTCCTGTTTTTCAAAAAAAAATCTTATAAAGACTGTGTTCCCCCACTTCCTGCCATTTTATGGCAAGTTCGGGTGCTTTTAAGAAGTGCACTTCTTTTTCTAACAAAAAGTCACCCTCACTGGTGGCCATTATTTGTGCCTTTTTTGCTTGGGCAAATCATGCCACCGCATCATATTGACAACTCAAAGCATCCTTTGATAGACAAAGACAGCCTACGCCTACTTCTTCATCCTACCAATACCATCCACAACTTAACAAACAATGATTCTGCCATCCTACCAGGCTTCCGGACAAGCAGCCTAAACAGCATAGTTGACTTTTTCTGTCACTCAAGCCTCGATGCCACAGCATACCACCAATCCCACTCAACTCTTCCACCTTTCACCTTTCTTCCATGCCCAGGACCACATCATAAGTGGTGACTCTTGGGTCCTCTCCATCATCCAGTTTGGATGCAAAATCGAGTTTCTTACATATGCATCTCAAATTTACTCAGTTTATAATGGAGGAATGGAATAGTATTGTATTTCACACAGGTGTAGGTACTATTAGTGCTACGATTTGGTCTTTTTTTATGGATGTTTTCATGTGGGCCTCTTGAACCACATCATGATCTTCACAACTGGTGCAAAAAAAAAAAGCCTATTGAACATGCATTTTAGTCAATATAAGAATGTTTTATCAGTTTGATCCCTCATTTTTCAGTGTATCAATGTATTTAGTTACTTTCTATCACTGCAATCCATTATGCTAGCCAGATGTGAAATTTAGATAATATTTATGGATAAAAACTTTGGAGAAAATTTGGAAGGGGAGACAGTCCCCCCCCCAATTTCCCCCCAAAGTTTCTGTAAATTTTACTAGTATTCTGTGAGAGTAAAATTCGGCAGATGGCTCTAAAATCTCATTTTTACTTTGAGCTATATTCCTCATAAATTTAAGGTATGCAATCCAATTCGAAAGCAAAGTCCAACATAGATCAGAAAGGCTTCCTTTTGAGTAGACGCACATAGAACGGCACTGTAAATCTGTAGGTTAACAGCTTATGTTTGGGTGTCCAGGCACACAAAAAACCAAACAAACCCAAAATCATTTGATTCTCCCCCCCACTCTCATGTCAGTTGTTGCTTATTACTCTGGTGCTGAGCTTCCCTCAGACATCCTCTGCTATGAGAGTATTGTTTCTGTGCAAATCTGTCCTTGCCCTTTGTTGCTTCTTTCTGGTATAGACATTGCTCTTCTCCCAACTCGCTGTCACTCTCTTTCTCTTCCATCACAGATAACCAGAGTGAGGAGAATAACATTTACTTCTTTGCATGTGCATCACATATGTCTGTATCTCCCGGAGAACATGTCTTTGTGCTACCTAGCAGTTTCTAGTGCAGCCGCAGCCGCCTGTGATGGGTATACAGTAACTGCTCCTACAGCAAGAACACCATCAAGCAAAAACAAAAAAACCACAAAAAAAACTAAAAAAACCTGAAGAACTGAACAGGGAATCAGAGGTTGCAAAATGGTTAGCTAGCTTTGTCAGTGGTGTCACTGCTTGTCTCCCTCAACTCCCAACAACAGATGTTTAAGAGACTTAAAAAGCAAAGTACAGATTGTGTTTGAGGATGGTAATGCCCCTGTGGACATCGTGTGGTGTGCAGTGTCCGGCTTGCTGTACCATGAACTGGAGAGTGCTCCATTCTTCTTGCATAAACGGGTGTTAAGTGTCTCGTTATGCAAACAGTAGAGAAGAGGAGGCATCAGACACATAATGGATCATTTATGCGTGTGGCTAGAAGAAACAGGATTCCAGCTCAAGAAAGTAGGGAATTATTCATGACTCTAATAGTCTACTGTTTTTCTTTAAACAGAAAATCAGGCAATAGTGGAACAGTATCTTAGAAAAGTTAGAGAAATCCATAGCAGGCGCACGAGTTTTTGCGGAAATCTTTTTGCTGGCTAGAATAGAATAATTCCTAGGAAAATCTTGAAGGCAGAAATGAAGATGATTCCATCTCTTTTTGTTTTGGCTTTTTCAAATTGTTAAACCCATCCAGAAATTTTATCCTAATTAAAATGCATAGTGAACTTGCCTTCTTGAGGGTAGACTCACCCTCATAGATTCCATGTTATTCTGGAATTTCCTTGGTTGGTAGTAGTATACATCCGTGTTCAGCACTTTCAGTTGATTGGCTGGAAGGCTATTACCCATTCCCTCCCCCCGCCCGCCCCCCAGTGGTTTCTCTTTACACATTTTCTGGTATGCAGAATAGTCTTCAGTGCCCAGAGATGGTTGGTGTGGGTAGCAGTATTACATGGCAGAGAAGAGGCGGTTGGTTGGGGAGGGGAAATTGCCCTGTGGGAAAGATATTGACCGTGTTGTGATCCCCACAATAACTGATCGTTGCCCAAATGTGCTGTGATTGCTGCCAAAGCAGTTGAGACACATAATGAATGCTATTCTGGCATATATTATATATGGAGGAAAGTAGTGGCTACAGAAGTAACTTGTAATACATGGATCCCTTTTCTCCCAGATCACTTGCTTTCTTAGTGCTCATTTTCTATCAGCCTGACAATGAAAGCAAGGCCTTGGGCTTGCTTCAATTGTTTGTCAGCTCTTACACATTTTGCTTCCGCTCCACCTTCCCAACGCTCTCTCCCCTCGACCATGTTATGTTGCCAATAACCACACTCTGGTACGTGTACTTGTTCTCTCTTAATTTGCTGATTTTGTGCACCATTATTATTAATTACACAGCAAACAACCATTTTAATGCATTCTATGAAATATACCGCATTAAATAATAAGAAAGGTTATAAGAAAGGTGCTTGAGTGTGGATCCTAACGGAAGGGGTACATACAATCAAAGGAACCAGGAAAATAATAATGTTAATTTCCCAAATGACAGAAATTCTCTTGGATGAATTCACAATGTTTCATGACAGGACATGAGAAAGAACAATGATCTGTGGGGAGGGGAAAGAGAAACTAAAATTGTTATGGCAATAAACAACTGAGGTATGTTAGGTTCTGTATTCGAATGTGAGCCATAATGCCAGTTTGGAAATGAAGGCAAAATTATTTCCTAGCCCTATCTGGCAATCCTTGGTGTTCTCTGCTATTCTACCCAGGTCAAACCTTCCATAATGTTCCAAAATTAAACAAAATCATATGAACTGCATAATAATAAACTTTGAACTGCAGAGCTAGGGCAATGAATTGTTGTGGTGGAATGGTTCTAAGGAGATACCTAATGTAATTCCAGACAAATATGTTAAGAAATAATTCTTGCTATAAACTGCAAGTGGATTCTCTGCACTGTTGGCAAATCATACACATTTTCTGTGCGGACATCCCACTAGGTTCCAGTCACTTGGGGTTCCGTCAGCTCACACTTTTTGAATCTTCCTGTGTGCTCCCATGTTACTGAAGCACATGCATCTTTGTCAGAAGAATAGAGGCATTCTTTTGCATTCCCTACAGATGTAGATACTATTAGTGCTACTCCTTTGGCCTTTCATGTATGAAACGTATATTTCATTGAACATTTCATTCTGTTGCCATGTATCCAAAGAAGTAGAGTTGATCCACAAAAGATTATGTTAAAATATACAGGCAATAGTCTTTAAGATGCCACATGTTATTGTCTTTTATTGTCTTTTGTTTTTTCTTTGAATTCTGCCTGGAATTCTTGCACAGGCTAAAACAGCTGCCTCTTCCAAGACTACAACTATTTAAGATTAGTAACAGTGAACATACAGTACTAAAAGGATCAATGAATACAATACTAAAAAACATGAGCAACACCAAAACTCACCCAGTGTTTCTTACAATCAACTAGATCCTTTTGTCCTGTAGCTCCTGGAAAACCCCTGTTTGCAATGGGGCCCTCTGCTACTGAGAGACGCAGGATTCCAGTACTATTGTACAGTATTTGGAAAAGAACAGCACTAATTGTTTCCAGTGGTATGTGGGTCTGAGGGTAGAGTTGGGCAGGAATTGCTTTGTGCCAATTTGTCAAACGTTAGTGCAGGTTAGCGCAGCCCCATAGATGTAGCACATTCTCTTCCCCCACTACCCCCGGCCACTAGCTGGCATGTGCTGCTTAGTCCCTCCTTGTGATGACTTGTGATGATTCCCGTCTCTGGGGGACTGTACAGTGGTGCCCATTGGCTTGGTTCAAGGAAGGCTGGACTTAGTCCAGTTTTACCACGTTGTCTGTTACCCTGTATAGTAAAGTGACTATTATGCTTTATGTGGTCACTAACCATCAGAAGTTCATTTTCTCTTACGCAGGATATTGGCCCAATTCTCTTCCCTAGTTACATTGGAATGAAACAAATGGCATCACTTTTGAAGAGAAATTTCTTTCAGCTAAGAACGCACTGGAGACATCTGTCGTAGACTGAATTTTGTGTCTCCACATGAAATTGCTAATATCTGATTTCTTGGGGGGGGGGGAATGCCTCTAAATGTTATGCCATTTATATAGTTCCACCAGAAGATGTTGACTCCCTGTGACTGGCTTCTTTTCTTCTTTTCCTACAATGAAATAATTAGGAATGTATCAAGCCAGTCTCATCAGTATTTTAGCAATCTATAATGAGACTGTGTAAGTGTTCATAGAATTTGACGTATAACTAACATGAGATGAATATTGTACATTTCAAATAAAAATAGAGATTTTGTCTAAAGAATAAAGTGTAACATTCAATACTGTATTATCATGTTGGTGATTTCAGAATATACTTAAAGCTTTCTAGATCTTTAAGTGGAGCACTAAACTTTTCTTATTTCCTAGTCATTTTTAGAAAGTTAATATCTTCATTTTCATATTGAAGTGGAATTTATTAAGCCAAGGATTAACTAAGAGTGGGGCCACGTTTTTCCAGTGCTTAGACAAAACTGGCCTCTCTGCCAATTGCAGATTCCCTGCAAGATCTTAGTTTGGGTTCTGAACAATATCTCTGAGATGTCTCAGTAAGAGGACTAATAAGGTAAGAATAATTTTAATACCTGACTATTGTATAAAAGGTTTTCTAGAAGAATCTTATTTTCTGTGGCACATTTATGCAGTCTGTACACTGTCACAACTGCTCTGCTCAACTAAGCCCCTGTTATCTCCCTCCTTCAAATAATTGATAATTATTATTGTGGTTGTCTAAGGTAGTACTGTGCCAGGTAAGTGGTATGTCACAGGAACTTTCACCTTAAGTGCCTTCATATAAAAAATTACCACTGCATTGTAGCCACTGTGTTACACTTTTTCTTTTCCTTGCATCTGTGCTTTTACGATTATCTAAACTGTTTACCTTTAGTACATTTGAATTTCCTTGACCCTTCATTTAAAATAGTCCTGTTTGATACCTTATAATTATCTCATAAATTTGCAGAAATACTAGTAATTAAATTAATTATTTCTATTGGAAAAAGAAAAAGAAATATTTTTCACATAAATATTTCTTTTGGCTAATTCTTGGCTCCCCCCCCCATCTTGACAAAAAAGGCACTCTTTAATTTATTGGTACAACCCAAAATTTCATTGATCACATGTATGTAGCATGCTTCCTTAGAGCCTGTCCTTGGGGGGGGGAGTGAATCACATGTGAGGGGCTTTGATCCACATCATCTCCAGTGAAGACTTACAAAGAATTTCTTTGTGTTTGCTCAAATCTCCTTCTTTCAGTTGCCATCAAGGGACCCTACCACCTCCCTAGTCAGCTTCCCACTTCTGTTTTATATAAGGAAATGTTTATTGTGAATTTTAATGACCTAAACAATATATTCCTCGTATTTATTTTTGTTTGCATTGTTTTTGCTTTACTATTTTATTTTTTAGGTTTTTGTCACCATTTACCAATTTGAACTTTTTCTCATTTTTAAAATTAACACTGATATTTATTTCTTCTTTGCACAATAGTCAAATATACATGTATGTACAGGGAACAAATCAAAACTACGCATGAAATTATTTTGTGTAAGCCTCATTTTAAATTTCAAAATGTGAGATGTTTGAGGAGGCCTTTGACTATCTAATTGAAATGAATGGAACTTGAAAGTACTTTGGGATGAGTTTGGCCTTCATTTCTTTAAAAACAGACTCATGTTTCCAACTGTGGTTTTTTTTTTCTGTTTTGTTATTCCATGGATATGAATAATTTAACAAGGAAGTAAATTATTCCATATAGTTTCTTCAACCACTGAGTCTCTCTCTCTCTCTCTCTCTCTCTCCTCCCTCCCTCCCTCCCTCCCTCTCTCTCTCTCTCTCTCTCAAACACACACACACACACACACACACACACACACACACACACACACACAACACACAACTTTTCACTAATCAGCTTGAATTAATTATTTAATCTTCATTGTGAGCTTCTTGTATAATAGCTAATAGTCACTTCGAGTTGTCTTCAAGGACTGCCTAGTTTGTACCTCTTAAATTTTAGTCTAGCTTAAATTTTGAAGGAACCGTCCTTTTATTTACATATTTTAATAAATAACTTTTTCTTGTAGTGAGACTACAGAATTTTGGCATTTCGTATCCTGTAATTCAGATTCTATCATATAAAACATCTTTGCTCCAAATGAAGCTGTTTGGATGAGCAGCGAAACGTTTCTATCTCTCAAAAAAGAAGTCCAGTAGCCATGACTCAACTCCCAGTTAAACGAACCTGGATGACTGAGAATCTTCACAGATCCAAAGTAACTGTTTTTGAACATGTGACATTTTGGCTTATTCGTATTTTTTCCTTCACATTTAGTCAAGTTACTTTCAACTCTAGCATCTTTTGCTGCTTGTCATTTTATTAGGCTTGCTTTCTGACTTTTTAGCTTTTGTCATTTTTTTGTGAGAACAATACCTCTTAACTGGGGGCGTTTATACACAACCCCTAAGCTCTGCTGCAAATGGCTCCCAGCTCCGGAGCTTAAAAATGTTTCCCCACCAGCTCTGGAGCTAACAGAAAATTAAGTGCGACCCCGCCCACCTAAGCGCG
Organism: Phrynocephalus forsythii; assembly: GCA_029282475.1. Lineage (NCBI taxonomy): Eukaryota > Metazoa > Chordata > Lepidosauria > Squamata > Agamidae > Phrynocephalus > Phrynocephalus forsythii. The sequence goes on from JAPFRF010000011.1 coordinate 11,729,886, forward strand.
ACCCAGCGCACCTTTCAAGTACCTGCTCTGGGAGAGTGAAAAATTTTGATGCGGAGAGTGCCGGGCTCTCCTCGCTTCTTTTTGTTGTTGTTGTTTTGCCTCCCGCCCCTTTAAGAGGAACCAGGAAGTGACGGGGGGTCGGAGCAACTTCCACCGGCACTCCGGAGGTAAGAGTGCATTCTTTTCTCCCTTTTTTTCTCCCTCCCCTCACGCAGACAGAACAAGGAAGTGCGGAGGGGGTGGAGCGACAAACCCTCAAGATCTTTGGTCCGAATTTAAGGGACCAGCGGATCTTAGGGGTTGTGTAAAAAGGGCCTGGGTTGTTCATTATTTTTACTCCTGACTGTTCATGTTTAGGTCATTTTTAAAAATGTATCAGTAGTACACCAAGGAGCTGACCACTATTGGTCTGTGGGAAAAGATTCTTTGTGAAAGGGCAGTGCTTGTAAATCGTAACAGGGAATCCTCCCATTAGTTTTTATTTTTCCAGTACATGTAAAATGACCTCTTTATTTCCCTAGTACATGACTGGAGAAATGGCAAAAGGATACTGGGATTCACCCTCCTGCTGCCTCACACTTATGCTAACAACATGGGGAAATCCATGACTCCCCATCTTTTCCTGTTGGTTTGATCCTATCCTCCGCCCCGCCCCCCAATTTGCTATTTCTTTTGGGCTTCTTCCTCTCTCATCCCAGGAGCTCCTTTCCTCCAGCACTCAGGACTGGCTTGCAGTCAGGTTTTTCCTCAGCCCCCTCTCTCTGTAGAAAGAACATATCAAAAACCATGGCAGTTTTCCAATTACAAATTAACTGTTTCCTGAGTTGCTGCCTCCAAAACCATATTGCCACCCCCAGTTCACTAGCTTAAGTACTTTTGCTTATGAGAATTAAATCTTGCCTTTTCCAAAGTGGCAGGCTACAGATAATGGCATAGGATTGGCATTGTGCATCTAAATTATTTTGTTATGTGAGAGAAAGCCTATATAGCATGCCACTCTCATCGACTTTAGCTAATAAATTAATATTTTCATCTTTGCTGATCTTGCACCCTTAGTGGGATAACTAGATGCAACAGAGGACAGGCCTTCTGTACCTACTGAGGAGACAGAATAATCTGGCTAGCTTCCTGCAGAGAGTGGCCATGCTAGCTGGAGGATTCTTGGAGTCAAAAAAGGTAACCTGTCCAGTTTCTAATGTCTTGGTCAGGACTGAAAAGAAGACCCCCCAAGAATCCCTGGAATGATGCAAATAAATGTAATATAATCCGTAGTATTAAGATAATTTTGTGTATTTTGGATTGTTTTATGCAGCATTCACTGAATTTTATTTTAAAAGCTTAGGTTTATTTGATAGCTGTTTTTCAGGCTGTTTGGTGGTGTTCTGGACGTTTTTCTTCCTGACGTTTAGCCAGACTCTGTGGTTGGCATCTTCAGAGGGCAAGGAGGGCAGGGATATAGAAGTTCTATTTTCCCTGTGGTCCTTGCCCTCTTAAGATACCAGCCACAGATCCTGGTGAAACGTCAAGAAGAAAAACTTCCAGAACATGGCCAAACAGCTCAAAAACTCACAACACCTATCAGATCCCAGCCGTGAAAGCCTTCGAGAATACACTTAGGTTTATTTCTTCTTTTTTCTAAATACAGTTGTAACGTTTAGCTAAAATTAAAAGACATGTGAGTATTTTAATGGTCTCAGTTGGGGAAACAAAATACATATTTTGCATCATTAATATGATGTTACAAATTTCTCGTATTTATTTGGAAATGTTTAATACAAAAACTATAATGTTGAGAGGTCGGAGCAAGTGACAGTCTATACCCACCCACATATATCTATTTTAGAATGAATCATGTAGTATATTTATCTGGAGTTTGTATCAAATGTTCTGGGAATTTCTTAAATGAAGCCTGGATTCAAATTCAGGAGATTGTGAGCATTAGTGCTAGAAACCTTCTACTTGTAACAGACTTAACAGTGTAGTTGTCAGCTTCATTTATTTGGCAGTAAAATGTCCTTAAGAATAAAGGAGTTGGCGCTGCCCGTTTCATAGGTTTGATCACCTTGAAGCAACCCACAGGAACTCCTTCCAGGTATTCCACCACCGTCCTCCTCGATGCCCAGGTCTCCCAGCCCCAGCCAACAATTCCGGATCACTGGTCCCTGACAGAAGGACTACCCTAGGTGGAAGGAGATTATTTTTATCCTGTTTCTCGGGTCTTAGAGCAACTGGCTTTCTCCTCCTCTAACATAGTAATTATACTTGCCATGCTACTGAATGAGGTAAGGCACACTGCCTATTTCATGATAGGTGTAACTCAGCATTATTATTATTATTATTTACCCTGCTCTTCCTATATAAAATTCAAATCAGCCGTACCATTTTTGTTTTCCCAACAAGTTTGCACAATACGCTACGCTTGCAATAGCCATCACTGCCTTTTCCATTTGAAATTGTGACACCTTCTATAGCAGGGCTTCTTTTACTTGGAATCTAGTCAAAAGAAGACAGATCCGTCGACAAGACACTGTATAGCTCTGCAAAACAGCCAGGGAATCAAGCAAGTATAAGTTGAACAGTGGGCAATTGAGATTTCCTTTCCCACTACTGGGCGGGGTGGAGGATGGTATTTTACTCTATGGACACCTGATAATGGGCCAGGCCTGCAGAGCCCTGGAAAACCAGATCGCTGAACAGATTTGCATTAACTGCCTTCTGCTCACTGGCCCACCAGTCCCCCTCCGCCTCCTCCTCCCCCCTTGCTGCTCTGCCACGTGCCTCATTATTGCTGGAGTTGTTGAGGCCATGACCCCTGGCTTATTCTCTATTGACCCCTGACCTCCCCAGACTAATCTGTGTCAACAGGCCCCCAGGGATAGAGGAACAGCAGCTCTGCAGGTGGAGAGGAGAAGAGGAGGGGGAGGCTGGGGGAACTGGCCCCCTCCAGCTCTAGGAATTTTGTGGAGGAGGCAAAGAGACCCCGGACGATAAAGGGCAATCCAAAACAAGTGGATGCATTGCAATCGGGCCAATTTTAATCCCTTCTCCCAGCAACCTGCTGCCGGGTCTATGCTCTTGGCTTTTGTCTCATTTCCTTCTCCCAATCTGTCTCTTCCCATGATTTTCCCCTTCTTTTCTTCTCTCCTTCTTTTTAAATTGGGCATGAAGCTGCATCCTTTCCTAGTGTCACCACCCCCTTCATGCCCCCCTCCTCTGCTTTTGTGATAATTTTTTTTTTGCCCCACCTCTCCCCAGTGAGAGGGAAGAGGGTGCCCTCTAGTGGCAGGATAATTTTGCAGGAAGTTGTACCGTAGTCGTCCTGTTCCCCTCCCACACCCCCGTAGTTCCTGAGAGGGGAATCCCCTGCTGTGTCATCTCTCAACACTTGGTAATGCAGCCAAAAAAGGGGGTGGGACTGAGTGGCTCCTGCCTGCAAAGGTGATTGTTAGAGCAACAGGGAAAACAAAATTTGGTCCAAATAATAATAATAATAATAATAATAATAATAATAATAATAATAATAATAATAATAATAATAATAATAATAATAATAATAATAATAATAATACATTGCTCTAGTTGGAGCCAGGGACATTATTCCCATCGCTGTGAGAAGGAAAGCACCATGTGCCAACAGATACTATCAGTGTTATGCATTTTAACCTGCAGGGGTGTGCTTCTCAGTTTAATGCCATGGTACCGAATGTCTTTAGAAATACAATTTACAGATTGCATTGCACTTGAAGGCAGGCAAAAGGATTAGGGCTCACTCCAGGAGCACATGCCACTGTTTGCAACATCAAGTCATCTGGATGTGCCGAACAACGGCCCTAAAGAACTAACAAAAATGATGACAGAAGCCAGAAGCAAGATGAAATAATGTAACTGCTAAAAATGTAATATAATGTAAATCTATATATAATGTAACTGCTAAAAAACCCCAAACAAACCCACAACAACCCACAAACCTTACCAGCCGAACAAAATATACTGCATATTGTGCGGAAAGATTGGATCTGCCAATGATTGCAACTAATGTCATGTAAGCAACAAAATAAATCTCAAGTACAGAGGGAAATGCAGTAATGTATAAACATTGGGACAACTACTTGCCTGATTTTACAAAACTTTTTATTTATTTACAGTAGGACCTTGGTATTCGCTGGGGATTGGCTCCAGGCCTTCCCATGGATAACGAAAACTGTGGATAAGAGGGAATGCCAACCCCCCCCAAAAAAACCCTGCTGTTTTACAACAGTAGCTTGCTTTATAGCTGCTGTTTATGACAATAGCTTGCTTTGCAGCCGCTGAATTTATTTATTTAATTTTTTCCTCTGCCAACCATGGATAACTGAATCAGTGATTAATGAATCAGTGGATACGGGGTCCTACTGTATTAATTTATTTAACAAATAAATAAATATTTATTACATTAACACCAGCAGGATCCTGGCCATGGTAGGGCAGAGTTAAGATATGGTTGGGAATGTATTGTGTTTTCTAGCAAACGTACTTAAATATTTTTATAGAGTCACCATGAACTTGACAGCAAATGTATTCATTTAAAGTAACATATATTAGGAGAAAACTAATATTGGGTAGCCAGTGGAAAAATTAACGAAAGGAACAGTGGGAACATGGCACAAACAGTGGGACAAATACCTGCCTAGTTGTTTGCTTCTTCACTGTTTTCTTGTGGAAGGTAAATGGCATGTTGGATGGGCTTCCACACTTCTTTTTCCCTGTGAAAAAAGTTGAGAAAATCTACTATCCATGACAATGAATTGTAAGTAATGAGAATGGGCAAAACCATGGCTATACTGTATTTCAACATAGGTGGGGAAGGAGCAGATGGCTACAGTTATTCAGGTTTTGATATTAAGGTTTAATTCATTTTTATTTAGAGCAAAATGGGCATATCAAGAGTTCTTTCTTACATTGCCCTTTCAGCTGTAAGGAATGAGACTGGTTTAGTTTTCAGTGGTTCCGCTTTACCTGTATCCAATTCTTCTGTGTGCAACAGTGTCCTCTACATTGTTTTCCTTTGGGAGACATGTATCCGAAACATTCAGAATAATTTTCAGTAATGATTAGTATTGTTTTGCTGTAGCAAAAAGGAGGGAAAGAATCCAAGAAAATTCATTCACAAAGACTGTGCTGGACTTGAGTTAAGGTTGCTGCATAAACCACAGCATTTCAAGCCAAACCACAAGATACCATTAATGTTTCCACAGCCTTTGCCAGTAACCTAGCCAGGAATTCTCTCCCATCCCCACTCATTTCTCTTCTAGACAATCACTTAAAACAGGTCCTGAGTTCATCTGATCCTACCTCCTCCTCCTCCTCCTCCTCCTCTCCTTCTTGGCTGAGCACATCTGACGCTGAACCAAAGATTTATCAAATTATGCTTGAAATACAGCTTTGGGGGAAGATATTTATTTATGTTTTGTTCAGTCATTGTAACTTAGGTCGGCCCTACTGTGTTTTCTTTCAGATATGTAGGTGACAGCTCAAGAATGAGCTCAATCCTACTTCTATATAGGCTTCCTCCAATTACGTTCTCTCCCTGTACTGAGGAAAGAATCACACAGTTTAAGTTATACTCAATTTAAATGCCAGACAAGCAGTTCCTAGATAAATATTTGGCCTAGTTTTGCACATTACCTTTGTGGTTTTCTTCTTTGCCACATTGGTAACACATGAATGTTCCACATGTGTGGTTTGGTTGAATCATGTGAATTCTAACCAGCCTACATAATATCAGGGATAGAGTGAGGTGGAAACTGAGTACTGCTGTGCTACAAATGCATCGTATAAATTTGACCTTTTGTAAGGTGCACGTTGCATGGTTTAAATGTATACTGTAGCAGTCAATTGGCTGTTTGACTGAAGTCAGTGCTTGCAGTTTGTAGAACCAGTCAACAGTCTTACCTATACTGTACATTGATTTCCCCCCTCTGGGTGTTGAGCTTTCCCTCTCATTCAGTGCCATCTTTCTGAAAGAATGAATTGTCATACAGTGGTACCTTGTATAAAGGAATTAATTCATTCCAAATGAAATTCTGTTAAGCAAATTTTCCTTTATACAAATTTCCCATAGGAATGCATTGAAAACGGAGTAATCCCTAATCATGACCATTTTTATGTTGTACGGATTTGCCCCATAGGTGATTCTGTTAAGCAAATTTCCCCTATCTCCGGAATTTTTTATGTTGTACAGATTTTATGTTATACAAACCCTTTGTTATACGAGGGTCCACTGTATTTGTTGTCCTGAACAGCTGAGACTGAGAAACAGTCTTCATTGGTGTACGCAATGTACAAAAGGATGTCCAGCGTTTCGTCCATCTGCCCAGGGGTTCAGCTGACTAAAACTTGACACTCTCCCCTCTATTCAACCATTGAAGATGAATTTTTTCCATGAGAAAGTTAGGCATGTCTTAAGAGATTTTGACAAAGAGCTTTAACCACATATGGGATGGAGTGGGAGCTTTTGAGATGGCCTTATTTGAATAAGCTTGTAATTGTATACAAGGCATAAGGCTCTCCATGAGGCCAAAATCTCCAACATGGTCATGTTTCTTAGACCAGCTGGTAACTTTATTCTGCTTTCAGTCATCCCTCCACCCCAAAAGAAAGGCGAGGGTTATCTGATAGCTGCCTACTTGTCACTCCCTGTTGGGCTTTTTTTCCTGCAGAAAGCCCAAAGAAGTAGAATCCTGTCTTTAGTGGGGGATCAGGAAGTTAAGGCTTTAATTTTATTACCCAATTAGTTATGGCAGAGTAGGTTGCCCTGGGTCAGAAGTCAAGGTTAGTTTCCTCCGTGCTCCATTGCTCCTGCCCTGCAGTTACACGCCTGTCAGTTCCTAACCCTGTCATTAGCACCGTGGAAGAATGGGACAACGCTGGCTGCCTCAGCAGGTTCCCTTCTCCTCCGGCTGCATTTAGTCTTCTCTCGGCACTGTAAGGCCCCTGCCTTTTCTTCACAACCTTTTGGTAGAATCAAAGGAATTATGCTTTCTCCTTGGGTCTGGAATGGTGAGACCAAGTGAAAGTGATTTGGGATCTCTTGGCAACTCTCTGTGGCAGGCCAAGGAAGAGAGCCCAGAACTCTGTTTTCATAGGGTTGCACCAGAACCAGTATTTTTTCTCCTTTCCTGTTTTGTCCTATAGTCTCAAGATTGTACCCCAAACCTTTTCTGGCTGCCTTTTACTGCCCTCAGACGTAAAGATTTTTTTTATTGCATTTGGGTAGTCATCAACTTGGTCAGTTCAGTTGTTGGCTGGATGCATCATCCAGCATCTGTCAGCGGATAGGAGGTGAAGCTGCACACTGTTGCCTACTATACTGTTCGTTAGGGAAAGTGTTGGAAAGCCTGCAAATTAATTGCAAATGGGGAGAAAGTGAGTGACTGAAAAACTTGTTCTTCATCAGAATGACTAGCCTAGGTGGAAGGAGATTATTTGGATCCTGTTTCTCAGTCCCTAGAACAACTGGCTCTCTCTATGTTTAATTACATAGTCATTACAGTATAATTGCAGGGTAAATATACATGGTTATGTCCTTTAAACCAGAGGGCAGGTTCCATGATAATTAGCACTGGATGTGATGAAGGTGCTAATTGCACTTCCCCAAACTCTGATTCTCTGGATGGCCAGTTGCAAAGCCTTATAAGAATTTCCCACTGTTGTTTAGTGTGGGCTGTGCTTTCATTTCCCACCCACCCCTTTCTCCCAGGGCTGACATGCTAACAGCTACTTGAGGCTGCTTAGTGAGGTAAGCAGAGTTGAGACTCTACTAGAACCACAGGAAAGGCATTCCAATTTCAGGAGAAAAAGCAATCTCAAAAACTTTGGGTACAAGCTGAAATTACAGGAGTGTTCTCCCTTGCTGGAATCATGACCTACCTGTGCAGCCATTGCTGCTGTGCTTCCAATCTGCTGCTAGCCCTTACCCACACTCCTTTCTAAAACTGTGAGTGTCACACGTTTTTGACTGCAACCACCGGAATCACACAGCCACCATGGTACATCTCTACCTCTTGGTGGAAGCAAAATAATGAGCTCTGGCAAACTATAACCCTAAACCAGGCAGGTCCAAACTTTGGCCCTCCTGATGTTTTGGACCACAACTCCCAGAATTCCAAGCCTAGACTGCCAATGACAAAGGACTTGTGGGAGTTGTGGTCCAAAACATCTGGAGGGCCAAAGTTTGGACATGCCTGCCCTAAACCATACGTATGTTCAGCCCTTGGCACCATATTTGTGCCACACCAGAAGAGGCAGTGGCAACATCGAACACGTTTCTTGCATCTGAGAACAAATGCTTTGGTGATTAACTCATTTTTGGAGAAAACGAGGAAAGGCATTAGGAATTAAGCCTCTTGCTTGTGAGGGTTACTAGTGGAACATTACCAGTACAGTTCTTTATTTTATCAAACGGGAGAGGCTTCCCAAATCTCCATTTTATGTGAGTTGCTACCTCAGAAACAGTTCCATGTTCGGTCTCAAGCCTGTTGAAGCACAGCAATTCCTATTTTATGAATGTCTTTCATGCCCTTGATCAAGCATTGCCTGTTGTGGTACCCCTTTCCAGCACAGATAGAAACGGGTTCCTTAAATGCATGGGCCAGGGACTGCTGGTATTTCACGATCAAGGGGATCCGCTAGCGATGCATTCAGATGAGAAATGGGCGCTCACTGTGTTTTGGTGCAGTTTGGAGGATTGGGCCCTCAGTTGTTGTGTGGGTGCACCAGATTCCATGCCCTGCCTCCTCCCCCAGTCAGAAGTGGTCCTTTTGGCTTCCCTGTCTCACTCCTTCCTCTGAGCCCATGGGAGGAGGTGAGGAGCAGGATCTGGGTTGCCTGGGCAACACCTATGGGCCCAGTATCCTGTGGTCTCAATCCCCTGACCCATGCCAGCCGGCCAAACCAGGGTAAGTGCTCATCTCTAATTCAGAGGATGAGAGCCAGGGAATGTATAGACTGTATGTATCAGAAGTGGAGCAGGTGGATTTGAGGAGGTGTATGTTTGTGGGATAGCTCTCCCTGAAAAGAACGGATGAAAGTATATTCTAGAAGAGAGCTTCATGTACATATTCCCTGCCCCATCACATTTAAAATCCCCCACCCCCACCCCACCCCCACCCTTCAAGGAAAGAGTACGGGCCTGAATGGCAAAGGGGGAAACCTTCTGGTCCCTTTATCATCCATAGTGTAGCAAAATGTGGCCATGGTGCCTTTAAAAGTTCTGTAGCTTTTTGGCTAGGCCTCCCCCTGTTCCAGCCTGGGGGCCCCAGATGTCTTGCATTGCACACATCTGTTTGACAGCTTATTTTCTGTGGTGGAGAAAGCGGCTGTGGCTACAGATTTGGGGAGGGAATCTGTCTGCTAGGAGAGGGAGAGAAAACAATTGTGTGGAGAAGGGTGGGAGAGGCAGCAGTTCAAGTAGAGAAAAGTAGGGCTTTGGGTTAGGCCTACAAGGGAGAAAAACATTAAATGGAAGTGTCTTTCTTCTTGATGGGCAAATCCTGTCATTTACTTCTGCCATATTCATGATTGGGAGAAGATTAGCAGGGGTGGGGGTGGTTCCAGGCAAGTATCCTGCTTCAGGGTTGTGAGTAAGGGGTGGGTGGGTGTCCTTTGGTCTGACTCCCTGAACGAGCTTGTGCTGTTGGGCTTGGGAAGCTGCCCTGTGCTGTAAGCGCCTCTCGGTACCTCCTGGGATCCAATATAAACAATAAAGTCTTTGTTACTTTGACCTGCTGGCAGAGAGCCAAGCAAATTCTTTGCGTATTTCCTCTGCTCAATTCCCTCCCTCTCTCGCCGCTCCAGCCTCTTCCAAATCGGCTTCTGAGTGCATAAGGAAAGGCAATGTGCTTGTGCAGCCAGAAAAAAAAATCCATCTCAAGCCACCCCTCCACTCCCTCCCCAGTGCCTTGGCTAGCCACCAAATCCTGCTTCTAATGCAGGCCTATTCCAACCTTTAGGGGAGGAAGGGAGGCAGGAAGCTGCAGCGGGAGATTTCGTGATCACCCCCAACCCCCAACCCCATCCCCACCCCCCACATTTCCACTCCCACTGTGTGTGTATGTGTGTCTGATGCAGGGAAGCCAGTACCGTTTTTTCCTATGGAGAGCTGGAGTGGCAACAGATGGCTAGGAAAGGGGGTTAGCACTGTAAGAGTTGCAGGTGAAAGGTTGCAGGTGGGGGTAGGTCTGAGACATATTTTCAGTGTTGCATTCACTTCAGGAATGGCACGGTGCCTCTGAGCCTGGGCAGAATTGTTTGGCCACTTGAATAACTGTAAGAAGGCCGTCATGCACTGAATAAGGCATGGAAGGGTGATAGGTGTGTGAGAAGCAGGGACTATGCACCTGGCTATTATGATGATACAGGAGCTAATCATTTTCAGTGTCATTCCTTACACGCACGCTCTTCAGTGCCCTAAGTTGTAGTGCTTTATAAAAACATGGAATCAAACATATTTTTAGGCTACATGATCAGCTGACCGTGTCATGATTGAAGCACTTTGCTGTGCCCTGAGGTGAGGTACTTGAGGTGAAGTTTCTAGTATACATTTTTAACCTGTAGTTTGAAAAGCAGACAGACAGGATAAAGTTAATGGAATGGATTTTATTATTCTTATGGAATATGGTTAATAAAAACTAACAGAAGGATAAAGGAATTTCTGTTAGTGGATTATAAGTTTTCAACATCTAATCACAATGTAATTTGGTCAAATATGATATCTTTACAGGTTCCTCTGGTGGACAGCTCATTTGTTTATGGGCTGTTTCCATCCTGTTGTGAAGTTTTGCTCCCCTGGTAAACCTTTGATGGTAAACACAGATCAAACGTTGGTAATCAGTGGGTGAAATTTGCCCACTATCTCTTTTATCCCTGAGGGCAGTAACAGTCGCCACAACCCTTTGCCTGCCTCTCTGTTGGCTTTCTGATGGAAGTTGCCAGCAAGGGCAGACGCATTGGGAAGTTGAAAGAGAAAAGATGCTGTGAACCTGCCCCCCTTTTTTTTTTAAAAAGGAGGGAACAACCAGCTTGCTTCATTCGCCCCCCCCCATCCTGAAAGAAGCAATAGGATGGGGCTGCTTGTGGTGAAGAGGGAGGGCATGTGGGGACGACAAGGAAAGTGTTTCTCAATAAACTGCTGGAATTGTTGCATAGAGTTAGGTTGCAAGGGAGGGGAGACAAGAGGAGAGGGACACAGCGGGGAAGTGGGGAGAAGGGAAATGGGAGATGAAAAATGATGGGTGAGCCCAGGGATTCTAATAAGAAAATTGCTTCCAGTCCCAAAGTCTGCAATTGCGGGTTAAAATTACAACCATTCCCCAAACTACATCTTCTCGTAAATCTCCACTTCTCGTCCCATTCACCCTGACAACAGGAAAAGCAAAGCCACTGTCTGGGGAGATGTTATTTATTTATGTGAGTAGAACTGGGGGGGGGGGATATTCAGGGTAGGGGGCTGGAAGAACAGCAAGAATTTGATCACCAGTCCAGCAATACAATCAGTCTCCTAACAAGAAGTAGAAACTCCATACAGCCTTCTGGAAGGGTTCCACTCTCCCTATCCTGCCTTTCTAAACCTCTTTCACTATGGCAGTGGCCAGAGAAGTGAAGTTAGCGACGTATGAGATAAATAGCCTATACGCAAGCATAAATTTAGAAATGAATCTTAATAACCTTTGCACCACAAAATTATATTGCATAAACACGAGTTACTCATCACGAGGAGGGACATGCAATTTGTTCCTATCCCCCCCCCCAACTCCTTTTAAAGTGTGTGCTTGGTGTGTGAGGACCATTCGACAGATGCTGCTATTCAACAGCCACTGCCCACTTAAACAAGTCATTTTGGCAGACCTCCTGCAAACAGGAGAGCTCCTGCAGCTGCTGTTAAGGGGGTTGCTTATCCTCACAACTATGTGCATAATCCCAGGTACTGTTTGCTCTTCTCTGCTGCATCCATTGAATCTTTCTCCTGAGATTTCTGTGAATGGATAGCCATTTAAGAGCAACAGCCCAAATGTCCTTTGAGTGTCCTGTAGGTCATTTGTCCAGAATAATGGTTGCTTCCCACCTACTAGTGAGGGCAGCGGTCCTCTGTGTTAGAATACAGGCCACTTCCAAATGTATGTGAGCTTGTTTTCTATGGGTGCGTTTGGAGTGAATTGAAACGGGGAACTTCCCCCCACCCCCCTGAACAGTGACTTTGCCTGCCTTTCTGGGTGCAACTCCATCCCTTCTGCCATTTTTCTCCTGGCAGAGCTCCTAGATCGAGAAGCAAGCTGAGGAAGAAGGGAAGATGCTGAGGAGGCAGCATTTGAGGAGCTGAGGGGTGGGGGTAGCAAGATGGCCATGCGTGGAAAGGACTCAGCACCTCTCTTGCTGTGTCTCTGCATCTTCAGGTTGGCCCAGCCAGTATCAATCCGCACTTGATACAATCCATAGTCATGCACAGGTCAGGCCATTTACAGGGGGATCAGCCCCTCAGAGCAACTTGAGACAGTCCGTATGAGGTGGGAGAGGTTTTTTTGTGCTGTACTGTACCACTCCAGGCTGCAGAGAGTATGTGTTTGAATGCAGCTCAGAATAAAACTCCATATGGCTGTACTCGGAAAGCTAGAATATCCTGGAGAAGTCCAAGGTCAGCTTTGCTTTCCCTCCAGTAAAATTGATGCCTGTGTAGGCAGTTTTGTCATGTGCTGAAATGCTTAAACATTGCCGATTCCACCTGAAGCCTGAAATTTTACCATCTAGGAAAAACACGCCCTACAAGACTTTATGAATAAATTTAGATGAAGAGTTTTCCTTGCCCCCCCCCAAGGTTCAGGGTGAGGAATAACAACAGAGGACGAGAACAAGAAAAACAAGTAGACGTTCCTTCAATATAAAGTCTCTCTGAAAACTCTCTCACCTTTTTCAGCCTTAAACTTTACGCCGCATGAAACATTTTTGTAGCACTTCTGAAAATTCCTCAGGCGTAGACTTTGGTGATTTAGTCTGGTGTAGAATGGAGTTCCATAACTGAAGGGCAACATTTTTTAAAAAAATCATGCTTGAAAGAGTTTTTCATCCTCACTGGAACCTGAACCTAGTGGTATAATTAACAGAGCAACATCAGGGGAAATCTGCCAGATGGTAATGGACTGTGCAGAATGCTGGTTTCTACCAGTCATGCAAACCGACTTGTAGGCAGAATGGAGGCCAGGTTGTTTGGAACAAAGGTGCCTTTCTGATATATTCATCTGGTGCTATCTCTGAGCCTACCCACTTACTCTTTTCGTCAGGTTTATAGCACTGCACCATGCTGTATTTTCCACAAGTGGTCGATCTGTACGGTAGCTCCATTCTGCTAGTTTTTCATTCTGTTGCTCCTTGCTTTTTTATATATATCTAAAGAACTTGACCACAGCTGCCTACTTTCAGATCATTTCAGATCTTTTGAAGGGAAGGTCACAAGCCACTGGTCTGGATATATCTAATTGTCTGTGCCAGAGCTGATTTGTAATGAGTCAGGGAGAATAATAAAGAAGAGGGCTTCTCAGCTCTGGGTTCAAGGACACCGAGAACTGAGCATAACTGCAGAATTCAAGATGAAAAGGAGCGGGGAACACTGTGCTCCTGAAATTATTGCCTATGTCAGAGGAGGTGGCAGAGTGTCTCTTGCTTACTTAATTAAAAGCAAACAGCAATTTGAGTCTGCCACCCTCCTATTAGTAAGGCTGAGGGCTGTTATCTGGGAAATTCCCACTTACATGCCAGCCAGGGGCTTCCTTGCCTCCCTCCCTTTTTGGTTCATTCACTGATATAGTACATTCAAAGAAAGTTGCAGTAGAGATGGCCTCAATGCTTTCTAAGTATCCGGCTTGCAAGGTCACAAAACTATGAGGCCCAGTATGATCCAGTCTCCCTGTTCCACTCCTCCCCAACTTGTTTTCATCCCTTGTTGGCCTGCAACGGGTACGAGGACAAAGTGATAGAGAGCAACCAGGAATTGCCAGCTTCAGCTGCAAGGGAGAGGATTGGTTTCAAAGTAGAGGAAAGTTGGATTTTTTAATAGCTGCAGATAAATTGCTCCTCATGGTATAGCAGTGAGGTGAGTTTTTAAGGGTAGCTGTAAAATAAACTAGGCAACTTCTTCTAGACTTTTTGAAAAAGGTGGTTTGCAGCACCAAGCCTTCCCCTATTCCCAGGCTTTCCCCAGTGTATTCCATGCATCTGCTGCTTTTGCAGGGGCCCCATTCACCTGAATCCCAAGTGCTTTTATGGGCTTATAAAAATAGCCCCATCTCCTTGGCTGGCTTCCCAGAACATCAGAGCTAGCAATTCGTCTAGGATATAACTGGGGAGACAAAAAAACACACACACCCAAAAACCAGATATGTCAGGTACTCTAGTTGGTATGAAGTGCTTATGGGGGTCCCCTCACCCCCACCCCACTGTCTCTTCCTTTCCCCAATTCAAAATCAAAATCAGAACTGGTGTGCAGCTTTTTACGCAGAGGCTGCTTCCAAGCCATTGTTGCTCATCATCATTGTATGCCTGCACTTACCTTTTGCCTCATTTAGGCCTTTGCATTACAGTATGTTCATATTATTTTAATACAGTAGTCCAAAAGTTTTCCCTTCAGCTTTGCACCGGTACACACGTGGATAAAGCTGAACAGGTAAAATCTCAATGACTGATTAAAGTATCCATGATTGCAGATTAAATAGAAATAGGCCTTTCTATCTCAGCTCAAGCTATAGAAGAAATTAGCAAGTTCCAGTGGAATATGAGCAAGCAGAATCATCCATACTGCCACCTAGAGATAGGGTAGAAGTCCGTTAATTCCAAACTCTGTCGCCTAAAGGCTCCACTAATTTCTAAAAGCGAGAAATATCAAACACTGAATGAGAAGCAGGTCAATGACCAAAATGTGGGCATGAAGAAACAAATCTAATTGCAGGCTTGATATGCCTTAAATGAGGAAATAACTGGGATGCAAACCAGTGTAAATCAGATGCCATCTGGGTCAAGATACATTTTAAGTGGCCCAAGTTCTAGTTACAATTACACATTGTGGGGAAAGGAAATGGTAGAATTGCAGCCTAGACATTCTCTAAACGTTTTGGGGTTTTGACATGATTGCTTCCTTGAAGTTTTGTAGATTTCTGCTTTTGCTTATTTTCAGTTCAAAACAGGATTCCCCCAAAGAACATTGATCTATGAACAGCTTCTTGATAAGAAAGTTTAATGGAATTTCAGTGCCCTGGGCAATGTATCGCTGGAGACCAGGTGCTGCAGAGAAGTGGTGGTGGAGGACTTGCTGACTTTATGACTCATGTATGATATTTTGGGGGTCATCTAACTAACTGCTCAAAACATAGTGCTGGAGTAGGTCAACACTGATCTGATCCAGGGCAGCTATTCATCCTTTCACAAATATATCTTCTGGTGAGTTTTAGCACCATTCATGATGAATTCTTCTGAATGCAATAAAAGTAGGGAAAGGACAGGAATGTGCCCATGTCGAGAAGAATTTTCCTTCCGCTCTTGGTGCAGGTTTTCACATTGACCCCTCAGTGTTGGAAAATGTGTGAGAATCAACATACATAAGTACAGTAGTACCTTGTATAAAGGAATTAATTCATTATATATGCTATAATTTAGTAAGTACCAACACACAACACTACTGCAATAAATTTACCTAGCATGGATGCCCCCTTATATGAGAAACAGTGCTTTGTCACTTAAGAAAATATTTTAAAAATTTGTGAGAAGAAGAAAATAGAGGAGAGGACTTCTCCACCACCCTTTGTACTATCACAAGCCACTGCATACATCACAGAGGTATCAACAACATCATCCACAGTTCTATTTTGGAATGAATATAGGAATCACACAGACTGCAGAACAGGATATTAAAGAGCACTCCCACTCACACCAAATAAACGAAAGCCTTAGTGCTGTGCCAGAAAAGAGCTCTCAAAATCAGGGGGATGGATAGTTCTTACTTAAATTACATTTGGTCACCGGAAGGTATATTGAACGAAACCTCACCAAAAGCAAGTGCTGATCTGACCACCCTCTGAATGGACCTTTACCAGCGGTGTGCAGCATAGGTAGATCTGATGGGAAATGTAGAGTAGTAGAGTGGTCCTCAAAATGTTTTGGATTTCATAATTTCTACAAATGTACATAACAACTCATTCCATCTACACTAGCAGCTGTTATCTGGGCACGGGTACACATACAGTGGACCCTCGTATAACAAAGGGTTTGTATAACATAAAATTTGTACAACATAAAAATCCGGAGATAGGGGAAATTTGCTTAACAGAATCATCTATTAGGCAAATCCATACAACATAAAATGGTTGTGATTAGGGATTACTGTTTTTAATGCATTCCTATGGGAAATGTGTATAAAGGAAAATTTGCTTAACATAATTAACTGTAGTCTTTTCAACAAGACACTTTTCCTGCCATTGGATTCCCTGATCCCAGCATTGGAGGACTGCACAAAGAGTCCTTGTTTCAACTTTTAAGCAAGCCCCTTTCAGCTGCAGTTCTGTCAGGGAAATATCCCTATGAGCTAGGCCTCAGTGGCTTCGTTCTTAGTTATTTTATTTTTCACTTTTTCTTGGAGAGTTGAGAGCGAACGGGGAAATTGATTGGAGTCTCAGTAAATGTCAAGTGTAATTTGACCAGACACTTGCATTTAGAATTTGTTGGGTTGTTTGTTCCTCCTTTGTTTGAGAAGGAAAAGAAAGTCTTATTTGAAAAGAAAAATAATAGTGACAATGTGCTATTTAATTTATAACAGAAACCCCCTCACAAATCTTGAATAACAACTGTGTTACTGCTTTTTTTATATATAGCCTTCAGTAAAATCAGCACACTAAACCTACAAAATCCAGTTTCAGTTTGTCCTGTATTATTAGAGGTGCTATGAACTGGGTTGACATCTAACACAAGGAATCTCCACTGTATTGTCAATGCTATTGACACTCCCTGTGCTCTTTATTTGTACATTTTAAGATAACCTAATAGGTAGCAACTATCTGCGTCATGTTATTTTCTTTTTCAAACATTTATAGGTTCGCTTTTTTGGGGGAAGGCAAAAATATTTACAAAAGATTAAAACTATTGCTGATTTGAAATAAGTACAACACAACTGTATGGAAACAATGGTAGATAGTAATAGAAAGAGCAAGACCATATTTGAGCCTAATTTTAAAATACTTTGTTGTTTTAAAAATTGTGTGAAAAAAATTTTGCAGCATTTATTGAGAGCAAGTAAAGGATGACAGCAGGAGGGCTCCTTTAGAGAGGCAGTTTGTAATGAAGAAAGGAACCCCTCTTCTTTTGCAGAGTTTTGATTCCTGCCCAGGTCAGGGCATGGCTGTGAGACAGCCAAGCTGTGATTGACTGCATTGGTAAGGGTTTTTTCACATTGCTTCTGATGAGTCTTAAAGTCTGTGGGTCTGATTACACCCCTGTCCTATAGTAAGACTGTAAGGACATTTGAGTTATGAAGAACACTTAGCGCACTGAAGAAGAAAAAGGTTGTGCCTAGATAATCCAACTTCTGGGACAAAAAAAAGAGAGGCTTATTCCTGCACCCTGTATAAATTGCACAAATCAGACCATATTTTTATATTATGTAATATTGTTCTGGGTTTTTTTCTAATTGGCAAAAGCCTACATTTGCTCTTATGGACAAGCATAGTAAATGTATAAAGCATTAAAGTCACTATCAAGGGGATTGTGCAGAGCCCTAAGTATTTCCCCCAAGATGCAGGAGGTGCCATGTAGCAAATCCTTCACTTTCTGGGATTTCACCATGCAACCACCAGGCCTAGACGTATATGGTTTTCTTAAAAGGAAAAAGAAAGAAAACTGGAACTGTTCGTTTCTTTTTCTGCAGCTTTTCTATACTTCTTCATTAGAGCGTCTATACAGTCACAACTATTCCTTTCCATCACTTTATTAAAGTACTGTATGTTGTTGTTTTTCGTGTTCAGTCGTGTCCGACTCTTTGTGACCCCATGGACCAGAGCACGCCAGGCCCTCCTGTCTTCCACTGCCTCCTCGAGTTTGGTCAAATCCATGTTGATTGCATCAATGACATCATCTAACTATATGATTCTCTGTTGCCCCCCTTTCCTTTTGCTTTTAATATTTCCTTTGAATTCTTCATGATACTTGGTCAGCAGTTTGAAAATGTATTTAGAAGCATCCATTTAATGCTAGTTCATGCTAGAAGGGTAGGATGTGTTTATTTTTTGTATATCCACTATTATGCATGTGATGATGGAGTGAGCACATAAAACATACCAGACTCTTATAGTTGTGAGTTTTGTAGGCTGTTTGGCCATGTTCTGCAAGTTTTTCTTCCAGAACATGGCCAAACAGCCCAAAAAACTCACAACAACTATCGGATCCTGGCCGTGAAAGCCTTTGAGAATACATACCGGACTCTGTTGTCCACCTGACATTGTCATCCAGAACATTGTACAGTACCTCATTCTGGCTTTGCTTCCTTACTGCCTTCCTATCAGTAGAAAGGTGGTCTTTGTGCCTCCTTTCTGATAGGGAAGTAGTGGCAGGGAGAGCCTTTCTACCATCCTCTGGGCTGCCTGCATTTTTATATCCAGAGCAGCAGTAAATCACATAATGTGTTACTGTTGGTAACCTATTATTCTTCAGACTGATGACAGGTGACGCTTTGTGGCAACTGTTAAAACACAACATCAACCATCCTGAGTTTCAGCCTCCCAGTGCCTCCAGTGTGTCACAGTGCTTCCATTAGTGCAGCTGCATTAGTACTGTCCTTTTTTCCTCAGCACGTCCCCAGAACAGTCTGTAGAACTGCTACACCAGAGATGGGCAACAGGACGAATCCTGGAAAGGTTTCACTAATAATCTTGGTAGCATTGCCATTAAACTACTCCTTGCATACTGCAAAATAAGATTTTGGTTTATGAATGTTTGTTCCACAGTAACATTTTAAAGGTGCCACACAGCTGTCCTGTTTCCCAATACATGTTTGTTTCTTGAGCAGACTGACATGGCTGCATTTGATCCTGTCCGTTGAACATTCTGGCATCCTGTTGGAATTCACATGCATCCTAAAAAATTTCAACACCCTTTAAGCAGAAAATTCAGATATTGTAAAGGGACGAGCAAGTGAGTTTTAACAAGTGTTTAATAATTTTTATTTGGGACACACATTTTTTTAAAGTTACAGAATTAAATAGAATGATGTTCATTTTAATAACTGTGATTTGGTCTCATCATTGTACAAAGAGAAAAGAGATTACAGAAGTGGGTACAAGATCTATGTGCTTATTGGTCTTTAACTCCTAGAAATTTATTAATATGCTTCTGCTCTATATCCAGTTATTTTTCCAGATTAGTGAGGGATCTAAACTTGCTATGTTCTTTCACATAGAAATTTCAGAATCACCCAAAAAGCTCTGCTTCAAAGCACCTCCCAACAAAAACCCTCAGCACCAGGAAATATGTGTTAGAGGACAAGTCCTGTGCCTCACAGCATAACTGCAGTCATTAAAGGTTCTAGATTCTCTACACATACACAGCTGTATGGCTCTGCACGGCGCTTGCTTTCCTAGTTGTTACCGTAACCCACCTGTTTACAGCTGTTGGGGCCTCTCCTCCACCAGTTCCAAGTAAAAAGAGAAGAAATTATGCTGAAAACACCGCACGTTCTTAAGTAGTACAAGTCCTGGTGATGTCACTTAGGATTTGAGGGGAGGAAAAGGAATCTGGGAAGTTTATTCCCACATAATTGAATTAGTAGGGAAATGTTTTGGCAGAACATTGTGTATCCACAGTACTTTGTCTCCCGGACAACATCTTGGTGGGGAATTTCAGGCAGCTGCCTATGTTGGGTGTGGGAATGGGAATCCATCTCACACTTTTAACGCCTTCACATGGAGCTAAAGAATTGTCCACAATGTACCACAGACTAGAAGACACTGTAAACAAAATGGACCAATTATAACCATGAAACCCTTCTTCCACTGTTAGGACAGTAATTGTAACTGAGTTCAAAACAGGGCTGTATGAATGTGGGAGCCAAAAATTTCAGTAGAACCACAAGCATAAGGAGAATTTGTTTGTTTGTTTGTTTGTTTGTTTGTTTGTTTGTTTTACTGGATTTGTATACCACACCATCTCTAGCCCGAAGGCTACTCTGGGTGGTTTATAGTATTTTAGAGTATATCAATTATAAGCAAACAATAACCAAACATAAAGAACATAAAACTAAAAATCCAAATTAATTTAAAGTTGCAAAATATAATCCAATTTAATAACAATCTACAACAAATAAAATTAGGCTGACAAAATAAGTAAGGAGTCAGTCATAAAACAGACATAACAAGAGGAGGAGGAAGAATTTTTTCAAATCCAAATGATACAACGATCAAGAATCAGGGAAAGCTACTCCAAACAACCAAGTGTTCAACTGGCATTTAAAGATTTCAAGTGTGGGAGCTGTACACATTTCAAGGGGCAATTTGTTCCACAATTGAGGGGCAACTACCAAGAAGGCCTGATCTCTAGTTGTTGCTTTATGGGCCTCTCTTGGTGCAGGCACCCTCAGGTGCCCACCTTGAGAAGATTATCTGGTCCAGGCAACATACCTTTCAGAATAAGACATCCAAACAGCAATTTGCACTAGGGAGTCATTTTGTGGCACTCTCCTATGATATATACATTCCAAAGTCACCATGAGTGATTCCTCATTTAATCTGCTCAGTACTCCCCATATCTTGTCTCTCTGGCTAAACAGCCAAGCTCATTGACTAGCCATCTGATCTAGACCAGTGATCTCCATTCTTGATTCTCTAGATACTGTGTGACGTCAAGTCTCAGAAGTCCTACCCAACATGATTGATAGACAAGAATTCTGGAGAGCCTAGTTCAATAATATTTAGGGGACTTAGGATGGGAAGTACTGATCCAAACTACTACAAGCTCCATTTTGCTAATTTTTACCTCATCCTTTGCAGCTTCAAAGATCTCTCCCTCCCCCAATTATCTTCCTTTCTAATTTTTGTGATCTTGTGCTAGTAGGATCTGGACATTCCATCACCCTCTTCTCTCTTTGCCCCTACTCTTTTTTTTAACTTGTGATTTCCTTCATCTTGTTCTTTCAGTTCCTAGCGTAGAACATCCGTCAGGGTTACCCAAACTGTCTCTGTCTATAACTAAAACTGAAAGCAAATTGAAATAGGTCTAAATAATCTGTTTTATTCAGAAACCCCTTGAAGTTGAGAGGTTGCCCCACGCTAAACTACTTTGCTTAATAAATGCAATATTGTAGACTGGTTGGCATTTACCCAATGTGATGGAATTCAGGGATGGCTTTTTGAACAGAGATATCCCTACTACCTCAGTTAGACAAACTTAATTCCTGTTGGGTTATGGAGGGACATTTGTCAGTTTCTTAACCTTGTCTGTTAGTTTTTTTCCTCCTTCCTCTAGTTTTTATTGTAGGATCCTGAAGGGGAAGGGGTCCAGGATACATACAGTGATCTTCATTTCTCGAAAGATTATGTCCACATTCTCCAGCTATCCAAAGTGAAAAGCAGCAAATAAAAATGGAGGAGTAGAGACCAAATTTACAAAAGCTATATCATCTGTATCATTCAAGTGAAAACAAGAATGGCTAACTATGACGTATTTCCCTCACTCCAAAGATAAGGAAATTCATTGCCCCGGGAAGGCATTGGGGTGGTGATACTGGGCTGGCTACCATAGTTGCATCTGTAAATCCACCCAAGGCAGTGAAATACCATAGATGAGGCCAGAGCGGAACACTAAGAACTGGGTGGGTGGGTGGGAGGGAATAGAATTTTGGAAGTTGGGTTGGTAGCAGCAGTGTTATGAAGAAATGTTTCCAGAAACAGCTGGTCTAGTAGGATTCAAAAGGATGCATGTTATCCCTCTACCAAGTATGGATCCTGACTTCCAACTAGACTTCCAGCTGCATCCTGTGTCCTGTCTACCCTATAGAATGGTCTCCTTGTCACATGAAGTTCCCACCAGGGCTTCCAGCTGTTTACTCTGCTGCTTGTAAACCCCATACTTTGTTGTACACGTGCGTGCATGCACGCACGCACGCACCCACACACCTACACCCCCCCCACACACACAATGTGTTTCTTCCAAGAATCTGGAACTCTCATTAACTTTACGACGGCTTGAACCATGCTTTCAGATCCAGAGTTAATGAAGATTCAATATACCTCCTGGAAGTAGAAGGGCCAAACCCCAAATTATATTAAAACACGTCTGAGTTTGGAAGCTTTGGAACATTCATGCAGAGAAAGGGAGGAGAAAACTAATTTTTTTACTGAACATTTTCCCCAAATATGAAGCTGAAACTCTCCTGAAAGGGATTCTCAATTGTGTGCGTTCTTTGTCCAATATAGGAACAAATTATAGCTTTCGCTTAAGGAAAGGTGCACAGCAGAATCCTTTTTAACAGGAAAATGGTAATTTGCCACTCCCCCTTTTTTAACACCGAGAACCTGTGAGAGGAGAGTTGGGAGCAGAGATTGCGAATCATCTGAAAAGTTCTAGATGTAGGCAAATATAAATTAAGAAACCAAGTTTGGGAAGTTGACAAATTCTAGAGAAAGGAAAGAGAATATGACTGAAAAGTTATGGCTTCTCCCTTCCTGTATCCCTTTTGGATCACATGAATTGCTTTCTCCCAAAGCAGTGTCCCTTGTGAAATGGGGGTGGTGTTCCTGACTTCTGTTCCATATATGTATGAGTACATGTATGGGTGTAGAATGTGTGGTTTTACCAATGTCATCTTTGTTTTATAAGACTCGCTATTACGTTAATGTGCACAGAGGTTGCTGCCACTGTCCGAGAATTGGGATCTGTTCTTAGTTTCATAATTGGTAGAAAATGGAGCTGTCAGAGGTGATCACCTGGTAGCATGAGGAAGGAACCAAGGAGTCACTAACGAAAAGCTTTCCATTACTTTCTTGATTAATGTTGGGGCTGGGTTTCTAAATTGTACCACTCTACCAGACATGTACCCTCTGCCATATTGAGTTCTGAATTCAAGTAGTCCAAATTCCCCTTTCTACATGCCGGACCATCAGAAGTTCAGATGAAAAGATCTAGAGCATCACCATTAGAATAGAAAAGTTTTCTCCTGCCTTAATGAAAAACACAGTGCAAAGATCCTGATCTTGTCAAAACAGCGAAACAGTTCTTGTCTATAGTGAAACGGAAGAAAGGAGGCTGTTTTAACAAGTCACAAGATGGATCTATGCAAATCCATTCCCCAAGGAATGGGGCGCCTCCGTCTCGGTACAATGGCCCCCTCCCTAGTCTGGGGGGGGTACTTCCCTCCAGCCTACAGACAGGGCCAGGAATCTGGGCGTGGTCCTGGATTCGGCCCTCTCCCTGGAAGCCCAGGTGATGGCCGTCTCCAGGGCCGCTTTTTTCCATCTCCGCAGGATCGCCCAGATCCGTCA
Organism: Phrynocephalus forsythii; assembly: GCA_029282475.1. Taxonomy (NCBI): domain Eukaryota; kingdom Metazoa; phylum Chordata; class Lepidosauria; order Squamata; family Agamidae; genus Phrynocephalus; species Phrynocephalus forsythii. The sequence goes on from JAPFRF010000011.1 coordinate 11,753,423, forward strand.
GTACCTCGACGAGTCCTCCCTGAGGACAGTAGTGCAGGCCCTGGTGATCTCGAGGATCGACTATTGCAATGCCCTCTACGTGGGGTTGCCCTTGACCCTGGTCCGGAGGCTACAGCGGGTGCAAAATGCGGCGGCCAGGCTGGTGGTGGGTGCTCGTAGATTCGAGCACATCACCCCAGTCCTGGTCCGCCTGCATTGGCTCCCCGTTGTCTTCCGGATCAGGTTCAAGGTTCTGGTCTTGGTTTTCAAGGCCCTCCACGGCTTGGGACCAGGATACCTGGCGGAGCGCATCTCCCTGAGGGCATCCGGATCCAGACCCACGAGATCGTCGCAGGCGCGCTCATTGAGAGTGGCCACACCCAGAGAGGCACGGAAAATGCGTACACGGAACCGCGCCTTTTCTGTGGTGGGGCCCTCGCTCTGGAACCATCTCCCTCCTGAGCTGCGCCTGCTGGAGTCCCTGCCTGCCTTTAAGAGGGCTCTGAAGACCTTCCTCTTCAAGGAAGCATATGGTGTCCTTATTCGTTAGTTTCTCTTCCTTTTCTTGCTCCTTACCGTCTGCCGCCATCTTACCCTCTGCTGCCCTTGCTTGGTGGCCTTGCTATTTTTAGCTTTTAGCTTTTTTTTTAGCTTTTTGCATTGTTAACTGCCCAGAGTTCCCGTTGGGAAGATGGAGCGGGATATAAGTATTTAAATAAATAAATAAATAACTAAATAAATAAATAAATAAATAAATAAATAAATAAACGGAAGAAAGGAGGCTGTTTTAACAAGTCACAAGATGGATCTATGCAAATCCATTCCCCAAGGAACAAACGCTTTGCAGGAGCTTTCAACGATACTACATTTTATGAGGATAGAGAGTCCTATATATGGAATAAATTTGTCTACATACTGAATACTTCTGGCCTCTTAATTCATTTACCACAGAGAAAGCTACCAGCCTTTTGGGCTGTGTTTATGAAATTCATATGACAGGTAGTACATTATTAGAAACTGCATCCTCTTGCGGTTCCAGAGACCTGATTCTGGCACACCAGTCATAGTGTACATGTAGTAGATAAGCGGGATATAAATACAAGAATAATAATAATAATAATAATAATAATAATAATAATAATAATAATAATAATAATAATAATAATAATAATAATAATAATAATGATGTTTGAAGTGGTCCACAAGGCCATTGCGTCCAACCCCTGTGCAATGCAGGGATACAAATCATAGTATACGGTATATGCCAGGTGGTTGTTTAAATTTCTCTTGAATGGCTCCAATGTTGGAGCTCTCACCACCTCTCTAGGTAATTCCATTGCCCTACTGCTCTAACAGTTAAGAACTTTTTCCTTATAGGCAACCGAAATCTGGCTTCCTGTAACTTGAGCCCATTGTTATGTCCTGTACTCTGGGATGATCGAAAACAACTCCTGCTCCTCTTCTCTATGACAGCCTTTGAAGTGTTTGAAAAGTGATATCATGCCACCCCTCAGTCTCCTTTTCTCAAGGCTAAACATGCCCAGTTCCTTCTGTCTTTCCTTTTAAGACTTGGTTTCTGGCACCCAAACCATACTTGTTGCCCTCCCTTGGACATGTTACAGTTTGTCAGCATCCTTCGTGAAGTGTGGTGTCCAGAATTGGACACAGTACTACTCAAGACAAGGCCTAACCAGTGCTAAATAGAGGGGAACTAGTACCTTGCATAATTTGGAGACTATATACTTCTAGTAATGCATCCTAAAATAGTGTTTGCCTTTTTTGTAGCCATACCACGCTGTTGGCTCATATTTAGGTTATGATCTACGATAATTCCAAGATCCTTATCTCTTGTAATATTGCTGAGCCAGGTGTCCCCCATCTTGTGTGTTTGTTTTGTTTTTCCTAGGTGCAATACTTTGTATTTATCCCAATTTAATTTCATTCTATTGTTTTCAGCACAGTTTTCAAGCCTTTTTGTTTCTGTCTTACAGAGTATTAGCTATTACACCCAATTTTGTATCATCCTCAGATTTTATTAACGTTCCCTACAGCCTTTGATCCAGGTCATTTTAAAAATGCTGAAGAGTACTGGGCCCAGGACTGAGCCCTGAGGTACCCCACCTGTTACCTTCTCCTGGTTTGATAAGGAACCATCAATCATCTCCCTCTGAGTATGATTTTGTAGCCAGTTTTATATCTATCTGACAAATGTTCCATCCATCCCACGCTTAGACAATTACTTCACGTCCTTCCTTGTTCTGAGATGACGTTCATTGCATGATAATGTTGTTCGCGGTCACGTGGTCTTGTCCCGGTTCTGTCCCTGCTTCTGTGTACCCACGGGCGTGATTGATGGTATTGTGACAACTGTTACTGCACATCCTTGTTTCGTGATAACATCTGTACTTCCCTGCCTTCGTTTGCTCTTTTTTTTTTTTTTTTGGTCCAACCTTCCGTTTTTCGATATTTCAAATCTCTGTAACTTTGCCTTCCATGCGTTAAAAAGCAACATTTGAGGTTTTATGTCTTTTTATCTCTCTGTACTGCATTGCTAACACCATAGGGAATGTAATGGCGAATGGTACTTCGCACTCCTGCCACTAGACCCTTACTTCACGGGCTCTTGTCTCGGAACGAGAACCGAGACAAGCAGATTCCCGAGGCCAGGGAATGGTATGGCTCATAACGCTTAAATCCCAGTTCAGGGGGCGTGGTTGGGATGAACTCCCGTCGTCACGCAATGGACATGCGGTAACATTTCTTCATACCGGTCCCAAGCGGGACGGCGAACAGTGATGAGAGGGATGTGAAGTAACGGCCTTAGTTAGCTTTCTACTCAGAAGGTTATAAGGCACTTTGTCAAAAGCATTGCTGAAGTTTAGATATACTATGTCTATAGCATTCTCTCTATCTGTCCGGGAGGTTAACTGATCAAACCATGAGATCAGATTAGTCAGGCAGGATTTGTTCTTGACAAATCCATGTTGACTCCTAGTAATTTCTGTGTTACTTTCTAGGTGTTTTCATAGAAAACACATTATAAGCTGTTCTTTAAAAATGTCCTGGGATTGCTATTAGGCTGACTGGTCTGTAATTCCCAGGTTCTTCCTTTTTGCTCTTTTGGAAGACAGAGACAACATTAGCCCACCTCCAGTCATCTGGTACTTCACCTATTTCCCCTTACAGTGGTACCTTGAGATACGAAATTAATTTGTTCCTCAGGATGCTTCATATCATGAAAATTTCATATCCCAAATCATGGTTTCCCATAGGAATTCATTGAAAACCAATTAATCCGTTCCATAGGTCAGAAAACAGTCCAAAATGGAACAGATTACGGTAATTGGTTTTCAATGCATTTCTATGGGAAACTGCGCTTCAGGATACAGATTTTTTTCACCCCCTCGGCGCTTGCACTTACCCACTCCCTGAAAAGGAGGTGGGTGGCACAGAACCAAAGGCACTGTAATGGGGGGGGGAGGGAGCCTTGTCCCTGCTGTGGTGCCTTCAGCTCCCTGCCACCCACCTCCATTTTGGGTGCCCTGAAGCTGAACGTACCACAGTGGGGGAGGTTTGTACCTGCTATGGTGCCTTCAGTTATGTGTCACCCACCTCCTTTTTGGGCACCTGAAAGCCCAAGACAGCAAAGTGGAGGGGGAAGGCTTGTCTCCATGCTTTTCTGCCTTCAGCTTTTGGGAAGCTTTCTGACAGAAGCTTTTGGGCGGCTCTGGCTTTTTGTGCCTGAAAGCCGTAACCTGGGGCATTCCATTGAAAAAATTCTTAAAGCAGTACAGTACATCCCCATTCCCAGAAATTTATTTTCGTAGCTCAGGTTTTTCATAACTGGAGGTGATCGTATCTCAAGTTACCACTGTATTTTAAGAAAATAATGGACAGTGGTTCTCAGAGTTCTTCAGCCAGGTCCTTCATTACTCTTGGATGCCAGTCATCCAGCTCTGGAGATATGTACTCATTCAAGGTAATAAGATACTCTTTGGTGTTTTGTTTATCAATTTTCAGCTTTAGTCCTGTACCACTTGCTCTTCAAATTCATCTAGAGCACTGGTGGCGAACCTTCGGCATTCCAGATGTTTTGGACCACAACTCCCAGAATTCTGAGCCTAGATTGCCAATGACAAAGGACCGTGGGAGTTGTGGTCCAAAACATCTGGAGTCCTGAAGGTTCGCCACCACTGATCTAGAGCATAGGCTGTCCTTTGGAAAAAGACTGAGCTGAAATACAAATTGAGCAGGTTTGCCTTTTCTTTATCACTTGTTATCATTTTTTACATCTTCATTGAACTTTTCTTTCTTTCTTTCTTTCTTTCTTTCTTTCTTTCTTTCTTTCTTTCTTTCTTTCTTTCTTTCGTCTCTCACTACATACATACCTGAAGAATCAGTTTTGTTGATTTTAGTGTCTCTGGCTAAGCTAAGAAAAGCACCTTCAGCAGTCTCTTGAATCTAGGAAGGGAGAAGACCAGGCATAGCTCCGCCAAATGGTGATTCCACATAGATGGTGCCACCACTGAGAAGACTTTCTTATAGAAGATTTCCTGGCCTCCTTCAGTATCGTCCCCCAGAGGAGCATAGCCTGAGAGGATTTAGTGGCATGGGAATGGGATAATGACCTTGGGGAAAGATGCTATGACAGGTAATGTGGTCCCAAACTATAAGGGACTTCATAGTCTACCATCAATATCTTGAACTTGACATGGGATGCACCTGGAAGCCAAGAAGTGCAGGCCAGAACTATGAATGTAATCCATCCACGCTGCCACATTCTGGACCTGCCACAGTCTCCAGGTCAACCGCAAGGTTCATTAGAAGTCCTAATTGTCTTGGTTGTGTTAAGAATTCCTGATGAGGATAGAGAGTGTGGTCTTGTGAGCTAGTTTTGCAGGTGGGTGAAAAGGGATCAAACTCCCACCGCTTTGTACCATATCTGAGTGGGCTGCAATACAGAGGAAGGCTGGGTAAGTTTGGACAGCAGTATTCAGTGGATTGCATGGTGCTTTCCTCTGCCCTTGTGAGACGTTCTCCCTACTGAGTTTGGATTTTCCTAATGGCCTAGTGTTGGTGTTGGTGAACCTATGGTATGGTGCCAAAGGTGGCACTTAAGCTCTTTCTCTGGGCACCCAGCATCGCCCCTTCACAGCCACCTGTATCCTGGTTAAATTTCTGTATTGGCACTTTGTGAAAAAAAATAGTGGGTTTTGAATCACAATTTGGGCACTCGGTCTCTAAAAGGTTCGCCATCACTGTTTCTTGAGGTTGAGCAACTGTAGCCACACCCTCTTACATTGTGTAGGCCCTGCAAATGCCATGAGCTCACTAGAGTACTAGACCACTGCTCCTGAGCAAGAATGGAATGTGTTGCTGATTATGGCCTCTGTTGTGACAACAGCAACCAGGCTCCCATTTGTGGCTTCCTTCTCTAAGACAGAAAAGTAGGTCATTGCTGAGAAAGTAAATGGGAAAAAGCTGTGAGGGTGGCACGGGGCAGCCGGCTGGGCAAGACTGCATGCTCTCTCTCTCTCTCTCTCTCTCTCTCTCTCTCTCTCTCTCTCTCTCTCTCTCTCTCTCTGGGCTAACTCTTAATAATGTCTCTAATGTGGAACATAAGGTCAGGCGTGATTTTGAGGTTACCTCGGATAACCTCTGCAAGGCAGACAAAGAGCCTTTCAGTCTACATAGGCCTCCTGGGTCTTCACACTGAGCCTCTTATGCTCCTTCGTTTACCCCTCCCTTTTACTTCCTCTCATCCTCAGCTAGTTGTAGGCAGGGACAGCAGTTGCAGAACTAGATTACTATTGTAGAGTTCCTTGTGTGTCTTTATGCCATGGCTAATTGTGTGTAGTAGTTGTAGCAGCATCAGTAGTAGTAGCTTTCTAATGAGTGATCTCTAGGCCGTTTCTTGGGGGGGCGGGGCGGGGAAGGAGAGTGGGATTCTTAAAACATTCTGGAGGAGGAGTTGCTCAGCATAAAGGGATGAGAAAAGTAACTAGCCCTCTTGAAGTTCTTATTTTCTGCTTGAAAAGAATACAGAAGCTTTGCCTTTCTTTTCTTCCACAGTTTTGGAATAAGCCAGAAGTAGCCAAGAGAGCATTCTGTCTTTTAGTGTCATGAACATGCCTCTTGTAAGGCTTCATCAACCTAGTTGGACATTTGTGTAACCTACGCTGATGCGTAATTTTTCAAAGACTGTTCTACCAAGTTCTGCAGTGCTGAGCTGTGTGGTTTTCCCCCCCAAAATGCAAGCAGGGAAAGATATTGTGCGCAACAATAGTGAGAAGGGCTTGCTTCTCTGCTTCCACCCCTTGCCTGGCTTGTGCCTACTTCCTGATTTTCACTGGAAATTGATCCAGGTAGCAGAAATTATACGGAGAATATCAGGTTGGCATTAAAAAAAAAAAAAAAGAGGAGAGCCAGGGAGAAGCCTGGAGTCCAAGAGAGGAGGGCTCGGGTAGGGAAGGACAATGCTTTCTCTCATTCCTGGGGTCTTGTCTCATCACAAAGTAAACTGTATTCCCCAGTAGCATTCTGTGGGGGGTGGGGGTGGAGTAGAGCTCCCTCTCCTACTTCCCACCCCTCCAAGAGCTGGTTTTCTCTGCAGGAATAGGCCCCTCCTATGCTCAGAGTAACCTTAGCCCCTCTGGGCTCCTGCCAAACAGATGCAGGGGACTGGAACGGGCCCAAGCAGAGCTCAGCTCAGCCCTTGTGAGTATTTTGGGAAAGCTCAGCTCTGTGTGTGTGTGTGTGCATGCATGCGCGTGCGTACATGTGTATTAAAGGGGCACGTCTCTCTTTTCTTTATGTTAATTTCTTCTCTTCTCTTTGTGGCTTTCTTCCTTTCTCTTTTTCTCTCCGGCTTTTAACCTGCCTTGCCGCATTTCCTTTCTTCCCTTCTTTGACAATAGTTTCAAGTCATTGGGGAGTGTGCAGTCAGCGTTAAAAAAATAAATTTCCTGGATTTTCAAAACCTTTCCTTTAACACCCTTCCTCCATTTCCCCCTCTCTTTCTTCCCACTCTCACCTGCCCCCCTCCTGTCCGAAGCCCAAAGCTCATGTTTCTGTTTATTGATTGATTCGGATTTTTTTCCGAGAGAAACCACATATTAAAATAACTTTTATTAAAGCTGAGAGACAAAGAAGGAGATGCTGTCCAAAGCCCCCGCACAGTTGGCAGCCTCACTGCTTGAAGGGGCCCAGCTAGGGTATATTGGAGGGTCTCTACAGCTTCGTCTATGCTGAGCAGCAACCCTCTGTACTGTATGGGAAACATCTGAGAACTGCTTGTAATGTATAGCCACAATTCTGAAGGTACTGGATGCCTGTAACAGCTCAAGGATGTGTCAGCCAGGAGGTAGGACTGAAGAAGGCTTGCCTTGCAACCCCATTATTTATTTATTTATTTATTTATTTATTTATTTATTTATTTATTTCTATACTGCGGCTGATTTTCCCAATGGGAACTCTGGGTGGTTTACATAGAAAACAATGCCTATGTAATTAAAAACAACACAAAAAATAAAAACCTCACCAACAATGCAATAAAGAAAAACAAATAACCCATGAAGTACACACCAGCTAGTAGAACATGCTAGGCATAGTTCTCTCTCTCTGAGAGGATAAAATACAACTGGGAAAATGTAGATATGAGCACCCATTTTGTGATCTGCTCCATAGGAAAAGAGTTGGCACTTTTTGTATTATCGATAACAATTGAGTAGTAGAGGCAAAAAGACGTCAGTGTAGACAACGCTAGTGACAAGTGCTACTTCCTGCCATGAACCTGGGGACAAACAGAGTAATGCACTGCACGCTTCCCATAAAGGAGCAGATTTACATCTCTACTGTATACATAAACCTGTGTAATTACCTGCTTAGTCATGTTGTTATAACCCAGAGATCAATGTAAGGCGTTTGTACAGATATATCAATTAATTTGTGGAAGAAGAACCCACTATTAAGAGGAGCTCTGAATATCAGTGAAGTGTCATTAAATGAGTAGAGGTGAATGGAACAACCAGCTCACTCGACTGTTTTTGTATTATGTAAAATAAAAATGAGGTCATCACACCCCTTTTCTGAAGTCCAGCTCTCTGATCCTTCCTGTCCCTAGGCTTTGCTCTAGGTTTTTCAGAGTCCCCATTACTAAGGCCAGGAGTAGCTCTGCTTCTCTTCCTTCATCCATATATAGTCCCTACTCCAGCCAACTCACTTCAGTGAGGTCTGCATGACTTATAACACTTTTTATCCCAGAGGCTGCACAAAGGGCAGCAGCTCTCAGTACTCTTGGTAGCAGAATTACCAGGCTTGGTGCTTCCAATGCCATTGACTCTTCTGGGTCAGGACATAACATAAGAACATAAGAACATAAGAAGAGCCATGCTGGATCAGGCCAAAGGCCCATCTAGTCCAGCTTCCTGTATCTCACAGCGGCTCCACCAGATGCGTTTGGGAGTGCATGAGACTAGATATCTGTCTCCTGATACCATTCCCCTGCATCTGGCCCTTGAAGTACCCCGGTTTTAAGCCTGGAGATGACACCTCTCCATCATGGTTTGTAACCTGTGATGGACTTTTCCTCCAGGAATCTGTCCAATCCCCTTTTGAAGGCATCCAGGCCAGATGCCATCACCACATCCTGTGGCAGGGAGTTCCATAGACTTACAACGCGCTGGGTGAAAAAATATTTTCTTTTGTCAGTTCTTACTCTCCCAGCCCTCAATTTGAGTGTATGTCAGTAGATGAGGTCAGCAAAGCCACATTTCACTTCCCACTTACACCAAGTCAGATATACTTCCTCACTCTTCTCTTCCCAGTCTCTTCACCTTCAGAGTCAGCACCATTTCTCCACTGTTATAGGGTACCTCCATTTTTTAAATACGATCCTCTCTTGAGTTCTTCCTTGTACTTGACAAATTTGCATGTGCCCTTCAAGTGGTGGACAGCTTCCCCACTCTGGACCATCTGCCTCAACACACTCTTGTGACAGGATTGACCTCATAGGCTACCAGTAACTGGACACTGGGCACTGGCTGGCAGGTATAATAGGAGACATGGAAGTGTGCCCCAACTGGGCAGCTCTGCAAATGCATCACACAAGGCCCTTCCAAGGAGGTCAGTGGACTGTCACCCTCTACGTTCTAAGGGCCATGGTGAGAAACACGTTCAACATTAGCATGGATGTGACCCTATCTGAAAATGCTTGAAACAGGCCTCTGAAGATAAGTACCACCAGGTGAATCTGGCTTTGATATCTTTCATCTGGATGAGCCACTGGACTAAGTAAAGGTCAGTCACAAGAGCAATGACATTACCAAAAGGAAATAGAATATAGGACATGTACAGCCTACAGGTGACTAGAGCCTCTCCATCGATTGTGACATTTTTTCTCCAAGAGTTCAGCTTATGGCTAAGACAGAAAATTTGGTCTTTGGACCCTTATATTTTATACACAAAGACTGCTTCCAGCTCCTGTTTGAGACATTATTTTAGAGCAGTAGTTCTCAACCTGTGGGTCCCCAGATGTTCCTGGACTGCAACTCCCAGAATCCTCCACCACTCACTGTGCTGGAAGAGATTTCTGGGAGTTGCAGTTCAGGAACATCTAGGGACCCACAGGTTGAAAACCACTGTTTTAGAGGATAAAGGCACAAAGGATGGGGACCTAGTAAGATGGGTTTTAAGACTCATGAATGCTCAGTCCTCACTGCCACCCTATTTCACCTGTTTGGAGGCCTACTTGCATTATAAGTCAGTAAAGGGAGGGTGCAGTTAGGGAGGCAAAATGTTGTTTAAACTACAGTAAATGCCTAGAAACAGTTGGAAGTATTGTTGGGGTTGACTGCATTGCCGGTTAGACACCTGGTCTCCTTTATCATGAATTGATCTAATCTTCTCAGTCCCTTCAGTAAAATTGAGGTATTGCACTCTGGTTCAAGCTATCTTACACTTTGGCAAGTTGGCATTTAGTGCGTGATCTCTAGGACCTGCTGAAAGTTATGTAGATGTTACTATTGATGATGAGATTATATACGAAGCCACATAGTCTCAGACAGGGTCAGGAAGTATGTCCATTGACTGTTGGAAGTTGACTGCAGCCCTATGCAACCCAAGAGACATAAAGGTGACTTCATACAATCATATGGGAGTTGCAAATGCATGTTTTTCCTTGTCCCCAGGAATTAGGGAAATTTGCCAGTATCCTTTAGGCAGATCAAGAGAGGAAAGCTATCGCGCCTTGCCCAGCCATTCCAACAGTTTGTCAACTTGGTACATGCAATAAGCATTGAACTTTGCTACCATATTAACCTTCCAAAAATCAGAACCATACACCCCCATTGGGTTTAGAGACTAACATGGGCTGAATTATCTAGGTGCTTTTACAAGCCTCTGTAACTCCCAAATGTAGAATATTGTCAGCCTCCTCCTGGTTTTGATGATACCAGGTATCCAGGTCCTGACATGGACATACTACAGCAGATACGGTATAACCCTGTTTTAGTCATTGAAAAAGATAGGTGGTGTGACAGGCATTTGCTTTTGTGTCATAATTCTGGATATGTATGAGCACCCACAATTTGGTATATCGATTTCCCCAAGATTTAAACCTTTACCCTAAACTTGAACTTTTTGCAAGTGCGTGAAATCTTATGAAAGAATCAAAAGTAGATGTTTCAGCCTTCTTCTCCATCCAGGTAAAACTTTGCATCTCTCTGTCCTTTTAAAGCAGGGGTGGGGAACATTCGATCCTCCAGATGTTTTGGACCACAACTACCAGAATTCTGAGCCTACATTACCAATGAAAAAGGACTGTTGGAGTTGTGGTCCAAAACACCAAGAGGGCTGAAGATTCCCTACCCCT